>JAHFWJ010000657.1:0-1200000 GCA_028555115.1 Himalopsyche japonica | reverse complement strand
CTTCCACTGATATCTGCAATCAAAGAAATATTTTATTTTTGTACCAACCCCTCAAAGTGATGCAATTTAAAAAAAAATATGTTGGATGGATGTAGCTTAAAATAAAATTCTCACGTATTGAGCACCGTTTATCGTGTTTTATTAGAATTTAATTTGTATTGCTTTAATATATTATAATTATATTTATTACCATCGTTGGCATATTGCCAATCAAGCCATTAACGAAAAAATATTTTTTATGGAAATCAACGATCGTCATTTCTTAAATTATTACAATTTGCGTTGTTGTTGTTGTAAACAAAAAATATTACCACGAAAACAAAACAAATTTCACAGACATAAAATCTTCACAAAAAATCTAACAATCTTATACCATCAAAATATCTACTGTAGAATACTTCACCAAATGTTCAAATGCATCACAGTATGATCGAATAAGAGTTAAATAAAATGGAATGCTAGGAAACTATTCCCGTAACATTTAAAAAAATCATACGTACATTTTTTCGGAACACTAAATGAGTCAGATAACGTACACAGATGGCGATAAATAATTGAAATATTTTATCGACCATAATTTCACGTTATTTACTGCCTGTGTTTTAAATCGGACAACATTTTTCTTCCCTTCTTTTGCCTATGTCTTTTACTAAATAAGATTATTCGGTTCGTTCAGGTTCATGAGAATGTATTTTTAAATATTTGTTTACGTTTAAATAGTATCTCAAATGTGAATCTCGCTCCTTTAAATTAAAATGTCGTTACTTTTGGATACGTTTACCGGATAACTACTGGGAAAATATTTCTAGTGGCATTTTACCTCAGTCTACTATTGGAAAAGATAATTTGATGTAAATTGGTGATAAGAATTTATTTTTATAAATTGTTTCGAGGAAAACTTTGTATAAATTATTTTATTTAAAAAGCACTCACTAAATATAAGTCATTTAACTGAAATCTATATTAAAAAACAGCATTTTCATGTATCAAGTTTTAGATAAGCTCACTCGGTAATATGTTTTTGGAAATGTATTATATAATATAATACATATCATTGAACACCCCTTCTTGACATTATATAATATTTCAAAATATTATGTTTATATTTCAACCATGTCTACTTCTACTGAAGCTTATTTAAACCTTATTTTTAACCTGATACGATTAAGACAAACATAATATAACGCTAATCGATCTCGCTGTGTCCTGTTTATGGGTTTAAATGGAAGGGAAAGAATTTGACAAATAACAAACATGAATGCTTGTGAACAATAAAACATATTCCAATTCTATCAAAAATACACTGATGGTTCTGTTTGCATTGAGACTCGATCCCGCAACGCGTCCGAAGTCAAAGCCCTTGACCACTTCACCCAGCTCATAATAATAAAATATTTTATTATGTGTACAGTATTTTTTTGCATAAATTTTGATTTAATCACTTATATTGTACGCACAACGCCATTTATCTATTAGTCCATTCATTGTAATATTATAACACACATTTTGCGTCGCTGTTTTTACTGTCATAAATATTTATTCAATGATGAGCTTGCATGTAAATATTATATATCAGTATGTATATATATCCCACGTTATTGTTATAAAAAAAATATTTCAAATATCACGGATTATCAATGTCATTTACCCTCAAAAATGTGTCTTCAAATTTATTGAAAATGAAAATGTTACTTTAATTGAATTAAATATATTACAAAAATACATTTGCGTGGTAGTGAATTATTAACCAGCCTTAATATTCTCAAAGGATCGTCCGTGATGTAGATAATTTGATTTTATTTCAAACGTAATTCACCCCACGCTCAATATTCAATGATTTCGTTATCCGTTGACCAATAAAACATCAATTTTATGGGATTCAAGGAGCAAAGATCTATACTCAAACGGTAGTCATTGAACCGATGCTCTTAGCCACAGACATTTAATGTTGTAAGCTGCTTGAAGATCTCATAATACTTAATCCAAATATTTATTCAATACGTCGTAAATTTAAATAAGTTCGTATAAAGCTTATAGACCTGAGTAAACACTCGTTATTTTATTTTATTCGTACTGCGCTTGCGCATTATGCATGGCATTATGTTATAAAACCAAATATTATTATCTATAAAAACACTTGTAAGAATCATGTTTATACTTGTACTAAAATCAAATTTTTTAACTTTGAATTCAGCCATTTGTTCAGTTGATATTTTTCTTCGAATAACACTCGAACTATATAACGTACATATAAGGAACCCTGTATTCGATGATTATTTAATTTGGGAACGTGAGACAGTGATCAAAGATGTTGGCTCCCATTACAGACCTGACGGGTTTATGTTCCAGTCCGATCAGCTTCCTTTAAATTATGCGTGGATTTTTGATGGAAAGCATAGGTTTTGACGATCTCTAAAAAGTGTTTCCCACTTATTCAACTCTGATAAACGGAGTACAGCGTTAACGATTTGATAATTACTATTTTCATAGCCCGATCCTTTATATGCCTTTATCATTTAGCCAAAATAGAGATTGAGCAACAAAGTAATGTGTAATTATCATGGAAAAAAATCTGTTAAGATATGTTCATTAAAATACCAAATTTTCCACATTAAAAGATAACACGAAATATAAAAATATTTTTACCTTAATCTTTCCCATCCTTTTCTATTTGAAGATAGCAGGGTCAAAAGGATATAATAACTAGTATAGTATAAGGTTATAACAGTGCTTCCTCAGCTAAGAGCCACATGTTTCCTACGAAGAACTTTTTTTTTATTTCTAATATTATATACTTTTGTTTTTTGTTTAGTGGGCCGTGCCATGAAATGTTTAAGTAACCTTTTAGTGGAAAAGTCAGCTTTCATCGAACTATATCACGGCATAGCCTTTTACTCGTTATTTAAACACCGTACTGTGTAAATATTTCAAAAAGTAAATAATACATATTCAAAGTGTTATTGTATATAAATATATTCGAATATTATGGGATTTTAAAATTGAATATTCGTTTTTGTTATTGAAACCCATATGAATTGAAAAAACATTCTTGTTAGATATTTACTATTTTGACTATATTTTTTATTGCGTGTAGAAATAAACATTAGCTGTATCATATTTATTATTTTATACGTTCTTCTAGAACGACGTATTAAGTGAATAAAAAAGGCAATAGAGACAATTATGTTCTGCTAATAATCAACGAGAGATCAGAGAAACATTTTTTTTATGGCTTAATAAATAACAGCTCTTAGTTAAGTCATAACATCAAATCATGTTAAATGGCGCAATCATCGTCTAAAAATACAATCATTAATACATAGCTAACAAGCTCTGTGTCTCTTGTTATCACATTGGCCATAACATGTTATTAAAATAATCTTATGGCTATATTATGCACATTTTTATTTGCAATTTCTATTTCCATTTATGGTAAATAAATGTCTCCCGAAGCTCGATGAATCATATCAAATTAAATAAATGTGACTGTGGTAAATCTCTTACCGTAAACTCAGGGCTGGATTGAGTTTTAGTTCAGTTTTGTGGGTAACGACTACTCCATCACATGTTCTGAAATTATTAATTTTGATTTATTTAATATTTCGATTCGTTTTATCTCAATTTTACATTATATGTTATATATATGTTACATAGTACGTACTTTAAAAAAAACATCAAAAAACGAATTTCAAAGTAAACGTGATACTTAATAAACTGTCATAAAACGTTACTCTGAAATTGAATATTGCAGGACAGCCAAACTGTATTCATTTAGAATTTGTATAAGTATATGAAAAAGACCACGCAACTAGGCAACTTAAATGTTAACTCATTAAAAAACTCAATCTAGTTTAATATTTTTGTGTTGTATGATTTCCAGTGTGTTATGGTGAATTTAAAATAACCTTTGATCCAAATAAAAAATTCTGTCTAAGGTGGCAGCAAATAAATTCTTAGGTGACACGCAACTCTAAAGTAACCCCTTGGTGGCCAAATATCTAACCTAACCTAACCTAACATCAGCGGTAAAAAATACAATATTTAAAGCAAAAAAAACCTCTTCGCTCTTTAGAAACTGTAATTATCGTATAATTTATTATATCGACTTAAGGTGTTTCATGGAATTTCAATGTTAAATTTGAATTGTTGAAACTTTTTACGAGTCAATTCTGTTGTATCCGTATGATAGAAAGCCTGAAAATGACGAAAGGCGAAACTCGGGTTGTCAGTGAAAAAACATTTGGAATCGTTTCAACAATTGAAATTGTTTTTAATTATATATTCAAGAATATTGAATTTTCGTCTGGTCATCGTATAATTCTTTTAATATAGTCATAGTTAAGATTTAAATCGTTTTATAAATTTAATTCTACACATGTATGTATGTTTGATTCCTAAAACATGGTATAATCCTCTCATAACCCTTTTCGAAAGAGAGAAGTTGGCGGATTGAATTGATCCATTACTAGTTCACGTGTTCCATATTGGACAAAGATTCACGTAGGAAAAAATGTATTATCGTTCCATATCATTCAAAAAAACCCAGTTATATTTTAATGTTAGTTGATTAATATTTGTTAAAAAGCCCTTTCAAGAATGACTCATAAACAGGATCGTTAAAGGAAGTTGTCACGGGCAATTGTGTTAATTATTAATGGATCAGTATTATTAAATTTCTTTTAGCTGCAGTTTACTGCTTGCCTTGGGGTAAGTGTTTTCATGTAATTAATAACTTTGGTATATAGACGATTCTCACTGTTTATTTTACGTCAGTTCTGTTGCATCCGTTATGGCTTGACGCGTTTCTTAGACCCACTGTGTTACCACAATTAGCACAATTCAAAAGAAGCAAACTGAAAAAACAAGCGACCAAACTTTGACCGTTAGAAATCGAGCTCCAAACTGTTTTCTCCAAACTGAACTCCTGTTTCTAAAGTTCTCTCTTAAATAATATATTTATGAAACAAAAGCTTTGCTTCTTCGTATTTATTCGAAATTAATAATTCAGATATTACTTCCTCGACGCATTATTTGGAAATGAAAATAACAACTAACTGAAAAATGCATACATACAGCCATATTTACAGCCGGATTTATAAAGAATAAGAATACACAATATATGATTTTTAATTTGAATTGTTTTAACTTTGTACGGTTCCACATGTTTTGCTACTAACGACCCTAGTTTTGCCTTTCGGTATCTTTGGGTGCTATCATACGGATGGAACAGACCTGATGAATGCCTGAAGATGCCGAAAGATGAAACCCGGGTCGTTAGTGACGAAACATGTGAAGTCGTAACAATTCAAACTGGAAATGTGTTTGTATTGTCTATGTGCGGGCCTGTTTTGTAGCTGCTTTGCGACAAACACTAGCGGCATAGAGTCGCGGCTCGCTACCGTAACTTGTCAGAAGACGCGGGCAAGGAGCATGGACCATTACCACGGGTAAGGTACACATAATGGGCAAGTTTTACGCACGCGCGATGTCTGTGACGAGCGTGGGAGCTAGGCGTCACCGCTGACCATGCCATATATGGAAAAACAAACGGCGAAACTCGCGTACGTTTTAAAACGATCATTGCATGAAGGCTACTATCAAATACGGGGAAATCCACCATAACTGCGTAGATATATTGTCGATTTTGTTTATGTAGTTCATTCTATGTACGCAATACATGGCGACTACGATCTTCTTATGTAGTACGAAGAAAAATTGTTTATTTTAATAAAAATTACTAACTTCTAAGATTTTATTAAGTAAAGACAACGAAAGAGAGTTGGAAAAATATGTTAAGAGTATTATTTTTGGAAAAGTTCCTTAAAGGATTCATCGTTTTTTGCATTCAAATAAAAGGATAAATTTCCTCGTATAAAAAATGAATGAAAGCAAATTTTCATTAAATTGATACATTTGAATAAATCTAAGTGTCATTCATAAAATATACAAATTCAAATATAATACCACTTTACATCTTTGATCAGAAGAATGCTATTATAAATTGGAATTTACTTGCTAGAACTCGATTATATTATAATACTGTGAAAAAATAGCAACCCTATAATACGGTGAAAAAGGAGTAATAAATACTTTATTTCTATAAAATAAAATACATTGCTAATTTTTCACCGTTTATACTAGAGTTCTACCAAGTAAATTAAAATATAATGTTGATAGATTTCACGTCCTCAATAAAACAAGCTCTGACAGGGCGTAAGCCGAAATATCTTTCAACAATATAAATTGTAATTTTATTTCTCAAAAAATTTTAATATTTCAAATAATTTTTTTCTTCCGGTCGTATTATATTTCACGTTTTATTACAAGTTATCATAACTGAGTTTCCCTGAACATTTTTCACATAAAATCAGATTTGTACAGCTTAAACTAGAATTATATAGCCCTTTCTACGAAAATACGTATAAAGATAGGAATTGTTGAAATGAAATTTCAATCTCTGTATTTAAAAGTTTTTTCAGAATAGGTACAGCACATAATTTAATTGATTTCTCAATGTGAAATACCTGTATAAGTGTACTATATATATTTATGTCGATAGCATTTTGAATGGAAATTTTAGAGTATATAAATTTTAAAAATTCAATTTATTTTATATGCTTATGAAACACGAGATTAATCGGTATTGATATGTTAGTTATCGAAGATTAATCTACATCAAATGTTTTGTGTATTATTTGCAAATAGTCGCGTGATTATGTCTTGGGATTGCATCCCTTATCATGCTGGTCGACATTAAGTATTACTGTTAAAGTAGTGCGGCATTGAACTGAAGTTATGAGAAGGGCGGTGGTCGGGCAGAAGAGAATAGAAATAAATATTGTGAGAGGAAATGAACAAGCAAGTTAAGTTAGCCATTGTTTGGTTGATTCTGGTATCTGCGGCTTATTGTTACTTAACTGAGGCTAATTATTACAAACTTGGCCGACCAACGCAGGTGGGCGGCAGGAAATCGATATGGAACATATCCAGTGGCGTCGAATTTGAAATATAACATGTATTACGTTAAATAATAATTTAGCAATGGATTTGAAAATATAAACTTGATATAAACTTTATCAGAGCACAATTACAATAAAAAGCGAACACCAAATTATGAATTTTGGTTTATATTATATGTACTTTGTCTCAAAGGTTAATAAATTATACATATGTATTTTGAATTTCTTGAACAATGGTATTAAATAAAAAAAAATATGATATGATTTCGACAGGTTCTTTGATGGAGTTTCAGTAAAAAATTTGAATTGTTGAAACTTTATAAGACTCTTTATGCTTCTTCACTAATGATCTGGGTTTTAGCTTTCGGCATCTTCAGGCATTTTATTATTCGGATGCAACAGAACTGACGATATTTTATGAATAACTATTAGATAAATTTAACTGAAATTTATTAAGTTTTTTTTTCTAATAAGATACTGACAGTTCTTTTGCATGCGTGTAATAGAATGCCTGAAGATGCTAGATGTAAAAGTTTATCTAAGAAGAATTCTTTCCACAATATATTTAATGATATGAACCGGTTTCACATTCATACTTACCTTTCCTTACCTTACCCCATTGTTATCAATGTTTTTATTTTTTTTATAAGTACTCATACTGAAAAAAATGTAAGCATAAGATGTAATCAAATAATGGTTGGAAACCACGGATCTAATTGAACGAGTGTTAAGCAATAATCATAATCTAATAAAACATGATACTAGCTTTATATCACCTATTAAAGCTTTACTGTAGATAATGCTGAACTTAATTTGAGCCGGAATGCATTTTTACTGTCGCTCGAGAAAAAATTATTTAATGGAGTGAGCCGAAAACTGAGTTGTTTTTTAATGTATTTTTTACATGCTCCGCCACTGTTTAATCTGTATCAAAACTAACCGCAACGCTAATTAATATGGAGTTTAGCTTTACAGGGAGACGCAGTCCAACCGCGCGCGCTCTTACACCTGTGTGATACGAGTGTGCCACCCACGCGATTCACCACACCAGTGACGTGCGGCGGCCTTGACAATGAATCACTTTTGATTCAAATTAATAATAACAGGCATATACACCGCGAATCTAATCCAAGTAATTAAGCTCATCTAGCATGACTGAGTATCCTCCCACGCGTGTCAATTTTGATCGAATCATTTTATAAAGATTCTAAGATCCAATGAGTCGATGATTTTCTGAAGTATTTTACCGGTAAAGATTTCAAAAAGTCATTTTTATATGACTAAGAATTATACTTTTAATCTTTCAAGAAGAGGTATCTATGCCAACGGCAATCGACAACCTTTTATAGCCAGTTGGGAGCCTTAGATGACATACCAATGATAAACAATATTATGTATCGTAATATCGATGAGCTTTATGTGGATACTAATTCCAAAACTATAATAGCACACCCATAGAATCTAAAACAAGAGATTGTACATTCAACGCAATGTCATTTGTGAAAAAATCCATTTATTATTTTTATTGAGTGAAATGATTTTTTTATTACCATAGTGGGTTTGGAATTGAATGAAAATAGTAATTCAAAGATGAGAATTTCGACATAGTTGCTTTTATACAACAGAATATTTTGCATTTAATTAAAATGTGGCGTCATAATGACAGCGAGCTGATTATATGAACATATTTTTCTACTTTCAGGACTCTTGTATGCGTGTGGTGTCCACGCAAACCGGATTCAATGTGGATTGCTCAGCTCTGCAGCGACCTAAAATTGTCAGCAACGACACAAAAAATATACAGAAAATAAGTCTATATACAACATATCAAGGTAACCTGAAAAGCTGTGATGTTAAAGCGCCATAGACTTTAACGCTTCGTTAATTTTATATCTAAAAAAAGGATTCGTATTGTATGGGTTACATATAAGCAGTGAGTAGCGGCACATGTTAGACAGAAATTTGGTATTAAAAAACATTTAAATTTAATTTATTTTTAATTTTGTATGAATAATATAAAAGATGCGAAGACATTGAAATATTCAACGAACCATAATAAATATGATATTTATTCATAAAAGCTGTGCATTTTTTGATTTACAATTTATTTTTGTTTAAAAAAGGAAATTTTGCTCTAGTTATTATGGGTGTCAACTTCTATAATTAAGATTCACGAATTCGAGTGAGTTCATTTAACTAATCCAAACATATTGAATTAGTATACCATTTTTTAATATAAATATTAAATATATACATAGGTTTAATAATAAATATAAACAATTTTCAAAAAAAATTGAACAATTAATAACTAAAAAGGTTTCTTAGAAGGATTTACTTATTCTCCTTTTCTAAAAGGTTAGCTAGCATTCAAAATAAGATTAAAAAGTGACAGTTATTACGGATGTAAACTGAATCATTTCGGGAAAACAGAAATATTTATTTTTGAATGTATTATTGGATTAATCTAAAAACATATTAATAGAATTATAATTTGCATGGCAATAATATGTATGTTTTTATTAGTGGTGTAGCAGGGATATTATTTTAGTTAAAAATATTTTTGTATCTGAAATTCATGTTTCCTCGACAAAAGTAAAAGGAAATATGGAGAAAGGAGTAAAAAAATAATGATAATATAGCTAAGAAGTTTACCTTAAGAAATCATTGATATTGAAAAAAAATACAGTTCTGTATTGGACGTCTGTTAAGTATTAATACGTAACAAATATGGCCTGAAGTAGAACTCTAAATGATTAGATTTTACTACTTTATCAATATTGCTGATCGAGCTATGACCGAAGAGGGAACACTATTTATATTACCGAAATTCATTTGTTTGTAACATTTTTGCTAATGCTGTAACAACATAGCCATTTTGTGTGCTGTGGCTCAAAAATGATTTGACATATATAAAAATACTATATTAGCATCATAACATGCATGTATCATGTATGTATGAATGTATGTAGCATTTATGATCTAAATTTTAACTGTATATAAAAAGTGTTTAGAATTATTAATAGACAATATTATTCAGACATCGTAACAGTAATTAGAGGTGATGAATTAATGACATTATACTTTTTTCATTTATAACGTTAATCTTGAGCACTGGTTGCTCAGTAGGTAATATTATATATGTAGTATTTTAAATCATTATTTCAAATTTCTCAATTTTTACCCGCTTGATATTTCTAGTTAAGCCTTTTCTGGATGTAAGGAGAGATGATGGAAAAATTTCATTGCCGTATTAAAGACATTCTATTAAAAGTAGGGTAATTAGATACAAGTGGGTCCAGATAAGTTAAAGCATGTAAATAAGCAATCAGTCACGCAGGGTCGCCATCTTTTTAAATTGACAAAAATACAGTTTCATCGTGCAATAACGACCTCAATAATTGAAGTTCACCGCTTTTTTGTTGTGGCCCAGAGATAAAAAGATCCCGCAGCTGCGTGGGTTGCTTTGACTTTTGTCGTGCCGACGGACCCCGGTTCGAGTACTACCTCGCGCCCATCTCTCTTGCGTACCCTCAGTGCAGCAAATGAAACGTTTTATTAGACCCATTAAGATTTCATTGCGCAATCCTTTTACGACCTTTGTTTGCTGCGGTTTCACTCAAATGAATTTATTTCATTGTTTTATTTTATCATTGTTTCTTTTTGTAGTCTGGTAACATAATGGTTGATAGTGGTGGCGCTGTTATCGCTAGGAATTAATCAAATCCACGACTTTATATCCTAATATTCTACATTCCACGAAGTATTTAAATTTTTATTAGCTTCCACCCGTTATGGCTTGACACGTTTCTTAGACCCACAGAGTTACAACAATGAGCAAACTGAAAAAACAAGCGACAAAATTTGACCGTCAGAAATCGAGCTACAAACGTCTTCCTGTTTCTAGAGTCCTCATTTAAATAATACATTTATGCATTAATAGCTTTGCTTCTTCGAATTTATTTTAAATTCATGATTCAGGTATTACTTCTTCGGCGCATTGTTCGGAAATAAAAATATATACTAACTGAAAAATGCATACATAAATACAGCCATAAAGAATTTTTAAGACTTTGTACGATTCCACATGTTTTGTCACTAACTTTTTTTCGCCTTTCGGCATCACACAAGTGCAACAGAACTGACCTGAATATACCGAAAGGCGAAACCCGGGTCGTTAGTGACAAAACGTTAGTGTCAAATTTGATATTGAAATTTCATCAAGCACTCTCAGTCGATATCATAAAACGTACGATTTTATTTATTTGTAAGATATTCTTATGATACTTTTGTAATGAATATTATTCAACATTATATTTTCACTTTTAATGTGTTAACTGTCACTTCTTGGTGGAAAGGTATGATTTTTTAAACAATAAAAACAATTTTTTTAGTACTTATTTTCATAATATATTTTATTGATCAGGACCGGTTTTAGACCGGAAACCGGTCCGATATTTTCAATGAGTTCGGTGGTAAATTTGTGAAAAATCATGTGTAATATAAAATTAATATTAAAATCGAAAAGTTTTTTGTTGTATTATTTGTTCTAAATATTCGTCATGTTGTAACATACGTTCCGTCGTTTTACGAAAAATCTCTAAACATAATTCATAGTGATTTTTCATTTTTATATTTCTTCTGTAAAGAAATACAGTTAGAAGAAGAATATGGTGTTAAAAGTTATTGTTTTTAATTTAATTTTTTCATGGTTATATATTTTAGTTAACTCCAAAAAAATATTTACCAAGGCTCGTAATTGAAAGTAAATGTAATAAAGACTGAAAGCAAATGCGTACACATTTTTTATTAAAAGATAAATAAGAAGCGTGTTAAAATACCGAAGCACTTATCAAAATAATTCATTTAGGGTACATTAATTATGGTTAAAATACAGGCGTTTGCAGTCATCGAGAATTTCACAATGTTGATCTAGATTCGTGCATTTTTTATTACAGTTTCAAAGAAAAAATATGTATGCTCAGGTCGACCATAAAAAGCTGCATGCAAAAAATAATACGTAACTTCAGGGGTATTTCAATGTTATCTTACGAATACTTCATAATGTGTATCTACTTAAAACTGATGTCAATATATTTTACAATACTACACGATGCAGATTGTAACTTACTATGAAATAGTCATGATAAACATATTCGTATTATAAATTGATTCTATAAATGGTTATTTTAGATAAAAAGCCTTAACCATTTCTTGACTTATGGAACATTTTTCGAACTGAAATAATATTTTGTCATGAAGGCATTTCACTCAAAATATCAATTTCTTTTAATTTCACTAAAGATTGAATTTTTTTAGAAGCATCAAGAAAAATTTCAGCTTAAAAAGTGTGTAGTTTTTTACTTTACCTAGGCAAGTTATTCTTTTAGATGAATAACCAACGCATTTTTCTATTTAATTACGGCTACCATGTAGTCGGATTCTAACTCTAGTACTGACAGTGCTTTATCGTTTTTTTAAATAGATTTATAAGTATGAATTCGTATATTTGAATCTATAGAGTAGTAAAGTACTTTTCTACCGATTTAATCATAAACAAACGTAATCACAAATATCATCTTTATGATATCAATCTCTCTAGAAAACAAGATAATAAGAGTAACTGTGTAATAATGCAGTTCGCATAGTTTTTATTCTTCATTCGTAATCTTTATGGAACACGTTGGCAGTGAATATGGTTGCAGACAATAATATGCATAGATATTTGTTTATTCACGAGATCCCTGCTGAGCTTCGTAATCGTTATAACTATAAAAAAAAATTCAAAAATTAATTCAATATTGTAAGTGTTAAGCAAACCAATGACGATTATCGAAATGAATCAATCTATATATAAACAAAAGAATTAAATTTTAATTTTTTTAATATCAACTGTTGATACAGTGGAACCCCCAATCGCACTACTCTGAAGTACGCGCTGTCTTGAAATATTCGCTGCAAATCCCCCAATTGCACAATCGTTAAGAAAATCGAATCAGGAAAAATCGAAAAATGTTTGTATCATCACTAAAACGAATTCGTTTCGTCTATTAAAAATGTATGCTAAGAATGTTCTGCATATGCAAAAAATCTCTTAAGCAGTATTGAAAAGTTTCTGACATTTACAAAAATCAAACATGTAATAGTAATAGCAAAAAAATTTATCGCTCCAAGGCTTAGTGCATGTTCATATATTGAAGAGTTAGCTAAGACTTAGCCTAAGCTAATAAAGGTAAATTTATAAGTTTTGTAATTTTTAGTTGCTTGTATTTTGAAAATGCATTTTTATCAATTTCAGCTTTTTTAATTTGAATGACAAAACATTAATATCGTAAAATTATCAATTTTAATGCTTGATTATATTTTGTAATAAATTTATATTAAAGTGCCATTCTTAAATGTGACGGTATAAAAATATGAAAATTTTAATACATGTACAAAAAATTCTACACCTTATCCGTCAAAATTTTGCACACCTATATATGTACTTTGTCACTCACGATTTAAGGTTTCATCTTTCGGCAACACGGAGAATTAGTACTAACGAAAAAAAGTTTGTATCACTTGATAACATGAATTAGAAAAAATCAAACACTTTTGTATTGATATGATATATTTACGATTTGAAATATTGTTGAAGATTTTTAACAAAAAAAATCTACAAAAAATAGACAATCGGAGTTTGTCTATTTTCAGGTAATCCTCAAATCATGGGTGAGTTACAATGGTAGCTATAAATATAATCTATAGTAAGAATTAATCTTCCAATAATTTCATATAGCAAGAGATAATAAGAAAGGTTTTATACTTAAAAATAATGAGATCACTTCAAAAATAAAGTAGTAAAATTTCTCAGCAAACACCCTGCATTATATATATATATATATATATATATATATATATAAACGGTGTAACACATGTGTGAATCTGAATTACTGTACGTCAGATATTATTTTTATAATTCCTTGAGATAAACTTTATCAGAGTTTCACTAGAGGTCAAATCGAGGAGAAAAACACTACAGCACTGATGTTGAAATTTTTAAATATCATATGAAATAAAATTATTTTTATTTTGAAGTTAATGGTGTCATACTTGAACCCGGAACCACCTGATGTCTTATGGGATGACTTATGACTCAGCATAATATTTATTTGATACACTTTTTTTTGATTATTCAATAAATTGGCTTTACAACTCATATTGTATTAGCCAAAGATCACTGAATAAAAACCATAAACACTTGAAATAAGCTGTAAAAGAATTGAAATCATAAAAAAACCATGTTCAATACTTTAAGACGGACTGTTTTGAAAAAATCTTAGCTTAATATATAGGTCTCCCTACGGCTTGAACTCGAAATGATCTAATCGCTCGGGTAGACTATTTGCAGGAATCTTTCCATTATATCTTTATTTTATTAACAATGTATAATTACGTGACTTTATTAATTAAAAATAAATCATCACAAATAAACAATATTTTTTTACGTAAAATAATCCAGTCTCAGTGTAATTTCTGCACACACGTAAATGACCGCATTTTATTAACGCAAAGCAATTATGTTTATTTATAGGGTAATTAAATAACTCTGATAATATCATTTCGAATTTAGTTCTTAAAATTTAGCAACACGCAAGATGCATGTGATGTTGTATTACAGAAATAAATCAACGGAATTACGCTGTCAGTCTCGTAACCGAGTGGTAACGCGTAAGAAGATCGTGGGACAAAGTGTATTATACGAAATTGTTTCAAGTTGTAATGAAACTTCGCTGCAATACAACAAAAATAATCAAAACATAGACAAAATAAAATGATGAAGTGCCAAAAAATAGGACAATAATAAAATCATATGTTTTTTAAATTATTTATTGTATTGAATAAATTGACAACACGATTTTCGACAAATAATTAGAATAATTCTGCTTGAATTTAAATAACATTAATACAATGTTTTGTAAATTTTTCGCAATTCTATATTTTTAGAATCAAAGCCGATTTCGCAAATCACGAGAATTACAGCTTACATAATATAAACTATTATTTATATATAATACTATTCGTTGTACTTTTTTATTTGTATATATTGTCTGTCCGCTGAGAAGTGACGGTAATAATAAAATTAAAGCTCACAGTTCTATTTGGTTCGTAGCTGTTACTTGTCACCAATCCAAAAAATTCTTTTCTTTTAATAACTATTTAACACAATTAGTGTTAAATAGTTATTTAAACTTTCCGAAATATGTATTCCTCATTTTAATTAATTTAGTCTAATATAGCCAGGGTATTTCAAGTCAAACAAATCAAAAACAGTAAAAAATCACCACAGTATCAGTCAAAATCGAACGTAAATAAAAATAAATCATATTTTTGATGCTTTTTTGTATCAATTTATTTACTATATTTGTATTGACCAAACACATTTCATTGCTTGTAGGCTATCATTTTCTAGCGATCAGTTGTCGAGTAGACATTGTTTATGCGATCAATTGACGTAGCGGTAAACTGTTAGCGATTAATATGGGTGATAAATTATTCGGATCATGTCATTAAATATTTCTTCCGATATTGTTTGATGGAGTTTCAATATAAAATTAAGAATGCCTTTTCGATAGCAGAGAACAAATATTTTATTGTTGGTGAAGTGTAAAAATATTTTGACGACTGATAAATAAATACATGGCTATGATACTCTTAGAGAAATAGTATTTTTGATATCATGTAAAATTGTCATATTTATGATATGGTTAGTCTCATTATTCAAATCGGAAGAATATCTTCGTGGCTTGGAGCGGTGCAAAATCGTAAATTAGTTTTGATTGATGACACAGTTTTCCTTAACAGTTATTTTTTGAGATTGTAACTTTACTGCAAAAACAGGTCGTTAATTTTGAAAGGTGGCTTCTTGTTTTATGTATCACAATGATAAGATCTAATGCGGAATTTTTACGATGTAAATACTTTTGAAACAGGTACGATTAAGCGCGAAAAATTACATATAATATGATTTATTTCATTATTTTATTTCAAGCAAAGATTGTAGATGTAATGCAAGGTATTATAAAAAGTCCGGATGGTTAACGTCATTTGTTTGAGTGTCCGAATCTCACGATCAAATCCATAGTCTAGATCAGTGGTTCTCAAGTGAAATTTCACTGTGGCCGCATTATAAACACCAGCTGTAATATGAAAATGTCTCGTGGCCGCACCAATTGTGATAAAAATAGTTTCAATATTTATTTTTGACGTGACAACGTCTTATAAATCGATGAACGCCCGCTGCACGCACGAAAAAACATGACTCATTGTCCCGTTTGTCGCGTTACGCCGAAGGCAAGCGTGCGAGCGAGAGCGCGGATAAGCGATAGAGAGGCACGATCGGCCTACCGTTCGGATTGTGCCGCATCTATCTCTCTTCCACTCGATTGGTCGATGCGTCTGAGTAGAAAAGAGACAGCGGCAGCACACAACTTATACACCTACAGTACCTACACGTGATCTGTTTACAACTGTTTATAAAGAGAAGTGAAATGTTAATGTGGTTTTCATTGTTTATATTACAACAACAATTGCGGCAATAAAGGTAATTAATTCTTGCATATTAAAAATCTGATTAACGTATAACAAATATACTTTAAACAATAAATTATCAACGATTTCTTTCAGAAAAAAAATTGTAGATTTCATTTCAGTCCTTCTTCGTATCCATACAAAATAATGATAATTCAATAAAAATGATTCCATTTTATTCATAAAAGTATGCAATCATTTCATCAATGTTTTCTTATGACGTTGCCACGTTAAACTATCGTCCGTAAACCGACTTTACAGGCAACCATTTTTTTTTATGTAGTGCATTACACTGAATGATCTTTCACAATATACAGTTATAGGTAAAATCAACAAAATTAATAAAGCAATTGTTGTTAATTCTTTATATTGGCTTGCGTTAACGTATAACCAAAAATTTTGAACAGTTTTATCATTAAAACGGCCGCTTACTTAAACTCAACTAAATGCTGGATGAGTCAGGTTTATTCAATTAATTTTAAGATAATAATAATTTTACAAATTCATTTGTAAAAACACATTTTTTTTAAATATCAATATTTACTATAAAACTGTTGGTGGCCGCACATGAAAGCCACTAGTCTAGATAGTTTCACTTAAATATTGAATTTTTTATGAAAAAATCTTTCTTATTGTATTTTTTTTATTTCCGTTTATTTTAGTGTTAAAGATATCCATTATTATAATATCTATTTTCTCAAAAAAAAAGAGAGAAATGAAGCTACTGACTCAAAAGTAATTATTGTAGACTTTTTGTTAAACTAAGCTCTATAAAGAGTCAATATGCTTCATACTGGTAGCAGACATAGTTAAAAATATTGCATGTTACTTTGTGTAAGAACGTGTTAGTTAAAAACCTGCCATAAATTGAACGAAAATTACTACTGTTTATACCAGAAGTCACCGCGCGCCATCTGTAATAATCATTATTTATTATGAATAGTCATATTCATAAAAAATCTTTGGGTGATAATCCAACGGCTCGGTAGCTGGAGAGGTTGAACGGCTGACTGGTGGACCGTCGGACAACAACAGGAGAATTAATGTCCCCAGACGCGCTGATCGCGAGAATATGAGAGGTCTGTGGGTGGTCTGTGAAGCTATTCTTCCTCGTAAATGCCCGAAATTTTTAACCCCTTAAAACTGCAGGACAAATTTAAAGATTTTTTTATATTTAAAAGCAAATTTGAAATGTTACAATTTTATACGATTCCACATGTTTTGTCACTAACGACCCGGGTTTCACCTTTCGGCATCTTCAGGCATTCCATCATACGGATGCAACAGAACTGACGTAAAATAAACAGTTAGCATCGTATATATATTAAAGTTATTAATTACAGGAAAACACTTACCAATAGGCAAGCAGTAAATTGCAGCTGGAACAAATGTAGCAATAGCAATCCAATAATAATTAACTCAATTACCCGTGACAATTTTCATTAACGATCTTGCTAATAAGTCGTCGTGGAATGGAATGCCTGAAGATACCGAAAGGCGAATCCCGGGTCGTTAGTGACAAAACATGTGGAATCGTACAAAATTGTAACAATTCAAATTTGATATTGAAATTTCATCAAGCACCTTCAGTCGATATCATAAATCATATTTAAAAGCAATTGCTATTATGTTAAAACACGGTGAAAAAATATCAATTTATTTTAGTTCTACAATTTTTTTTATAAGATATAGGTGATAGCTATTTCGGCTCGTGCCAGAACTATATTTAAACGTACATTTGCTTGTCTATATATAGCTGTGTAGAAAAAGTAACAACCTAGCTTATATCGCGCTAGCAAAAAAATAAAAACAAATTATATTTAAAATAAAGTAATCTAAACAGGCCGGCATTTTAAATAAGCTTAAACACTAGCCGGAGATGATTTATTACAGAAATTGTGACAATTGATCTCTGTTAATTTCTAGCTGTTCCAAAGTTGTCTTTTTGCCAACTTTATTTATTACAATAGCTATAAACTACCATATATCTTATAAAAAAATTGTTAAACTAAAATATATTGCTAATTTTTCATCGTGTTGTAATGGAGCTCTACCAAGTAAATGCCAATTCAATCAATAAACATTATGGTAAAAACTGTCAATATATTTCGGAAAAACAATATATAGTACATTTTTCGAATACTTTCCTCAAATTTTATTAAATGATAACAAGCGGCTTAACTTGTTATCAACATTTTTACTGTACCGAACACAACAAAAAAATATGTATTTCAATAAAAAAATATTTTGCCACCACTTTTGCGGTCCTTAAGTATTTAAAGTTGTTTATCGAATAACATTTGTAGCTACAAATTATTAGACATCAATTATTTTCTTCGAAACCAAATCACCAAAAATATTTCATAATAAAAATGCATTCGTTTAAAAAAATTACATGATTGGTATTTACCTTGATGAACTCTATTGTACTGCGTCAAAAAATAGAGATGAATGTTGTTTTTAGACACGTCAAATAAAGTTGATAGCTGTTTTAACACCGCACCATCGTTGTGTACAGAACGTGATAAGAAGTTTTTTCCGTTTCTTTTTTTCATTGTAATAATGATTTTGTTGTTTGTTAATTTTTCTTTATTGCCTTAAAACATTTTCAAAATTATTTATCTTTGACCTGTAACAAGTCAACAGTAGTAAACAGTTTGTTTCAACAAAAGCACTTAGTATTTAGTTGACTATAATCGCCCCACATATATTGCATAATTTTGTTGAAAGGGTTTCTTTATGTTCTAAGGTCACATGGATCGTAATTTCCATAAATAATCCGTTCGATTTATTTCGCAGGAAAGTATCCTTTAAAATCGATACATAAGAATCCTCTGCGTGTTGAATATAATGTCTAGCGATCGACAATTTACGGCGACTGCGCAAGTGCGAATTACTTTTATTTCAGAAATATATAAGAAAATATTGCGTACTTAAGTTGACGAATAGTGACATCATTATTGAGTTATACGGCACGGTGAAAAAATAGCAATGTACGAAATGTAAACGATAACGATGGCGTGAGCCGAAATAGCTATCAACTATATTTGTTAAAAATAATTTTGTAGAACTAAAATACATTGCTATTTTTTCACCGTGTTATAATGGAGTTCTACCAAGTGAATGCCAATTCAATCAATGAGTTATACGGCGTTGGAAATAGTTATCTTAAAAGTAAACTTTTTTTAGTTTGCAACTTTTTGACATAGTGTCATGTTTTAACGTGAAAATATTTTAAGTAATATAAATAAATTAATAACTAAGCATTCAAAAAATAATTGGAAGAAACACGACTAAAATTAACACATGAAATATATTTATAATTTTTTGAATTGATATTTATTTGGTAGAACTCCATTATAATACTATGAAAAAATTCATTGATATTTTTGTTCGTCTGTTACTCCTCTTGAATCTTGACTAAAGAATTATTTCTGACATTCTAGGAAAAAAAATGAAACATTAATAACGTTATTGGAATACAGCATATATCCTGTTAGAGTACGAAGACGTAGCGGGTGGTAATGGGTAAAACGATGAGTATACTAAGAAACTTTAACAACCGTAACTATAAAAAACAAAAGACACAATTTTATATTAAGATAATATTCACATATTCATAAATGTCAGATAATTAATTTCCTTTCGTGAAAATCTAATGTTTAATGGTGACTTTATATATACAATATATTTTTTACTTTCTTTTTGTTATGTATATGCGGCCAAACATAATTGATCTCACACGTTTTTCGAAGAACTTAATACCCTCTTTAGGTTGACAATATTTCGATAATGACAGTCTTTGAACACCGATTGCGCGACTGTTTTATAATAAGTTTTGTAGATCGTCTTATGCTGAGACATTCGATTATAATTTACTTCATTATCGGAGTAACTTTTTCAAAAATGAAGCTTTAATTCAAAGACATACAACTGATGATGATCATAGTTTATAAATGATAATTATTATGAGTACATTGTGTAAAAACATGATCATTTTTTTTTATAAATTATGAAACTCGTATAAAATATTTGATTCGTAGCGCCAAACAAATCGGGCAATTACTTTTAGTTTTTTATTTAAAATTGTTACATTACGATAAGTACAGCAATCCTATAGAGAGCGCTTTAAGTCATTGAACAAACAATAATTTCAACATTTGAAATGACTGGCCGTAAAAAATGGTATTTAGTATTTAATCTCTATAATAAGATTTTGTAACATAAAAAGGAACACTCTCAATTATTGAAAGTATAGCTTGCTAGCGTCAATTTTCTTGTCAATCAATTCAAAGATCCTCTACTCGCCTAGTGATTATTCATCCTCGGAGGCATACTAAAATAACTCAAAAAAATGTATTATTAAAACGTTAAAAAAATGGAAATTGAGATTAAAACAATAAAGAATCAGTTGAGTGTGCAAAAAAATATACAATGCATGATTGGGTAAAGGTTTGTTAAATGAATGTTAATGAATTATTATCAGTATTGTCGAAAACGTTTAAATTTTATGATAACATTTATTTTCATGATACGAATTGTACATTTTTAGTAATATTGTAAGACTTTTAATCTAGCAGTCAAACATCCAGATTGATTTTTTTTCACAATTTTTACTTAATCGAGTTATTATTTCAAGCGAATTACGGTTTTTTCATTAAAATATTTTAAGCAATGGTAATTTTACAATATATCTATTGAAATATTTGTTTTTTATTAATATATGAAAATATCATAATTGATGTATATTATTTCAGTAGTCTTATATGTCACAAAATTTTCTGTTGTGCCGTTTATTTAAATGCTGCTTAAATGTTGCTTTTCATAAAACTCGATAAGAGTTAGATCTTTTCATTGTATCCATTTCAATTTCAAAGTCAAATAATTTAATGTTAAATTATTTTTAGTATCTATTTAGCAGTTACTTTGGTTTGATTATGATTCCAAATACACAGGCACAACTCTATTGGGTAGTTTTGTGAGAGTCTAATTTGCAGGTTATGTCAGTTGATTGATTACAAGGGGCTACCGCTTTCTTAATACCCTTCTTTATTAGTGTCAATGTATTGCTATTTATATAAAATTATTGACTTCACGTTCCGTGGTCAAATTGAGATTCACCAGTTTCATTTTTGCTTTGTTGAAAGTTTCCGTAGTGTTTTTTAGTACACAGCCATTTTGATGCATGTACATTATAAAGCAATCATTTTACATTGATTAAATTTAATCGACTCGCGTTTTTACAGTCGGTAAAGTTTATAAACATATTTTTCAATCTATTTTAGTTTTTTTTGTGTTTTAAATTGTTATTTTTAATGTATAAACGGCTTCTGGTTGCTCGCTATAACGTTATTCAAAGAATTGTTTATGGTTCCCTGGGGGCAGATCATAATACTAAGAGAACGGAAAATAATATTGTTTATCGCCAGCGATTGAGAATATGGAAGCCTTAAAAGTTAATTTACTTCAGGTACTTTGTCGAGCCTCATTATTTGAAGTAATAAATAAACGTTTGATGTCATTCAATCAATCATATATACACATTGACAAATTTGGAATGGTTATTTTTTTGTATTTTGACCTAACTACAATATCTGACAAACTAAATATATTAACCTTAGGTAAAAACTTAATAGTCATAGATTTTCCCAATAGAAAACGATCGTCTGGTGGTCAAATGAGAAATATCTCGGAAGCCAAGTACTTACTAACTAAGTAAACTACTTACTAAGTAAACTTGTAAAAATTGTTTTAATATGATTATAGATATTATATAAAAGCTCAAATAAAAATAAGTGTGTGGATTTTATATTGTTCGTTATCTTATTTAGTATGAATCCAATACTTTTTGATCGTGAAAAGTGTTTTATATGATGAAAAAGTACTTAAAAAAATGTACATGATTTTGTCTGTGGTCAATATAACATGCATAGACGCCTAATAAAGGAAATCAAAATAATTTAAAAAATTGAATGAATTTACTGTCACTTCGGTTAAGTTCAATTATACTTAAATAAATATGTTTTTTTAAAAACTGTTAATATAAATATTATGCAACTGTAACTGTAAATTTCTTTTTAATATATTAACGAAGCCAGTTTTCCTTCATCGATACCATTATCAACAGGTTTTTTTTTATTGTATTTTAGTCGTTCAACGAAGATGTCAAATGATTGATTGCGGTCACTTTTAATTTATTATGGAAATTAAAATGTAAATTTTTATTTGATATTTGATTTTTAACACGTAATTTTATTAGTTTTGTAGTATTTTGTTTTAGGAAAAAAAAGAAAGAATTTTGATAGAAATAAGAATGTCATTCTTTTTACTCCTTTTTATTAGGACCTTCAAGTCATCAAGTGAATGAAAGAAAAATATAAATTAAGGTTTTTGGAAAACCTATCCATAAGCCCATCAAAAATTTTATAAATTGTAGTATGTGTTGTTTTTTGTAAGCAAGCCAAGAGTCTTTACCACTAGGCTGTGTTTTTGGGTGGTGAAATAGTTGTACATATTTGAAGTTACAATTTTTCAATCTTCTTCAATATAATTATAGTTGATCAAATACCAACACTTTCTTATTTAACCAATCTCGATCACTTTACACACTTTCTGGTTTTCCCGGCAGTAATAATACATTGTAAAATTATGGTGTCTTCTGTTAGAATAAACGAGCTTCTGTTCAAAACATTTATTAGCTTTATAGTTTAAATCTAATAGAGTTTCCGCCTATACAGCATTTATTTAATTACTTAATCTGGAAGCTGCCATGAAACATATTAACGAGATCGAAGTAGGTAAATTTAATGTCTTACTCAAATACAATCTACGTCGTTTTTCATTTAAAGTATTAACATATAAATTAAATTTGTTCACATTTATAAAATACTTCAAGCAGGTCAATTAATAATACAGGTATTTATTTTGTGAAGCAAGTCAATTTTGATAGCGTTTTTACTATTAACTTGAGTATAGCTTATCGGTTGCCTTTGTAATAAATATCCTATTAATAGTACTAATAAATAATACATTAAAAAAATGTAAATGATAAATTAGAGGTTAACTTGAATTTTTTTTAAATTCATATTTGCCACTAATGTGAAGTATTATACATGGTATCCTAAAAGAAAGTATATCAATATAATTTTTTTAAAGAGAACTGCTTCTTAGTTAGTACGGTGTTTGTTGTGTAAGAAATTAGGGATATACGTGATTGGGAGTTAAGATTTGTTTTTAATGATCGGATGCGTGTGAGGAATCTTTTAGACATAATAAACATTTAACCCTTTGAAAAAAAACTGTGGGACTTGAGCCTGTGAGATCGGTGGCGAAAAACCAACGACGTTGACCACTAGGCTTGAAAAAGTTCGATTGTTGATTCTATGAACGATGGAGTTTAATATTAAATTAAATAAATCAATAAACAGTAAATTTAGTATCTTAATATGGCACACGCTAAATCTCTATATGTATAAAGAAATTTTAATTTCAATAAATATTTTTTAGCAAAACAGTCATTCCTTACGGTATGCTTTTCGGAAGAAAGTACTCCTCACATTTGCTTTATTTATCCGAAGGGTCTATAAAATGTTGAAGGTTATTCAATAAAAGGATTAGGAAATCATCTTAATTTGTTGATGTTATTAATGAACGAACGTAAACGGGGAACATATAAAATCACTTTTGGTGAAAAACCCTAAAAAAAGTTTAAATGGATATATCAAAGAAGAGTGAATTATGTTTTGAAAACTTCAGTCAATTTAATAACAGCATATGGCTGCTGTAACCTCATTCTGATTCTAAAATTGAAATAAAAAAATAAACAAAAAAAATACAAAATAATAAAGATGCATTAACTTTCCATTTAGAGCGCCTGTTTATTTAATACAGCACCGATTCATTGTGATTTTCAAAAAAGCAAAACAAAAATATGTTACATGCTCGAGCATCTAAAAAATCGAAACGACCTATTTTCTATGTCAGAATGAATTCAAAATATTTCAAACCTTTTTACACAGGCACTGCAGTTCAGTATTCTATTGGGTTGATTTTCTATTTAGATCTTAACTTTTTACAGTAGGCAACAACTGCCAGCTTTCCTAGATTTACACGCTGCCTTTAATTCTTTATATCTATAAAAATAGTTTTTTTTTCATTAAGAGCGACTGTGTAAATAGGACGCACGAAAAGTATTATTAGGTATATATTTTTTGAGCTGATCGGTATTTTTTTTCCAAATTTGATAGTGTTTGTAATATTCCATGAAAAATCTTATAGATTACAGTGATAAATGAAAAAAGCTTCATTATTTTAAAATATATTTGATGAACACGAATTTCAACTTTTTCAAAAAGATGGCAGACGAATACAAAATTATGTCATTAAAATCATAAGGCATTATCTGTATTTATAGATGGATTGAATTGCCATTTATTTGATTACGTGTAGCAATGTATTTTAGTGCTACAAAAATTATATGGTAAAAATTATAGGTATGTTGGTAGATATTTCAGCTGACGTGTTATATGTATATAATAATCTTGGAGGTACAACGTGGTATCCCTGTGTTCTATACATAGAAAAGATAAATTCTAAGAAAAACGATTATTTTATAAGTAAAAAAAAAAAATTACAATTGGCTTCATTAATATACCAGTATCGTCAAAATAGAACTTTCAAATAACCAATTATATAGTGACAAAAGTTAAGTTAATTTATGCTGAACATCATTTTTTGTATTTAACTTAAAAATGTTATTTAATAAAATGTTAGTATATATTTCTCAAGAAAGCTTTCAGATGATTTAACCATAATCAATACGTTAGTGTAGTGAAAATATAACTGTGCTAAGAGCTCATTAAAAATACTTAGTCTATCAACATTTTTTTTCAATTAGTTCTCAGCGATGAAACAAAATGAACATAATTATTTGGAAATTATCTCGTTTTACCTCTCAAATATATCTAAGGAATTTTTAATCATGGCTAATGACTTGATGTTTTTTCTCAAAAACCATTATTGTTAACAAGACAAGCTCTATTATTTACCTCCACGCACGGTAGCATATCTAAACAATAATTTAGTGAGCCAGTGTTAAAAACACTATTTAATCTATGGAATTATCACTCGCAAGAATGTGTACAACAACCGACTAATAACAGTGATCTATAATAAATATCGGAGCGGCGCTATAAAAAATCGGTAATTCGGTAGAAAGCTTCTGGGCCTGGAATTCATGTTTATCATATTATCAAACAGGATATGCACAAAATAGCTTCTAAGCTTTCACATCTTTTTATAACTTCCGCTCTCAATATATATCTTAACAGTGAACGAACTAAGAAAAAAAAATGTTCGAGAAATGATTGCAATAATGTCACTTTTTTGGAAAGGTGGAGGTTTTTTGCAACTCGATCTTGTAGTGATTGCAAAGAAGGGTGTGTAGTTAATATATTAACCAAAAACCAGTAGAGAGAAAAAAAATTACTCAATAATACAAAGACCAATAATCACTATTCTTTTAACATAAAAGCTGACTTCAACAAAGCCACAAAAAACAACATTTGTTTTTTCTTCGTTTTATTTGGCTATGCATCATATGATACTTTGGGATACATAATTTTTTTCACGAATAAAATATTGAAAGTGAGATAAAATTATGTGGCATTACAATAATATATAATATTCCACTCACTTTTAGTAGAAACGTACACCCAGTCCTTTTTTTACGCGAATTCGATTATACTCGATTTTTAGAAGAAATTTGTATATTATGCTAGGCCTGTACGTTTCATTATTTTTTAAAATAAAAAATATGTGTATTTCTAAAACTTATTTTTGCAAAGCATTCCATTTTTCTAAATATACATACTAGTGTAGTGTAGACTAGTGTATCGGATATTATGCGAATTTATGTTTTAGGGTGTGTAAAGAAATGTAATGCAATTGCGTAAAAGTTGTGATTTTTTTACGCAATTTTTTTTACGCGCCTTTTTCTGGAACCAATGTATCGCGTAAAAAAAGGACTGGATGTATTGTATTAGTATTTAAATAAATAAAGCGAAATATATAAGTACTATAAAATAATAATTTCTACAATATTATTATATCTGACCAGGACCGGTTTCATCCATAAAAAAAAGATTTTCAATTAATTATCAACTAAAATAAAATAACTATGTTAATTGAATATGAACGTCGCCAACAAAGATCTTTGTAATCGTTGTGATTTTAGCTTCGTTGACTTACTTTAGACTGCAATCAACACGTTGAATTACATTTGTATATGTGTTCTCCGTATTTATGAAATGAGCAATAAGTATGAATTATATATTATATTGCTTTATTTAAAAGTAATAGTTATTTTCCAGTAACTCTGTTCGATGATAATGAACGATCAAAAACATGGTTCGACCGAATATAACGTAATGGGTGGTCGAACACATATCATTAGTAACTTGTCTTCGCGCCGCTAGGGGAAAAAAGCACAAATAAATACAGAAACGTATTTCAAAAGATGCAGGCGTAGCATAGCTGAATTTACTAATTAGAAAAAAAAACATCTTTTTAACACTGCTAGTTACCGCTTAGATATATTAAAAAGACAAAATAATTACGTACAACTAGTAAAAAGCCACTACAAATAGACAAATCATTATAATACTTACTAGCTGTTTGAGTAAACTAATTTTAACACTTTGTCAAACTTGTTAATAAATTGTATTCTATATATAAAAATATATAAATGAAAAATCGTTACTATTATCATTCATAAAACCCATCAACGACTCTAACATATATATTTTTTTCTTTTCCCTATCATAAATAAGCGTCTGCAATTGCAAATATTTTTAAACCAGTTACATATTTTAAATATTCAAAAAATGTTACTTCAAAGCAATGCATGATGATTGTCTAGTAATAAGACTCAATATTAATTTTAATAAATGTGATTTTATCAAAAATGTCTTATATGTTTTTCATTGCGTTTTCTCGCTTTTTGGAGTAAATATTTAGTCTGAAAAAATCCAAAAATGCAAATGTAATAACCGATAAAATAATAAAAATTTTAAGCTCTACGGTCTTGAAAGTCAATATTAAATTAAAAAAATCTGTTTATTCTGATTTATTCGATTCACGATGTAATAATAAAAATTTAGTTATTCAACATCAATACTAAAAAGCTGTCATTTGTATTACTATGATCAAATTAGCAACATGGAAGAAAATAATTACGGTACAGTTTGACACAAATGTTTTAACCCTTCCCCTGCTGAGCTAAAAAGGATGCTCCAACATCGAAAATTTAAAAAAAATATTCAAACGTTAGTGTTTACTAACCCTTTAACGATAATCAAGTAAAATCATGCTCAATATCACTTCAAAAAACAAGTCTTGCACGAAAGTTTTGACATTATTCATTCTGGTATATTTTAAAGTGTCAACTATCAACGAACTGCAATCACCCATCTCAACAGGTAAGAGGTTGGCAGTTAGGTGTTAATGTAGTAACGTCACATTTTGGTGGAAAGACAAGAAAAAAATTAAAACAATATTTTTAGTCTATTTTTTTTCACATTTTTATAATGAAATTATCAAGAGTCGTCCTGCTCATCGCAAAGCATAATCAATTTATGAAATAATTCCTTTGGTGATGCTCGCAATAAATGAAACCAATCCTGATAATTTTTTTATGGAATTTATAAAAATTGTACGAACAAAAATGTTTTACTCAATTATAAATAAATATTTCATGTGTATCCACTGAAATGTTTTCGTAGTTTCTTGTTGAATAATAATTCAAAATTAAACAGGAAATAATTTATATCAAATGTAACTAAATCCGTTAAAAAATATGTATATTTGAAATATTATGCATGCTACCGTGCCATGATTAATATTCATTCATGATTTTTATTACTACAATAACAAACGAACGTAGGCTCCACATTTTTTATCCACCTGTAGGTTTGTCTGTGACAGACGCTTTGTTAACATCATTGTCAAATGGCGTAATTAATTGGACAAAATACAGCAGAAGGAAGCATCGCCTTCGCAAAACCGCCTACTCTCTTGCGTTTTCTGAGAGGGCGGGAACACTGCACTCAATTACTCAAACTAACGAAAAACTTGTCAGTACAAAACAATAACTATAATAACAACAGATTGATGAATATTTAACATAATTATAAATCAACTGGTTTCATATATTATTATGAATGTTAGTGAAAGTATTTCAAAAATTAAATCAACTTAAAGTATAACATTTTTTTTTATATTATCACGTCCACTTATATGCTTATGCCGTCGTATTTTCTAACTTTTATTAGTTTCCAGTCACTTACACTATCTTAATAGTAAAGCTCAATATCTTTCCGCTGAGCGTAATGATTTTTTTTTACTTTCAATATATTTGCAACGTTAGTTGTAAACATATCCTACATCTAATTTAATTGTTGAAACTCTATACTTTCACATGTTTTTTACTCATGACCCGGGTATCACATTTCTGCATCTCAACGTAAAGTACGAGTTTAAGAAAATAAAATTTGATATTGAAATTCTGTCAAACAGTCGATATTTTAAATTATATCCAGTATCGTTAAATAGAAAGAAAAATCATTCTTATCACTTCCAAAACAAGAGCTAAATGCATCAATATACATAAAATTTATATTTTACGTTTGAAATTAATTTATTAATATCATAAATTACGACGTTTAGGTGTTGAGCTTTGCTGAATGGGGTACTTTTAGTATACGAATTCTTTACAAGAAACTCTCAATAAAAGTAGTTTGAGGAAAGTTTCTTACTACTATTCGTTAAATATATATTTTTGGGGACTATAAAATTGTTAAAAACTAGGGCAGAATTTATATTTATGTAATAAAGTGATAAATATTTTCATTTACAATGTAACTTTTGCACCTGAAAATAATTAATAAAATCTCTTAACGGATACCGGTCGAATAAGTTCAATCAATATTCGAAAACTTACGACATCCATTTGAATATTGATTAGCAGTTCAATAATCAAAAACATTTTAAATCTTCAATTGTACATAAAAGGGTATGTTTATTATCGTTGCTTAATAATATAATTTTGATTGCATTCATCACGCGGTAACTCGTTACCATAGATATCGATCTATAGACAATATTAATTAAATATATTTCGTAATGAAAAAGTGATGTAATCCGTTTTCAAAACCCGAGTAGTCGAATCTAGTGGCCAAACAGTAGGGTGGCAATCACGGCGCAAGCTTTTTTCAATCAATTAAGACTGCGAGGCGAATCTTTGGACGGCTCTCGCTACCGGCCCCTCTTAAAACCCGTGAAATTTCGTACGAAATTGAAAAAAATAATTGTTTACCGCAACGAATCGGCCGCACCGTCATACATTTATAATTATTAATATGGAGACCGAGCATGGCGACTACTCGCGTAATTGCAGCATGATCGAAAGACCGCTGGTCTCTATACCAAAGTTATTAATTCATTTTATTTATTTACATAACTTTATAATTGTTCTGACGAAGAAATTTTTATTTATCGTCATTATAGCTATTCAAATTATGGGATTAACTTGCTATTCTTACCGAATATATAAGTTCTATACAAATACCACGTTTTACAATGAAATAGTCATAATAATGTAATGCAAAATATTTTTCTTTTATTTTAAATTTCATATAATGAACCACGTCGTAGAGAAACCGGCACACTATTTCTTTGCTATTATATTTTCTGTATACTGTGTGAACAGATTTAGTATACTAAATCTTTTTGTATGTCACAGAACAGAAAAAATAGAAAACACCCAACGAATACTGATTATGAGTGCTCTATTCGTTGCAGAATTTTATCTCAATTTACTTAAAACAATTACCATGTAATAATATTAATCTGGGAAAGCATCTTCGCTCATTTTTATACGTAGTAATCTATCTTACTAATTTAAATATTAATTTAAGCCATTATAATATTTTGATAATTCCAGTTGACGATGCTTTTGACTGTGACAGGGTGAAGGTGCTTAATGTGCCGTAATAACTACGAAGGGCGTACGTATTATATCTATAATCAGTTATTACATCCACATAGCATGAAGGAACATAAGTGAACTTGTTCCGTTGTAAAATGAAAAAAAAAATCGACTATATATTATCCGTATGCAAAAAAAAAATGATAACCAGGTGTGAATATTTTTTTTATATATGGAATACAATTTTTATAATTAATGACATTGATCGACCTAGTGTGCTTGATAGATTTTCAAAGTCAAACTTTAATTGTTGAAACTCCACATATTTTATCACTCACATAATATCAGGTCTTTTGCACCTGTGTTATGGAATGTTTAAAGATGTCAAAAGAATAAACTTAGGTCCACGAGTTATAAAAAATGTGGAATTGTTTACAGTTTTAACAATTAATATTTGAAATTTTTATATATTATACATACAACTCAAAATGTAGTACAATGTTTTTTTTGCGATCTAAAGATACGTATACTAACAGATTTACTGAAATTAATTACAAATATTAAAGGGATTTTATTTAGATACTTCAACCAATTAAAATTTTAACTAAAACAATAAAACTTGCTTTAAAATGAGATATTATATAATGAAGCGCACAAACTTTGTTTAAATGCTATAAAATAATATGCTTGATAATATCTCAAATTTGTTATCCGAGAGTCATTATCAATTATTGTTTGAACTGAAAATTAAAACTATCTTTTAATCTATACCATAAATGAATAAATATTAAACTCTGAAAAATGTATTCATTCAAAATAATTCAGCATCTCGGTCCCCGCCTCTCATTAAAACCGCGCAGTGTATAGTCCGGGCAGTAATAAAGAAAGATAGCTCACGTCCCTGTGCGTAGGATGGGGTGGGATAATCAGTATGTTTATCATCGCACCCTGACAAATGGTTTGCGGCTTTGCAGTACATTATGGACCAGTCACCATGGATTGATAGATGGCTTTGTAAATTCAAAGCACGCCACACAGTTCCGATTCAAGGGCTTTATAAAACACTTTGTTATTACTGAACACTTTGACAGATTTATGAATGCGAATTTGTTAAATTGATAAATGATTTCAAACAAGCTGCCAAGAAATGAAGTTAATTTAAATAATATAATAATTTTATATATTTTCATAAATTTTGTCACAAACGAAATCACTATAGCCTTTGACTTTTTCATGTTTATACATCATTTTTTACTAGAAAACTAGATTGAAATAATAAAAAATATTTTCACAATAGATCTTATGATCTTAACCGGTTTTTAATAGAATACAAATTACAAAAAAGACTATTTAAACAAAAGTTTGATTAAAAAATTATCATGTATATCTTTATATAATTATATCTAAATGAAGTAAAATAATTTACCAATAAAATATTAAGGAACTCCTAGTAATAATTTGTATTAATAATGAAGTCAAATTAATATTCCATTAAGAGTTCAGAGCAACTGTGAAAAATTCTTTAGCAAGAAGAAGGCAATATTAATTTCAATTTAAAATGTAATGCCTTTCGATCAAAAAATGACAGCGAACACATTATAAACGACACTTTAACTCTAATTAAACGAATATTATGGTCAACCTTGCTATTTAAGCAAAAGTAACCTTATTTAAGATGGAAAATGAAGTTTTTTCACAAAGTTATAACATCTAAAACATAGGTTCCCAACCTTTTACGGGTGGCGTCCGCTTTTCATAAAATCCATGTGACCCGCGACCCCCCATACAATCCAAAAGCATATAAAAAAATATTTTTTAAACTAAACGTGTAAGTTGGTGACCCCCCAAAAAAATTAACTATTTTTTCTTGAACTATTTCAATTCTCTAACTGAAACCGCCATCTGTTTGAATTCCTCTCAACCACACAATTTCTTCAGAATTTTCTGAAACTACTTCGTTTTGTCACATCACATGTCAGTTTTTTACTTTGCCGAAGTAAGCCATTTATGTTGTGAATGATAATAGTCAAGGACACGAGAATCCTGAAAATTACTTTTGTCTGTTATCTCACACGGAGAAACAGTTTTTAATTTAATTATATCACTTTTAAGGTGTTAACAGCCACTTCTTGATGGAAAAGCATGATATTTTAAATAATAAAAACACATTTTTTAGCACTTATTTCCACAGCATATTTTTTGATCAGGACCGATTTCGCTCATCGCAGGTATGATCAATCATCAGTTAATAATACTCGCAATGCGAGAAACCCGTCCTGATGAAAAAATGCATTATGGAAATATGTACTAAAAATGTGTTTTTATTATTTTAATTAATTTAAATTGTAAACAAAATATCTGGACACGATAGTTCCTTGATAGATGTGAGTTTTTCTTTGATGATTAAATTGATATGTTTTATTTTGTTTGAATAATTAAATGGTTAAAATTTGAATTGTTCAAGCTAGGTAAAATTCCACAAGTATTGTCACTCACAACCGCTGTTGCAATAGAACTGAGTCAGTTATATTGTGGTATAATGACTGAAGATGCCGAAAAGTGAAATCCCGATGCTGAGTGACAAAAATGTGGAATTTTTCATAGTTAAACAATTAAAATTTTATATTTTAATTACATCAAGAACCTTCAATGGATATCGTAATTCAATAAAAAAAAATTGCTGAATTGTTTTTATTATACTAGTTTACATAACTATTTCATCAAATAATACACACAATTTTATTAAAAGTAAAATAATTTGTTGTACTTTGTTAAATATGTTACGCGGAAAATAAAAGAAAATGTAACAGCCACAAATCACAACTACAATATATTAACATTATAGCATCAATTATTTATTTTATTATATAGCGCTGGTTAAATACTTGTTTGTTCAGCGTTTACATTTATAAAATTTATTTGAAAAAAAATCGAATCCATTACCAGTAAAGCGCGCCAACTTTCTAAAGGGGATTCCTCGAGCGCGATCTCGATTGAAGAGGGCACGGTAAGTTGAGGGGGAATTCGCGGGGACAGGACGTGAGAAAGTTAGCCATTAGGCTTCTTGACCAGAAGCAGCGCAGTTGTAAAAACGATACGGGTGTACTTTGCACATAATTTTAACTCTGGCATAAGGCAAACTAGGAAATGGGATAGTTTTCTACTAGGTACACATGCCGCATTTGAAACGAAACGCAACATCTATAAAGTGGTCAGACTATATTATTATTAAATCCAGAACACTCAAGAATCTTTCTGAATGTATTATCTTAAAACAATGAGAATTTTTTGAGAATTTCGAACACGTTTCGCGAATACTGTGTATGAATTATGAGTGGAGATAACGATGAAACTATACTTAAAATTAAGAACAATCGTTTATTGTTTTTTTGTTAATATTATAGTAAACATACTCGTAAGGATACGAACTACTTTGATGTGTTGTAATATATATATAAGATATAAAAAATAGTCATTCATTCGATATTGTAGGCGTCGTAAAAGTTAATAAATAATTACTAGACTACAAGGGAGAGCCAAAAATAATCATTTAACAAAAGACAGCCAATATCTCGCAGAGAAAATAAGAAATAACATGTATGGCGTTAAAAACTCCGTAGACGTATTTAATGCAAAATATTTGATTGTTACGGCTGTAAATTAATATACGAAATATTAATTGATTTTTATTGAAAGAAATTAAATTTTGATTTCGCTCAAGATTATTTTGGTGTGAGTGCCTCAAACAAGATAATTTTAAACATTTAAGAGTAATTTAAAATTTCAAGTAATTAATTGTAACTGTAATTCTTAAATTACTCTGTAATTGTAATTACAGTGGTCGTAAAAAATAATGATTTATTTCATATTATGTTTTGAGACGTGTGCATCGTCGGTGGCGTTCTTAAATGTTTAATATACATACTAAAAATATTTTGATAAATTTTTGTTATAAGAAGTGATCCAGTTGTGAAATGTTCTTGTTAATAAAGGACACAGTGTGTAGTCACTTAATGCTAAACTAGTTTTAGTGAAAATTAAAAATATTTCTTCAAAGAATGGACGATCGTTAGCTTTATGCAATCGATAGTTTTTGGTGTACTATAGCATTGAAATTATTTATGTATTCAATATGAAAATTGATCAAGAATGAGATTCGATACATTTGATACACATCGCTTTCTGTTCAATGTAATGTTTTATATGTATAACATTGTATGGAATGAATTATTGAAATTCATTTCTATTCCACTCAAAAATGATAATTTATTTACCTTGCGTTAGACATGAAAAAGGTATTATAATACTGTCAACAGGAACAGTTTTCTAAATATATCAAATCGGTATGTTTATTAAACAATATGTTATATATTCCAACCGTAATTGTGAACACGTAATACACAGTTTAAATACAAGCACTATTTTTGTATTCATTTTTAATTATGAAAAATCAATTGTAACAAAAATAAACTCGTCTTGATATTTGCCATGAAGCAATTTTAATAGAAAGATTGCAATTAATTTAATTTTATCAAAAAATATGCTTGTATACAAATATATTATGTGATTTTTTATGTATTTTTTCTAGAACTCGATATCAGTGTATCACACATTTATTTTTAACGTGACCGCATTATTAAAATCAGTGGTCGAAAGTAAATGTCTTATAGCCGCACCAGTACTAATTAATTTGAAAAACATTTTTTCTCATAAAATCAATTTTCAGTATGAAGCTGTTGGTGGCTGTAGCGTCTAGTGGTCGCACACGAGAACCACTGCTCTAGATAAAAAAAAACCATATTTGTATTTCATAAAAATTTTACAATTAAAAAAAAACTGCTTTTCATTAAAAAATAAAACAAATTTAGTTTTTGTTCAAAGTTTACCATGAAAATACACACGTATAGATTAATCAATTAAATAAAACAAATTATTTATTGTTAAAATCTTAGTGGAAATGCACGATCAAATAAATGTAATAGTTTGTGTATTTGATATGTATTTGATTTATATTGGACGAATGCTTACTGGTGGTACTGCCACCCGGATATTATTTATGGTGATCAGTAACGTGTTTTAGTAAGCTTTTTCGTAGTCGAATTTCTTGCCTATAAAAACGATAATTAAAAAATCAGATCATATCTAAATGCAGTAGTTTTTTTAAAGATTAGTTTCATCGATACAATTAATAATTAAAAATATTTACTTAATATTTCGTACGGTAACTATGTTCATCAATATCTACCTACGATAATTCAATTATATTCCTGTCCCATTTTGCTACACGCATCCGCTTGTTTATGACCCTCTCGAAGATGCTCCAAGTCCACCCAATCACACACCTGGCCATCAAAAAATATGATTGGATTGGAGCCAACAGCGGTCAGAGTGATAAAACAAAACGTTTTTGCAAGCTATATCCATACATACTTTTTATTATTGTTGTCCAGGTGTGAGAAATAATGACTTGAATATACATACGAGGTTCAATTTTACTACAAAGTAAATTCGTAGGAACTAGAACCTTAAGCGTCTATAACATTTTGCGAGTACCGCATCGTTTAATTCAAAACGGAAATCTTTTTTTTTATTAATTCCATGTAGTGAATAAAGATTACCAAATCATTTACTTTTTAACCGTCAAAATCAAATCGTTTTAGCTTGGCAGTTAAGCTCATCGATATTGTCTAGAGATTGATAATAAAAACTTACAATTATCAAATAAGCGCCATTTAAGCACTACGATTTGGTGAAATAGGTCAATTTAATTGATTGTTAATTTATTGATTGAATTGGCATTCACATGGTAGAGTTCCATTATGACAAGGCTTAAAAAATAGCAATGTATTTTAGATTTACATTTTTTTAAAAATTATAGTTGATAGCTATTTCGGCTCACGCCATTGTCAGAACTATGCTTAAACGAGTATTTGCTTATCTATAGCTATGTGGAAAAGATGCACAATACATCTTCTCTCCTGTTTTAACGACCTAGCTTGTTTCTTGCTCGCAATAAAACTAAAAATTGTAAATGAAACTAAAAAGGCGGCTTTATCAATAAGTTTACATATGGCACGGAAATGGTCCATTACAGAAACAAATAATCAACCCGCAGGGGTTAAGTAATGGTGATAGACATATAATAGTTTGTATCAACTATCACAAAGGATTCTTAACGAACAAACTAATATATGTCGATCACCATTACTTAACCCTCTGCGGGATGCTTCTTTGTTGATTCACCGTGTTGATTGTTGATTTGGAAATATCGCATGGTAGACGAGTATATTATATTATGGCGAGTAGATATTTTCTTTTCAGTGCATTTGATATTGAGTACTGAAACCTTTTTAAAGTCTGAGGCAAGTGCTGTTAGTGTAGTACTGCTGGTCATTTGAAAGAATGAATTCATTTGTGCGCATGGTGTAGAAATAGATGCCATTTTAATACAACGAAACCTGCTACTGGTATATAGGACATAAGCTTTCAATAAAGCTTATCACAACGAAAATCCTGCGAAAATTTATTTTTCAATTAACATTTTTTCTTAGATATTATGGCTCAATGCCCTCCTTCAATCATTATTACTTTCATATTTTTTATTATTATATTAAGGAAATATCCAAGCTTTGATTAATTAGAAGCGAATCGCTATACCTAAAGTTCACACATAAATTCATGCCTTCGAAAAAAATCAGAAATCTTGTAGACACCGCAATCGGTAGCAATGCCGTTGATTACTAGGCAACAGTTTCAGAATATTAAGTTATATTAAGTTATATTTAATTAAAAATAAAAGGTTACAATATTATTTTCGGACTTCGGTTTCGTATTCCTGTTATTAATTAACAGGAAAACGATTAAGTTTCACCATTGAATTGCGAGGCCGGCATCTAATATAATAAAACTCAATAGGACACTTTTATCGTGCGGTTGACCATACCTGCAGGTATTTATATTGCCCCATAAAATAATTACACAGTACCCCAAGCAAATTCAGTAAATAGTATCAATTATCGTAAATATTCGCACTTCGTCCATTCAATTACTCAACTACCACGATGAACGCGGCGGGGCGGGAGTTGGTAAATCTTGACTAAACTAAAGAGAAAGCCTAGACTTGGTGCCGGCGCCGGCGGCAAAGCAATATGAGAAGCGGGCGGATCGAATTCCGCTATAAATTAATTACCCACTAAAAAAACACACCGTTAAACAATAATTGTGCCAGGGTATTAATTCATCGAATGTACAAAGCGACGAATGTAAATCATCATCATCATCGACGTTATTAAATATTGTGGGTTGTTTCCAGGAGTGTAACGTTGGGGTGTTGTCATAAAAGAAAAATAAAAATTTTCAAATCGAGTACTAAATTAATTTAGAAAATGTTGTCCATAGAAATCATGAAAATCTGTCATAATTAAAAGTTTTTGGCATTCATTTTTAAGGGATATGTTATTTATATTATATCTTAAAATAGTAAGTCAAAGTAGGTGATTCGTAATTAAATTTGTTACATTTCATAGTTCTATCATTTCCACGACGCTAAGACAATTTGGAAGAGATGACACCCTAGTTGTGTGAGATTTTTTCGATGAGCTTTTTTTTCAATTTTTTAAAAAATCTAGCCGAAAACATTTTTGGAAATAGTACACCCTTTTTGCTGTGAATAGACATACCAGGTTGATTTTTCAATTTTTGACAAAAGCTCTTCTAAATAAATCAAAGAATAATAAAATATCACTTTTAAGGTGTTCACTATAATTAATTAATATTACTATTAATTAATTATAACTGATTATTATTTAATATTCTATAATTATAATTTATTTTCCCTTTAACGTCTTCAGTAAGAAAGGGACATACAGAATATAATAGTCATCAAGAAAAAAAATAGTCTAGTACCTGTAGCGAGTCGGCTCTTGGTATTATTTGTGTAACTAATCAAGCCGAATAACCGAAAAATGGTTAGTTGTTCAAAATTAAATACAATTGATAGTTTATTACGTTGACAATGAGCGAAACTCATCTTGTTCGTTATAAAACAATTAAATGAATTGATTAAATGAAACTTATCGAATTTAAAGCTCATTTTAAAGTCATGCTTAAATACAATATAATATTCTCGTTATACTAATATAAAAACATATCATATTGCCTTAGCAAACTAAAGAAACGAAAAAAACACAGAAAAAATTAGAAATTAGCAAGGAAGTCAACCGATTAAACTTCGACAAAGTCTGTTTCAACGGATAAAAAATAATACTCGTGTGAAATCACTCATGAACAAACAATCTGTTTTTGCTTAGAAAATATTGCACCCTACTTAAAACATGCAGATTGCAATGCTATTGAAACATAAATCTGTTCAATAAATTTTTTGTAAGATATTCAACGTTCACCAAGCTTATTTTTTATCATTAGTTTGTTACAAATGATTAGCAACTACTTGAGCGTTAATGAGAAAGGTTTTGCTAGCTGCACTTTTTTAGTACATTTTAATAAATCAATTGCATTCATTATGTAATATAATAGCTTTGTCGAACACGTCTTGTTAAATTACGCATTTTTTGCATTTGATCAATGCTTTAATATTTTTTGCGAGGTATTCATTATTGGTTTTATCTTTGATTCGATACGCATACGAGTACTGACACAATGAAGTCTACAAAAAAATCTTTCAGACTTCTTATTAAAAATATGTTACGTTCTATTTGAGAATCCACTTGTCGGTGTAAAGTGTGTTTTAAATTTATTATTTACTATGAGTGACGAAAGTTTACAGATTCTGGATTTATATCCCAACAAGACTTTTGTTAAAGTTATGGCCATATTTTCTGTATTCTTCCTATGTATAAATAAATAAGAGCTTTCTCAAAACCATTGAACTTTATGTCTTTACATTAAAAACGTATCAAATGGATTTTTTTAGATTTCAGCACACCAAACCTTATGATGTAATAGTTAGAAAGGTTTTACTGATTTTTTTAGCTTGAGCTTTATATAATCTTTTCAGAATCTATTGATAAGTATTTTATTTTAAATCATAGATTCATACTTCAGCAAAAAATGAAGAACGTTTTCTTTCATAGCTGATTGAAATGGAAGTATAAATAGCAGTACATATATTGTTTTGTATCTCAATAATTAGTTCATACTAGTTAATCAATATTTTAGACCAGATTACACAAGTAATCATTATTGATTTAGTGTCTAAATAATGTAGAAAGAAAAAATAATTTTTTGCTTTTATTAGTATAGACCCAAGAATTTTCATTTAGTTTTCTATATACATTATTTTTCTATTACTCCTGACTTCTTATAAATAAATTGTGACAGGTAATTTAAGATAAAAACTTTACTACTATAATTAAGGTGTAAGTAAGGTTTTTTTTATTTTTAGTTGAAAACTTGAAACAATAATGAATTGACTATATTGAAAATATCAAGAATAGTTTTTAAAAAAATTCACTATACTTAATATAATTTTGTGTTCAATACATACTTCTTTAAGCGGTGCAAATTGAAAACTCAGTCGTCGTTTAACTATTTATAATTGAATGAATCTCTATGAACAAACTTCATTTTGGCATTATGCACTTTTAATTTTAATTTCAATAATAGTATTATTTCAGGTCCGTGGAGCAGTGCTATTGTCTATTACGAATCTCAAGAGTTCTAGTCTCAGTAATTAAAGTTTTTTTCTATCGAAGTTTTCCCGTTCGAAAGCATGGAAGTTTGTAATGTCTAAAATTCCTTCTCATAAATTCGACCCTTAAAAACGGGGTTTGGTAAAAGTGTAAAAATTATCACCAGCCTTCAATTAGATTAATATTTTCTATTCATACTGTGTTGGGAAAAAAGAAAAGTTTTATAAATGAGTAATATTCAAGTCTTTTATAAAAAAATAAGTGGCGATATTTCTATTAGAAATCCATATACTTCATATTGGGAACGGACATGAACAAAAAATGATTCGATATAATATAACAACGTCTTATTAAAAATTCGTGTTACTAATCATTTGAAACCCGTTAACTCTTTTGGATATGGACAGTGAACAACATTATGTGGCAAGTCCATAAAAAATCACTTCTACCTATCTGTACTCAGAAGTATCAGGCTGTATATAAATATTTATACGATGTGAGCGTGCGAACTGCACTCAGAATTAATACAACTCTTTTAGTTATAACTATCTAAGTATTTACCTTATTGGATAGTTCTTACTTAATACTGCACATATAGAAAAAAATATATGTATTCTTTTAATGAAATTAATAAAATATATACTGATTTATTACAGAAGGTGAAAATCCATTAAGGGACAAAAAGTCAGTTTATTTTGTGTGGTGTTGATAAAAATATTTTTTTTCCGTTGTAAAAATGTCATAAAAGACGGTAATATTAACGTTTAGAATGTTTTATTTATAATTTAAAAAATATATATATAATTATTATTAGTAACTCACTCTGTATGGGAAGTTTACAATAAGGACATGCTTTGTAACTAAAATATATCCTTATTTTAAGTTAAAAAACCTACAAATAAAGATATATTTAAACTATAATAAAACTAAAATATATTCATATACTCTTTAATTTCACTTAATTGAGCAAAAAAATATTTAATACAAAATTAATAATTATTCTAAACAAAACCGTTTTTGTCATAACTGAGAAGATATTTTTGTTTTTACACGTTGTATAATATTCAAAACTGTATTGAAATATTATGCACTGGGATCACAATATAATAATTTTCTTTCAAAAATTTTGGTTGAAATTTTTTTGGATACCTTAGACAAAATTCGAAAAGTTGTGTAATATTTTGCATAATTAAGTGAAATTTTTCCTTATTTGATTTTTTTTTTTTTTTACTTACTTTATTTTAGAGATGAAAACAAAACGATATCAGCGGTCATATTCTCGAAGTTAATGACAAAAATCAGAATTTAGTCATAGCGTTTTTCATTGCACTTTAATATTAAAATGTGACCAACAAAAATAATATTATTATGCGAATCCTATTTTCCATATATTTTGTAATTTTGCTGTCTTGTGCTGTAAATTGTACTTAGCGGTAATTAAATATTCTCTTCTCCATATACAAATGCGTCTTTTTTCAGTTGTGATAGTATCGCATCTAGTTTTTCAACGATTACAAAATATGTTCAAAGGAAAAAACGACAAATAAAAAAAATGTCACGTGCTTGTTTAAATTACGTAGCAAAAACTTCTAATAAAAAGATTATCTTTCCTAAGGGCATACATTGCAGCATTTAAGTATAAAAAAACGTACATATTCATGTTTGATATTGAGCAATTCATAGATAGCAGCTGATGATTATATTTTTTACTGTATTTAAATTATAACTAAAACATTGAAATACCCCAATCACATTCGAATTGCGACTCACACGAAAACAACCATGCAACATCAATTAGAATACGCAATCCGTTTAAAAAGCTGCAAACATTGCTGGTGATTTTCACAAAGCTTAAAACTACCACTAAAACTTGAAATGTAATAAAATTCTCATCGCATATATGATGAGTGCCGTATTTCTTACTTCAGTTGGAGCGTTTGGTCAAGTGTTATCACGGTGCAAGTGAGGTTAGCTAGTATATCGTCGCGGGGTTAAACGTAAGTCCTTATAGGGTAACAGGTTTGCCTACTTATCGTGACTTGGTCCACCGTCTTACGCGGCGGGGACTTTCAATTGGTCGGCGTTGTGGCGCGTCACACGTTCGAATTCTGAACATTCAAATATCATGACATGTCATCTGGTAATAGAATATTTTGAATATATCTGTCATCTCGGGAATGACGTTTTTTTAAATTTCGAATTTCAAAAATGGAATTCTGACTTCTGAATAAATTCATTCCTATTTTTTTAGGTGGCGCCACGATATATTTATCATATATACAAATATACTTTTCAATGTGTCAATATTTTATTGACGAATGACATGAAACAAAATAACTTCTGGAAATTAATTAGGAGTTTATTTAGAACATTTAAGAAACACACACCGACATTAAATCAATAAAACTAATTAAAAAAAATATCGGATGTAATATGAGGTCTATTCATACTAACACATTATCTTTAGTAATTGATACCAAAATATAAAAATTATCAAATTACACTAATAAGCACGCTATATTGAATTGTGTTATACTGCAAGTATGAAAAAAACTTGAATACGATGAAGAATAGAGATAATTACTTTTGACAATATGGTTAAATTATTTGGAAATTATGTTAGATTAATTATTTATTTTATTTATTAAGAAAAATAACTTTTTTTTTTAAATTGTGAGAAATAATATCAAATTGATTGCACTGAAAAATGCAGAGTGGGATATATCATAAATTAAAGCCTTTTACTATAAGCCGCCATTTCACGCATGTCATATGTAAATATACATTACATAGTATTATAACTGCGATATGTAAGCCTCTGGTCGTTGAACAATGTTAAATATGACATGAATAATACGGTATCATCATCTTTCATAACAATTTCGCACCATTTAAGACGTTTCGGAGACATGTGCTGCACGTCTTCGAGTCACGTTACACGCACTCGCCAAACCATTATTCAATTATACACACATATTATTCAAATTAATGTGTTGTGAAATTGTCTTTTGGGATTAAGATACAATTGGCGGAGGTACAAAAAAATATGTTTCTTGATAATTACGGCCAGTCTTCGACTTTCTTACATTTCGGTAATTCGCAAATTGTTTTATTCGCAATGTTTGCTCTTATCTCGTAGCAAAATCGTAATTTCCTTGAAATAGCACGAAAAAACGGCCGTACAATAATAGTATTTAATGACATATTGCTTTACTTCGGATATGTAAAAAGAGACTGTTAATATTAGTTTTTTTTTGTATATGATAAGACGGCGATTCTTTTGTTTTCTCGCTCAGTTTGTTGTTGACAGCAGTTGAGTTAGAATAAGTAAACAAATGATTCATTTGAATTGTTACAATTTTGTACGATTCCACTTGCTTTTTCACAAACAACCCGGGTATCGCCCCTCGGCATCCTCGGGTACTCCATCAGGCGGATGCAGTTCTCGTTCTGTTGCATCCGTGTGATGGAGTGCCTAAGGATGCCGAGGGGCGAAACCCGGGTCGTTAGTGACAAAACATGTGGAATCATTGAAAGTTTTTGTATTTGCACGCGTTTTTTTATCTCATGATTCTGGATTTACCGTTTTTTAAATAGTTTGCATTGGTTATACACAAGAGGAATTACACAGGAAAATATTAAGCCTAAGGGTAGGAGCTAAATAAATATTTAAAAAAATTTCTGTAGTTACTCATTATATTGTGGTTGAATGCCTGAAGATGCTGAAAGGCTAAACACGCGTCGTGAGTAACTAAAAATTTTATGATTTAATTTCTATAATATAAGCTCACAAACGAACGTCAAATAATTCCAGCACACTCAAAAGAGACATTAATTTGCCGACGAGACAGGTTTGTTTGATGACTTATAATCAAATAAGTAATAATATTTTATCGATCTATTTAAGGGAGAAATCAATCAACTCATTAAAATATATCGATATCTCGCAATCTTTATGAGTAAATAAATATCTTTTATACTATCCAATTCATGTCAATTAAATCATGTCTCCGTAAAATTCACGAATGGCATAATTTTTGTCATGCAGGAAAAATCGGGTCATTGATAAAATCAGTATTAATATAAATGAAACGACAGGCATGTTGTGTTTTTCTTTTAAAAAACGTATTTGTATAGATTGACTGCACGACTTGTTGTGACCCCATACTCTGTGGATATTGATGTATATCTATGTCAAGGTACGTTTCGTTCAAATCTTGCATGAATCATCGGTGATTCTATTTAAACTGTGATATTTCATCAGACAGTTTCTATGTCGCTTTTTAGATTTGTCTTAGGATTTTTTTTTTTTTTGTAAATATACCGTAGTTAGATATACCTGAGGTGATTCATCCAATTGTAAAAAATGATTTTCTTGACAATATTGCATATTGTTTTGAGTTATACCGATAATAGAAACTTAGTATATATTGTATATCTGCAGGGTGATGAATTTTTAATGATGCTGTGGGAACACTGTGTGTATTCTGAAGTATTCTCAATGAGGAGGTAAAATTAAAACTATCTTCTTCATACTATTGGTGATCCAAGTCTAAATCAACATTTTCTAGAGAGTTGCTGGGAGAAGTGAATGGTCGATGACATTTTAGGAGTAAAATCTTTTGAGATAGGCTGTGTTTGTATAGCCTTTTTTGCTTGTGTCGGAATTGTCAATCAATACTTTTGTATGGGTGCTAAATTTTCTGTCTTATTACATTTATGTAGGTTACCAAAGAGTTTCTGAGAATCACCCTTAAGTAATATCAATATAAAATTTGAACTGTTGAAAATTTTTATGATTTGAAATATTTTGTCACTAACGACCAATATCTTTTGGCATCTTAAGGCATTCTCACGGATGCATTAGAACTCACTACAGTTAACTAGAACTGAACATTCACTTCTGTTTCATCTGTGTAATAGAATGCCTGAAGATGCCAAAAGGCGAAACTCGGATCGTTAGTGACAAAAAACAGTTCAAGTTTGATATTGAAATTGCATCAAGTACTTTCAGTCGGTATCATAAATAATATAAATATATAACGAAGCGGAGAAATAGCCAACGAAAAATCGACACACGCAATGATAAAGATATTTGTAATAATTATTTCCCTTAGAAAACCCAAACGGTATAAAAATGTTTCAATTTCGCCGTGAAAAAAATTGGTAAGAGAATTCATTGACATGTTGCAGTTACTTTTTTGAGAATATATAGAACTGAAATAATCATACATGTTCAAAAGATTGTCTCTTACCTGTAGCGTTTTTTAGCATTTGGTAATCGCTATTTTCCTTTATTCCTTTGACATAGTGTTTTTATAATATATTGATTAATTACGTATTCTATAATTATTTCAGTGTTGATAATTTGATTTAAAAAATTTCCCATTTAATATTATTGTTTATTATTTTTATAAGCAATTAGCTAAACCGGTTCTGATCAAAAGAATATAAATTTGTAAAAATAATAATAAGCATTGTTCTTTTTATTATTTAAACAGTGTACTGATTGTAATTAAACGAATAAATTTTCAGCTCGGAGGAAATACGACTGAAGTAAAATGGAAACCATAGGCACTAACAAAAGCTTAGAAACGATTTTTTAAATAAATATTATAATAAATAAATGAAATTCGAAGACTTTTATATCAGACTTTCACAGCAATGAAATTTCCGCACCTGTTGATAAGTAAATAAATAAATATTGAATTAGTTCTTAACGTCTGACAGGCAGCACAATATGCAGAATAAAACATATGACACTTAAACGTTGGCACCCTTGCAACAGGTTGCCAAACTCAACAAACTAAAAGTAAAAACTTACTCAGTTACTTTCCTTTGGCGCTAACGAGACAAATAATCAAGCCAGCCTGCAAGTTGAAGGCTTGACGAAGACAATATTGTTTTATTTAAATTTATTTAAATACAGATTTCGAAAGTCGGGCAACATGATACACACTGGGGTGTCTCGAATAAGTAACGAACAACAACGTATATTTATAATATGATATAATTTAAAACTATTTCAAATATAAGGTTATACATGATACATTTATGTAATATAATATATATTCAATAAATATATTAATGAAATTAAAACCAATTAGCATAATATTGCTGTTATTGGCTTTTGTAATATAAAAAATATTATTTTCATAGTATTTTTGGTTCGTATTTTTTAAATATTTACTGAACAAAAAATTAGGGCTGTTCGTTAGCTTTATATAATAATATACTTACAGTTTATTAGCAGAAAAGTTTGTCAGTTTATTGTCAAATTTTAATATTTTATGATGGAGTATTTTCAACGATATTGGCAAAAAGCTTTCATGTTTAAATATTAAAATTAAACAAATTGTGTTGAAGTAGAAATATTTCTTTTATTATCAGTCACATTTAAAGAGCTTTTTGCATTCTGAAAGTCAAATAGTCGATACATAGTGTCGCTTTTTAATTTTTTTGAAATACAAGAATATATTGAAAAATTGAGAAATTTAAGTACTGGGCAGTCATAATTGCTAATACCAAATAATTATATGTAAATTTAGCACAAAGAAGAATATCACAATATAAATGATTTTCAACTTAGATCGCAATTCTAGATATATAAAATAAATTGCTCTAGTATCACAAATACCATGTTATAAATAATCAATAATGTTCAAGATTTGCAAATAATAGTACATAATAGAATTCAAGGTATAAAAATGCCGTATTCTATTACCATGCAAGATGTTATTTATTTCGGGGAGCTGTGTATTACTTTTATTTTTTCAGATTCAGGAAAAAAATTGGAAGCGCTTTTCTATAATGTATTTTATTGTAAAATAAAAAATAGTTTTAAGCATTGAAAAAATGCATTTTTCATTTAATCAGTATCAAAATCTCGGTTTTGATGTTCCTGTGAGTATATTTTTATATTCCAATAAATAATATAATTAATACACCTGAACAGAGATGTGTACTCTTCGAAACATGTCAGTAGATTACCCATAAGTTTGGTAATAAACAATTGCATGGTGTTTTGAATAAATAGAATTACTTATAAGGCCGGTTTTTGAGCCTGTGACAAAGTTGTCGCATATTTCAGCCTAGTTTCGTAGACAAATATGGTGAGTGGATGTCACGCGTTGGAATTGCGCAAAGCTAGCCCAAGTAATTGATCGCTTTTGGTGATGACAATGGCGTACTGTCACCGGGACGAGGCGCCGTCGTGACTCGTGAGTCAAAATCATCAATGCCCCACGTGAGTCGTGCAATTTTAAAGATATGCCATTCGATTCATTTGAATCAGTGAATTTTTATTCTAAACGCTATTTCGTAGATTCGAATCATTGCGAGCGAATCGGATTTGGTATGCGTAGTGTTTATGGCTTGATTTCATCAGATAACAATTAAACGAACAACAATTATTAGTTTAATAGTGTCGTTTTCCGATATGGACAATATAAATTATTTTAATCTAGCTATACATGTAAGTAACTCAATGTCCGACTATTTATTATTACTTTTACCACTATTTATTATTTATTATTAGCATTAAGATGTGATATTATCTTGCACGGTGATAAGCGGATTCATAAGTTTATTAACCGTTTACCTAGGCCACATTTTATATTTTTCTTAATATATGTCCAAAGCTATCAGTAAAACAATTCTGAATAATCTAGTTAAATTACTCGCTGTTAGGGTAATGACGCTGTCTGATAAAGAATTTTAAGAAGATATCTGGCACTATACATTATCATTAACTCTCATGTTCGGCCACCAGAGGATTTTCCTGAGGCCAGTAACAGCTTCATATGAAATATTTTGATGTTTAAAAAAAGTGATTTTTGAAAATAGTTCGTACCGCTGCGGCCACGAGACATATCCTTATGACATCGTTATGTTTATCGTTATAAAACGGCTACAGTACAAATTTAAGTGAGAATCACTGGCTTAGATACTATGAGGTGTGCGCAATAAATGTCTGTCGATTGCTGCTCTATTTTTAAAGGTTTGCTTTAATTATGTACCTAAAATACTTGATATATCTATGAAATTTCTATTATATTTCAACACCTCTTATTTTGTCACCCTGTACAAATTTTCCAATGAAATTACCTAGGTCTGGGCTTGCATTAAATAGTTGCACATCTCAAGCTTTTAGCGGTGTAGTTTAGTTCACCTGCGTTGATTTCGATGCTCACTGGCTTCAATCTTACAAGAATAGTTTCGAAAATTGATATGTCAATCGATTTTAAAATAAAGACATTAATTATTTTAATAGAAAAAATATTTCTCCGCTCACTCGATTCTAAACACGGAGGACAGCAGAAAAGAATAGCTAGCCCTACCATTACGGTATACTTTTACACTTTCTCAACCAAAAACAGAGCTTGCGCAACTAAACAACAAACAGTTATTTCAGTTTCAGAAGTGTTATATTCCAAATTAAAAGCAGTCGTGATTACAAAAGAAAAGTTTGTGAATAGTATAACTATTTGATGACAATAGTAACATTTTATCAGAATTTTAAAGTTACGACAAAATTTAAACAAGTATGGTTATTAAATGTTAAAATATATAGCATTCGTTTTGGTTACTAAAGACATTAAGTTGTAAAAAAGTAATCATCCTTAAAAAATACATTCTCATATTTTATTTCATTTCATAAATACTCGGGTATACTGTTAGATAATTTATTTATCGGGTCCTTAGCACTTCGGGAACCAAAGCAGTTTATAATTATTTCTAGACAATCATTTATGTAAATCAATTTACTGAATTTTTAAAGCAAAATTAATTTCATTTTCCCAAAATTCTTAAAAAATTACCAAAAAAAAGTTATTACTAGATTATAAACGGACGTAGTAGAGGAAAAATGGGAAGCCTACAACTTTCATAAGTCAGCTAGCTTAAAATCACAATTTTTTTTGTCTTATATAAATAGGACTATTTCATTTAAATGAAAATTAATGACATGATAAATGTACTTAGGCGATAAAAATAGAATATTTTTTGGAATGGGATATAAGAATATAAAAGTGCGTTAATTGATTAAGTTATCATGAAACGGACTGCACATTTATTTTTCGAGATTTTTAAGTACTTTGGCTGTCACAAAGTGATATGATATGTCAATGTTAATTGCAAATGCGCTCAAATGAAAATATAAATTGAATAAAACTGTAATAATTATTTAAAAAAAAACGATAATAACATCTTTTATATTTGAATTTTAAAAAAATGGGGAAAATTGATGTAATCCTTGAGGTAAGTAAATTCAGAGGTTCCGAGCACGTAGCTCATACAAGAGTGCAGGTAAATAAAAATGATAAAATTAAATGAAAAAATAAACGATCACGATGTACGCCATGTGTGCTTGACGGGTTAATACGATCATTTCAAAATCTCCATAGACAACAATCAAGATATCAATCAAGCTAAATACTTAATAAAACAAAAAAAAAGATCCAACCTGTCCGGCCACCGGAAACCATAGATAGTGCAGTAGTTTTTTCCAAACATTTTAATTGCTACAGTGACAGAGGCACTTACTGGAAGCCGTTTCATTACCGCTACCAATTAGTTTATACACACAACAAATTATAATAAAAAACCTGTATGATTAAAAGGAGGAAAAAAATAATAAACCATCCATAGATTTTATCATTGAATTTATTATCGCTGTGATATCTACGTGCCGCGTCAGGTAGAATTTCATCTGTTCGAGTTTTGAAATTGCAATGTCAATCAGTATTTATTCGATTGCATTTCGAAGTGATGAATCATTTTGTTTTACTTCTACATAATGCAGCGTCTAATTGATTGAAATAAAACCTAATGTAATTGCAGACATTTACATACATTTAAGGAATAAAAGAGAAATTGCGAAACCTCTACAATAGTTTTTACATACGAAGTATTCACTCCAAGATTGTTGCATTCCAAGCAGTATATATATATATATATAAAATATTATTATTGCCACTAAAGATTTTATTCAATATAGCAACATTTATTACCTTGTCAATATCTCTCATAGGTTTAAATAAGCCTCTTGTTCTTAACGATAGCTATGGTGATACTGTCCCTACAAATATAAAAGTAAATATCAAAAATTCTTAATGTGTTTTTATGAGTTTTTTATAGTTATAATATATATTTGGCTGAATATTGATATACAGTATAAATGCTTGCAAATACAATGGTTTTCGCGTAAATTTAAAACAAATATTTCAAAAATTATCTCCATTATAAAATGTATAAGAATATTTTAATAATTTGAACAATAAAATTTTTTGAACGCCTTAGTTGGTCTTAACTAAATCAACATCAACAAGATATACACAATTTTCAAAAAATCATTTCATTAAGCAGCTTTTAAATACATTTATAATAAAAAGAAATTATAGATTACGTCATTAAGTCATGGATTAGGCAATAGGTATTGACATATGTACATCTTAAAAAATCACAGTTAATATAGCCATAACTAAATATTAAAATCTCTTGACCTTTCGCCTCGTTCGGTATAACGATTTAAGGTTAATACCTGATCGCACACTTCTTTAAATTGATTATATATTCATTTGTGAATTTACGTTCAAAAGTATGGATACCTGTGATATTTACGTGAGTAATGAGTAACTTAATATGTTTTCAATTTATCTATCTTTTAAAATCCACAATAATTATCAGCCTAATAGAATTACTGTTCGAATGAGGGGATTATTGTGTTATAACAAACTATTTTATCGCTAAATTATCCATAAAATTCACGGTAAATTTTGTTCATTACATCATTAACCGCTATTTTTGGTTGTAAGATACAGAAGTAAACAAAATCTCAGCTGAAGTCAAGAGGTTCGGTTTTGGTCCATATATATTTTTATTTCCATTTGAAAAAATAATTTGTTCGTTCAGGATAATTTTAAATTAAGAATAAACAAATGCAAATCGGCATGAAATGATGCCCCATTGATATTTTGACGTTGGCAAAATTCTTTTGAATTGCAACCGTTGTTGTGTTATAAATTTGAAGTGGTGAAATGGTGTATTGAATAAGATTGCTTCAGATTTTAACTCAATCAAAAATGTGTATAATGCATAATGATGAAGTGGCTTTCAATTGTTCTTTCAGTTGCAGTTTTAACGTTTCGGTTTCTGACGTGAGTATATGATGCATTTTTCTCGATTAATGATTCAATCTTTCTTTTTTGATCCTGATGACAATTATAATAAAATTTGCAGTTAATACCACCGCCACGTATAACTACAGACGTAACAGCTTGTCCTCGATGATGATTTCACAATATTTGCACCTCGTTCCAAGAGAAGTGATTTGCTTCTGGACAGCCTTTTTTTCATGTACTTAAATAAATAATACGTCACCTAATCCACTTCTTATAAGTAAGTAGTCATCTTTAAAATATTTTTTTCTCAATTAAATTTTATTTATAATTGATTCATATGAATGCAAATCATAAATTCCTAAGCTTGTAATTATTTTCGCGGATTAATTACCTAATTAAAGTGAAGCGTCATAATTGCGAAATCGGTGAGACTTAGTGTTTATATTATTTACGAACTAGAAAGCTTAACAATGCCGAAAGATGAAACCCGAGCCGTAAGAAACAAAAAATTTGCAAAGTAGCTAAAATTTGCAACTCAAAGCTTAAGTAGAAAGCTTATACATATAATATACTACCTTTTCTGATCCTTCCACGTGAAAGAAGGATTTGGAAAATCTTTATTTTCTTATACATTTAATTCGATCGTAACATAAAAATACAATTAACATTATAATTATTATTAAGCATTAAGCGAAAAATATATAAATCACAAAAAAATATCTTTTACAATTACGTACAAGCGTACAAGATAAAGTATATATTTTATCACTTTAGATGTACTAAAAGAAAAATTAAATTCTTACAATATTGTATGTGATTATTTTAGAATAGGAGACACAAAAAGATCACATTTGAAGATTTTAAACGGGAATTCTGGAAATAAATCTCCAAGCGGAGCTGTTTATCCTATGAGGTGAAAGCAAATATTGATTGATTTTTTAGCGATAGTCCTTTAATACAATTCAAATTGAAGGAAAAAAAACATATTTATCCTGTTTTCTTTTGGTGAAAAATAAGTCTTACTTCATTTCGAATGTTTGTTGCATTATGTATGAGTCGAGATTGCATTTGATTAATGAAGACATTATCGTTTCCATTGTTTTCGTTATAGTTATATAAATGAAATTCGGAGAAATACGCTCACATTGAAAGCAATAACGCCATGCTGTTTTCAATTTAATTGAATTATTCCGCCTCAGATCGAATCAAATGATGGAGTCAAACTTCTCTTGACGCTTTTTTGATTTATATTGAAATCGCGTGGATGAGACATTGTAATATTTTTGACAACACAATTATTCATGCACGTACAAAAATATTCATATCCATACTCCTGTGAGAAGCGATCACACGCACATTGATGATTTTTCAACATCTTAAATATAAAAACATAAAATACGTTAATCTCTTCTGTCTGTCACAGGAACTTCTTGCTAATAATGAACAACAGTTAATTGACATTTTAAAAAGTCGTAGTGGCTCCTATTTATGTTTCTCACGAATATGACTTCATAATATTGTCAAATCCTAAACATCCTTCATTAGAACTTATCCAGGTAATAAATGTATATTACAATTAATAATATATTTACCAAAATACATTATTTGTAATATTTCATTAAGATAATTCATTGTTGTTCAGTCTTTATACTTCGTTATTCTATTAGGGAGATTGTGGCATGAGGATGAAATCAAACAAAACTTGAATTTACTTACCGTTTTCATTGTATCTTGTATCTAAAATTGTATTTTTGGGAAGAAATGAAAACATCTTGAAACATTAACCGAATAAATTAAACTCGTAGGATCGTTAATTTCATAGTTTAATGATGACAAGACAAATCTAAACCTATATTTCCACTTTGAAAATTTTCATGTTAATATATTTTTTGACACTATTTCAATATTTTTATATTTTCCAGATCAGGGTTGGTTTCGCTTATCGCGAGTATTGCAAGTGAATTCGTATTGAAAGTTATTTTTGAAATATATTGACACGTTGAAATTGACAATTTGAATCATCAAAAATTTACATGTCTGCTTTGAAAAAACAATTTCTATACTTTAAATCTTAAATATATTTTGGAGTATTGCGTGACAGACGATATATTTATTGAATATACGACCAAAATAAATGATTTTTAAGATGTTGGTGACGTTTCAATCTGTAAATTAATGGCCGTGCACAAACATTCAGTGAATGAAAGCTTGAGTTAATACATGCCATGGAGTAAAAATCAACAAAAAAAAGTTTTTTTTACTCTCAGTGTCTCCTAATTGGCGTAGGCAAGGCAGTGCACTAATCACAGCGGGTGATCCGAGGCTGTTGAATAGACTCCGCTCAAGACAGCGGTGTAATGCGGTGATAAAAGCTCTTGCTGTAAGCTCAAAAGCTTGTCAGCGCGTCTGTTCGTATCCACGTGCATAATGTTCCCGTAAATTCAATTTAATTTCTGCGTGGGCACAGTTCTGTGACTCATTTCAGAACGCTTATTTTTAGTTTGGCGTTTATAATATTCTGGAATAACAGATAAATTCAAAACATAATATCGGTCACATAATTAAATCGGCTGGCGCTCATTTTAAAAGTGTTTTTAATTAACCTTAGGGAATCAAAAGTAAATAAATATTGCAAATAAATTTGATAACACGATAATAAATGTATGACGCGTTCATTAATGCAAGCAATATAAGTTTTGTTATAAAATGATCTTGACAGTCAATATCGAGTGCATTATATTATTGGGTTAGTGATACTTGTTAATGGAAGTTTATGATGAGTCAAATTAAAATGGTTTTTAAAATAAAGTTCATTAAAATTATAGTAACGTTATGGTTGAAAAATTTATTTTTCTCAGTACTGCTACACCAACCATGTGACAGTTGGAAAAATCACTTACAGACGGCAAAATTATAAATAGTTTTTGGATTTTTTTTAAATAAGAAAGCAACTGATATGATTATCACATTTATTTTCTTTTGGGTTTTCGTTAGAAATTTCAAGAAAAAATCTAAGCAACTATCTTGAAGTTGAACAGTTATTCAAGTGACAAAAATTTTAATAAATATAATAAATTTTTTATTTTGTAAATTTATTGATACGTTATTTTTTTAAGTAGTAGTTTTCGTATCTAATGATTTTGTAATACCATAATTTTTAAATTTTAAATAATTAATGGATTCGCCCAAGACCAACGCGAGAAGAAAATATATAACATACACCCATTCCATATGTCTCAAATTAAAATAATCATATAAATCCATGATTAATGAATATATAATAAAATTCCGAGGTATTAAACCAGGCACTTTCTGGTCACCAGGCGACGTTTTTACCGCTAGGTTGCAGATGTCAGTGATTCGTTATTTAAATACAAAAACAAGGTCACTTTCACATTCGGTCAATTTCCACGGTCAAAAAAATCTGCTTTAAAAAATAATTTAATTAAATTTGTATTTACTTGTTTCGTTTTAAATATTCGGGTGACCATTTGTCTTCTTTTGACATGGGGCCGCCTTTTTGACGTTTCGCTGTCACAACACAAAGCGCCTCTCAAAAATTCACTGATGACGTTTCCCAAATTATAGTGTCATATTCAATTAAGTCGTAAATACATGAAAATGTTTTTTGTTAAATTAATAGTATAGGTAATAAAGTTTGGTACCTTTTTGTTTTATCAATAAACAAAAAGATAGTTAGATTTACTTTATATATTATTTATGGTATATGAATACGTTTTAGTAAAAATAGCCGTAGAAAGTTACGAGTATGCCTTGCAAAGCTTAAATCCTATTAATTAATTGTTTTTACACCATATTTAATGCTTTAACTGAATGAAACTTCTTTTAGCGCATTACTATCAAAATAAAAACAAACACTCTCTGAATTCACACTTATGGGTAAATGGTAATCAGTGATTGAATTAACATTATAATAATGGAAAAGGCAAGGTATATATTAAAGTTATACAAGAGTAATGTAATATTATTATCCAACTGTATAACGACAACTATCGATCGAAAAACATAGTAATTTTGACCACATTTTGTATATATACATTGCTATTTTTGTCAGGGATTAATTGCTTTTCCAAAACAAGAAGAACGATAATTTTATAATAGTACATTATTTTGTTTCCATTTTGGATTAAGTGAGTTCAGAAACCATTTTTAAATATCACAACGCTGAAGTTTTTATATGTTATACAGCTTTCAGAATAAAGTAACTATTTTTAGTATGGAACTTATCGAAACATTTTTTTTTACCAGCCATAAATCAATATTTAAATTTTAATAAAGATTGATGTGTGTACTGTTATAGATGTCACCTATTTAACCAAACTAACGGATTCAAGCAAAACTCAGATAGTACCCTAGGAACACTATCTCAAATACAAGCCTATTAAGGAACCACGCGCGTCAATTTATTCTCCCAAAAAAGAAAGTAAGATTGTTTAACATTGCGATTCATTTAATAACTATAACTTGAGTTAAAAGAGTATAAAAGAATCACGCCAATAGTATGTACTAGTTTTAAAGCAATTTACCATTCCCGTAAATGAGTGGCTAACACTTTTAGATACCCATTTGATTCTAAGTACGATATACTTCATTGAATAATTATTTAATTCATCAATTGAAATATGTTTGTAGAAAAAGTATCTACAAGAAAGTCACTCAGATACTTTCAGATAGTGTGATTATATAAAAGATAAGGTGTACATGATATCGACGACAGGTGCTTGATGGAATTTGAATGTACAATTTAAATTGTCGAAACTTCCGTTGAGAACCTAAGGTTCCACAGTTTTGTTTCATTCGTGTGATAGAATGCGTGAAGGTGTGTAGATGCTGAATGGCAAAACTCGGATCATAAGTGAAAAAACATGTGAAATTATACAAAGTTTTAACGATTCAAATTTGATCAGGAGTTAATGTACAAAAAATTATAGAGATACTCGCTTATATTTGGACGCAAGTTCTTGAATAATTTTATTATAAATTTGTTTTCAAAGACATGGTTTTGCTTGTGATTTTTAAATCGCTTCCTACTCATCAGGTCTTAAAAGTTGTGCATAATGATAGCGATTAGCTATCTACTACATACATGGTAATCTGCTAGTATCGTTTTGTTATCTGTCCACTTTCCAAAAATGGAAAATGAGTGACTCAATAAAAAACACTTCTTATTAAGCAGTAGCTTCGATTGAAATCATTTATTATGAGATATTTTGAAAAGTATCAATATTAGTGACTCTATGGATTAATTCTGACGAGTACAAAAACACCAACAGAACTTTTATTTAATCATGAAAAAACGTTCTACAGAACTCGCTTTTGCACTTGATAATAACAATAATTACACTATGGTCACTTACACAGCATGTGGTTTTATTAATTTTCGCTTAATCTCAAACGCAATCTCTTTCACATTTTGCATCAATAAAATTTTACTCGTTATTCTTTTATTATAATTTCTTAATTAAAATTCTAGCATATTATTCGCAATTACGTCGCGAGTATTCTTTGTCCGAGTGCTTACTCAAGAAAACGCGGCGATTATATACATGATGTCGTATCATTTATAATAACACGAAATTTTAAGCAGTTGCAGTACTTTAACATTGTAGCGAATGAAATTAAAAACGTGAGTATAGTAAATCCCCGAATTCATATTTATGAGGGAAAACGCAAGTTTTAGTTTAAAAAAAACTACACCAATATGTATAACTGATATTTTTAGGTTAATCATATAAAACTCTTTCAGTGAGTATTAGAAAAACATTTTAATGTCTTGTGCGGAGCAATCAATGATAGCAAAAGACCCTTTTTAGTACTAAAATTTTCCTCATGGTAATTTTTATGATTTTTTTAAAATGATTTTTTAGACCTGAAAGGAATTTTTTAAATTTTACATTTTATTGGTAAGGCTCGGAATCACAAATCATCAAAAAACATACAAACCATTTTCACGCTCGATGTTGTAAAAAGGTGTTTTGATATGTGAAAAATAATTGAAGAGCGATTTCTTTAGTTTAATATAATATATGTACTCTTGGAGTAAAAATGCTTTTCTTAGTAATTGATACTAACTGATTTTTTGATCTCTATCTTGTCCCGAAGGTACGTGCATTTTTTGCCTCAAACATGTGATTTGGTTTATTATCATTGAAAAAATGTGGATTTCTTTAGACTTTCAAAAAGTTTTGCACGATAGATGTATTTTTAAAATAACGCAGTCAGATGTAAAAATATGTAGTACAATCACGCCCACATGGCGCCTCAAATTGTTATTAGTCATTGTTGATTCACTTTAATCTGCTTTTGTCGACAATTTAATCACTCATTTCCTACACAGCTCATCATTTACTAACCTTTTTTCTCGACAGGGCTTGCTGTTACACTTTTCTTTAATATACAACTTATATTTTAAAAATTTATGGAAATACAAAGGGGTTTCTTATATATTTTTTCAAATAAACTTAACTGTATAAGAGTTTTTAATTAAGTCACTTGAGATACCTTCAAGAAGAAAAGACGTGTCAAAATTTCATCCCAAAAATATCAAATACAACTTTAAAAAATTAACATTAAACAATTGCAGGACTTGTGGTGGACAAATATTCTGATCACTGCAGCTTTTATGCCAACAAACTGTTTAATCAGATATAAACGTTATTGGGGTGTGGAACTGAAACTAATTTGTCAAAAGTTCTTTATATGTCACGGTGAAAAAATAGCAATGTACTTTAGTTCTACAAAATTATTTTTAACAAATATAGTTGATAGCTATTTCGGCTCACGCCATCGTCAGAACTATGCTTAAACTAACATTCGCTTATCTATATATAGCTGTGCAGAAAAGGCGCACAACACATCCTCTCTCCTGTTCCAACGGCCTAGCTTGTTACTTTAACACAATGACACTAAATTTTCAAAATTCTACATGAAACAATAGGTGTCTATGACAATAAGATTATATGTGGGACGGAAGTGGTCCTTCTGGAAGCAAATCAGACCACCCCTTTGTACAACGGCTGGACAAGTGGCGATACTATTATGTTAATTTGTTCGTTAAGAATCATTTGTGATAATTGGTGTCTATTGATTTCCAGCTGTTCCAAAGCCGTCATTCTCCGACCCTTACTACAAAGATGCAAACATTTAGGGGCTGAGTTTGAATTTATATTATGTGATTCATTAATAACGTGATTAGCGAATTGTGAATCTGTTTTTTTATTGTTGAATGATCTTAGCTTATGTTCCTTAGCTCGAATAGTAGTTTTTCTATAAGTAATGGTAAATGTGTATTTTTATGATTATAAAAGTGATGTATATACAATTTTTAGTTTTATTTACAACTTAAATCAGGTTTATTGCGTTGTTTACATTTCAATCCAAATTTGATCGATAGAAAAAAACGCGCAAGAATGTTGTCATTATAATTTGCTAATATAATTTCATTGCTTTATAAACGAAGGGATAAGAAAATGTAGTCACACCAACAATAGTATAATTAACTAATCTCAAACGATGTATATATTTCCAAAACGAATGATAAAGCAATATATATAATATATCTATTTTACTTGATCTCAATCTAACTTTTCCTATCAAAACAGATTCAATCTCATTTTTGCTATCCTGTAAAGTAACAATTTTACCAATTTACCTACATTTACCACGTACCCGTCATATTTCATTTTAGTAAGTGTTAAAATGTGTCTGATAACCCTACATCCTCACAATATTATCATTTTTACGCGGGCGTCAAAGTAAATACACCTTTGTTGGGCGCATTGTACCTAATCCGCATTAATTTTGTTCCTTTGTTGATTTTGACAATACAATTGTACGGATTTTTCTCTTTCTCTGTTGGTCATCCTCCCACTGCTCGAAACGGAACATGATATCTATACTAATACTTAGTGTTTTGTCTCAAAAGAATTATTGCTGATGAAATGTACCCAGGAAGCTGCTTTCACTTAACTCTGAGATATTACAATGCATGGTGAATGAGTCACGATAGTTGGCAATAATATACTGCTTTGACTATAGAAACACTTACATTAGAAGAGCCAAAATGATTTTTTTTAATGCTATGGCAATCTTGATTAAAGTTTTTGTATTCGATGGTATAATTATTGAATTCGATTCGATTCGAAGATTTTTAATAGCAACTCTGTCTTGCCTTTACATATTCAGTAACTCAGTCAAAGATTTGAATTGTCAAAAATACACTTTAACTGCCCAACACCTCGTCCGTTTATCCTTATGTTATTTTCAGTAAGAATTGGATATTACCTGAACTACAACTAGTTCTCGTAAAATATCGTCTGTTGAGATCATTCAGTACGAGGTTACACACTTTATGATATGGTCATATAAAAAAATCATTTTATTCTTGTTTGGTAATCCTTAAAGATACTTAGAAATTATTTTGTTAAAATATACATTTTACATATTGATTCACGATGAAAAAATAGCAATGTATTTCACTTGTAAAATTTTTTTACAAGATATAGTTGATAGCTATTTCTGCCCACGCCATCGTCAAAGTATATCTTGTAAAAAAAATTGTAGAACTAAAATACATTGCTATTTTTTCGTCTTGTTATAATGGAGTTCTACCAAGTATATGTCAATTCAATCAATACATATTGATTCATTTAACAACAAAGTATAAAATTTCGATCTATTGATGAATTGCATCGTATATTTATTAACAGGAAATTCGTCATAATGACATGTGTTTTTAAAAATACTTATCAACATCTCAATAATTTTTACTTTTTACTGAATGAAAAAATGATTTTTTTTCAATATTTCATGCGCAGATATGCTTTACAAATATTTTTTATGAAATATGTTTTTTTCCTGAATATTATAATATGTTGTTTATTAGCAGGGCTGTGGAATCGTTAAGAAACACGCTTCCGACTCCGAGATTGACCAACAACACGTTTAATTTTGTCAAGCTTTTCTCCTACCTTTCATATTTATCTGCACTTAATAAAAAAATAACCCAACCAATCCGGTAAATTGTCTTATCGAAAATGTATTCGGAGTCGTTAGATTTTCACGACAATGACTCTGGCCATAACTCCACAAATCCACGACTTCGACTCTAAAGCCCTGGTTTTAAGTGTTTGTATGCAATACCTACATAGCTAATGACGGCCTTATATCATTAACAAGTTACTTCAAATGGCACACCTTTACAGCGTTGATTTAAGCGCAATGTGTGCAGAAGTAATTATGCTTAATTATGTTTATGAACACCTGATAAGTGTCTAGTTACGCGTGGAAAGTATTTGCATACTTCAGTATCTCATTACTCCTGCACTTTACACATGAAAGGCTTGCTTCTAATAGTAACACTTACATGTATAACTTTGGGCATTAAAAACGTCAGTAATTTCAAACGTAAGTGATTCTTTTTTGTTTGTAGTATATGGATAAAGTTAAGGTTCTCTTTCTTCTATAATTTTATGAATAATTTTGATGCATACAATTTTCGTATAAGAAACTCAAAAGTCAAAATTGGATTCGTTTTGGATAAAATTGATAAAGTTTTTGAAATATTATATTAGGTAGACGAATAATTTTCATTTTTTATTTTAACTATTATATTTCCACAGTATATTTATGATCAGGTAACCGGTCTTCATCATAAATATATTGTGGAAACAATAATAAAAAAATGTGTTTACTTTAAAAAAAAAGAATGGATTTGTAATTTTTTACAGTGGAATAACAAGAAAAACATAAAATTAAATGTATTTATCTAAAGTAATTTATTTACTGTATAACAGTATATTTTCTTGATATTATTTCTTGTAATAATTTCAGACATACCTTGAAGATCCTACTGGTACGAAATTTACATGGATTTGGATACCCTCTACAGCTGTGAAAGATACATTAGAAGGCAAAATACAGTGATGTTACTCGAAGGAATCTAACATTATTTTGATGATAAATGATGTACGTAAAAAAAATCGTATTACATTAATAAAAACACATAATAATTACCCTTTATAATAAAGTATTACAATAAGTAGTGTTTTCGCACTTCGTAGAGAAAATTGTTTTTTATCCATAGTTAAGCTCAAGGAAAAGTTAGTCATATCCATTATGCGTAAATAAAGATTTTTTTTATGTATAATCCTATGAAATAAACATGATGTGTATCATGTTAATGATACACATCATATGATAAAAATGGTACCTAGAAATAAAACAATGAATAAATATCGAAAGAAAGAAATTTGAAAACTTTGAACATCTGACAAATTGAATGAATTTGTTTAATAATAATCATTTAAAGATGAAATTAGTAAAAAAAAGAGCCCTTTATCATGAAACGGCCATTGTTTCTCAAGTTCTGTGCGATACCGAATATATAAAAATATTTGTAGCTTAACACTGTTTCAATGTGTGAACATATATTATAAGTCGAATGGAGTCGTCTTGTCGATATCCCGAAAGGTTGGATCATAAAAAATCACTATGAATTTGCTGACAAATTGCCGTGTTACGTAGACCGATATTCTAATGAGCGCATCTCACACAACAACAACCATGAAGTTGTGCCAACAGAACTTGACCAATAACGTTAGTTATTTAAAATTTAAACTATATGGATTACACCATTTGTGCCATTCTTCACACAAGTAGGCTTGAATATTCCCTTCGCTATTTTTTCTGTCTTTTACACGCTTTAGTAAGAGAAATGTTTCAAAGGATTTCAGTGAGGTGATGGTATATTAGCAAAATGCTATCGTTGCTTTACAACCATAAACTCACAAATATCGATCGAAATAAAGGTCGAAATGTTCTAAAAAATAATCACAAGCTTCTAGAAATCATTGTGACATATTATATATAGAAATCCTTTAAGTAGTAGTTAGTATTTGGAGGAGTTTGTTGTGTATATTAATATATATATATACTGTTTTTATGATATTTTATTTCGAATCTAATTCTAATCTGTTATTAAATAGCTATCAGTATAATATAACAGTTTTTACTATTCAAATTAAAGGGCATTATTGTGGAATCTTTAATACACTGAAACAACCCCTAATTTTAAATTAAAAACAACGTGGATTTATGTAAATTATAATTTCTTTTTGATTTAACTCTTCCACCAATTATCGCGACTGATGTGGATAATAATTATTAATATTAGTGTTAGTGATGGATGAATGAACGTAATGCAATGTTATTTATAGTAGTCAGGGTTGTTTTCACCATTAACTGCTATGATAGCGTCTCAATATCAAAAAATATACATCACAATCTTATAAACAAAGTTTAACCATAGCTCACTTCTCGTGGTTCGGTTCACAGCATAGGTGTTGTTTTGTATCGTTTTGAGTTTTATTTAATCGTTAAATGGGCATGTAATTGTTAATGCGGTGATAAAAGCGGTCAGTTCTTTGTGTATTTTTTTTTATTTGACGGAATTTTGGTTTATTGAGTTTATTCTATAGAATTCGTTGAGAATGGATCCAAGCAGAGTCAATTAAAAATAACTACCTGTCAAGGAAATCTAAAAGCTTTATTCATTTAACATCTTTAGTTACTTCTGTCTATTTTCTTGTGTCTCGTTGCTTTTTTTAATATATTGATCAGTAATATAGATCTCTACCTGGAATAACTCGTATTTATAATAAAAACAGTCCGTATTTGAAAATGTTCATTTTTGGAAGCAATGTTATATTTTATATACATTGTATGGATTTGATCAGCTATGAATATTAAGCTATACTGTTCAGGAAACGGCATAAAGTATTAATGTGTGATTAGCTTTGTGTACATATAAACAAATCATCTTCTACGTATCGGTATGATGTTTTCTTATATAAGCATATTCTTCAAGAAATAATTTGGTGATGTTACGATTTGGATATTTGTGCGGAATGGAAAATTCATAATTTAATTCATTAAAATTTAACCGTTATTTTATAAATAGAGTGATAGAAAAGCTATAATGCATTTTACGCTTCCGATTATTGGTGCCAGAATTCAATTATATTATCAATAATAATCTTTTGGTGGTCGAAAAAGCAAAAAAAAACTTGCTGATGTATATAATGGACAAGTATGAGTATTACTATATTAGAAGGATCATTGAATATTGAGAACAAGAGCAGGATAGGAAGGATCGTATTTTTTTAATGGAGTAAAAAATAATAGTTTTGTATAGCGGATTTATGTCATTGGACTGATAAATTTGTCTTCAAAATCAAAACATATAATTGTTTTTCATTGCACACGTTTAATATTGTACGAAATAAAGAACTCAAATAAGAACTGTACAAATAAGTGCTAGCTATTATTTTAACTGTTTACTTTGCTATAATAAGCTTTTGGTTTGCACTCTTTCGAGTTGCAGGAGGCAAAATTTTTTTTTGTAATTATTCATTTTTAAAATAAACACAATTTTCTTTCTTCTTTCGGAAATGGTTTCTTGACAATTGAGAGAGCTTATAACTATTTTATGTTTGTTTCATAATACTCTTTTAAGAATAAAATATACTTTTGAAATACTCTGTTAGGTCCATTCTATGCATACCCCGATGATACATGGCTTGAAAATAGGTAGATAATATTCTAAGTAAGCTTAGAAATAAGGGTTGCAACATTTCTAATATGTTAGTGATGCTTAACCAGTCAATACAAAAAAATATTAGAATATGTAGGTAAAAAATATCACTTAACTAAGATTAACATTGCTGCAAAGCATTGTAATCATTCTATCACTCAAACAAGTTTCCTTCAACCTTCTCACGCACGTATCGAATTTGAGAATAAATACCGTATAATTGTAAGATTGGAATTGTATAAAATCAATTAGCTTTTCATACACCTGAGCCTCGTCGATCGCTCAACTATTGACGTGCATGATTAGTGCCATAGCGCTATGTACTTGCGGCGTTTTTGTCTTGACTACTCTACTAATTCAGAGGTAGACAACTATAATCCTATTTGTAACGCGAAAAGCTTCATCACTACTTTTGCTTTACGGATACAAATCACCAACCAATCGATGTACAACAGATAATACGAAAATCTCGATTGTTACTACCGAATAGTTATGTAAATTTGTGGTAAGTAGGGGGCCGAATGATTTTTTTGTTTAAATTATCCGGAAGATAGTGGTGATGAAATTCAAATTAATTATTTCATATTTATTTTAAATAGTATAAACCATAAAAAAGTGTCGTGACATAGTGGTTTGTCATACTTAAGACCGTTTTCATACTAAATAAAAAAAAGGTAAAGTCAATGTTTAACCATTTCTTTAATTTCCTTAAACCATAACCCATGATCAGTTGGGTTCAAATATAAGCAATTATGTTTATGGCAAAATGAATGTAAAAAATTCTCAATAACCACAGGAAAACCAATGCAAACTAATATCACAACGCGCACGTTGCGTACCACGTTTTAATGGACCGCAAAATTACATCAGAACCCGCTCGGGCGAACAACTTGGTCGGGTCGTAAAAAAAGTGATCGACTAAAAACCTATTCTATGCAACGCAGTTGATGCGTTGGTCTGCTTACTATGTTCGTATAGTGTAAAGTTTAAAGCCAGCGATATCATTATTATATTATAAATATTGGCATTTTATTGTTTATATACTTCTTTGAAAGTTTGCGACGACTGCACTAATTGCAGGCAGCGTGAGGCGAAGACTTCTCTGTCGGCTCTCGGCCCGGCGTCTTTGCCTATCTACCGCTGTTAGACCCTGATTAAAATTTGGACAAAGAGGCTGGCCACTGGACGTTTCAAAGCGTCATCTCAAGTCAATATGTGCACAGACGCCACTAATATTCTATACAAAAATCCGAGAGAGATGACTTGGACATCTATCATTTTGTCTTAATAATAACGCCTACCGAAAATCGCTTGGAAGCGACCGATAATGGGAAGCATATGAGCATAAGTCATGCTTTAATTATCCAGAAGAATTTCAGAAATTGTCTGCGTGTATTGTAATCAATTATATCAAACTGAACGCACAAATGGAAACAGTTTTTAAATAACAGTGATACATGTTACTAAAAGGCGTACTATTATAACATAATTACTGGTGAATGATTACATGCTGTCAATTCTCAGAGCAATGCTAAAGTATTTTTTATCTTTCCTTAATTGTGTTATAAGATGAAAAGATGTTTTTATCAGAGAATGAGCGCTTTAAGTTGACCTTAATTTACGATTCAATTGACCTCAATCTATGAAAATATTATACATTTAAAGTAATATTAAAAGATTATAAAATGAGTTGACAGCACAGCTAAAAACCAAAATTTACATGAAGTAAGCTCGATGAGAAGGTTATTTTTGTTTTTCACAACTTTACGTGTCGGAGCTTTAAAATTTAAATTTTTCATAATCGAAAAACATCTTTACTATGCAATATACCGGTGCTCGCATGAGTTTTACTCGAAACTACAAATGCCGACTGAAATGATTCAAGTGACCATATATGCATATCATATATTATTATAACTGTTGTAAATAAATATTTAAAGTAATACATATATACGCATAATAATTTATGATATTGACTGAAGGTGCTTGATAGAATTTCAATATCAAATTTGAGTTGTTGAAACTTTGTACGACTCCACATGTTTTGTCACTAACGAACGACCCGGATTCCGCCTTTCAGCATCTTCAGGCATAGAATGCCAGAAGATGCCGAAAGGCGAAATCCGGGTCGTTAGTGATAAAACATGTGGAATCGTACAAAGTTTCAACAATTCAAATACGCATAATAGTTATGATTAAATTAACTTAAAAGTAAAATCGTTTTCAGAAATTAATATAAAAAAAATGGTACACATATTTGACGCTTCGGTTGAGAAACTTACCGAAACATTGGTTTGTTTCAACCGATGTAATAAAATAAGCCTGTTAACATAAAGCTTGTTTTACAGAAGAGGTACGAAAAATTGAAAAGCTCACTCACTAAATAATACAGATACTTTTTATAATATTATAGTTTTTAAGTAATCATTTTTATATTTTGTTATGTGTATACTTTCAATGAAATCGGCAGTCTTTGTGGAAATTAATTTTATAAACAAAATATAAAATAACGGTATTAACTCAGCTTTGGTAGTTTACGGTTGGATAGTCATCGGTAGCGATACACAGTCGTAAAAGCCGGTCCATTGAATGATTCGTGAGATTTTAGCCCTTTGTGTACTAATTGAATGAAACGTGTTCTTATTTTTTAATTACAAAAGTTTGACCTCTTAAGTCGTGATACTGCTACACTTTTTAAGGATCTTTGAAAATATTTTATCTTGTAAATTGGTTCCTGTCTGATTTCAAAACGTTCGCCTCCAATCAATATTTTAAACGACCTTAAAACCAATAGATTTTCCAATAACACCCCTCCGTTATAAGATTCCCCTCTGATATATCCAGGACAGAACATCAAGAAAGTCGACGGCTTTCGATAATATTATTTTAAAAGAAATTAAAAACTGAAACTCTAGGTTTCTTTATTAGAATTAATTATCATGATGTCTGTAAAGTTCACCGTTATGATATATTCTGAGGTCTGTCACAAGATTAAAAAATTTAGTTTTGCATAACTAATAAAATTAATTAAAATCAGCCTAATTCTTTTTTTAATCCCTGATAACGTTATTTTAGAAAACCGCTCTACCGTACGACGTGAACGTCACGTTAGGAATGCTTGCATGAAATATAAAACTATTATACAATCAACCTTATTCAATAGCAAAATTTCCTATTAAGAATGCGGCAGTTTTTCGTAAAGCGGTCCTCCCCATAGCGAATTTTGTAAAAACGGCTAAATTTTCAAGGTCAAATTAGAGTTTTCGTAAATTTTATGTTTTACTATACAAATATCAAAAATAAGGGGTTAACGCTCTTGAAAAACCGCACTTGTTTACTTAATATATTGTAAATCAAGGTCATAATATTAAAATTAAAGAAATGTTTGATTTAGTGTTTCGTAAAATATAATTAAAAAACTCTGAAATTGAAGGAACTCTCCGATGGCGTCTATGGATCATATCGAATGTTGGCTGTTTATTTCACTTTTGCTCATCAAAACAAGTACTTATTGCAGATTATTTGTTTCCTTTAATGACTTTTTGCATAAAATAACCCCTAATCTTACTGCAATTTTACTTGCCTCTGACTGACTCCGTTGGCACTGATGAATTATTCAAATCATTCCTCTAATGATCGATTTTAAGGCGTTATTTAATACCAACAATTATAAATAATGAACAGTATTAATGTTACTTCATTTTGCATACTATCAAAATTTTGGTTAATAGTTAAAGTGCTGCAATATACAAGACCATAAAAAAAATCCTTATGAACGTTTAATAACTTTAAATTTCGAATAAAATAACAATTTCTTTATAAGATATAGCGTATTATTTCTCAAGTTGTATTTCAATTTATTTGAATCGTCTGTATTTATAATTGTTTTGTAATGAAAAATAATTATTCAATATGTTACATGGAATTTCTCATTCAAAATCAAAACAAGATAGCAAGCATTCATATTAAGTAACAATTGTTAGAGAAAGAGTTTGACCCGCAGTAATTGGTAATTTGTAAAACATAGATTGCTGTGTTCCTGTCTCATTATGACGGTTTGACCTTTTGCATATTAAGTACAACGGCATTGTATGTGAAGTTAACCAATCAATATGCTCAGTAGAAATGTTCGCTTAAGTTAGTAGAACAATTAATAACAGTGTAGTTCTATGGTGTAGGGCTACGCGGCTTGATTAGACGACGCAAGTTGATTGGGTCGATATTTTTTTAGACCCCGCGGGCTTGGTTCAGTGTGAGGCTAGATTATTTTTATTTAACTGAATTTATGTCAAAAAATATGAAATAAACTCTTCCACACGCTTTCAATATAAAACTCAAAATTTTCACTTTAGTTGTATCATGATTAACTTTTTGGGCGCCAACGTTTTCAATGCTTACTTGCATGGATAATCATTTAATGCATTGTTTTAATAAGTTTTAATTAAAAACTATAATAACTATAAGAATAATTTTTAAATAAAGTATAAATGTTTATAAAAGTATTGCGCAGTATTCTCTATTCATAGATTTTTACTTACATCGATAAATACTTCAAAGGCTACGGTAAAAAAATATTCATAAATAATATTGGTACAGCTGTTCCACTCGAATATAAATAACATGAAATTAACTTAAAATTTGAAAATTCTGGAAATCCGATAACATTTTATTGATATGAATGAATTTAAAAAAATCCATACATATTTATATTTTTTTTCGTGGTAGCATTTGCGTGCCTGCACGTTATGACGCCTAAGTGGTTAAATAAAAAAAACTTTTTCTGTAAATAGTGCATTCCATTAGATATAACAATGACAAATTTAACATTGATTACTTTGACTTTATCAAACAAAATTTGTTTTTAAGATGTATTAATTTTTATAAAGTAATATTTAATGTACTGGCAATGATTTGGAGGACGATAAAATAATATTTTCACAAATCTTGCTTTCAGCACGACGTTGTTTTATGTGATACGAAAATAAGCATAATATTGTTGTTGTTGCTTATCGAATTAAATGATTTCATGATATAATATAATTGGGAAACGCTGTTGTAAATATTTTCTATACACGCCTGATACTTATTGCAACGTTCGTTACGTACATAAAATAAATAGCAATACATGCGTTATGTTGTTAGAAAATAAAAACAATTATCATTTCATTTACCAATGTTTCAATTATCCAAACATACTGATGAAACGTCTATCAAAACCTCAATCAAAACTCGCCTTATTGCAAAACAAACAAAACGGTAATTTGCCTAGCGTTTTTTGTATTAGAATAATCAAAAAAATGCAATCAAACTGCACAAGGAAAAAGTTATTTAATCGTGTGATTTGCACGTTGATAAAGTTCGCACTGCATTATTTAAATTGATCATTATCGCCTGTCAAATCTATCGTTTGATTGAATTCGCTATAGCTAACAAGACGTGTGATTTAAAAATAATTATATAGAAGCTTTCATATAATAATTTATAAAGCGCCAATCTATTAACGACGGGTTAATGCTTCTTCCTATGCAACATAAGGTCTTTAACCCTTTATTCAAGGTTAGTTTACTAACGAAAATACTTAAACTTTATAAGATTTAGATCGATCTAGAAAATGTTTTGTGATGCTCTCATTATTATAGACGTTATTTGATAAAATAAATAGCATCGCTAAATCTCTCAAACAAATCTCCGTCTGACTCAAATTTTCTTTCTTTCTTGATCAATTTAATCAATTTTAACCCTTGACTTAATAGTGTTTTTTTATGCCAAAGAAATGTTTTCAAAAATAACTTGTTTATGAGGCAAATATTTATTTACGTGCCTAACATTCGTTTCGCATAAAAATATTATTACTGACAAAATACTTTATGTGGAATAAATAATTAACTTGATATTTTTCAATATATGTTTTTATCGGAACACATTTGATGAGGATACTGAAATATTTGTATGTATTTTAGATTATAAAGAGAAAATTTTATGCAAACTGTATAAAATTGGTGGGTGATTTTCTGATTTCAGTTAGAATCTATAAATTTATCATAAAACTGTGGAAATATTCATAAAAAAGAATTGATTTAAATTTTCGTACAAGTTTTGAGACACTTTTTTGTTACTTGAAAAAATCTCACAAGCTCATTATCTGCATGTTAGTTACATTTCAAATAAACAAAATTACTGATTTGGGTCTCTCAAAGTGTTTGCTATTAACGCTGAGATCGAATATTTTCAAGTATCATAGATACCGTCAATAAGACACGCTTAACACTTATTATTCGAAAATATTCGAGGATTTTAGCTATGCACTCCGGCTCTACTTTTAAAATTTCAAGATATCTAAATAAGAATCAAGATTTTCCACGGCAAAAGGTGGAACTTTCGAAAAAAAGTCCCATTTATAAACGTACTATTTGAATACTTCTTAAAAAGTAATCTTGTCTTACGTTCGATCCAATCGTATAATTTCAAACAATCATTATCTTTTATTACGATTTTGACGTATGAATTGATTTTAACTACTTAATTAATTCAATGTTAACAACGTTCAGTATCTTAATTAACGATATATCAATCAGTATTAACAGTGCACCTATTTTAGCTAAGTCATCTTTCTATCACCTTCGTTAATTGAAACGAGGTGCATACAAGTGTACTTATTGATACACAAAATATTGTCTATTTCTCTCAAGCGTCCTGTCATCTGACAAGTTTGGTATAAGGTGTAGTTCTGTATGAAGCCTAGGATTGATGCTGCTTCAAAGTGTGGTATGTAAATTAGACCAAAATGTAATAGTACTCATTGAGTTTTACCGTTGAATAAATTGTAGGGAATTTTCATAATTTTCATTTCATGGCTGGAATGATCGACGTAATCTACGATTTTTCATAATTTAAGTTAAGTTAATGTATAAGTTACATGTTGGTTGTCATACTTTTACCCGTATCCGCTGATTCACGGTCGCCTTCTTAGGCGAAATAATAAACGAAAGAAATTGATTTACTCCTTTTCTTGGCTTAAGATAGAGTTATACGGGATCAACTTTTTACCATGAATTGATGGTTCTAAGAAAAACAAGAAATTGAAAGAAAGAAAAAAAATGCGATTTGTTAGTTTAAATTTCCTTTGTATTTGTATACTGGAAATCCGCTTGTCAGATTAAGGCTAAAAGCCAAAGAAAGCGATAATATCTTGTATCCTAAAACATGTTGCAAATTTATTGAACGCCTCATTTTTATTAAGATCAAGTTAACGTGACTTATTTGTATGACGATGGACCACAGCAAATAGTTCTGCTCGTTTGGTGTTCACCTCGGGGTAGTTCCACAGTAAGTGTGCAATTCGGCCACATAACTATTTTGTACAACCCAAATAGTTTACTATTGATATAACCATGACCGATTATAAACTGACAAGTTCAGTGCCAATTTCTAAAGTTTTGCGGTCAAGTACATGATGGTGATGAAATTCTCTTGAAAAATCCATTGATAGACGATGGAAAGAATGAATAGTCAGGCTTATAGCTAAAAAGTCAATTTTAACATCTTGGCAACTGAAAATGTGATCCACATTGAATCAGATTTCATAATATATCGAGGAGATCATTTGACCTCGACTGGTTAAATTTTCTATTCATAAAGATGTGATGAGACATTAACAACTTCCAGCATTCGTAACACATCATTTTTTTTCGACGCCCTTGTGGTTTACGTAACTAGCGTTTTGCTACATTTATACAGACGTTAGACCGCAAAATATTCATTTTATGAAATGAAACCGTAACGGGTGTTGGCATGTACATTTTTGTGAGACATGAGACATGTTAACTTTTACACATAACAATTGACTTTAGTTTAATTTTATGTAAAATAAAGTGTAAGGTTTTGTTCCATAATTTTTGTAAATCAATCATTTCTTTAAATTGAAATACATTCTGGTAAAAAAGCATCTCTAAGACATAACAAATAAAATAAACATAAAATTTTTAAGTGCGCAGCTTGTAAAATTAATAATAATCCATTTATCCCTTCGTGATATTCTGCAGTTTCATCCTACAGCTATGTAATTATAACGATAAAAATTTTCCCCATCAAAATCCTTCAACTACAGGATTGATTACTCCATCATCGTGACTTGATACAAGTCAAAGAAAGTAATATTCTATGTGAGTCTTCTAAAAAAGATAACAAAATGATTATAGTGTTTTTTTAGATAGGTTATATATTCAAACATAAATAATCAAAAAAAAGGAATTACTCTTAGTGTTATTTATAAAATTAATGTCATGATAAACGAGACTGTTTAAAAAAAAAGTGCATCGGGTGAGTTACAAAATCCAAATTTGAAATCGTTACTTTGTTATTTGTGTATTGGACCAATCCTAAGGCCGGCATATAAATTCATAAAATTATTTGTTGCGTTTGATGGTTAGGTTATGGCTCCACAGTTTTTTTATAACATTTACTTATTGCATCTTAAATATTTATATCTTTCACTTGTTTGTAATGCAACTATGTTATACAAATGTAACACAAAATGGCAATGATGAAATAATTTAATCTATACTAGTCCTGGACTTGAATGAACAATGGTCGTAGGCATGTGTCCTATTCGGTTACGGCAGTATGAACTCGAATCGTAGTACTAATATTTTCATTTTTTATTTTATGAAGTTGTATTCAAAGACTTGGATGTTCATAATGCTGTCACTTACTTCAACTCATCTTTTCCTTTAGAAGAAATCATAGCAAGAGTGACAAGTCTAACACTATTCCGTTTTTAGCTCCTCTCTCGTATTCTGGTTCACAAAAGCGATTGAATAACATTAGATTTCATAGAAACAACTTTTCTTTCTGTATTCTATTGACAATATTCTTCATTATAAAAGCTTTAATGATTTCAAAAACAGAGAATGATTCACATTAAGTTATTCAACAAGTTGAACAAAAAATGTATTTTTTTATATCGAAAGATTCGCCAATAGAGGGTGATTTTTGTTCGGCGTGAGTCATCTAATATATTTAACGAAATAGCTGTTTTTTGTGTGAAATAATCGAACAAGCATCATAGCCTAGTCTCCCATATCGATTGTAAATGTCACATTACGCAATTCAATAATCAGGTATATACTTATCGGAATACTGCGGCGATTGGTTGAATAATTGAAAACGCAGTCTGCCAATACGAGGCGCCCTACTTACGGCCGACCAATGGCCGTTGCCCTTATCAAGATAAATGATCGTTTCGAGAAGTTTTTTTCATCCGACACGACTAATAGATGTTTTAAGTGAGCATATAAAGAGTGACCTAAAAAGTGTCAACAACACCGCATCTTCTTCATGAATCATCATAGTAACCTTTAAAACTTTGATGAATAATTACCACAAAATTATAGAATTGCCGACTAGATGTCGTCTTTCCAATGTCGAAATTAAGACTAATAACTAGCTTTCAAAGAATTTTTATGACAGTGTAAACTTGTCGCTTTCTCGTTACTATTACATTAATGTTTTCACAGATTTGCCAAAATAATATGATTATTTATGAAATCATTGAAATTTTAAGTTACTGTTGAAGGTGTTGACAGGAATTTGACATCAATAAGCATTGGCTGTTCTTAAAGTTAACTGGCCTGCTCTATATTCTTCCTATCAACATTTAGAGTTCAATTTCTTTTAACAAAACTTTTTAATCCATATTTTAATTCATGTATTTTATCTATACGTATTGTGCTTATTTGTGTTCACTGAGCATGTGACGTTTACAATCTTCTAACAGCTTTGCAAGCCTGCAACGTGGCATTACGAGAGCAATACATTGTAGAAGAGCATTTTTATGCTTTAGCTCATTCAAAATTGACCTACTCAAAACTCATCAAAATTTAAAACAATAACTCTCCTATATGCTTGAACCACACAATATTTAACAGTTTTGTAAAGCAGAAATGACAATAGGCGAGATACTACGTCTAAATTAATGGATGCAGAAAATGCTGTTGCATACGATTAATCAGCACTGAACTAGTTACATAAAAAAACAAAACATGCTTTTTTTAATACAAATTATTAAGTATCAAATCTATGATATCGGACTCACGAGTGAAATTTCAAAATGACAATGGTACAAGAGAGAACATAGAAAGTTATAATTTGTATTTTTTTCAGCACCAATGATTATACTATCTATAATGTTATAAATGTTACTACTTATTAATCTAGGCGTATTAAAAATATATATTACCCTAATAACTACTTTTATACTTTTGAACCCATCATATTTTTTCAGGTGTAAATATTGTATATATGCATAAGTTTATTATAATTTTTTTGAGGATTATGAATGTTTTTTTTTTCATAAAATGACCATACACAAAATTATGCTTATAAATCGGCCAATCATATCATAATATAGATATACCCACTAAAGAATAACTGTAAACTATTCTTAAGCTTTGGCTGCAATTATTTCAGTTAACTTATGCAACATTAGTATTTTTAACTGTTATAAATTTATAAAATATGGTACTGATTTCGCATTCTTGATAAACACTTTATAGAAAATACAATCAGCAGTAAAATAAGTAAATAAGATTGCCTATTTATAAATAAAAATTGTTGTTAAATATTTTTAAAAAATGTCGTTCATCCATTGAAATATAAAATCAAATTTATATCTGTGTTTGTACAGTATCAGTTATGTAGATATTTACGTGTGATTTCTATGAGTCGTTATTTGAATTAGATATTTTCTTATGATATGTTGTCATATTGTATACAAGTGCAACTTAATTTTATTATGTTGGTGTAATAAAGAATTATTTAAAATGCAATCGACTTGGTAAATTAAAATTATTTTAATTCACATCAGGACTAAATATTTGTTTCTGGCGCGCTCTGTTCATTCTGAATAGTTTACACGTAATTCTCGTGTCCCAGATAGTGCGGCTACTAGTCATTAATAAATCGACCGCTAAGCCACGCCATATTAGCGTTTGGCCGCGCACCACCGCCGACAATCAAACCAACACCAGATTCAAAATATCAATTAAACTTCATAATGTGTGTAATGGCTTTTAGCGTGACTCATAACACAATAAATTTAAGCCTCGGCAGTAAATAAACGCTTCACGGAAAATTAATAACGTATTATTTCATGACGAATGATTTCTTCAGGATTCTTTTTTTGAATTTTGTTTATTTTCGATTTTGGACACGACTATGCAAAAAGGCATTGGACGTACGGTCAATAGCGAAACCATATAACGGCGGTAAATAATTTATTTATTTATTACTGTTTTTCTTAACGTCTACAGCACGACACGCTATAAAAAGGATGCGGACCTATGTTAATTAAAGTAGAATATTAACTACGGTTATTTTAATTAGTTTTTGATCTTGATAAAGTAGAGGTTTTAGGGCAAATATAATAAATAATTCATCATTCTATTAAAGCAACGCACTTTAATAGAGTTATTTATATTGTTTATAACGACGATATCTATGTAACAAAACAATACTGAACACGGTGAAAAAACACATTGTTATTTTATCACCGTGTTATAATGGAGTTCTACCGAGTAAATACCAATTCAATCAATAAAAAAATACTTCTTATTTTGTTATATAACTATTAAAAGATAATATTTTTATTACATGCTGAATAAAATCGTTTTTTTTTTCTTAATCGTAGTTAACAGTTTTTATTTACCGCATATTTTTTTCACAAATAATAATTTGACCCAAAAAAACACCGTTTTATAAATATTAAAATTTTGAGCGTTTCCGAATTTATATATTCATGTTTCATCAAACATCCTCAGTTGACATTCTCGTAATCCATTCCTCATCCAAAAAATATAAAATTTTGGATATATTATTAAATATTTTGTTTTTGTTTTATGAATATAATGAATTTCCACCAATAAGTGACAGTGGCACCTTAAAAAAGAGAAGAAAATTTACCTTGCTAGTGGTAAACTTTAACTAATGAAATGACTTTAATGTTTGAAAAGAAGTTCATCTCCAGATATTTTTTTTGCATAATTTGCATTTGATTACACAACACAAAGATTATCAATATTAAAAAATAACTAAGCAATTTCTTTTTTTTTAATTTAGTCCGTTTTATTATGTCCATTCCATTTAACCGTCCCCGCAAATACCATCTTATTTATGATGGTTTTGGATGGTAATAAATTATGTTCGAAATCAATATAAATTAAAATAAACCGTCTCCATTTTGTAAATATAACAATATACAAATCACTTATAACTGAATTTTATACCTATAAACCACTTTTTTGTCTTTTAGCATAAAATTGCAACATATTATTAAACGTTGCCTTACTTCTCTTGGATTGGACTTTAAAATGATCCACTATAATTTATCTGAGATCATATTTCATTCCTGTGGTAGTTACAGGTGAATTTAATTCCTACAACGATCCCCAAAAGCTGACATACAAACTTTTCTTTGCTTAAATATATAATTTTATTGATTGAATTGGCATTTACTTGGTAGAACTCCATCATAACACCTTTAACCACATCGTTAGAACTACTTCTGACGATGGCGTGAGCCGAAATTGCTATCAACAATATTTTATAAAAAAAAACGTAGAACTAAAATGCATTGTCATTTTTTCCACCGTGCTAATAAGTGAAAAACAATAACTATAATTTCTTATAACTGATTCATTAAAAATTTACCCACCTGATTGTGACAAATTATTATATTATACAATTATAATTATACCATACTTAAAAAAAATATGATCTAAATTTACTCAAAAATCATTCAAGGTAGGCTAGGTGAACATAGCTCACGTTTCGTGCCCTAGATTTTAGCGTATCCGCATAGTAAAGGTGATCAATAAACAATATTTCATACGCACTGATGAGGGTTTACCTGCTCATTGCGCACTGCGCACTACAATGTGGCGGCGCGTTTTTTGATACCGAATTTATTAATTAATCGAATCATCATTCATGTAAACGTCACGTGATCTAACTGGAATAAAAAATGTACTCAATATAAATTATTACTTTAAATCGTATAAATATAACCTAAAAATCGTACATTTTAATGTAAATCAACGTACGGGTTTTAGTTTCAAAAACAACAACTATGCCGGATAATAAAAATTACGTTTCGTTAAACCCTTTAATGAGGAGAAATTGATGCCAGGTAATAAAAACATTATTTAAAGAGCCATGGATTTTGAAATGGATAAATATTATATATATATCTATTAAGACATATCTGATAAGAGAAAATTACAACAGTACTTTATTGAAAAGGCGATTTTTTCGTTAGTAAACACAATTAATTTGTTTCCAACACGATGCAGATTTGAATAAATAAATTAACACGGTGAAAAAATAGCAATGTATTTTTAGTTCTACCACTTTTTTGTTATATTTTGTTGCCACGTTATAATTGAGTTCTACCAAGTAAATATCAATTCAATCAATAAATCAAAAAAAAATATTTTAGAATACTTCACGATATGGGTATAATCTTTTTTCTTTAATAAAAGCAAAGAAGATAATATGGCTAATAACAATTACATAAAATTGTTTTAGTTTTTTGGAATCGTAGAATCAATATAAAACCTTATATTTTAGTTTTTAGATTTGGATTTATTGTGCAAAATATAAAGTTGACTTATGATTGAAATAATTAGATATAGGATAGATTCTTGGAACACCGAAATACAAAAACATTATAATGAATAAGGATACATTGATTGAATAAGCATTTACTTGTTAGAACTCCATTATAACACGTCGAAAAAATAGCAATGTATTGTAGTTTAGCTACGATGGCGTTAGCCGAAATAGCTATCAACTATATCGTATAAAAAAAAAATTGGACTGAAATACATTGCAATTTTTTCACCGTGTAATAAGGATACACGTCAACAGTGGTTGTGGTGTCACAAGACTACGCCAGGTTTTGGAAACATAATGGCGATGATATTAATAACTACAGCCAATGGTTGTAGTGAATTTATATTGAGTGCAGTTTGTAGAGATGGAACGATATCAAGTAGTGCAAACAAGTACCTTTATCGGATATGATTTTACGTGAGAGTTGTTTATTGGGGCGATGTCATCGTTTGTCTTCGCGTTGTATGCTTTACGAGCGCAATGAAATGCTCATCGGACAAAAATGCTGACCGCTGAGAGCTTTTTATCGGCGCAAAACGATAACGGGCGAGGATATTTATGAAATGGTTTTTATTCACAAGTATTCGTCTCTAGCATATCGACGATTGTAATGACGCGTGCTCTAAGCATCATAAATCGAAAAAAAAACCAATCAATTTATGAAAAAATATATATTTCAATAAAATTGGCAAAAGTTTATAAAACAGTGGTTATCTTTGCAATTGATTTAGTATGTATTTTAAAATAATAACAAGTGATAGCAACATAGTAGTTACCGTTGCACCTTGCATTTGACAACTTTAATTTAGCAGTTTCAGTAAAAAAAAAAAACAGCATTGTTAACAGAACAAAAATAACTAAATAAAACGATATTTCATTTTAAAAAAACTATTTTTTGTTCTACTTACCCAGTCAATGGCTTGAGCCCCGTTACATTTTAGTTTAACATTATTCAAATATTAGTCAATGATGGGCGTTATTTTATAACCATATCCCATAAATTGTTTTGTCTCGGGACGGTAATCATTTAGACAGTGTTTATTTTATTTCCAGGCATATTAACTTGCCGAAGTTATATGATTCCTGCAAAATGGTCTATCATGTTTTTGGACATATTGCTTCTAATGCGAGTACAGACTTATTTATTAAGCCAATTTCATACTGTTGCTACGATTAAGTATTTTGTGTGTTGCCGAAAAACAAACAGAGTGCTCAATGCCGCTCCATTTGGCTACGGTCACGGATTTGAATCCAAATCATGAATGCCTAAAATGCACTACCACTTTTTCTCTCTTAAAAACAGGCCATAACGAGAGCGACTGTCATTATTCATATAATAACTGACTTATATCCTTGTTCTTTTTTTGAAAGGTTGAGTGAATATGTCACAAGCAGCACTCATAGAAAAACACATTACACAGATAGACAACATATTTTTTTCCGATTTGAAGCACATTGACTCTAAAAATAGCTGATTGCTCTGACAATGCATTGGTAACAAAGCCACAGAATATATTGTTTTAATAAAATTAAGAATGAAATAAAAAAATAATAGATTTATTGAGACCTCATTTTTTAGTCTCAATACTTCGTTTACTGAGTGGTAATAAGAAAAACAAATTTCAAACATATCTATCAATTGATGATTCAATGTTTCGATTCAAAGATTTGAACCCGTGACCCCGCAAGTGAGTACATACAATTATTGAACATTTAACAATAAGAAGATTGCTTTTACTGAGTTAGGCACGTATATATTTTTTTTTGCTTCTAATAGAAAATACACCCACAAGACGATATATCGATCCTCCAAAAATACACTATCATAACTGCAAATTTATGTGCTTAGAGCTATAAATACAGTCTATTAATACTTTTGTTCTATAAATAAACAAATTTTCTGAACGAAATATACTGAATATTAATTTTAGTATTCTTTTAAATAATTTGATTCGTTAAGCGATTTATCACAATGGTTCGGTTATTCTGCATAAGAACTTTAATAACACAATGGTTTGTGCGGCCACTATAAAAGTTTCATAGACGAAATCGATTATATTGTGTGACGTCAAAAAAATAATAGAACTTTGTGGGTAAAATGAAATTTCAAGTTTCTACTAAATATATATTTAAATATTAAATCAAATAAATTTAAACAGTCTAAAAAAATGTTATAGCATACTACAGTGGTCTTCTTAGGGTGCGAGTTTGTTATAAGTATTCTTGTCAATATGTAAGAGTGGGGCGTTATTGGTTTCCGCGACCCGTTTTCTTGGTGTGACCTACTCCCACGGGCGTGTGTTAATTATCGAAGCTCCACCGAAGTTGGAACGGGCGGAGAACCATCACATCTCTCCATTAACACCACCGGTAGGTGCACACGAGCACCATTACGTGATCCATGACATGGCTTTCAAATTTCACCACGCTTTCCAAATGTTTTGGCTTATCTTCAACTAACAGAGTAAACGCATTGAATGATTATGATTTTCGTTTTTTGATTAAATTAGCATTAGCAATGGATTCAGAGAATTTTGTTTTTTAAACAATTTTAAATTCAATCTGACATCTCCGAAGAAACCAAACGATAAAGCTCAACTTGCTAGTGGCAACAGTAACGGAAGTGTAAAAATCGCAATTTGAATTTTTAATTTGTTACTTTGCTGAGTGTGTTTATTAGAGCATATGTGCTTTTGAACTTTATTCTATTTATTTTCTCTGAGAAATTTCTGAGTGTGCTAATGTAAGCAATGCCTTCATAAATTCTTACACACCCTCTGTTCGTTCATGTAAACGAGAAGTTTTGTTAGAAGAAGTTAGCTTGCTATCGATCATTTAAGTAATTATTCTTTGTATGATGGCCAGAGCGACTGATTCTCAACTAGTTTTCGTTAAATTCATAAGAATTGGCTTAATCCATACCAGGTCATAAGAGTTATTTAGATCTCCTTAATATTTTTAAGGAATCAGGTCCATGATGAAGTGGTCAACGTGGGCACGAGCCCCGGTACAAATACCGCTTATTCAATCAAAAATATGTCTAAAAGTTCAACCTAGACTTATGTAATCCTAATAGCGGGGTGTAGGTAGATTAGTAGATAACCGTCAGTCTTGTAGAAGGCCTATACGTAATGTATTTTCAAAACAGAAGTTGAGCATATGGGAAATAAAATCTATTGATTGAATTGGCATTCACTTGGTAGAACTCCATTATAACACGGTGAAAAAAAAATAGCAATGTATTTTAGTTCTACAAAATTATTTTTAACAAATATAGTTGATAGCTGTTTCGGCTCACGCCATCGTCAGAAAATAGCTATCAACTATATTTTTTTTAAATAATTTTGTAGACCTAAAATACATTGCTATTTTTTTTTCACCGTGAAATAAAATTTTATCTTTTGAGATACCTCCATTAAGATCATCCATATTAGAAGAAGAATTGGATAGAAAATATTTTTCTAGTTTTCTAAGTAATAATGTAAATTCACCATTAATAACCAAATACTTTCTTAAAAATGTTTTTTTCTTATACACATCAACACTTTTTGCACAATTGAAAGAAATATCACAGTTAGATTATTAATAAAAGTTAGTATAGTTTGATTATGCAAAACGAGCATGTACGATTTGATTATAAAACAGGTGTAAAGCAATTGAGGTGTGATGTGTAGATTGTCAATAATTATAACTATTATTGACAACCGTTGAAAGAGGTTTCCGTCGACAGTGGAGGTCCTTAAGACCTCACAGCGAGCCTCGACAGCTTGTAATGCGCCTCTTTAGCCTTTCAACTGCACGCGACGTGCATAATGATGGCCTTATTTTTGCGCTTTTACATTATTTGCTCACCATTTTATAAGACCACGAATGACGGAAAACGTGAGAGCTTTGACTCCTTAAAGGCACAAAAAATGGAGTCCCAATAGTTTGTCGATTTTATACAGTACTATTACTATGCGTTTCGATTTAAATAAAGTTTTTGTTCATGTGAATAGCGTAGGTATCAAAGAAATAGACTGATGCATTAATTTCAATAGCGATTTTCCACTGTTGAAACTTTGTACATTTCCACAATTTTTTCCACTCACGACAAGGGTTTTGGCTTTTGGTATTTTCTGGCATTCTATCACATGTATCAACAGACAGCAAACGACTTGCATCGGATATTTGCTAGCGGAATCACACAAGACAAAGAAAGCCCAAAGGTAGACGTAGAGCCAAATATAAATCTCAAATAAATTTTATGCTTGTTGGTTTGATTATGGTGACATAAAATTTTGTATATGATAATTTTGGTAAAAATAGATACATCTAATGAGTTTTTGATGAAAATTTTTTACAGTTAATAGTCATTGAAAATGATTAATTTGAATCTTCGAGATACATACATTTTTTTAAATAGTGGGTTTTAGTTGGATCAACGGGTGACGTAGAAAATTTTAAATTTAAAAATTTGATAATCTTATTATTTTTACCAAATGTGCAATTGAATTTTTACCATGCAATGTATTAAAATTGAGATTGGCTCAACCTAATTTCAATTTATTATGGATCACCCATATGGTAATTTCTTACATTATTTCATTCTATCACCTTCAATTGAATTTATTTGCGAAAATACATATAATATATATAACTCAGTGATGTAAAATAATATAATATTTAAGTATTTTGCAGATTTAGAATCAAGTTACTCTTATTACGAAATTTAAATATTTTGTTATTGCTTAATAGAATTAGGTTTGTCAAGTGGTGTGAAGAACATTCAAATGATTGCAGCACGATTTATTTTCTAGAGCTGCATAATTGAAGTCCGCATTGAAAACTGAAAATACAAATAGTCGTACATTGCATAAATAATGCACAGTGATTGTGAACATTCGAAGTCAGTGGATTACCACAAATCATCACAAAAAACCATATTTATTAATTCTTTGATTAAACACAAACCAATCCCGTGCCTGTTCAATCTATTTTTTTCTCTCACTATTGTTCGTTTCACTGCTTCGCCGTGTATTATATATGCAACATAAAATCTATGATATCGTATAAAAATCACGATGGGTATAATGTTACGTCAAACATGTAATGTCTTTTTACCTCTGGTAAGTATTTAACGTGTTAAACGATTTTATTTAAAAATGATTTTTTATACAGTTCTTTATATAATCTTACTTAACTTTTAATAGTTCTCATGTTTTAGAGAGCAGATTTTTCCAAAGGAGAAATCCATTCCAATTAAAGAAATTATGAAATCAAAACGAATTTTATATATGTATAGAATTCAAAATATAACATTACGATTAATTAATTTTACTGTGATCATAAAAGCTTCCGAAATTGGATGTCTTATTCCAAATAGTGTCGTGGCGCTCAATACCGTAATCACTATCCTAATAATAAAAAAATCCCTTAAAAAAGCTCATGCGAACCCGGTCACCATGATAGTTAAGATATACATAAAGTTGTTTTTAAACAATCTCAATAAATTTAAATAGTATAACATTAGATTCTAGAGCGTCAATATTTGTTTTAACTAACGCTTCAATTTTAGTTTATATTATTTTGTGAGAAGCAAAAAAAAAAAGAAAAAGAAAAATAAAACTCATCATTTTTGTATTTAACTCGCGTTTTAGTTATAGCTGAAAATATTGTTTTATTATAATGCTTAAATGGGTTGAACATTGTTTTTATATAGTCACTACTTGGCTACGGTTTGTTTAGAATAAAACATCCTTTTTTGATTGTTACTTTGTCTACAAACCAAAAAACTTTTCAATCTGCTCGACAATTTCTAATTCATGTTTTTAACCTCGTTAAGCCGGACATTATTACTGCACCTGGAAATAATTTATACATATTATGCGTTGGATGTTGTCTTGTTAGCACGTGACCATCGCTGACTTGCTAGTTATCCGGCAAACTTGTCAGAATGAAAGAATAGCAATTTGTATCGAGCATATAATACCTATGATGTTGAATGACTAAGGAAACGTGTCAAGGAAATAATAGAGATACTGCAACACGTAACAAAGCACTAATGGAAATAACTGTATTGGACGAGAGAAAAATAAGATGCCGCGCGTGTCAGGGGTTAATATATCATTCTCGTCAATTGAATTGATTGCTGTTTGTTGGATAAAAGCTCTGGAGCTTTATCTATCCACCGCTATAAATATTTGATTCTAAAATAAAGTATCGGCTTATTGACTGAATTTGCAATTACTTGGTAAAAGTTCAATGAAATGTTGTAACAATGTTTTAAAAATCTTTAGAATTATAAGACCCAGTAGCCAGATTCCAATAGCGCTAAGGTTACTTGTTTATATTTCAATGCAAATATCTTGATATATCAAAGAATTTACTTACGTAAAACGTTTGGCCGCAACGTAAAATTAAAAATGTTGTAAAGGTTTATCCATAATACATAATATTATAATGTACCGATCGTGTCATATAACATTCTTGTATTGATATTAGCATATATTTTGTTTAAGAAGTTAGAATATTAAAAGAGATATTTTTCTATGAAAAAAGCTCGTTACTGAATTGATTGAACTCTTTATCGTAGAAACTAGAGATAGAAAAAAGTACTAGGGCAGGTGTAGTTATCTATTTCAGATTACGCTCTGCTTTTAGGGTTGAATTGGTGGGAGGTCATTTAAACTTAAATCCATACCTTGTAAGAATTATTGAATGAGAAATCAAATTAAAGAACTTTTTGTGCTGGCACTCGAATCTGTGAGTACCGTAAAAAAACAAACTAGTATGACCACTGGACTACGAATCCGAAAATTGTGTCGACATTTACCAATTTTAAATTTTCATTATATATATCACTAGTTTACCAAAAAGCTCTATGGGGAAATCATATAATACATGTAGGGAGTAGACATTTATAAACCAAATTACAACATACACGTCTTATCAAATTATTTAATTAATTTCAACTCACTACATAATAATCGTTAGTGTGTCGTGGTGCCTACTTCTATATTTGAATCGCCCAAATTACATCGTTTGATAACGTGGCGTATTGAAACGTGAATTTTATGCCTTATTGGTGAGTTAAATTATCATCTTCCAAATGACCACCTTCGTATGTTAGGTGGTCAACATAAAGATTTAAGGCTTAAATTATTGGACAGTAAAAAATCACGTCTTTTGTACGAGATAGATACGCAATATAATAGAATTATATGTTCGGCATTTTACGTCTTTGTAGATCAATACTAAGTATGGTTATTGATATAATATGGGTATATAAAAACACCCAGTACGTTTTAACGCTTTTATTGCAAGTGTATTTCATTTAAATTACATTTGGTTCGTCGTAGAAATCACTATAACCAAATGAAAAAAGACAATCATTGATAAAGTAAAAGTATTTCTGATATTAGAATGTATTATAAAAAACGAAGTATCTGATATACAAAACAATTATAAGATGAAATTTAATTTTTATAAATTCTATAAGGATTATAAATAATTTTAATATACTCGATTTGAATCAACAATGAGTCAATTGCCATGCTTTTTTAAACATTAGATTTGTTCTACTGAAAACTGAATATAAAAAATCACACAAAAAAATATTGTACTTTCCAAATCTTTACAAATCTGCATACAACTAAAGCAACAAATTTAAGTAAAAATCGTTTACACACGATTGTAAAAGCTCATATGAAAATGTTTAGTTATTCTAAATGGAATTGATTAACAACATTGAAAAAAAATATTTCCTAAATTTTGTTAAAAAATGTTTTATTATATTTAAGTAAATAATGTCCACTGGTTATTCATTTATTGTGTACCTATATATTATACGAACTCGACGTGAAAAAGTCTTGAATTTTTTTTTCGCTTAACTTTGAAATCGTGTTTAAAGGTGACTAAATAGTATTTACCAATGTTATTTATTGTCAGACTATTAGCTATCGTTAATTTTTTATAAATTATATTAAGTAACGTCAAAAAACTACATATTTGTTTTGAATAATCTTATTTAGCTTAAAGCTCGCGTTTTTTTTACTACAATCATTCTAATAATCTAACTCAGGTATTTTAAAAAAAAATATGCATCCGTTGCATCATTTAAAAATTTGGTATAATAGATTAACTATCATTACAATAATATTCGCTTCCCTGCTGTTTTAATATTTATTTCGTATAGAAAAAAATTATCTTAAATTATGCGGTTGGAAATATAGAGAATCTAAATTTATTACCGTGTTTGTTTTTAAGAAAATAAATGCGTCTTCCGTTTCAAAATTATTTAATGGCTTTATAATCTTTGATTGAAATCAAACCCTTGACAAAATTTATCTAATGCGGTATCAATAACATGTATTTAATAAATGCCTTGATGACTCTATTAAACGTATTTTCTGGAGACTGTCCGCCCATCAGTACCGCCCTGCCCAACGCATAGCCAAGATACTATCTACATCGCATAGGCGGGATTAGAATTCAATATTCAGAAAGAGGTTTAAATTTATAGTGAGACGATAACGATTAAAAAATATTTGTATATGACAAGATGTAATAATTTAACTTGTTTTTCAATGGCTTCTGAAATCGTTATAGGGATTTGAAATATGCGATTAATAGATAAGATTAAAAATGTGTCAATAAGAAATAAGCTAAAGAAACTATTTGATTTATTAAAACTGTTATCTACTAAATTAATAAATCATTTTTCATTCCTCTGTCCATTGGTATTTTATCTCATCTTGTATTTTACTAATTATTTTGAGTCATTTCAAAAAGTATCTTTCAAACTTAAAGATATCCTTTTTTTACAAAAAGTGATAATATTTGTGTAGAATATTTTACTATATACCATTGTTTATATATCTGAATTTTTATTAAAAGTTTAAGCTATTATTTATAAAATGTCAGTGTGGATCTTTTGCAATATACAATAATAGAATTTAAAACACATTTAACGAAAACTGTTTTTAATTCAGTCATTCAACCCCAAATGGAAACGATACTTTTAAGACTTAAGTGTAGTATTACAAGATCAAATTATTTTTTTAGTTAGTTCGGTAATTTATATTTTTGTACAGTGCAAGGTTATATGTCAAACTGCGGGCAATATACGCCTTAATAACCTTTATGTCAACAATATCCGCTAATAAAGAAATTCTGTTTGAAGTTATAATGATTCAAAAAAGTTCCATCAATTTTGAATTTCAAGACCGTAGTTTGTGGACTTCTTTTCGAAACATTTGTAATTTTAGTTTCATATGAAGCTTTTGCAATATATTTTTTTATTTTCAAGACAACATTTGTTATCTAGATTTCACTAAAACTGATACGTTAACGTTATTTTATGAAAACTAGTATTGGATGATGTACGTTTAAAGTAAGTAGTTAATTTCACAAAACAAATTCAGTAACAATAGAACAATAGTTAGAACAAATTTGAAACAAAAAAAATAGCACATTTCACCAAATAATTGCAGCCAGAAAGCTATATGCAAATTCAACATCACTCCTTTACACAGTTTTGGAGGAGTTATTAAAGAAGACATATGGAAAGATATATGTAAGTATTTTATTATATATAGTGTAGGTAAATATAGACGTCATTCTGACCAATAAAATTATTTACGTCTATTTTGACAAGTTAATCTTGCTTAAATTGAATACATTGTTTAATGCACGATTTCAATTAGATTAATACACAAATTCAAATATTGTTTGAAACGAAGTAAGAAGTTTGAGTTTGCTTATTACAGTAATGTTTTGACTTGTGAAATGTAGTTACTTTCTGTGTCGCCTTCAGATATAAAACTGACAAATACAATATATCCCATACACAATACTGAACACATCTTATAATTGAATATTTCGACTCACATTTTACAACTACGTGAAATGTTAGACTTTGAATCTTTTTTGTAATATGAAATACCATGTATATCCGAAGTAATAAATACAATTTTTATGGATCATCCAATTCTTCAGAATATAGTTGTAAAGTTTCGTAAAGTTATGAGAAAATCTATTATATGTCATACATTTGCATATACATTAAATACCATTAAAAAATTTACACGTTGCAAGCTCATAATAATCGAAGGATATTTAAAAAGCTTTGTTAGGTCTAAATGCATATTATCATTATTGCATTTTCCAATATTTTATGCCATAGTTTGTCATTTTTATAACACTACATTGAAATAACGGATTCATCTATTTGAATTGAAAAATATTACGGTAGATAAAATAAATTAAAAAATGTGCCATTTTAGATAAGTGTCATGTATTTATGTATTCATAAGTTCTCTGGCTTTTTTATTACTACTGCTAAAAATAAATTTAGAGTTATCTTAATAAAATAATTCTCGAATAAACTAAAATGCATTTCAATCTACATCATAAATCGATGTCATTGTAATCACAATTTCACTTTGTTGCTATTCAAAATTCACTATTTTTAAATATGTATATGCTATATTTTAGAAGCATCGAAGATAGCATAAAGCATCGGTCACACGGCGTAATATTGTAACCTCGCGATATTCCTCCGCTGCCCCCGGCGCTCTTTGTTTCTTTTGATATATCTCTTATTTGGAATAAATTCTCTCGTTACCTATAGCTGCAGAGTAAAATGGGTTTATTTTGTCATAGCTGTGCGTGCGAGGGGGCTATGTTTCAACGGGCATGCGAGAAACATGAATACATCGACATTAATTGTCGCAATATTTTACACGGAATATGTATCCCGACCTTACATTCGTGTATCAATTTGAAACAGGTACTGCACATTTCCAAGTAAGGGATTTTTAATTATCAATTATTAATCAATATTTAATTTTAAGAGTTAAAGCAAAACATCTTGCTTTAGAATATTTTATCTTGTATATTATGCCGGTCGATAAAATACATAAAATTCTTAGCTATTAATGTATACAAAATAAATGTTCCATACATTAAAAGGTGCTGCATGTTTTTCTGACAAAGATCTCTACTTAAGCAATATAGATATATGTATATTTGTGTGTGTGTCTTATTATCTTTCAATTCATTGTGAATAATAAAGAAACTTTCGTTCATAAAAATTAAAAAGACACAAGGCGTTTTTTGTTATTGATTTGGTATTGAATCGGTGGATTTAAGTTGAAAAGCGTACGTGTTTAGAAAACTGTTGATAGTTTTTTTTTCATTATTGCGAAATCTGAAAAGTAAGCGTTGAGTTGATGGGTGGTAGTTAAAATTCCAACTGTCAAAATTGCTTAACGTCTTGAGTTTCTTTAAATTTTGTAAACCGTACTCTGGCAAAAGATTATTGAAAATATTTAACAATCTTGATAGAGTATATCGATGCTGTTTTCATAAAATTGAATTATGTAATGATAACAAAATCATTGCTTTTATTTAGGTAAAAATAATAAATCATAATATTTAGATTGACACCAGTACCACAGTCACCAGTCGTGATCTTGTTATAAATTTGAAGAAATAGTACTAAACATTGTGTTCTATTATTTAAATACAATTATTTTACTCAAAGAAGTGATAGTTTATTCCTTAAAAGTGAAAAAAGAATTGCTTAAGTCTTTACGTTATTAGTTCGTTTTTCGTATAATCTTCATAATCGTGTAAATGAATTACTATAATTCATACGAACTACAAACGTGAAATTATTAAAGGAGTTATATTTTATTTGAATGGTAAGTGTTTTCTATGCAGTATATGTACCGTGAGAACTTTACTTATAGGTTTGTATGGAAATATCTGAGTAAACCCGTTCGGCCCGGGGCGCTAAGAACCCAATAATAATTCAGCGTCGCACTTGTCTTCCTTGTATGCTTCTCGAACTTATTCAGTAAGCCACGGAGCTTTTAACCCTTCGATTACTTATAGAAAGATCTTTTATTTTATTTATATACATAAATCATTCTATTATTGAAATAATGATTCATCAGATGTAGTCAAAGTACAGACCGCATACCCACACATAGTATTTGCCTTTTATTTATGTGCATTTAAGAAATATCGGCAGGTTGCAATGTCACCTGTTATTTGTTAAAGCAATTTTACGCAATATCATATCAGTTCTGGCGAAACGGTGATATTTAATTGTTGATACCCTAAAAACCCTTTTCATCTCCTGGGGCGTTGGTATATTGCGATGTGCATGGGTTCTGCTTTATACTTGCAGGACGTCATAAAAATAATCGTTTTTTAGCACATAGTCAAAAATTCGTAAATATAAAATATATTTCTATTTTACTAGTTAATAAAATATCACTCATTCAAAAAAATTATCGATTTGTATCAAATTTTTGATATTTTCATTCGATCCTGCAGATCGCACGTTTGAAACAAAGATGAATCGATTACCTGACTACCAGATTCTGCTTTACTGTGGCCGCATTATAAACATTAGTGTTAGTAAACTTACCCCACACTCATGGAAATGTCCATGTGTGTGTATATTATTTATTATAGCATAAAATGATAGCTTTTGTGAGCAATTTGAAGTAAAAAGTTCACGAAATTCTAAACAAGTCAAGTTAAAATATCAATATTAACTATGAAGGTATCGGTGGCCGCAGGAAAATCATTTCTTGAGAACCAATATTCTAGCCATATTCTTCTATTATTAAACTCAAAATTGTGTTTACCGATTGCCTTTACCGAAAAAAAAACATAAAAGAAAATTTAGCATTGCTCATATTCAGAAGAGATATGAAATAACATTTACAAAAAGGATCAAACACAATTATTATTTGGATAAAACAACAAAAAAATGAAAAGTGTATTGGCAATAAGTTGAATTTGATTAATAAAAATTATGTTCAAAGTTTTTTTTTATCATATTTATTTATTATTAAAGTGGTGCGTAAAACCTTTTATGATAGTTTACTTAATGAACTGACTCATGTTCTATCTATTGATCAATCTATCCCTTAATAATTGATATTCGTAGCCTTTAGAACCATAATTCACGTCGTGTACAAATGCACAAAGTTTAATGCGCCACATAAGTGATTTACATTAAAAACGTCATTTAGTGATATCAGTGGGTGATAATCGAGAGTCGAGATTGTGGACGGTGTACGATGGCTGCAGCGCCGCCCGATCGCCTCAGGAAACAAACGAAAGATTTCCCACAAGATTAATCGTTCATTTCAAACAATGGGACAAAACTTAAGCACACAATCTAGTCTAAGTAGAAACAAGGAATGCCTCCATTGATTTTTCAATTCCTCTATCAGTTCATTATATTATATACCGGAATAATTTTAGGACTCAATGTTTTCGGTTGAAATGAAATGTTATTTTTCACTCGATTGAAAATTAGAATGATAATTAATTTCAGGTTAAAATGCGCTTAGTTAAATATCGATTGAAAAAAACGTTTGACAAGTTGGTACGTATTTGTATGGAGCAATTTAAAGTAATATACAAATTAGTATAATGTTAATTTACAATTTATCGGAAATATATATCACTTTTAATGTGTTAATTGTCACTTCTCGATGGAAAGGCATATTTTAAATAATAAAAACGTATTTTTCAATACTTATTTCCACAATATATTTTTTGATCAAGACCGGTTATCAACCGATGATAATGCTCGCGATAAGCGAAACCGGTCCTGATCAAAAAATATATTGTGGAAATAAGTACTAGGAAATATATATGTGTTAATATATGTGTGAGTGATATTATTATCACTCCATTGGTAAAACAGTTTACGTCGGTACAACTTAGTTTTTTAGTTTAGTAAAAATGCTCGAATTTAAAATAACTTCGGAAGAAATTTTCTCACAATTAAAGCAACATGTTATTGTAATCTTGTTTATGGCTCTTGCGTTTATCTCCAAGAGCAAAAGCTTACATGTAAAGCTTAATTAGTATAACACAACATTCTCATTTTAAAATAGTGGACTTTTCTCACTATTTTAAGTTTGGTCTTGTTGTCAATATTGACTTATTAACTGATAAGGTCTGTCACATCGGTACAGTGACGCATTCAGACAGGAAGCATTATTATATTTAAAAGCCTTTTCGGTCAGAAAAATACGATTTTTTTAAGCATCAAAGAGCTACCTAACTTTGTAATTTTAACCTGTAAAACTTCTAAATAATTTCATTGATTTACTTTAAAAAAAACGATAAAGCAATGTTTTCGTCATTAATTTCATTCAAACACTGATGAATTGTACATATTTTATTTAAACATATTAAAAATAGATCCGCTCAAAACAAACAGTACCTTGCTAGCAATTTTTCTTTAAAAATGTATATATTACTTGTCATTTAATGCAGACATTGATTACGTCAACCGTGAGTTCATTGCTTGCCAATTAATCATTTTTGAAAAATAGTATTACAATCGTATATGTTTTTATTTAAAATATGGTATTAATTCACTAGTCTAAAACACAATGGTAAAAAAATACATAATTCAGTCCTGGTGTCCAGTCTCGGTTTCCAATATTATCCTGGGTGCATCATTAAATGTTTTATCAGAGTAATTTATTTTAGAAGAGAGTAACACGTGTCGCGAGTGTTGCGCCCTCCCACGTGGGACACTTTGGGTGGGCCTTGTGTGCCATCTTCAACATGTGGGACGTGAAGTTCAGGTTATTAAAAAAAAAAAATTCAAATATTTCTTGTAATTCCAAGTGACAGCTTTTTATGAACCAAATAATTACCTATAAATGATTTTTAATCAGTATTTTTCTTTAACAGATATGCCAAAATGGATATTGAAAAATATTACAAAAAAAGTTCACATTGCATATATTCATATATTGATTTAAAGAGAATATTTCAGAGCATATTTAAGTATTTATTGATTGAATTGGCATTTACTTGGTAGAACTTCATTATAACACGTTGAAAAAAATAGCAATGTATTTTAGTTCTATATCTAACTTGATAGTTCTGACGATGGTGTGAGCCGATATAGCTATCAACTATATTTTTTTAAATAATTTTGTAGAACTAAAATAAATTGCTATTTTTTTCACCGTGTCATATTTAAGTACATTATGTGTGAGCTTTCAACAGCTTATATCTAGAAACTAGTATTTCTTACTCTTAATGCGTAAATTACTTTATCATGACAATTCTAAATTAAATTAAATATTATCAGAACGAAATAATCACTATTATATTAAATATACTTGTCGATATATGGACAAGTGATACAAGAGACATAGGTATATTGCAAGCATAATTAACAATAATATTTAACGAAAAAATCACAATCCACATTCTGTTCAACAGAATGTAAAATAACAATATTTTTTCCCAAATACGATTCAAATTCAGTAAATGCAATTTCAAGTATAATAAAATGTGTGTTAATAAAGTGATAATAATCAAATATTCGATTTTTTCAGTATTTTTTAAAAAATCGTTAATATTAAGACATATTTTATGTGTGTCTTTTGTGTTACATATTTACGTAAAATATTATATATGTCGTGATTCGAATATCCGCACACTACGACGTTTCCGTTCATGGTGTACAATAAAATGAAGGTGCGTGCATTTAATATGTTGAGAATGATGGACCCTTAAGGTGCACAATAACTCACGCCACGAGTGTAAATGGTCCCTTTCGGTTACAAGATAAGCCATGGTCACACTCCACTTGCTGGTCACTCTCTTCATACCTTATATTATTATTATCATTTATATCACACTTAGAAAATCTCAGGGGTATACCAAACTGCAGTGTGCTAAACAAAGGTACAATATTTTAAATTACACATAAATTAAATCTATAAAAGTCTATCGGTAACGTATATAACTAAATATCGATTCCAGAATTTCATCATAAAATCAGATGTGACATTATTAAGCGGGCATATCAATTCATGCAAAACAGCGTGAAATTTTTGAATAACTTTTTTAAAAATAATAAACAACAACATTTTGAAAAAATTTACATTTTTCTATTAAGTTTTTCACTAGCACTATAAAATTTAGCACAACATTTTAAAGATAAGTTTTCAATATAAGTTAAATGTGCTGCCTCCGTTTTAAGAGAGAGGTGTTTCATGATAAGGTTTATAAAGAAAAGTTTTCTGAATTTTAAGAAATTTCGTAGCAATAATAAGGTGCAAACAATTTTGCTGACTATCAATGATTCAATGACATTATTTTTTCCATCACCATCTCACCGAAATCACTTATATGATTTAATGCGGAGCATTTCAAATTTAAGTAATCTATTGATTTTTGTCTCCTATCGTTATGTCTTCAAATGAATATTCGTAGATTGATTTTTATTCGCTTTAAGATTTTTTATTCGAAAATAGAGATTTCGGTCACATTTCAATCATTTTCTGCTGTAGCATATTGGAGGTTTTCTATGTTTGGGAAGTAAATATAAAACCTTTGAGATTGATTTAATGCGACGACATTTTTCTTAGGTTAAATCTTGAATGATTTTGATACACTTCCGATCGTTTTTTTATTATATTGACAATTGATTCAGTTTTCATACTACAAGCTGTTTTACCAAATATTGTTTCCCTTTCGATTTAAAATAAAGAAAAAAAACACATTTGCAAATGAAAAGATTGAACGATCAGTTTCAATAAAAAACTAAATTCTTTCAATAGTCTATATATTGTGAAATAAGTATTTTTCACGTTTGATATAAATATTATAGGCATGGTTATTGAGCTGTTTTTGCGACAATCAATAAATTTTATTAAAGTCTTAAAAATAAATCGATGATATGAGTTAATTACCTATTGCATTTGACATATAAAAAACTTGACAACGCCTGCATTAGCCCCCTGGCTTTGATGCTTAGAGGAATTTTAAGCCTCCCGATAACCCTCGGAAAGTAGCTTTCACTGTTTACCATCCAGCTACCGGCACGTCGTGTTTGTCACCTAGTAAATCAATTGTAAATTATACATTATTTATGGCTATGTTTTTTTCTTAAATATAATTTACGACTTTGAACGGTGAGTTTATTATCATATTTTATTACATAAATTATTAACTGATCACAAAAAGAAATACCTTGTGGACACTATTCCTGTAAAAATTACCATTTACATGACAAAAATTACATACGCTATAAATAATAATAAAAAAATAATTGATGGATGAAAAATATCTTTAAAAACCATTTATAAAACGTTATCGTTCGATTATCTATCGAAGATAATTCACTGACAACATTATAATTTTTGGTTAACGATAATAAATAAAATATGTTGGTCGTCGCTTGATTATCCTATCTTAGCTATAAAAACCGTAAAGAGAATTTCGAGGTACATATTTTATCTATAATATATCAATATAGTATTGTGCATACATATATCATTGAGATTATTATCATCTAAAAGTTTAAGAACAAGTAAATTTACCGCACTTCCTTCGGAGTAGAAGAACTTTATTATTACAGAAAAATGCACAAGTAATATTTATTTTAGTATAATAACATATTTCGTTATTTTCGAAATTTGTGTAATTGTTCATTTCAGATTATACAAACGAAGAAATTCGTGGTCTTGCTTGCAGTTAAATCTAATTTTATTGATTGAATTGGCATTCACTTGGTAGGACTCCATTAATAACACGATGAAAAAAATAGCGATGTATTTTAGTTCTAAAAAATTTTTTTTTCAATATAGTTGATAGCTATTTCGGCTCACGCCACCGTCAAAACTATACTTAAACTAACATTTGCTTATATATAGCTGTTTAGGAAAGGTAAACAATACATATTCTTTCCTGTTTTAACGACGTAGCTTGTTTCTAGCTCGCAATAAAACTAGAAATTTTAAATGAAACTAAAAAGTCGGCTATATCAATAAGTTTACATATCTTACACTTAGTGATATAGCCGCATTTTTAGTTTCATTTTTTATTCTGAAGTAGGGTACTTCAGTATAAAAAAGATTACAATAAATATTTTAAAACCTTTTTTTTTTGTTGCTTTCGTGTATAAGGTAACTGTAAAAAATCATTATTAACGAATAACGCTGTGACGATATTAATAACTCAAATTGGCTGGTGTCGATTTAGCATTGCACTGGGGTTCCCACGGGCCGAAGAAGTGTGGATGAAATGAGTACTTGCCGAAACCAGCGATTATGGAAGTGTGCTGGCTCCAACTGTTGAGTTGAGGAACCTGTTCAGCCTCAGGCCGACGTGCGTCATTAGCCACTTCAGCCCATTCCGCGCATTGCAATATATCTACAATGTACGATGATATTTGCGCCATTCGTTTATTGTGTAGACAGAGACGAATTCAAAATGCAATTTATCTATTTCGCTAACATTACATTAGCCAATTAGGTTTTATTGGGCTGATGCAAAAGTTGTGACCGCTTTTTACATATACAATTAAACATTTTTTTTTTAGATTTTTATTATGTATTTAATCAATTATATAATTTTCATCCGTTATTTTAACCTTTCCTCAATTTTCTTTCAACTTAATAATACCCTTAGTGTAAAATTCCGTGGATTTTGATGCGAAAAATGTAGTGAGGGATATTTTTACCTGCTCTATTGTATCAAATTTTTTATCATTTAAAAAATTTTGTAGTGATCGGAATAAATGGATATTGGAAAGAGCAAGATCTGGAAAATACTGTGGATGCTTAATAATATCCCAATTCAACTCATTTAGCTTGTGTTGGGTCATCATGTGGTCACGCGTTGTCATGATGAAACACTACCCCTTTTCTGTTTATCAATTCTGGTATATCCTTTTGAAGGGTGATGTTCAATTTGGATAATTGATGACAATATCGTTCTGCTGTAATTGTCTGATCGCGTTCCAAGAGTTCATAATACACAATACTTTTACAATCCCACCAAACACAAAGCATAACTTTTTTTATGGATTTCGGCTTTCGAAGTTGTTAATGGGGCTTGTCCAGGTAAAGCCCAATGCCTTTTTCTTGTCACGTTGTTGTACACGACCCATTTCTCATCTCTCGTTACCAAACGATGCAAAAAAGGTTCATGTTTTATAATAATAATAATAGCTTTTTCAAACAAATAAAAGCCTTTTTTTTCGTTACATAATTTTTCGCAAATAGTTCTTTTAGAATATGATTTCATCATCAATGCAAAAGAAATATATGACAAGATATTTTTTATGATACTAAAATTGGTAAATGTTTTATCCAAGCACCTAGAATATAGGTCTCAGTGAATGGATAAGCTATTTTATAAACCATAAGCGAGTAATTGATATGTGTTGCTATGCCACTTAATGAAAAATTATTTTGATTCTCTTCACTGAATTGCTTTTGGATACACAAAATATTTATTTTACCGCCTATTACGTACAAAGATAAATCTACAATTATTAGGATGCGTGAGCAGGCCACATATGGCTGTCCATGTGTAAAGCAAATTCACATAGTTAAGTGTATCAGTGGATAGTGTTCGCGATAAGCAAAATCGGTCCTGATCTAATGGTTTTACTACTCTTTACCTTCACACGTACAAAACAACTCAGTTATTTATCTTAATCGGATAAAAAATTAAATGCTCATGATGAGCAAAACCGGTCCTGATTTAAAGGTTGTTCTTATTTCAAAACTTTCACGGGCGTGTTTACAATAGTTCACTAATATTTCAACACAATCGGACCATTGCATGACCAGAGTTCAAGGTAAGGATTATATTCTTTATTTGTTGTTCGGCTCTGCTTTAATTGACGGGAAAATGAAAAATGATTCATATAATTATTTTGGCGCTTGCAATCTTAGCGATGCGCATGTGACATTAATTTAAATATTTTTTTGACCGATTACTTTGGATACAGAGCCTGTTCAATCATACGGATATATTGAATTTAACAATCATTTATTAATGACGACGGTTATTTTCTTTGATGTAACTGAATTTTTTTTATCATAAGATCACAAATTTTGCAAACGGTAAAATCGTTGAAGCAATTTATTGGAATGGAATGAAAACACTACATTAATTCATTATAAAACTTATAACCAATACTTTTTTAACTGTCCATAGATCAAACCTCATAAAAATTAAAACTTTCACCAAAAAGCTAGTTAAAAAAAACAAATGAATATTATAAAACCATCAATTTCTAAATATTGTACTAATAACATAATATATTTATTTTATTCTCTAATGACTTTTCATAGTGTATTACTATAATAAACTAACTACTAAACTAAAAATAAAATTTGTGAGAGGGTATCATTATTAAGTTGGCCAAAAATAAAATTTGGATCAGATAGAATGTTCGTATAATACTGTCTTGCGCAAACGGTGTGCTCCTCAGTCTGCCGTGTCACAAACGATTTAATTAAACAATTTACTCGCTAATGTCTTACAATTAAATATATTTATTAATTCTTTTGGGACCTCTTTCCGACACAGTAGCAAAATTGATTTTACTTTAAAAGTGATCAAAATAACTACACAGAAAGTATTCAGACAGTAGAAATTTCTTTTATGTGTATATTTATAAACGCCACCTTGCTATAATTTTATTTTTTAATGTTTTGTGATAATTAAATATATATTGTATATAACGATTTGAATATTTACGTTGTAAAACAGTTAAATTAGTGATGATAAAAAAGGGGACAATTTAAAATATACATATCAAATCAAAATTAATTGGCTAAGACAAAAGCGATCGTAAATTAAAATTACTTAGTTATAGTAATTCACACATTTTTGCGTGAGGTGTGCCGCAAAATTCTGACGATTTCTATAGAGTGCCGTGGACGAAAAAAGGTTATGGAGCACTGGTATAATGCACGAAAACTATGTACGTATGTATAAGGTACTTTTTGATACTCTTTGGACCTTAGCATCTTAATGTTACCTTATTCCTACAATAATAGATACTGCATGTCAACAGATGCAAATCAAATCCATTGACACATTAATATGCACTTTTACTTCTGATTAGCATATCCCGATATGCAGTTATCAGATACTGATCGCAAAGACTCGAATAGAGAACCCTCAAGGTGCGAGGTGTCACCGTAGCTTGTTGGCGTCGACCCCAGGGTCACTAGCAACAGTCCCGCAGCGGCATACTGATCTGCATAATAGCGAAGACAACGCTGCCATCAACACTTCAGCCAGTGATAAATTGACAAGTCTTCGCGCTTTCAATGGTTAGGCTTTGTTATGTGATTTAGTAACAATCGACGGGTGGATGGTTAAGTGCTGTGACTAACGCTAGATGTCTTAAGACCATATTACACGGTCACAATGACGTTACAATCTATTTGATTGTGATTAACTATAAGAGATTTTTATTTCCTATATTGCAATTGTGTAAGAAGTTGATTAAGGTATGATTGTATTTAAAATTATCAAAAACAAAAAAAAAATATTACCGTTAATTTTTTCTGTCAAATAATCAAGTTTAAAATTTGAATTGTTTCAACTTTGTACGATTCCACATGTTTTATCACTAACGACCCGGGTTTCGCCTTTCGGCATCTTCAGGCATTCTATCACACGGATGCAACAGAACTGACCAAAGTCCCGGGTCGTTAGTGACAAAACATGTGGAATCGTACAAAGTTGTAGCAATTCAAATTTGATATTGAAATTCCATGAAACACCTTTAGTCGATATCATAAATTAAGATGAAAATGCTTGCGGTGAGGAAAACCATTGCTGATCATATAAAAAATATACAATGTCTAAAAACTTATGATATGACACAAAATATAGTTTATAAACATACTGTATGATAATTGAGGTCCTAATTGAAATGAACATTCTTTTACATAATTGTATAACTACCCCTTTCTGATAAGGGTCATAAGCCAAAAAAAAAGAACTAAAATACGTTGCTATTTTTTTATCGTGTATAATTCACTCAATATATATCTAGTCTCAAAGTTACCTGGCTTTATAATTTCACATTTTTATGACATCAATATGAATCATTATAATTGTTTTTTTTACTCTTCTTCGTCAATTAAATAATCATTACGTGTACTTATTGTGTAAATTATCTGTTTGTTGAATTGCTTCTCTGTAATTAATTTCATATCACTTATTGATATTAATTACTTTCATTTCTTTAAATTCGCTAAATAAAATCACTAGCTCTTCGATTTACTTGCCTTTTGCTTTTGTATCAATACATGTGAGTTTTTATCTTCCTTCGTTAATTCTGATATTATTTTTAAATTACGTAGGAGCTAAACATTCTGAATAATTATAACTGACATTTAGCATCATAGAAGAGATTATCTTAAATTTGTGCAAATTTTATATTATAGCTGACGAAGTGCGAGTTAAAACCTTATAAAATCAAGTAAAAATAATATCAACACATAGTAAGAATTCTTCTATGTAATATGGCCGTCTAAGATGACAACACAAAATAATAATTTTATCTATGCGAATAGGTTTTTACGAAGGAACTATTCTCTCTTGTTAATAAATTATTTGCGACATTTTTCTTTGCGTTTATATAATTCAAAAAAATAAATTTTATTTTGCTTTATTTTATGCACACAATTATTTTTTTAGATAACATTAATCATCCAAATCATTCATTTGAGTTGAAAGTGAAATTTGCGCTGCAAATTAATGTACAAATTGCATGCAAATGAGTAGTGTGTCAATTCTTTGAGAGGTTTGTTTTCCGTCTAGTGTCTATGAGCTAGAATTTTAGTTTGTTTATTTTCTTCTAGGGCAGTGGTCGGGAAACTTATTAGCCAAAGAGCCAAATATGAACATTACAACAATTTAAAAAAATTTGGAGCCAAATTTGCTTGTTTACGGTAATCGGGACCCAGTAATTGGGAAAGATATGGGAGCCAAATCTGCTTATAGCATGTACATGGTAAGTGTTAAACTAATAAAATTAAACTAGTTGTTCGTTACGTATTTTAACAACAATATTAAATTTTCATTACCTATCTATCTTTTAACTTAAACAAAAAATTATATATGTTCTCGATTTATAGAAGAATTTTAATTTATCAAAATAAGATGTAATTTTTTTCTTACCATGTTCTTTTTTTCAAATGAAAATATTATTGCGCCTTCCGTGGATATTTGTGCCAGAGCCGCGCTTAAGGAGCCAAAGAGCCACATGCGGCTCTGGAGCCGCACTTTGCCGACCACTGTTCTAGGGTAATGTTTTCTATTATATATTTTTTTTTCAAGCTCTGGTGATCTAAATATGTAATCGCAGCGAAAGTGTAATAATTACTCTGCCTCCAGATAATATACACTATAACCAGATTTCTTTTCAAACAAGATAAGGATAGATCGGTACTCGTGTCGTGTTTTTGGTCTGTTAAAAGTAGGGAAGATTTTTTCAGAATTCCTTTATTGTCTTATAATAGTTATTACAATAAGGTAACTTTTAATGTATTAACTGTCACTACTTAATGGAAATAGATTATATTTAACCACACTTTTAGCCGCTTTACCGTGATATTGTGATTAAAAGCAGTTTCGCTTACCAAAAGCATTGCCAATTGATGAAACAGGTTATGATCATAAATATATTGTGGAAATAGTATTAATTTTTTTTTTATATTATTAAAATTTGAACTAAGATCAATTAAGTAGTTCAGTAAAAATAATTGCTTTTTTCACAAATGGCGTAAAGCAAGCAGTATTTTCATTTTTCTTAATGTTGAGTACTGGAGCTTAAAATAGCGTATTGATGTGTAATGATTCATTTCATATCTGAAAAAACAATACCCAAGACATATAAGAAAATATTTGTGTATTGATATGAAAAATCAACCAAACATCAAAACATTCTCTAATAAAACGATAAAATACATATTTAATAAATTAATGCTTTCGTGTAATTATCATTCATTATTTCAGACAGAAAACTGTGATGGTGAGCTTTCTGCTGAAAAATGTTAAATAAATTGAAGATATACACGTGTCTGTTCTCACCATAATGCTGTATCGCCTTAGGCTATTGTATCACAAAGTGCGAATCTCAGATATAATATATAAAAGAATTACAAAGTATGTTAGCAAGATTGTTCTTCGAATAATGTGTTTGGTACACACAAGCAATTTAAAAAAAAGCTGCATTCTTGCATTCCATTGTACCTCGGATTTTTGTTTTTTTTTATATATATATCCGCGGCGTGTTTTTGATTGAATAATAAATATATAATTAATTAAGTATGTATGTATAACATATTGTGACTAAGCACAAAAAACTTCAATGTATGGCTAATTAAATAACGAGATACATAATATTTTGCACATTTTTCAGTGAAAAGTAAATTTGCATTCGTTTATCAAGAATAATTGTAGTGTTGAACAATTTTTAACTATTCTTAAATGACTTGGTTAAATTTTTAAAAACGAAATGCAAAATTTACAATAATAATTTCAAAAATTTATAGATTTTTCACAACCTGTTTCGTTTGTCGTGGGCTTCAACCATTTAAGAGACATAAAAATAAAAAGATAGCAATTTATAATTTACGATATTGGCTGCTTGATGAAATTTGTATTGTTAAAAATTTATTACATTAAACAATGTATGATATATATTTTATTTACTTAGTTACATTTGACGTTTTGTAAGACAAAATTCATCAAACGAATTATTATCGAAATAATCCGATTGAAATTACATTAACCTAGTAAGAATATAGTCAAATATGTCTCTATTCTAAATTGGTTTGTTATTTTTGTTCGCAAAGACATTAAGTAATAATTAAGACAATAGTATCTCTAAATTTGTTCCGATTAGATACCACTGTCTTGAAGGATAAATATGCAGTTCATGTAAACATAAATTGATCAATTTGAGTTGAATTTATAAAATAAATAGACAATAATTTATTATTTGCCTCGAGACGAAGAAAGTCAACGAGTGTCTAATGTCGATCTGTGATACATTTTCGAGCGATAAATCACAGTTGAGACAAGTTGGCGAAGCGCTGCTCGCAGTGGTGACAGCCACCAGTCTGTTTCGAGAACATCTCTCGCTAGAAGTGTTCACAGTGGTGACATCCTGTCTTAAAAATGTGCTTTTATTCTTACCTGGGTATAAAAAATTTACCTTGGATGATATACAGTGGATAATATGTATGCTTCATACGACACTTTTGTATTTCAGCAATTTTCCACGGACAGAGAACATAAAACGACGATGGACTTGGCTTGGTTTTTTTCTTGCAGATGTCTAGCATACCTCTTCTGCCGGTCGAATAGATTTCGTCACCTCAGAAGACTCTGAAGACTTCTCTGATAAATGCGATTCAATGAATGCTGGGACAACCATGGAAGAAGAAAAGAGACTGGCAATATGTAGAGAATGCTGGAGCTACAGTTTGGTGGCCGTATGTTGTGAAATAGTGCACGTATTTGGTAAAAAATGCACTTATTAAACAAAAAATATTTTTTCTAAAAATTATCATTCATGAAGTATTTTATATAAGGGAAAGTAAATCAATTTTTGTAAATTTTAAAAATACATATTTAACCGACTCACAAAATGAAATAATCCGCATCTTAGATTCGGTGTGTTAATGCAATGACCTACAGTTGTTTTTTCTCATTATAAAATGAAGCATGTCAACGCAAGATATGCGTAGAGAACTTACAGTGAGTCATTCCATCAACATTCATTTAATAATAGATATAAAATAAAAAGTAAGAATGGATTATTTTATGGTTTATTTTAACAATACGTATTTCAATTATGTATACAAACAAATTTAAATGAACTCAAAACATGGAAACACTGATGGCTGCAGTCAAAAAATATGATGCAAAAAATAATTACATATATAACTTTTAAGATATTAACTATCACTTTTTTGTAAAAGGGCATTACATTTATAATAATAAAACAAATCACATTATTTTTAAATTCTCACGATAAGCGAAACCAGCCCCGACCAAAAAAATAATATGGTGGATATATAACTAAGACATGTGTTTTATTAAATAAAATTAGATTTCTGAGTAGAATACAACTATGTTAACAGCTGCGGCATGTAATGTTATAAGACACATTTAAGAAATATCATGAAATGATTTCCTGCTGTAGCAAATCTCTTTATTTTCTTTATGCTTTCAATGTCAACAGTATTTCATTGTCGTGAAATTCATAGTTCCAAGCGGAGGTTTCAGTCTTGGCAATCACCGCGCGTTGATGTCCCGACACCGTGTCCCGACGAAGGAGTCACAAATCATAATATCGTTACCAAGTGACGGGCCGCGGTCGTGATTGACCCCACAGTCTCGCTTCAGCCCGGGCCATTGTCCCGGCCATGATTTACGGCAAAGCACCCCCGGGGAGTTTCGAGTTGATTTCCCTAGCTGAACAATCTTGAAAGCTTTTAAAAACGTGAATTTACGACGAATATAACAAAATTCGATTCTGGGAGCTTTTACAATTTCTTTTGTTGTAACGTGCAGTAGCAAAAGGTTGAAGCATATCAGTAAAAAGTCTTTTATTAATTCCGTCGAGAACTACTTTTTTCTTGGTTTTTATAAAGTTTTCAATAGCTCATTCGATATAGGACATATATTCTCTATATGGACTGTTCCAACCCGGAGTATGGAGTCGGAGTCATCTCAACATTCTCAACGGAAACATCTCAATAAAGAATTTTTTGGACTAGTTGATTAATCTTTAATTTAATGAACATGCACAGGAAAGTACGAGAAAAATCTGGCAAAAAATAATTTTTTTAGTCGGAGTGGTGTTGTTAGTCAATTTCGGAGTCGGATTCGGAGTATGTTTTTTCACGAGAATTATTTGTAGTCTGTGCGGAGATACTGCTAGATCTAAGTCAGGCAAACGCCCTCGTTACTTCCCGCTATATGATAGAATGATGATAAAAGACACTTAAACATACGAGTAATTGAAGTTTAAGAAATTCATATTTAAATAAATCAAAGCTATGCGCACATATTAAAGACCCGCGTAGACAGCAACTGAAGCCAATGACGTTGATCACTCGGCTACAGGTCTGGTATAATATATTATCGAAACTGAAAAATCATTGTTTACTGACATCTTGATACTTGAAAATAATTTAATTTATTTTTATTTTTCTAATGAAAAAATTGAAAAGATTGAAAAATTGTTAAAGTCTATATTAAATTTAACCACATTTATGTATTATATATTGTTAATTCAGTGTTAAGATGAAAAACGCTAGTGATAAATTAATTTTCCCAATTTTTACGTGGTTCACCAGTACTATTGTAAAGCTAGAGTTATTATCATTTTCAACCCATAATACAATACTTCATATATATATTTTACTTTGAGATCGAATATTGCTCAAAATATTACTCACTCGGTTAATTAGAAAGACCTCATTAAAATTCATTAAACTCGTTGAGATAAAAAAGTACCATTTTGGTACAGTGTCGAAAACAATCACTCGGTAACTTTTGCGGCGATGAAAGTTTAGTCCGAAATGTTATTATTATTTTATTTTATTTGGGGTCTTGATAAATCGACTCCCATCGATTTCGATTCGACGTTTCTTTGTCAATTATTACAATGCAGGTGAGCAAGTGTGGATAAAAATCAGGGGTGTCATATTTTGATTTGCCACTACGATATGATTATTATAATTTAAAAATTTATTTGTTATTCATTTATTAGAATCCCAAAATAATAATAATAGTTTCGGTCGCACTATAATACTCCTTAAAGAAATAGATACAACAAATTAGTAAATGGACGATTCTGTATAAAATGGCATATACATGTAAAAAATGGTATATATGTAAAAAATATTTTACAATATTTAATGACGATCAAGAAAGGATTCTCTTGCTGTCAGCATATTCTGTTAGACTAAAAATAAATCAATGGTATTTTACAAATACTATAATAATTAATTAATTAATTAAATACACGCGTAAATACCAATTTAAATATCTAGATTATGGGCATATCTATTTCTTTTATTCAAAAACAGTTTTAAATTTTCACAAATAAGTTTAAATTTTATACATAACAATTGTATTATTATTTGATGTTCGATCATTTATAAATATAATAGTTTTACATTAAAAAAATAAAATAAACAAATTTATAAAATCTTCGACAGAATGTTAGTATACACCAGTTACTATCTGTATCATTGAATAAAATATAGGACTTTTAGTGAAAAAACGCGAATTAACTCGGCAATTATCGCTATACTTTTCCATGCTATGTATTTGATCAATATAAAAGGTAAAAGAATATGTGGACATCTTCATTGAAAAAGCAATATTTTCAGTATAAATAATTCTGTCGATGATTTTTCATTATAAATATCTTTTAACATCAGATTTTTATTAATTCGCTAATAAGTTAACGGCTAAAGTTCGTGTCGATATTAATACAACTTTTATTACGAAAATGAATCCAAATCTAATTTAAAGTTTTCGATTTATGATTAACATGCAATACGATACCTTGATTGGGAATTATGATAAAATATTTATTGCCTGTCATGGAAACTTATCAAACGTCGTCCTTGTTTTGCAACAATCGCATTGCAAGTGCAATGATTGCATATCCTGCTTATTGCAACTATTTATTTATCGACGTGCTTACTTCGAAGGTGTCGCTGCAGGGTAAGTGGAAATTAAACCTTTAAACCAGAAACCAATGCACCACCTGTGATTTTTGATACCTTGATATTTGTATTGTAAGAGAATACTTTTGCGTAATTAAAATCTGTGTTATTGTTACGAGCAGTGAATGCATTCAATTGACCATAAATCAATTTTATATATCACTCATATTTCATCAATCTTAATAATCAGTTTAGCTTTCGTAATTGTTTATACTGAGTAATATGAAGGCTTAAATAATATCAAACAAAATGAAATTCTCTAAACGATTAATTATTCATTATTGTTAAAAAGATTTTTTTTTTTTTTTTAAATAAATTGATGAATATGAATGTTATATCGCTGGACTGTTAATTATTATACAAATGCACATAACTGTGTTAACTGTCACTTTTTGAAGGGAAGGCAAAATATTTTAAATAATAAAAACACATTTTTTAGTAATTATTTCCGCAATATATTTTATGATCAGGACCGATTTATAAGAGCCGAGTATTATACCGAGCATAATCAGTTGATAATATTTCATCTATTTCATTTAAAATCTTTAAGATCGTAATATTTCCCGTCTTAGAATGCTAAATTTTAGTACTATTCACATAATTATATATTTTTAAATCAGGACCGATTTGGTTCATTATCAACTGATTAATTATCAATGCTCGCGATGAGCTAAACCGGTTCTGATTGTAAAAATATTTAATTCTAGAATTAGCACTAAACGTTTTGTTTTTACAATTTAAATATAATTAATTCCCACCAAGAAATGGCAATTTACATCATTAAAGTTAAAAACATCATTTTTAGTTCAATAAGAAATACATTTTTAAAGTTACTTTATACCAGTTTCGGCATCACACTGTCATTACATTTGTATTCGACGTTTGGAATATATTATACTTTGATACGGCGATAATTTGCTATTTTTACCAACTTACTATTAACTATTTTGTAGCTTCAACACTTCAAAAGCCACCGAGCGATAGAAATAATTCGAAAAATTTTCAATTTATCACGTTACTGAGTAATATTGTCTATCTAGCTGTGCTAAGTAATCTCTCAGAATATTTAAAGTGTTTGGTTCAACACATTGATTAATGTATCACTGATTCAAATTACCAGAAAACACGCACCGTTTGTTAGAATTGAGCCGAAATATGCGTGATAATTTAGAAATAAATCTTCATTTACAAATCAATATTAACATTAAGCACATCTTCAGAATATAAACACTAGAAAGTTTTACTTATTAAATATAATATATGTTTTATTCTGTCTTATTAAATACGTATCATTATTTATCATGAATATTTCTGTCATAATAATTGTTATTTAGAAAGAGCATAATAATGAATCAAGATATTGTCATACTTTTGGTTATTAGATGGGGAAACTTTTATATTGAAAAGCCGCATAAAATTAACTTCTTAACTAACACTTAATGGTTACTTGTTTCAAAAATTTTCATTAACTGCTTTAAGCATTAAGATTTTGTTTTTAATAAACTGAAGTTAAAATTCTATATTAATCTTGAGAAAACGTATCGTAAAATATATAAAAATTTTGTAAATGTAAAAGTTAAAAATCATTTCAATTTATTTCATGCACAAATATTTTTGGGGCATACAGCAAGATTTCCCTCCCGTTTACGATATAGTCGAATGAGATTTCTTTATTTTTTATATTTTTAACCATACATCAATACATGATTTGTTGATTATTCAGAAATGGCTTGAAAAAATATATCTTTTTATCGTCATTTTAAACGCGTCAGTCGCTAATTTGTGTTAGTTGTTTTACGTTTATCCTAATGCACATACATTAATAATTGATATAATTTTAAAAATCACCCAGAAATAAGGTAGTTTTTTGCCGGTACATGTGTAGTTAAAGAACTTAGTACACCGACAATAAAGCAAAAAATTACTTATTTCAAAATATTTATACAGTTTCCAACCGCACATTCTTTGAAACGATTATACACTTATGGGAAGTTGCTGTATATGATTGCAGAAAGATAATTCATAACATCGGCTGATTTTCTAGAGCAGCGGTCTTAACCATTTTCGGTCGCGGGTGTGCTCGAGATTGAAAACAATATCAGTGACCGGCGGAAGTGGAATTTGAAAATTTATGTAAATATCGTACACCCAGTACTTTTTTACGCGATAATTGGTTCCAGAAAAAGGCGCGTAAAAAATATCGGGAAAAAAATGAATTCACGCAATTGCATCATATTTCTTTACACACCCTAAAACATAAATTCGCACAATATCCGATACACTTGTCAACATTTGGCAATTGTATGTGTATTTAAAAAAATGGAATGCCTTACAAAACTAAGTTTTAAAAATAAACATATTTTTTTTTTTTTTTAAATAATGAAACGTACGTGCCTAGCATCATATACAAATGTCTTCTTTAAAACAAATTTGGTGGAAAAAATACGTAAAAACGAGTGAAGCGCTTAAAAAAATGTAGCGGTGCCGTCCAAAAAAATCACGTATAATCGAATTCGCGTAAAAAAAGGACTGGGTGTATAATACATATGTTATTTATGTATTTCATATTGAATTGGAAATTGTCAGATTGTCTATTTATATACGACTGATTTAAAACTAAAATTGTTGCTATGCGTTTTGTTGTCGAGTTGATCATTAACGATATGTTCTAAAGACTAATTAAGGTTATCCTTACACATAAACACTGAGTAATATTATATAACCATAAAATTGTACAGGGTATGATACTCAATTTAGTTGAATAGATCATAAACCTTGCTATCAGTGTAATTTAAAAATAAATTTGTTTAAAAATATTAAGTTTTAATGTGTTAGCTGTAAATTTTTTGAAAAGGCATTATATTTTAAATAATAGAAGGACATTTTTAGTAATATTTAGACAATTTAGTATTTTTATGATCAGGACCGGTTCGATAGTGTTCGCGAGGAGCGAAAGCGGTCCTGATCATAAAATTATTTAATTGTAGAAATAGTACTAAATAATGTTTATTTATTATTTTAAACATAATATTTTTTGTATTATTAAACCATTTTTTAAATGAAGTCAGTACTGTTATATCATTGTGAAAGAATTTCTGAGTATTGAAATCTTACCAAGCACTCTAAGTCGATATCCTAAGTCATAATTTAAATTGTCACAACTTTGTACGATTCCACATGTTTTGTCACTAACGACCCGTGTTTCACCTTTAGACATCTTTCAGTTCTGTTGCATGTTGCATGTGTGTGATAGAATGCTTGAAGATGCCGAAAAGCGAATCCCTGATAGTCAGTGACAAAACATGTGGAATCGTACAAAGTTGTAAAAATTCAAATGTTATATTGAAATTCCATCAAGCACCTTCAGTCGATATTATAAATTATATTATTTAAATGCTTCATAATCTACAAGTACATGATAAAGTCCGATAGTTTCTAGTACAAACATCTTAAAACAAATTTGTGTTATGAAAAAAAATAATCATTTTGTTAGTAGTATAGAAAAGTTAATTTATTATACTAATTTACTAAAAAATATTCTGTTATCTTATTACCCCTAGGCCGTAAACGCTTGAGCCTTACTCGCACCTAACAATAATAAATATACTTTTAATAGTTTAACGTGTTATGTGTCTATTTCACAAGAGTGCGGGTTAAAGCGATGTTTAAAATCACCTGTTGGCGTGATAAGAGGCCGCGTCACCTGTTAATTGGCTATTAAGTGGCTGGACACGTATTTCTAATTCTGATGTCTCGCCCTCTTCTCGACTTCAGCGGTTAGCTGTTCGCTCGTGCCTTATGTCTAGCTCTGCAATCTATGCTCGCTACTTACTTCAATTTAATTTGATTCATAACGCAACACATTAATCAATCATATATTTTATCGAAATCATTTCCAATCTTATGAATTCGACATGACATATATTAGGCTAACGCTAACGAGTACCGGAATATTTTTATTCAACATTAACAAGTAACACATATTAATGAAAAAATAAATTTATTTGAATTGTTACAATTTTGTACGATTCCACATGTTTTGTCACTAACGACCCGGTTTTCGCCTATCGGCATCTTCAGGCATTCTATCACACAGATGCAATAGAACTGTTAGTTCTGTTGCATCCGCGTGATAGAAATGTGTGATAGATTTGGGCGAAACCCGTTTCATTAGTGACAAAACATGTGGAATCGTACAAAGTTGTAACAAGTCAAATTTGATATTTAAATTCCATCAAGTACCTTCAGTCGATATCATAAATTAGAAAAAATAAACAATACAAATGTATCCATCGCTGTCCTGCAGCTATAATTTAAACAAAAAATGTTTATTTGCAAAGTGAAAATAATTAATATTTTAACTAAATGTGTGGAATAGTTTATATAGTCGAGTGATCAACAATCTTGGAGTTTTTCGTCTATGTTACTGAGTGACAAATTCAAATGCCGGTAGAAAAACTTCCAAATTTCTTTTCATGGTTTTGTATCAAAAGACACGAAGTCCACTGCCGTACGAATTCGGACGTATAGACCGACCGCTATAACAGTGCACCCGGAAATGCGGCGGATGAAGAAACTAAATAAAAATAATAAATAATGGATAAAACGAATAAACTGACTGCAAAAATGATAATTAAGAAGCCACGGTATTTATGAACATTGAAACCTATCGTAGATAAATATTTCAATGTAAAATTTATTTAAGGAATAGTAGAGAATTAAAGATTTTCGAGCTCTAGTAACTTTTGTGTTAGTTCGGAAATGCACACAGCGCAACGTTTCCACGCGCATAAGTAACGTGGTCGATCATTAGATCGACTGGCTTATCACATACATTCTCTTTCTGTACTTACCATCTCAGAAAAAGTATATTGACCAGCACATGAGTAAAAGTTGCTTCACTATGGGTAAATTATACTTCAACATGCGAGCGGATATTATGCATCTTTCTTCTTCATCTCTGGAGCTACAGACCGGAGTTAACCTTGGCTGACTTAATCAATCTCCTTCACTTGCTGACCTCTAAAGCTCACAGGCTTAGTTACACCACTTCCGTTTCCCAAAGTCGCAGTCCTTTAAAGCTACACGTTTTCAAAATCGATGCCTCACACAAAATATAATATTCGTGAAAAATACTGATAACTCATATTAACTCTAGATATTGCTATACTGGACAAGCGTAATTGAATAATAAATAGCAATTAGTTTAGATACAATGTTAAATGAATATAATGTAACGTTTCGTTATAAGCGGGGTGCAATTATACTTTACTTGTATTCTAAATGGACAGTAATCGAAATTGCAATGTGCAGTTCATAGTCACAATTGATCGTTAAAACGGATTCATGTTTTGTGATCGTTCCTTATATGCAAACGATATTAATAAAGCTATCCAGCCGAATAAAGGTTCTGCGGACAAAACATGTTAGATGTTTTGTTTTAAAATAAATCAGAGTTCATGTACCCGAGCGGTGACAACACAATAGTGTGCCCTAGGTTAAATTAAATGTGATTCTAAAACTGTTTACGTATCATAAATAAACATTTGAAAAAAAACTATTAAATATTGGTTAAAAATACATAATAAATAGGTAGGTATTCAAAATTTTTCACAAGAGCACTCAGATACAGCAGGTTGTATTCCTATAAACTTAATAAATTTCAAATAATCAGTTATTTGAATTGTTGAAACTTTATACGATTCCATATTTTTTGTCAATGTAACCCGGGCTTTGCCTTTGGGCATCTTCAGGCATTCTATTACACGGATACAACAGAACTGACAAATATGTGGAATCGTACAAAGTTTCAACAAATCAAATTTTATATTGAAATTCCATCAAGCACTTTCAGTCAAAATCATAAATTAATCAGTAATTATTATTATTAATGACAAATTTATAACAAATAATGACTGAAAGTTATTAAAGATGTAGTGTGTATCATGCTCTAAAATCACGTCAGGGATACAAATCCTCAGCCACTTGTTAAAGTTTTATAAAACGTCTTACTTATAATTTAAGTATTTCAATTCTTAGTCATATTTCCAAAAGAATTTATCGATATCGAATTCTCAAAAAAAAAAAAATGGTTCATTAATGGATTAATTAATTTTTAATAAGTGAGATATTTTATTCCCTCAAAATAGATTCTTGCTAAATCCAGCGTTGATTCTAATAAAATAATTATCAACGTCAATACAATGTTCAATTTAGTTTGTGTTAGTAAAACTGATCACTGGTCGAGATTGAGAACCAATGCTGTTCAACACTGTGCCATATCATAACACTGCCATAGCTTTTAAATATGTTATCTTATTGTATTATGAGAACATATGTAACGAAACGGAATGTTTACTTTTCAAACGAAACACATGTGAAATAAAACAACCTTACAAGGACATTTTCTGACATTTATTTGCTAAGCTTATACAAGAGTTTCTATGTTTATAAAGCGATTAAAATAATTGCCAAGCAGTCGAACAATAACTTGTTTGATACATAATAATTGAAATAATAAAATATATTAACTGAATGTTTTATAGCTCGTTAGTTAAATATTTTTATTTAATATCCGCTACCAATTCGAATCATATGATTGCCTAATGAAGGTATCTAAATAGGGTTTTATAACTAAGAAAACTACTTGTTTTTCGGGTTCTCAATCCTTCTTTTACAATGATATACAGATATTCGGGATAAGATCAGTACTATCGTAGAATCTGGATAGACAATAAACAGTCGATATAGGCAGCATTAAAAAAAAATTAAATCACAAATTAGGCAACATCGTTTTATTGTATGGAGTTTTTTTTTCCAATTCGCTTTGGACACTACTAGAACACGAAAATCTTCAGTCAAATAAATAATCTTAGTGAAAATGGGTATGCTGAAAATAATAGAAGTTAATTACGTAGTATATATAATATTTCAATGTTTATGGTTTATGCTGTTATTATTTTTTCTAAATATATTTAATCTTCAAGAAATTGCCAATATCATTATTTTTCATTTAACGAATGTCGTACCTAAAAGGGGTAAATTAGTCGTTAATAAATTTTATACGTTTTACCTCATTATTTTCTGCCCACTGTTTCCACGAGCAGAACATATAATTAGTCAATAATTATTTCACGTGGCTTAAAAATTTCTATTAAAAACAAAAGATTCAAATCGCCTCAAGCTCGATATATAAAGTTGAAGTCGCACGTGGGCAGATTGGCTGACCTCTCGTGTCTATTGTTGTCTATGAACTGGCAAGTTCATGAATATAAATTATTTTTCTTCCGGTGCACTCCGACTTTAGTGGAAATCGTCAAGATTCTCACTTTTTGAGCGCTGACAGACTTGATTATCTATTCAACCTTTTGATTTGCTGATCTCTTTTTATCACTTACACACTGGAGTATTTTCCCGTCTTCCTACGCAAATCGTTGACATCTAGTACTCGCAGATTATGTGACACCCAGCCCATCCAACAAAGTTTTTTGAGGCTTTCCATTCATTCAAGCATGACATATATATGTCCAGACAAATGAGCAGTCTTTAGTTTCCAATATATGTACGTAATCAAGTTCGTGCCGTGATTCTACCGAACAACAATTTATATTACTGGAAAAATTTTACATAAGATATTACTCCTCATGCTTTCTCTTAACATTTTACATTTAATATTGAAATCAGTTTGTGATCATCGTCAAAGTTTCACAGTAAAATTATGATGTATTTCAGAATCTTTTAAAATTTATATAAAAATCATAGTTTTGGTGTTGTAACGCCGGGCTTATAAATTACCTTACGGCTAATCAAAATTGTTTTAATTCAATTGTTCAAGCTTTGTACATTTCCATATGCTGTTACTCACAGCTCGGATTTAGCTTTTTCCATCTTCATGTATTCTATTTAACGAATGTAATAGACCTGCCCATAGTTAACGGTTTGTATCGGTTATATAACATAAAAGCAAAATTACATGAAATGTCTTCATTTTCTCTAGTGAGTGACTAAGTTTCAACAACTTAAATTCAATATTTTTTATTGTTGTAACTAGAGCAGAAAAAAATTAACCTGAAGCAACAAAACGTTAAGCGATCACCCTGCATAGTTGTATCAGCCACAGTAAGAGCGATGAAAATCATTTAAGTCGGAAAGGTTGGATTCATTACTTTTTTTTTGGCTGACATTATGTTTTGTTTTATTTGTTTAAAATTTTGATTTATGCATTTTTACTGACGATGATCTATGAAACATGCATTGCTAAGTTTTACGAAATCGTTTTTATTGTGAGCATACTGTTGCGAGATTAAAATAAGTTTTACTTTGTTAAAATCGTAAAGAAAATGTATATTCACTCAAGATGTGTGAACGTTTGTAACTTACGTATATCTTGATAGTATTTCGTTTCCATGTTTTCGATGTCGTAGGTACAATACCGGATTGTATTTTTATTATGCAGAAGCGCCCGAGGAAGTCCTTTGCTCTGACAGTATGATGTATGGCTGACCATCTCATCGGTACACAATACATATTCAATAAGCCGACAACATCTAATTATCAACTCAGTAAATCACCCCCGTACAATATTGTACCAACTCCAGTCGTTAACGCCTTCTAAAAAACAAACATTTGTTTATTTATCTTTACTACATACGTCATCATCATTTCTAGAGTCAGCCATAAGCCTGTTGCAATTGCTTTACTATTATATATGTATATATTAAACAGGCCCCCAACTTTTTTCTAGACACGACCTTATTTCATGAAAACCTATGTAACCTGTGACCTCGCCCAAATTTTCATAAACATTCCTTAACACAGATTCCCAATAACATTAATGCAATATCTCAATTCATATATTCTTAACGTTAAATCTGTCACCGCAAATTTCAGTCATTTTCATTACTTAACATTTCTAACATAAGAACGAGGGTAGAAAAGGTGAGGTCAACGAGAAAATATAAACATAAGATTGCAAGCATTTGTGCACATAAGCGAGTCGGATGAAAGCCAGAGCGCATTAAACACTCGACTATGAGACCGATAAATCAATAGGGTAATTAAAAAATTTGCGGATGATATTTGTTTCGTTAGATTAGTTTTTAGCATTTGGTATTTTTTATTGAATCGGCAGTTAATTGGTAGAACTTCGTTAATTTAAGATAAGAATAACAAGTTATTTAGCATTTTGACTAAAGCAATCGTCAAACTATAGGAACTATAATATAAATACTTTATATTTTTTCAGGATAAAATAACACAATATTTAGTTATCTTGTATACACAATTTATATTTCAAGAGTGACTTTGTAAATTTCCACATGTCTTGTCACTCTCGACCGGAATTCGCCTTTCAGTATCTTCAGGCATTTATTCTATCTCAAAAATGCAATATAGCCGGGCTGTGAGTGACAAAACATGTGAAAACGTATAAAGTTTCAACAATTAAAATTTCATATTATTTATCATTTCTTAAACAGTGACAAATATATCTAAGATAAATTTCAGTTGATGCAAAGTTCTAACGATGAGGTAAGCCGAAATAACCAACCACATTTAAAAACGTGCAGAACTTTTGAAGCGTTTATACTATATTGTTATCTTTCTATGAATTTTTTTTATTAAATATGATTGGAAGTTTGGGTAAAACCTCATTTTCGATATAGAAATACCAAGACTAAATGAAATCAATTTAATTCGGTGTTTTGAGGGAATTAGTTCAGTTTGAAGTTTGTTCTAATGTTCTAAAGTTATAACAAACTTTCCAAAATATTTTTCAAACATGTAATTAATATTTCGATGGCGTAGGATGAAGTTTTACAATATTTCCACTATTATTATAAAGTATTATATCTATAAAAATCCTACACGAAAAGCGAGCGAACTGGGGCAATTATGCCACGCATTGTAAATCAACATTCTTCTAAAACAATATCCCATAAATTTTGATACTATACATATTTCTCTTTATAATATAAGCCTTTGCTTACATAATGATTTGTCTACAAATAAAAAAATCATACATACGTTAGTTTGAATATTTCCTAGGGCCAAAATTAAATTGGTCACTGAAGAAAACCAATAAGTAATTCCCGATGCAATTTATCACCAAAGCAACTCCACTTCCTGTCCTTCGGTGCGATACTTCTCGATTTTTGACAGGGGCGTAACAAAGTGGCTCTCTGCGATTTTTTTTTTGGAAAAACATTTTATTAATAACACTACTTATCCTCTTGTTATCATTCGAGTATTCAACATCGGCCGTTTCAGATTGATTTTTTATTTTAACCAGTTCATGGATTTGATTGGGTTAGTGATACGAATTAATTTCCATCCACCGAATCATAAAAACAAAGCTACATCCTCCACCCCACTACAATCATCGAATCTAAGCGGTTAAATAACAAGTTGTTCTCATATAACCACTTCTGTTGGGATAATTGAAGAGATAAAAAGTTCATATACTTCAAATAAGGAGTGAATATGTATACATTTTTTTTGATTTATGATATCGACTGAAGGTCCTTAATGGAATTTCAATATCATCAAATATTTGATCATTTCTGTTGCATCCGTGTGATAAAATGCCTAAAGATGATGAAAGGCGAAACCCGAGTCGTTAGTGACAAAACATGTGGAATCGTACAAAATTTTAAAATTCTAAATTAGAATATGTTTACAATAAAAAAAATATTCTTTGCAACAATGTAAACTATATAACGTAGACTTGCGCCTGTTTTTTTAAAAGAAACTATTCAATTTTAGAGTGAGTCACATCAAAGTTGTAATGAATTTAATTAGTGAAAAAATAGCAATGTATTTTAGTTCTACAAAATTATTTTTAACAAATATAGTTGATAGCTATTTCGGCTCGAGCCATCGTCAGAACTATATAGAACTAGATAGTTCTGACGATGGCGTGAGCCGAAATAGCTATCAACTATATTTGTTAAAAATAATTTTGTAGAACTAAAATACATTGCTATTTTTTCACCGTGTTATAATGGAGTTCTACCAAGTGAATGCCAATTCAATCAATAAATTTAATTAGTTATGTAACTTTAAAAGAAAAATTATTGCTGGTTACAAATTGGCTGTATTTTTCTCGCTTGCTGCAGATCTCAAAAGCTTAGAAAAGCTTACGCACGACACTGTTTCAAAGTCAACAGCCGTATGATTATCGACTATGCTTTGGGGAGCATTTAAATCTGTAATAACTAACTCTGACTGTGCTTTATATTTCTGTAGATTTAATCTATTATTAATTACGGCTGCCCTATACAATTAATATTTCTATTCAAAGTACCTATTGGAAACTAAGATGAGGAAAAATTGATTTGTATCAATTATGTAGGTGCATACAAAAATAACTGAATATTATTGCTAGAAATTAAAATTCACGTTTAACTGTAATATAGTTGTGTGATAAAAAGGAATGACTATACTGAATAAATTTAAATTTCTTTAAATTGTATTTAACTCTTCTACTACTGATATCTGACTTTTGCAACTTTTTTTAGAATGACGTTATCAGTGCATTACGTATTTTCAACCGTCTGTAGAGCATTGTTCCGGGAGTAATCACCAGGGTGTAAAATTATTGAACATATTATACGTATTGATTATTCATGTTAGAATTGCGTCACATCTTGAATAATTACCGCAAAACACCCACAGCAAGAGCATTAATCCATAGATAATATAATAGATACGATAAAAATATTATGTGTTTTATTTTTCCCGAAACCGTTTAATACATTTTACATTTTTTTGTTTCATAACAACAAATCAATGTTCAGTAAAATAGTATATATCATTGTATAATTCTACTCAGATTTTCAGATGAAGCAAGTTTGTTGAATTTATTGTTATTTTTTACACTAGATAAATAATCTTATATAATAAAGCGAAAGCTAATATGTTTACTAGTTAAATCTTTAACTAATACAATTTCTAGATCAAAGGCTAGGTTCTCAAAATCCGACTTCTTGTTGGGCAATAGCGGACAATATCTAAGACCTTATGATAGAAGGTTCTGCTCATATTTATTTAATTTTACATCAATTTAGTCTGTCGCCACCTTCAATATGTATAAACAATAAAACAAAGAAAGAAAATTTCATATTGAAAACGATTCAAAAGATTCAATTTTCCGAGAGCTTTTAACGCTTCAAACTTTTGGTTAGATGCTTTTAAATCCTTTAGAAAAAACAATACACTTCTGAGGACTTCCAAAGCTTTATGCAAGCTTTCTGTGCAACGAGCTCTTAGAAAACTGGAAGCTCTTTTGCCCCACTAAGAAAGCTGCAATATTTGATGAAGTTTTGTATAATAATTTTTGTATGTTTTGCGAGAGCTTTCACTGTGCACTTCAAACTTTTGGTTAGCTTAAAGCTATTAAATTCTTTTGAACAAGTTATACAATTTGGTGATGCTCCAAGGCCTTATTCGAGCTTTTGCTCCAACGAGCTTTTAGAAAACTGAAAGCTCTTTTGCCCCACTAAGAAAGCTGCAATATTTGATGAAGCTTTGTATTAAAATTGTTGTATGTTATCTCATAAATATTTTTTTTTTATTAAAATAATTAGACACTTCGGTGGAGAAACGGTTTTATACTCTTCCTAACAATTAAATTTAAGACGTTTTGCAAATTTTGATAGTAAAATACTGATATTCATGAATAGAAATAAAGTTCAAGAATCTACAATTCACGTGGATAACTATATCTTACTAAATTTTTAAAATGTATTGGTATAACTCAATATCTACACATTGCTGTAACTATTTCTCCAGACACTTAATACAAAAAAAATTAAAAACATATTTATTTTATAACATTTTAAAGGATTTTTACTTCTGAGTGAACTTAAAGCTCTTAAAAATGTTTATTATTATTTTCAAAAGCTTTTTTCATTTTTTTGCGTTCAATCGACCGGCTTTTGAGATTTCGCAGATTTTTGAGAAGCCATATAGTTCTGATGTTTTATAATTGTATCAGAATAGTGTAAGCTTTTGTGCAAAACTCTTCAACACCGTAAACGAGAATTTAATTCCATTTGAAAAGCCATTAGTAATTTAAAGACAGTTCATTCTTTAAAACTTACCAAAACTAATCTTAATACTTTGTGATATAAACGTTATTATGTTCCGGTTTTAATACAAAAAGATTTACAGTACTGACACTTAAATGGCACAAAAAACGTAAAGACTACGAATAAATCAAGTGTACTTCTATGGTCACGGATTCTTGCAGAGGAAATCGTTTCACTATCAAAATATTATACTAAAATCATAATTTCTTTTTACAGTATGAATTATGCAATTATTGACTTGTATATTTCAGTTGTTTACACAACCTCACTAATGACTTTCTGTATAATGTGTATAATTTAAACATTTATCATAGACCAATACAATAAATCTGTCAGATTCGCCAACCAGTCTACACATTCTGTACACATAAAACATGATCGATTACAAGTGCAAGTTGTCAAATCGACCCACTTGACTCGCATATGCCAGTGGCAAGCGAGGGGGTGTGTAAACTGGAGAGAAATGCAGAAACATTAATTCAATTGTATCATTGAATTCGTGAGAATAAACATACTCTACTTGAGCATACTGGTCAATGAAAGCAGTCCTGACTATTTGAAAGTCGCTAACGACACCGGTTTTATCAGCTAACATTATGTTGTCTACAAATAACACGGTGAAAAAAATAGCAATGTATTATATTTAAGTTCTACAAAATTATTTTTATAAATATAGTTGATAGCTATTTCGGCTCACGCCATCGTCAGAACGATGCTTAAACGAACATTTGCCTATCCATATATAGCTGTGTAGAAAATGTACACAATACATCTTCTCTCCTGTTTTAACGATCTAGCTTGTTATTTGTTCACAATAAAACTAATTTTTTCAAAAATTGTAAATGAAACTAAAAAGGCAGCTATGACAATAAGTTTACATGTGGCACGTAAACGGTATATTACGGAAGCAAATCAGAACGCGGAGAGGGTTAATTAATGGAGAAGACAATATATTAGTTTGCTAGTTAAGAATCCTTCGTAATAGTTGATGTTCATTGATTTCTAGCTGTTCCAAAGCTGTCATCCTGCGACCCTTACTACAAAGATGCAAACACTTAGGCGCTGACTTTGAATTTATACGAATTGTCTACAAATTTATATGAATTGTCTACAAATACTTTCATATGCTCATCTTTCTATCTTGTAATCTCTCTTAAAAGATAAGTTGAGCTACTGAAAAAACAGTCAGTTATAGAATATTTGTTTTGCGATGGTAAATAACATTACAAGTCGAACTTTCGAATAGGTGTAAATATTACTTACCCATTCTATATAATTCAGTTGAAATTAAACAAAAAATACATCGTATATGTAAAAATATAAAGTTGCATATCGAAAACTTAAAATGAAAATATTTGTTACGTATTTTTCCTAAACCTTTGCAAGATATTGTAGATAAAAAAAAAAATTTTCATATATAATGCGATTTTATAATACTGAAGTTAAATTAGCTGTGTTTTATTTTGTTCACTTACTGGAACACTGTCATGGATTATCGCAGTCATTGGTTTCTTAAAATTGATAATGATAGAAAATCAGGTCAACCCTTAATTTTATAAGTGTGGCTATACCTGCTCTATATATATATAATGAAATAATGAACTGCCTCATCGGGAGATGCAGCTAGTATTTATGTGCACATTATACGCTTAGAAAACACAATGTATATAATGTCACGAGCGCCGTGTCTGGAATTACGTCGAACATTCCGAATACCTAATTGTGTTAAATTTGAATAACAAATAAATAAATGTCAACCACTTTTGTTTTATGGCTGAAAGTAAAACGGTCGTCTGCAGAGAGCAAGCGGGAGGCGAACGGAAAATGGCGATCGACTCATGGGTGGTCCATTCTCGTCAAAATTACCTATTATTAAAGGAAACCACATGAGTTTGGAATTAATTAGCCCTCGGCGACTGCGTATCGAGGTAGCTGGTATCGGCTGCCCGAGATACGGTTGCCATTTCGTGACACCGAGTGATTACCGTATTCAAGAAATGTCATTTAAAATCAAGTATAGTTTCATAATCTAAGAATTATTAAACATAAAAAAAGTAAACATTATTTTACTGCTAAAATGCTTTATCAATTGTTTCATATATTTTGTATTTTCTTTCTTTATCAAACATAAAAATTCAATTATCGTGCCTATTTCCAGTGATTAAGAAAAATAGTTTTTTGTGTAATATTCGCCAATCTAATCAACTCAAAATCAATAATTAGCTGATATAATTGATTATAATTACAACCATCAAAATTGTGATATATGGCAAAGACTTCAAATGTAACATCACGTATTATTGATATAATTTATGATATCGACTGAAGGTGCTTGATGGAATTTCAATATCAAATTTCAATTGTTACAATTTCGTACGACCCGGGTTTCACCTTTCGGCATCTTTAGGCATTCTATCACACGGATGTAACAATTCAAATCATGTATTAATTTTTTTACGTTATTATTAAACATTATGATATATCCAAATTAAGTTATTAGATTGTCTCAATTGCTATTACTATTGCTCAGTCATGAGATGTTACACGTAGCAAGCTAGTACTAAAAAAAATGCGGGAAGCTGGAAATTTATTAATATTTCAAAATAAAGACAGAATGCGCCCCATAAAAGTAAAATATTTCGCAGTTTACAGAGGAGGGTGGATTCATCGATTTTGTAATTCAATTTTAGTATTAAATTGCAGGCATTAATTGAATATTAAAATGCCAAAACGTTTACCCTCCATTTTAGCATATAAATGGTAGTCTCGCATCGCACTCACTTTCTCCGTAAATACAACCGGGGGAAAGAGACGGGCGTGAAAAACAGCGGGAATTTCTTTCGTGAAATGTAAACATCACATTTTTATTTTATATTTGATCAATAACATGAGGTGTTGTCAAATTTTATTATTAATTGTTTTTTTTGCCGCCAGAGAGCAGGTGCAACCAGAAAATTGTCGTTTATTCTCAGAAATATTCATTAATTTCCTTTCCAACCAATACAGGTTTAATAATTTGTACGACATATTATCTCGCTTTGAGTTAAGTAGTGAAACTATCGGGTCACGAAAATACCATTGTGATACATTTTTAAATATACCTATAAGATATTGATTGAATTAGCATTCACTTGGTAGAGCTCCAAGATAACACGGAGAAAAAAATAGCAATGTATTTTTTTCACCGTGATACCTATAAGATATGAATATTTATTTGCTTACTATATTTGAATACTTCTATATTTGATGAAAGTATACATGAAACCATCTGATAAAGAAAACGTTTCAATAAAATTAATTACACAAAACTTTAAAATCAGCATGAATCAACAAAAAAAAATTATAGATGATCAAAAACAATTCCATTAATATAAAAAAATCTACAAGGTGCTTTAATAGAGTACAAATAATTGTAGAATGTTTTAAGTCAAATTGTAGCATATTTATTTTAGGGATAGTATGCAACTAAGCCTCACCAACGAATCGATCATAGTAACCGCAATTTGGTAAACAATTCCAGGTGTTTCTTCCTTTACGTAAAACGGATTCGATGCAAAAGAGTAAGATCAATCGTCGACGCGTGGCAATTATGAGGCTCAATCCTATAAATCTCGAACCACACAAGTTTAATTTAACTTTAACAGTCAATGTGTTCCCCCATCAGCGACGGGGAGGGTTGCGAGGTAATTAACAGAGATGATCCGGGACAGCGCGTACGCAGTCCCGACTACCAAAAATTACGCGCCCGAGTTATCCGCATTAGGGATAATCGCAAGGGTCAGCCCAACCGAAGTGCAATGGAAGAGCCTCGCCCTGGGGGAACCGCCTTTTTGATCACGGTATTCCCTACGCCAGGTAAGTATGCTATTTCGTGCAGTGACCGGAGATTTTATTACATTTTGTATACATTGTAGCTGCGACAATTACTAAGTGTTGTTAGCGACATCTGTTAATAAATAAAATAGTTAATAACGATAAAAATGTATTTCGTATTCAATTTTACACAATTAAATTAATGAAAATAATCAAATATAAATAAAAAATCTGCATCAAAATACAATGGCGAATTTTTTTTGTAATAATAATTCTTAGTTTCAATAAAAATAGTTATTATTATTATAGAATGGCGCTAGGGGCCGTTCAGGTCCATGGCCGACTGTACAACCTCTCTCCAGGCATCTCTGTCGAGCACTTTTTCTCTCCAGTTGACTATCCCCAGCCTCTCAACATCTTTTTGAATGTTATCCGCCCATCTCCGTCGAGGGCGACCGAGAGGTCGGGTGCCAGCTGGTGTTCCTTCATAAGTCTTATGGAGAGCTCTAGACTTCTCAGATCGTACAACGTGACCCGCCCATCTGAGCCTTCTCGATCTCAAGACATTAATGATTCTTGGTTTGTATCGGTCGAAGAGCTCAGCGTTCGTACGAATGCGCCACCGGTGGTTTTCATTAACGGGTCCAAGTATTCTCCGGAGGATTCTGTTTTCAAATACTTGGAGCGCCTTTTCTTGTTTTTCTGTTAAGCCCCAAGTTTCACATCCATACATGACTATCGGTTTAATGATCACGTTGTTAAAATTTATTAATAAATTATCTTAATTTATTGTACATAAACATTTATGTTGCAATCGAAGCAGGGATTTTAAAAAAATACTTATAATAATTGTCCTTTTTGTATATAATTGTGAATGTATTGCATATAGCAACATCTTTCAGTTGAAATAATCTGTTAATCAGCATTCTTCTAAACTAAATTGAAAAAAATATCAGTTATAAAAATGAATTGATGCTGTCATATTTTTTGTTATTTTATTTGATTTTTCTTCATAGATAAAAATCTATTTCAATTTCAAATGAAAATATATTATCAACTATTTCTCTTCATTTTTACATGTATATATATATTTCAAAATGATGTGTCATTGTTTAAGCATGCCACTGGTGCGATATGTAGCAAACCTTCAGAGTAATATTTACTATAAGGAATGCCTAAATCAACTAAGATATTTTTTTAAAAATTAACGTAATTTTTTCTATAATATTAATGATTGTCAAAAAATCATTTAAATTTTTTTCATTAATATATCTTGCTGTATGTACTCACAATTATTTGCTGAAAAAACCGTATTGGTCATAATAATATTTCTGAAGCTTTTCAATGATGAATAATAGAACTAAGGTATTTGTGTTTAAATAAAATCACTCATGAATAATAATAAGATAAAGAAATCAGAGCTTTCTCAAAAACTTTCGAACATAAAATTTGCCTATCCAATAGTGTACTCTACTAGTTCTTATTATCCAGTATATTTGCATTTAAATTATTATGGTAAATTGAATGAATTTTTTAAATTGTTTGTGAAGATTGGTGTGCGATTATGAAAAGAATTTCAAAATTATGGAGAAATGAAATGCAAATATCTATAATTAATATGTCAACATCTTAAAATTACTTTTCAACAAGAGTTGTAGGTTATCAATACTATCAAATAGATTTGAATTAAAAGAAAATTTTGATTAATCAAATTTTTTCTCTTATTAACGTAAGACATTAGAAAAGAGGACTTTTTAGAATATTATTTATTCATATTGTGGTGAACTGAGATGACTGCACAGAATAACCGGATGGAGTTTTGGATATACTATTTTTTTGTTGTTCAACAAATATTGAACAATAATAAAGAATGATCTTTTTCATTCATTCATTCTTTGGGAGTTTAATTTCTTTACTATGAAACAATTACAAAATATATCTGAAGATAATATTCCTTCTTTGTTTAACCGTTTTAGTGCTAAGCAATTTTGGCAAAAATAAATGAAAATTGCTATACACATATTGATTAATTTAGAGGAAAAAATAATGGTGTCAAATAAAACACTCTAACTTAGACAAATATCAATCAATTTTATTAATTATTTTTGCATTATAAAGATAAAATGTTTATTGTTTATTAATGTTTATTAAACATAAAGTGATATCAATATTATTGTATTTTATTTCTTTTAGAAAATAAAAAATCAAAAAAAAATAGCTCAACAATTATGTTTTGCCGCACAAATAGCTACTAATAACTACTAATTGTTTGCCTTCTCGTTATTCCCATTTCGAGTATGACAGCAATAAAGGCTTTCATTTCGTATATTGTTGTCGGCGTCCACTTTTTTGCTCGAGAATTATCCGATACAGTGTGCGAGGCCAAAAACTGTGCAGCATATCGATTTGTTTCCCTTACGATGGTTTCGAGCAGTGATATTTTAAAATAATATAAAAAAACGATAAAAGTTATTTTTAAATGTATAAGAATGCACTCTCATTACAAATTACGCGCGAGGTTAGCGTACGTGCACTCCCGCGGAGCACCGAAAACACACTGAAACTCGCAATTTTCGATACAAACGATCGCAGCGCTTTTGCGCCGCGTAGCATTCTAACGGTTAAGTAAATATTTTAAACACATTGTAATTTTGTTCATAATACATTTTTTGGATGAATATACATCTGTTCTTAAACTTCTGAATTTAAGAAGAATAATTTTGCATGTTAGTGTGAAAAGTATTCAATAAAAATTGTATATATGGCATGCACAGCATTGTTATTTAATTACTCATAATTAGAACATACTAATGTAAATATCTTTTATCTTTAAGTGTAATTAAGGTTCAGTAGTGTATGAAGAAATGAGCAAGTACAATAAGTAGCAATTCAAAAAATGTGGTATTTCATCAAATTTGGTTTTAATTTAATACATAAATAAGCTCCCACACGAATGTTCGGACATAGTTATATCTCAAAAAATCAGTTGACAATAATCATGATTAGCGAAAACGGTTCTGATCATAAAAATAATAAATTGTGGAAATAATACTAAATTTGTAAATTTTATTATTAAAAATTGTTCTCTCTTTAAATTTTATTATTAAAAATCTCTTTAATTTTAGTGTTAAGTATCAACACAATACAATTAGCTGTCAACAATCAGGGGTTAGAGTAAATTTTTATACAAAACATGGAAAAACTATTTGCTAGGTTCTGCACAAATTGAAAAATTTTCATCATTTTTATTGTTAAACTTCTTTAACATGAGACAATATTAACTTGTCAAAAATAAAACAAACATTTGTATAATAAATTATAATTTACGCAATATATTTTTAGAAGTATGAGAGAAAGGTATATCAAATGAATAAAATTCTTAGGCAACATTCACATCACTCTCATGCTTGCAATAATAAGACAAATGTATGGAAAGTAACAGATAATCAATTCAATAAAATTTTCATATGAAATTAATTATTACTAAATAATAACTTCAATTTATACAAATAAAATTTATTGGTAGAAGAAAAAGCATAAAAATTAAACAGCACTGCTTTTATACCAAGCTTACATAATTTATATTGGTGTGAAACATCAATCAAAGACAACATGAAGGCAAAGAAAGGCTGAGGTATTTGAAAGTAAGTCTCATCTAACTGGTAACTTTATAGTTTTTTTGATTTCATTATTTCTTAGAATCCTCATTAACAATGCAGGTAAATAACATTCTGAAGTGAATATTTTTTTTCTGTTGCATGATTGAATGCTGTCTACTTCTGAAATTCCAGAATATGAGGGCATAGATTTCTACCAGTATGTATCTATTATAAAACGATGAAAAAATATCAATGTATTTTAGTTACACAAAATTTATAAGATATAGATGATAGCTATTTCGGCTCACGTCTTCGTCAGAACTAGTTCTGTGTTTGAATGGAGTTCTATCAAGTAAATACCAATTCAATCAATGTATCTATTATCTTTGTAATTTCGCTCCGATAAATTATAATTTATACACAAAAGAGGATTCAATTAACTTGACACTCCATAGTATAATGTCTCCGTCTCTCTTCTGTACAGTATGACTTGTTTCATTCACACAGAATATCTGCATGAAATACATGCTTCTACACAAACTAATGAAAAAGATAAACACTTTTAAGACAGTGATTTCATACACAAAGTATTTCTAACAATACACCCAGATAGAGATTTATTGCTTTGTCGAATTCTTATATTTTTAGATAAAACATTGAAAAAACTTGAATTTCGATGTATCTACCGAAAAATTTAAGATTTTAAAAATGCAGGTGGAATCCTATTTTGAATGCACATAAAACTGCACTAAAATGTGACTTTGTGAAAAAAAAGCAGATGGAACCATCCACAAAAGTAGATATGTTAACTTATATGCAATTCGATATAAAAGTGATATTGTCTTCAAATCTTCATATATCTAATTGCTGAAGGTGTTAACATTGTAGATATTTTTTTGCTTATAAATTAAAAACTTATGCCAAAAAAGAGCATGAACGAACTTTGAACTTTTGCACATTTACACATATTTTCACATCTTTGTAACTGTAGGAAGATGGATAGCAAATAATTAGATAGCAGATAACTGTAATATTACACAAAATTATAAACACTAATTAGAATTCTCATAATGACATTAACACATTGTTGTCGGGACACGGATTTTTCCGTTTTTGCGGAACTGCTGATGGATTGCGGGACCCGTAAAAATCCGTGTTTTGTAGTCTGTTGCTAGAAGTCGGCTCACGTATTTATCCGTGTAATTTGAACTGCATTTGTTTTTGTTGTCAGCAGCTAGATGTCACTGCTTTGGTATTTAACAATGACATTTTTTTATTATTCGTCGCATTTATTACAGTTCCACCAAATGTATTGTACTAATTTTGATATTGAATTTTTATACCGTACAAAAATATTTTTTAAAAAATGACACAAAAGTTAAATAACGAACTACAAATGCTTTATAGCTTGTGATCGTATTGAAATTGACACAAATCAAGAACCAGGACCATCAACATCCCAAGAACCAACAGCATTACTCCCGACACGGCGAACCTCAAAAGTTGATCCACCAGGAAGACTTTCTATGGATATGAAAGCCCATACGGTGCAACGAATTCTTGGAAAGGGAAAAAATAAATACGTTCAAAGACAATGCCGAGTGTGTGGTGCAAGCGGCAAAAGAAGTGAGGACCTACTTTATGTGCAAGTTTTGTGGTATACCTCTACACAGAGGTACGTGTTTTGAGAAATATCACACGTTGAAAAATTATTCATAAAAACAAATTGTGACATATTTTAGTTTTATTTAGTGTTTATTTCGATTTTTTATTACATACATTTTTATAAAACTTTTATGTGCAAAATAAACGGAAGTTTCCAGTGAATATAAAACTGTCATCCTCCATGTTTCTTCTTCATTTGATAGTACTGTTTATGGTAAGTCTGTGTTTAAAATTTCATAATTTTATATTGTATAGTATAAAAGTTATGGCGAGTTTCCGAAAATGTAAAAATACGCGCGCGGCTGCTAAAAAATGCCCCGCGCCAGGCTTAAAACAATGCGCGAAATCATCCGACAACAATGTGTTAACATGTCTTCCGATCTTCTATTCTTCTAAGTAATATTTTTTTTATTATAATAAATAACAGGCTTCATACTGAGTTATCACTTAACAGATTCAATGGGAAAAGGATATTAATAACATTTATAATCTGAAAAATTATAGTGTTATGACCAATACACCATTTATCATTATTTTTAAAGTGACACATGCATAATCATTTTCATTTAAATATATATAAGATTCATAAATTTGACATCCGATAATTTATTACAAGATGTAATCCAATTAGTGATGTGCAAGTAATAAACAAAATGTTTCAGGTAATTCATAAAAATAAAAACAAGGGATCCACCCTTTTACAGCTCATAATGTTTGTTAGAGAAATTGTCAACATTACATACAAGCCACACACACAAAATTGTGTAAAAATGTTTACAAAACTTTTGATACTGAGGGGAATATTTCATACCACATATTAGTGATTAAGAAAATTTGATTTTATATGATAAAAGTAAACAATCGAACATTAGCAATTTTGTCACCAAATGTCCCATGGACTTGTATGAAATATGAGAGTTATTGTAATGATACTTTTTGTAAATTTTTTTTAAGCAAGCACTATATCAGGTAAAAATGGATTGAAAAAAAATATTTATTTTAATTAAATTCAAGTATAAAAATAAACTAAAGGTATATTTATTGAATTCATGTATTTAACCATTTAGCTCTGGCGATAAAAAGATATGCTACTACATACAACACAATAAATATGTACAGAACGAAGACACGGATTATTACATTCAGTGTTAAGGTGTGTTCAGCACTACTGCCTGATATCTAAAGTGTTTGAGAATAAGAACGTAGTTTATAACAATCATTACTAATATTCTATAATAATGAATGCAAAAAATCAACATTATATAACAATCGACAAGGTACTATGATGATTCAACATCTGTATCTTGATCATAGACACATAAGGATCTATCTGCAGGTTCATTTAACTTTACAGTATTAACATCTTCTTCTATATCAGTCAGTGATTCGTCTGATAACTGATCAACATGCTGTTTGGCTGTTGGCTTTGTTTTTTCTGTTGCTGATTCATTTCTAGCTTTTTCAAGAGCATCATTTCTCTTCATCACTTTTTCAATTTCATCATCAGTGTCACCCTCCGATTCTGAAACTAAAATAACAAATATTTACTATGTGATAAATATTCCAGATTGACAACATGGCCACTGTCATTTTCTGAATTGATAAGTAGCTTTTATATTACGTTTAGAAATAAAATGAATTGATGCTGAACCGTGGATTTATTAATTTATTTTGAAAGATTTAATGTCCGTGTTTTGTGTCTTTTGAAAACATTGGATAGTTTAAAAGGTGTTGATTTTAATAAAGTTATATATTTCTGCACAAATAATTAAACATTACCCGCTCCTCACTAGTGTTTCAGTCACCCGATCACACTGTGTTAAAATAATGCAACAACAAAAATTTATTTTATTTTTGTATATTTAAAAACTGAAAAATTATTCATAAAAAAAATATTCTTACGCATATCAGTATGAACTCGACTATTTGTTTGAATTGACACTTCTTCATCATCTGAATTGTCATTGGCTGAGCTAGTCGTAGGTTGTTGAACGTCAACTTTCTTGACCTCTGGTTTTTTTATAGGTCCAGGCGGACGGTCCACCTTTTTTTTCTTATCGAGAGCATACCACTGCCAAGGAAGATTAGCCTTCTCTTCTCCACACTCTTCAATCCACTGCCCACTCACGATGGTGGGATTCCCGCCAGCTTTCCGCACCTGATCATGCTTTGGTGTATTTGCAAAAGCACATCTAGTAACAGAGCAAAGAACACAATTTTTTATATCCAGTTTTCATTGGTAATTGTATTCAAATTGAAAGTAATTAAGTAATTGAATAACCCTACAATGCAAGACTTGTTTTAGTATTCGAGTAGAAGACCCTTTTTCAATAGGTTTCTTTAATTAAATAGTAATTATATATACAAGGTGTTCATCTTGATTGGTCACGGTAAACAATTACTTTTACAGACAATTAATTTACCGAAAAAGATTAGTACCCATAAACTACACCAAAATACGTAGCCGGTCCAGTAGTTGAGTGATGGCTTTACCCTCTTCAGATATGGTTGTACACAATAAGAACAATTCCATGAATAGAATTTAAATAAATTAATAGATTTCTGTTGAAATGTATAGATGTCAGTCACGTTAATATTATCTCCTTCCAATTTGATACATAGATGGGGCATAGTGATTAACTTTAATATTCCCATATTTATGTTGATAGGAACAACATAAATATGGGAATAGTATAGCCCAAAAAAAGAGAGTTGATTCCACTCTTTCCTAGAATCAGGTTCAGTTAAGAATCACATACCCATAGAAAATAATAAAGATCTAGGCCTGAATTGGAAGTAATAGAACATCAAGAAAAATGTTTAAAACTATTGTAAAATAAAAAAATTATAACTCACACAAGATGGGTACAGTTTGGTCCCCAATCAGGGCTATACCTGGCCCCTAGGGACATTGCAGTATCTCTCAGAATACTACGCTTTGGGTTAACATATCCACTGAGAACAAAGACAACACCTCGTAAACATTGGGGGCCCCAGATTATATTATCAAATGGTGTGGGACTGTCTTTGTCATGATTTTTGCTTTCTTTTGCAGGAGTTTTCACTGGAAAAAATATTTTTTTGGATTTGAACTCGAGCCAATTGATAATTCCATCGACTAAATACACCTATAGAGAAGAGAATAACTATCAAATAAAAAAGAAAAACTTACATGACGGGCTTTTTCCATTATCAATAGGCAATTTTCTTTTATTGTTGTTAACATTAACTCTATTATCTTTATCTTTAGTTTTACTGTCATCTTTTGTAGATGTATTGTTTAATTTTACAACAGGTTTTTCAGTATCCTTTCCTTTATTATCTGAGTCAGATGTATCATTTTTTTTCGGAGATTTATTTCTGTAATCAAATTTACTAATGCCTTTCTTTGGTTCAATTTTTGCTAGTCTAAGTGTTTCTAGTGCAATTTTCTTATTTATTTCATTCTTTTGCTCTCTGTCTCTCTTTATAATCCTGTCAATCTTGGAATTTGCATCATCGTCTTCATTGTCGTACATCAATTCGTCTCTTCCCCTTGAGAGAACTTCTTCTTTCTCTGATAATTTGATTTTTTTGCTAGTTGAAGGTTTACTTGGATTTGCAGTTTTCACATTTTTAACCAGTAAATTTGATTCTTTACTGGCCTCCAAGTTTGTTGCAGTACCTGCCTTACGTATTTGAGCATCTATAAAAAGAATTATATATGATTGACATAATATCACAACCAGAAAGCAGAAGTGGTTATCAAGGGTTGCACACCGGCGTATCTATGAAAAAAAGGAAAATAATTTGATGAACTACCAAATCATATATTACCCTGTCAATGTGGCAGAGTTTTTTCATGATGTTCCCGTGCCAGCGGGTGATTTCGATGGGGAGAAGGAAAATGCATGTTCATAATTCACAGCTGGGCTAGCTAACAAGCCAACTGTGTAAAAGTAAAACATTATTAAACATGGGATATGAGACAATTTCAAATGGCAATAGCTGAGTGACTAGATGAAAATAGATACTCTCCAAAACTTGTGTCTAATATAGCTTAAAGATTGAAATTAATACTTCTAGTTTAATACCAGTAGACAAAGATGGGCTCTGTTTAATTTTGGCAAACAATTCTCCTGGTTTAAAAGATCCCCCAGAGTCCTCTTCGTCAGATGATAAATCCCTTAGTTTGAATCGGCCAAGGTTAGTTTGAGTGGTGGGCAAGGACATTTGAACTTCTGCTGTGTTCGGCTGTGTATTTGAACTGAACAGATGAATGAATGATAGCCCGTACTAAAAAAGAAAAAGTAGTTTATTCAGTTGAACATTCTTCTTTCACAAACTGTGTAATTTTACACACAGTATTACGCTGCTACTCAGTGTAGGGTTATCACTCATCTTTCATAATTGAGACAGCGTCTTCAGTAGTTGTACTATTCAAGTTATTTTAATATCTGAACTTTTTTGCTTATCAATTAATAATGCTCGCAATGAGCAAAACCAGTATTGATCATAAAAAAAATTGTGGAAATAGAACTGAGAATGTGCTGTATCATTTAAAATAGAATAGTTTTGTTTTATTTATTACCTGAACATGCCTATTGAAAGGTTGTGTGCATACAACTCTCACTCGGTCCCACTTTTTACTTTGTACAGACGGTACCAGTTGCTCAGTAGTAAATGTTCTCACTCTTGAAATGTTTACAGAGTTACGTGAATCAGCAGGGTTCATAAAAGTACTAGCGCAGAGAAGAACCTGCAACATAAATACCAGTAATTAAATAAAGAAAAACTATGGATTAAATTAAGGAAATAAAAAAACAAAAAATAGCCACTACAACAAAAGAATTAAACGAGGAACAATTGATATGATCAAATTATAAATATGGCATCTATTTTAAGTCAATCAATAGGCTTAAATTTTATTCTGTGTTATTTTAAATACTAAATTTACATTTTAAAATACTCAGTAATTTCGCCTTGGGAAACCAAAAACCACAGAGAATTGGGTATCCTAGCATAAGAAAGATGGGAAAGGGCACGAAGCATGTGAAATAATAGTAATGTATATGGGAAGCAAGAACGATAGGAGAAGATGTGTGCTGTCTAGAAAATAGCCAATGTTGTCTTGTTGTCAATGTTGTAAAACACTTATCGAGTGTATTTCTTAAATAAAACATATTTTTCACAAGTATTCAATTCTACAAATTCAAACATAAAATTTTAGTTAAAATGAGTAAAAGTGATGCATTAGGTTGGCTAAGAAAACGAATAGATTTTTATTTTTTAATTTTAGAATTTTATTTTAGCAGCAGGTTAAGCGAGAAGACAGGAAGCCCTGTAAAGTCAGTCCAGATACTGAAGCCCCGGGCACCTTAAGGTTTTCATGGTATCAATTGGAATATTTTACAAATCAAATGACCAAACTGAGATCTTGACCTTGACTTAAGATCAGATTGAGACTAATAGGTTCCTAACCCTTGCATGGAAAGATTTTTACAAATCTTTATACAGTTTATGAAGCTATGTATTGGTATACATGAATATAATATTGTGATATATACATAAATCACGCTAACAATCAAGATATTCCCAGTACGATGCAAACAACTGCCAATACAATAGATATACAGGTTACAATGTTTTTTGGTCTCTACACTTCAATTATACTAAGCATACCTGGGATGATTTGTTTGTAAAGTATGGAATAAGTATTTATATGGTTATAAGTGCTACTAATCAATGAGCTGTTCGTATAATAATCTAGAAAGATAACGACATAAACAGAAATCTTTGACATTTTACGATCAGCGAATATATATTATTCTTATCTGAAATCTTATCAACAAGGAAATGCTCCGGACAAAATCGAATGTGGTGTCACACCGTCAAACCATGAATGTTCATGCATGCTGATACGATGTAAATTGTTCACCTCATAAGCTTGACTGCTTGCTTCCGAACGACCAACTAAAACTTCTATCAGTGCAGAGTGGTAAGACCCAATGTGTATAGAAGAAATTTGAATTGATTTCTCTAACTGTAATATCACAGAAACCGATGCCAGGCCTTTTTCTTGTCCAACCCATCTCTTATTCACAATATCTTTTGATAATAGATTGTTGGCTGGATAATTCTGTAACAGAGCAAGAAAACTGGTATTTAACTTGAGTTACGTTGATAGGTTATGTCTAAAAATTATGTATGACATATGATGCTCTTACCAGATCTTCGCTGCTGAAACTAACAATATGCTCTACCTTTATTTGTGGCATGGTAATTATGAAGTGAGAAGAATTGTCATGTTACGTTTAATAATTAAGTTTTATGTAGGAATGTTTCCATTTAGATATTTCGAATGAAACATAAACAAACATGGAATCATATACAAACTAGACAGTCACATTATGGTCATAGATCACCCACTGCTATCATATTGCTTATGATAAGACAAAAGTCCGTAGTAGGTATATTATGAGTATTAATATTAAAAGCTAATAAAAATGCTATTGAGCGCAAAGAAATATTGTATTAGGAAATAATTCTATTTCCAAATAAAACTTTAAAATAATCCGAAAAAGTTCATACTGTTACAATGTTTGACTATGTTTGCTTGCATAAATAAATTTAGATTGTTTTTAAAAATGCTTCGAATACCGATAAAACTTGACTAAAGCGTCATTTCAACTTTAGTCAATGCAATTAATGTTTGTTTCTCAAATTTGAAGATGTTGTAAAAGGTATAAAAATAAATTAAAGCAATGTATAGTAATTGAGTCAATATCACATATACATAATATTTTATTACATATGTACACTTTATTCTTGTAACTTCCTGAAGTGCTTCAAAAATATAAGTTTTTTTGATTTATTTCTGCATAAATACAATACTTCATATGATCATTTTATGTATATTAAAACAATTGTAAAATAAATAGTTCTTGCATATTCTGAGCCTAATAATACAATATATTCATTATGTTAACGAAATTCTTATTGTGCACAAATAATTTTGTTGGGTGACGTGTTGTAGATATTTTTTAGTTAAAAAAATTTCATGCGTGTATCTATACATTTATTTTAAGGTATATTGAATTCATAGACAATTATATTTTTTCTCTTATTTGGTAGTTCATATTTGGATAGCAATAATTTACAGCTTTGGCTTTTCGCCGCTAGGAAAGTTTTTCATAAAATCATTCAACTTTCAGTTTTTGTGCTTATTCAATTCAATACTTTTGATACTGTAAGCTTAAAAATTAAGCCAGTGTTTTTAAAGTGTCCAGTCATTTTTCGTGTTTTAGTGATTCGTTTGAAACACGTCTAAATAAATGGTAAGTTTGTAACGAGTAACATTTATTTAAAAAAAAATGTCTAAATTTCCTCAACCAACTTTTAGGAAGTTTCATAATAATTATAATATAAAATAGTTTGCGAGCTTTTTTTTTATTCCAGAATACAGAAAAAATCTACGATCCACTAAAAATTATCCATATAATAATTTTATCAAATCCATTTTAATATATTATACTTTATTCACTTAATATATGATACTTTAATTTAAATACGACACTTTCATAAACTTTAATTTTAGCGTAATGTCGTACGAAAATCTAGTTTATTAATAACGCTTCAATTGTATACTATAAATTTTAATAATTTGACGCAAATATTGGAATACATTTATTGCCTTTTTAGAAAATAGCGTATTGAACTACTCATAATATAATTCAATAACTATATGTATACAAATATGATAATATTGTGATATATATATTATTCTTACATGTATACAGTGGTTTATTTGTTTGTCTTTATACAAATATGTATTGTCGATTAATCTTATAAAAACTTTGATGAAACAATAATGAATCGAAACAAGCGACAATTTGTGAATATCACCTTCTTTATTTTTATTCTTTCATCTACTACTCTCCGTAACAAAACATAAACAAAGTCTCTATCTACGAGAAATATAAATATACTCACTGTTCAAAACCTTAATATACCATAAATCATCAACCATTCACAATCAGTGCATGGCGTAATTTCTTCGATATTTTGCAATGTAATGTTTCTACGCAGCATTTATTTATTAAATCGATTTATCGAACGCCTGTCTACTAACATCAGATAGAGGACACTATAAAACTACACATTATAATTTTACGAACTGTTATCAAGCTAATTTTGTTTCTAAATTGTTGTTTGTTATGGCATTTATCCATATTGCATGTATAAAATTAGCCCTAACCGACAGAAAATAAGATTTGTCTATAACTGAGAAAAATATGTATTTTAATAATGAAAAATACATATTCTTCTTCGCATACATTTCATTTTGAGCCATGACAATTTAATTTATTTTGTAAGCCCCAAACTTTTATTGATAATGGTGCCACAAATCACTTGGGGTGTGTGTATCAATATCTCGATCTCGTGAAAAGGTATACTGGGTAACCTCGAGCAGGATTTGATAACAATGTCATGCATCACAGTATTAAATTACTTATTGTCTTATGACCATTTTACGTTCACTAATGATTTGATTTGAGGTTCAGATATCGGAAAGCTTGAATAAAAATACTGCTGCTGCTAAATTAAACTAAGCAAGCTGTTATCCAAAATTGAACTCGATGACATTTATAAGTATCTAACTGTAGAAAACGGAAGTCTGCGAATTTCCACACGATTGCATCTTTGGAAATAAAATTCGCTGAATAATTTCCCTAGTAAGTATTTGGGAATCAATGTCTTATCAGTGACGGTATCCCACGCAGAGCAGCTATTTGGTACATTGTGTCACAGGTCGTGAAGCACTGGTTTATTTAGATGTCATCTGGTGTCAAGTTGCGCTTTGTAGCGTACTTACGTAATGTGCTCGAATCCGATTTTATTTTGAAGTCAGTTGATTATTATTTGTTGTAAAACCCTTTCACAAAGAATCTTACAGTATTTAGTGTTTATAAAATTTATCAATTGCAATTGATTGCCATTACCACCATATCAATAATTTTGAAAGTTATTTCGGATTTATGCTTATATCCTAGCCTTAGGGTCTGTGTTTTTCTATTTTAATTTATTACTCTAATATATATATGTTATATAATCGATGCAAACTATTGTGCGTCCGTCTGATAAAATACCTGAAGATGCCGAAAGGTGAAACCCGGGTCGTTTGTGACAAAACATGTGGAATCGTGTAAAATCGCAACAATTCAAATTTGATATTGAAATTTTATCAAGCGCATTCAGTCGATATTATAAATTATATAAAAAATATTTATTGAATGTTTGAATTTGTTATGACGTGAAAAAAATGTTTACTAGTTGTCGCAATTAGATTCAAACTCATATAACATTAATATTTTTAACAATATTCACATTTGGCCGGATATTATATCCGTCAGTAAGTGAAAGCCAGTCAATGTTCGTTATACCCCGGTTTTGTTGTACTGTTTATGGGTATTTTTTTTATTTCGGATAGGTTACGGATAAGCTTTCAACATCATACTGAGAAATAATGACTCAAAGCTTCTGTAGCACGCTTTATCAAAAGTAAATTAATTTCACAGCCAAAGCTGTTCGCAAAAGCACGAAACATTTTGCTGAAATTGAGGGCAACAAAAGCAAGTATTGTGCATATTATAATGTTCACTGCCACAACTTTAATGCTTAGTTAACAAACTCGACTCGATGCACTTTAATTCACCTGCAATAAATGAGCTTTCAAACTTGAAATCAGACTATCGTTCTGATATTTAATTCCGAGCATATGTAATAATTTAATTGTCTTGATGTTTGTATCATTAAAATAAAACTAAAATAAAATTCATTCAACACTTTTTAGGTGTCAAGTGTCACATCTTAAGACAATTTTGTTAATGTTGGACCAGTTTCTCTCATCAAGCGCATTATCAAGTGATACATTAATAATTATATTAAAAAAATTGTTAATAATCACAGGGTATACAAAAAATGGTTCAAGAAATTAGAAAACAATTTTCAAGTACAAAATACATCTCAGTGAAGTATAAATATATTGTTTCTGTATACTTTTAATATTTAATATATATAGTACATTTTTTTCACACGAAAGAAGTATTAGCCTAAACATATATTTGTTTCTAATTTTTCATAAAATTCATTACAAATTAGTAATTGTATTCTAATGCTTTTATGCTACTATGACGCATATTGATGAGAGAAACTCCTTATACCCTAACTTGTCCATGCATTTAATTATGTATTTTAATAATTATTCAGCGCAGAAATATGTGAAAAAAGCGCCATACATTTGTTAAGGCTATATAAATTTAATAATATTTTAAAGTAAGTCCCCTTTTTATAAGAAACGTTAGATACATCAGCACGGATGTATTAAGTAACAATCCATAAACAGTATAAAAATATTATAAATCAATAAAACTGGATTCTAAAATTGTTTTTTTTATTTATTTGGTACATAAATGTTACAAAAAATATTAATTACGAATTTATTGTTTTTGCAACTTCAAAATATTCAAAAAAATATATTGAAAATTAAAAGAATAAATAACAAGAGAATAAAAATTAGAACAATAAAAAAATATTCGTATGAACTCATTCTCGTTCACATGGAATATATAGACATCCGAAGCAATATCAATGCTATTGACTTTCCCATTGCCAGACTGGTTCTACACTTCGGAAGAATAAAAAATTCACGTCTTTAACATGCAATTTGATATTATCAAGGATAGTAGAACTCTCATTTTGACCTCGTATAAGTCGAAAGAAATATGTAGCGAGACACATTTCCGTTCGAGTTTTCAAAATAAAGTTAATATCAGATTTTCCATCGAGTTCAAATAAAACGAAGTAATATAATCAATAGCGAATTTTGTAAATAATCTATAATGAAGACTTAAAATGGGGAAAGAAATATTATCACCATGTTTGTAATAGAAATCGTCAAATAGAAGCCATCAGTTTTGAGAAAATCGATTTGTAATATTATATGTTTCATTCATTTCAATTTAACAATCGTAATATTAAAACAAAACCGTAACAATATTATACGGTGAACAATGAATGTATAATTATAAAAAATCTTTTTCACATAATCAAAATTATAATAAAGCTTCAAACAAATAATACTTCCAATGGGAAATAAATTATCAAAACATCCAGTTTTATTGCCTGAAACGGTAAATTTGACATTAGCTTTTTGCATTTATTTAATGAGATGTAAACCTGTAACGAGGAAAAAAACATGCTTATAAATGAGACCAGATTTTTTATAATTTTTACATGATTCTTCGTTTCAATTAGATGACATGCTTTTGAACAAGCACATCGTGTCGTTTGTATAGAATCGGAAAATTTTATTTCAACCTACGCACTTCAGGGGATATCAGTACAAAATGACAATATATTTTATAAATGTACGTTTCATGTTGTTTTTTTATCATATTTGCACACAAGTTTTTCAAATAAATTTACAGGTTTATTACGGCTTTCGATTGCATTTATTAAATGTTTAAATAATAGGAAACAAGAAAAAATATTTGTTTGTTAGAACGTCAAAAATATCGGTTACTCTACTTAACTAATAAAAAAAAAATACTCAAAAGGAAAAAAAAAACGATAAAAATTGTTTCTGTCAAGACAATAATTTAACTATGAAAATTCTTAAATATACATTAAACAAAACTATTTATTTTTAATAATATAGCTTAAAAAAAGTTTTGAAAATCAATTTCTTTAAATGGAGTATTATCAAAATAAGTTATTTTATATTTATCAAGCATTCTAAAGCATAATACTTTGCCAGTTTTGATAAACAAGAATTTTTTTCCTAGTATGTCATTTTACACTGATTTCCCCTGTGAAAATTAAGCTTTTATTTAATTGTAAAACAGCATACCACAAAGCTTTGTACGAATGCGTGTTTTAGAGTTAAAACTAATTATGGATGAATATATTTTAACCATAAGTTTTAAGGTTCACGGAACAATGTCGTATCTCTAGAATTAAGCTTTGGAAATGGATGACGTGTATTTTCGTTGAAAAAATCTCTTCAATATAAAATTATAGCCCATGTTCGATACTCATAGTAATTGTTACTATTTACCTAGAACGGCTTGCTTCATTTACTTAGAATTTTCAATGAATTGAATAAACAAGCATTACAATAAAATTGTGGGGTTAATTTGCGAAAAAATGAATGGAGACTAGCATGAATGTAATAAAATAAATTGTAGTGATAAAAATGTTCTGAATTATGAAAATGTATTCGTCGAAAAATTAAATTTGTTGAGTATACATTTTCAATATAAACTGAGTAACACGAGTCATACATAGATTAATACAACGAGTTTTATGACTTCTTTCCTTCACTGATAATGAATATCAAATATATACCAATATGACATTCGTCGCACATGTGCTAATAAAACAGCATTTTTTTAAATTTAAGGTACAGAAAACGACATGGGTTGATCGTTTATCGTAGGCAGGTTAATTGGAGCTTATTTCAGTGTTTTCCAATAGTATTAGTCAAGCATCTTTCTTTTGTTGAATATAAAAGGTCGAGGCAATAAAAAAGTATTCCGTCCGAAAATGATTTTATCTCAATTTCATTTTACTGGAATGATGAGACGACAATGCTTGTGTTACAAAACGAAACAAATTGTGGTTTAATTGTTTTCAATTTTAATGCGGAAAACTCTGATTTGTATTGCCAAACCATTTGAGCATCACTGGTTTCGATAATAGGCAATCGGCCGGCACGCTAAATAATTTTCCAAGCCGTAGACATCAATGCATATCGCCAGTGAAATCGATATCTACTTGAAATAATTTATTGTGTGCATTTGACGAGGCATTCATTTGTATGGACGCATAAAAACGTATTTTTCCTTGTGCCACGATTTATGTGAAAAAAATAATTTAGTCCTGAAGAGAACGAGACGTATACGTTGATATTTTCTGTTAGATATTATATTTTATTTTTAGTTAGTAGCGCTAGTTATTGCAGTTCTAAATGTACATTTTTTATGTGCTTACATATGTGTGTACATGTTGAAGTTTTTTTTTGAACTGAAGTTAATAAACACTTATAACTTTATATATATATATGTATTTATTCAGTAGTAAATGAAGAGCAAATACAGTAGAACCTCGATTATCCGGACCTCGATAAATCCGGATGTTTGATTATGCGGGTTGGTCAAAATAAAAAAAATATTACGAATTTGCTGATATGCATGTGGCGAATTGCGTCCACTGTTTACTTACGTGGTGGAACGAAGTAGAAACTGATATAGGAGACATTTCAATATGTGCTGAATGCCATGAAGAATATGTAACTGAATGATTAAATAGTGATGCAAAGGATCCTAGATTCAAAGTTTTTAATGATGATGAAATAATTAAAGAAATATCTGTCTCATAGGAACGAGATCAAGAAGACATTTGCGAGGAGTGAGATATTGAGCCTACATATTCTGAAGCTTTTCCGTGTTTAGACATAGCCATGAAGTGGTTTGAGAAACAAGAAGAGAGCAATTCAGGACAACTTATATGTCTCAAAAGTATTCGCGGTTCGGCAGCATCGAAAAGAAAAGCTGGCTTTAAGCAGAGATTGATAATTGATTTTTTCAATAAAAAAATAATTTAATATTAAAGCTGTTTATTAATTTATTAAAATAATTCATAACATTCGTCTTGTCTTTTCTGTCAATTATGATTTTTTTGATTATCCTGATTTGTCTTTATCCGGATGTTCATTTCCAATAAGTCCTGATAATCGAGGTTCTACTGTACATAAAATTACAAGTGATGCCAATGATAATAAATAAATTTTATATCATATATACAGCAAATAAAAATAGTTTCATAGAAATTTTTCATAATTTACAAAACTGAAATAACAATAAAAATATAATTTTAGTACATTTTCAAACGAGAAATACTAAAAAGCAATATAATGTAAATTAATAATCCACATCTTTAATGGATCAGCATAAACAACTGGCGACTCATGTCCGACAGGAAGAACAACTTTTTGATTATGGCCACGTAAATAAAATTTAGAGTATGAAAGTATAAACTTGGTCAAAAAGAAAAGGAGAAAAATGCCTTCAAATCTAATACGATCTTCGAGCTTTAAACGAGAGATACGATAAAAAAACTCAAAAAAGTAAGGATTACATTTTATGATCAAAATTCATTCTAAGTTAGTGTGTTCTTTAAGTGATACATAAGGTTCATATTAAATGCTGCGTTATTAGAAATAACACTCCAGGAGTCTATTTCTTTATGTGCAAATCCATAAATTGAATGAGAAATCAATTCATGAAACAGACCGTACTTGTATAAAAACGCGAGCGCCGCAAACAAATCAAACATTGATGTTATAAGCATATTCTATTCCATCGATATTATCAATCAAATTTGAAAAGAGTGCATAACAACTAGCATTTGTAAATCTACGATGAATACAATTAAAATTATTTATATTATTATCGCAGATGTCGAATGAACGATTTGATTTGCCATAAATATGTCGAAATGCATATTATAATGTTATGCTTGAGTGGGTCTGCTTTCATAACTACAGAGAATAAATGGTGTAGCAATATTGCTTTAATTATGAAAGAAAAAACGAAGAGTTTAAGTTTTTTTTTTTTTAATTATGATATTAAAAACTTATTTTTAGGAAGAAATTATTTTTTTATTTTGAATGAATGAAATAAGTTACCTGGAATAATAACTTACGTTCTTCAAACTTTAAAAAATCTAGGCGAACACTGATTTTTATAATGACAATATCATGAATATTAGCCAAATGTGTTAAGTATATTGTTATATATGTTTCAATTATACTATGAGAAATACTCATTTACTGATTCCTGAAAACTTTTGTTATAGCCAAATGGCAGCAGTAAAAAACACAGTATTTGTTTTTAAAATTTTGTCATACAACGGTTTTTTTCAAAGATTATTCATTTAATTTGAAAAATTATAATTTTAAGCTGATCGCCCGACCTTCATCTCAAGATAAAGATAGAGTAAGATTAGAATGAGCGATATATATATATATATATATATATCAATCGCTTTCTCTACGCACTATCTCAAGGTCGCTTTGCAGATGAGAAAAATTAAAAAATATTAATGTCTTTAGACGAAAATCCACCTCGTAAAAGTGTCTATTCATATATCTGCGGATGTTTAGGAGCATTGACCAGCAGTATTTTTCGAATACGGAAAAGCTCGATACCATGAGCTTTAGCTAGAACACGTCGATTAACGAAAGTCGCTGAATAATGTTCTCGCCGATGACCTAAATGAAATTCGGTACACTGGAGGCCAGCGACCTCTTCGCCTCTTTCTGTCATCGAGACACGGAAACAATCATAATCAAACTAAAGCCTCCGCGAAGCTTTTCGGGCCATTGTGTTTTCTACCTATGACTTGAATTTTTTAAATGATGTAATCAAAATAATCAACGAACAATACATAACTTCTGACTATGACGGCAGGCGGAACTTTTGAAAGTGTATTTTTTTAGAATTATGCATTTTTTAAGCTACAGTCACAAAGCTTTATCGACGCATATGACAGTGCAGAAAATTTTGACGTCGGAGGGCCAAAGCATTAAAATAAATTCGGCAAAGGCACGATAGCTCAAAAAATATTTAAATCTTAATATTTAATTATTTCTATATTCGTTTAATTATAAGTTAATTATCTGTTTGATTTTTTGATAACAACATAATTTGTTGTACAATTTGTAAATTAATACAATATCATAATAGTTCATAATTTTTTGGAATTTTTAGTGTTCTTGGATCACTATTAAAACAAGTCCTCTATTTAGCTATATTTAGCTTCGTCTGTCGATATAATACAATGCGAAATAGTTGCTTTTATTTAATTATACAATCTATGAACGAGCAGATAAAAATAGCTTATTTTAATTGACAGAGAATAAATTGTTAATTGACAAATGAAATAAAATAAGTGTCCGCACGAGCAGTTCTATCCGGTTTTCAAACAGTTTTTAACAGCTGCTAACCGTAGCCTGCTTATTAAAAAGCACTCAGCAACAGCCGAACAAGTGAGTTTGTTGTACGTGTCCAACAAAAATGACTGATACTGGAAGACTTGTACCTAGTCGCAATGCAATAATCATTTTATTCGCGCTTGTCGACTTAATAATCATTACTGTGTTAAACAGGACTGTCTCTGGCGCCACATATTCGATATCAGCACGGGAACTATACAAACACACATTCCCAGCGATTACTGGGATACGAAGGTTCATCCCGAAAAAAAAATCGAAAATTTTTTCAAAGTGAAACAGCATTCTCTGTTGTATTCACTGATTTATTACTGTTGTAGGCTTTATTTAGTGTTTTTGTTATCAAAACAGTGATAATAGTTCTTTTAATGTAAGGACTTGCAGGCTCCGCTTAAAACCTACAGACAAACTTTAATTTTAATATTTAATTGTGCCCGTTAATTTAACGTGCGTAATTTCACTGCTAATTCCAGCAGTGACTTTATTTTTATTATGTAGTGTAGATAATTAAATATATTCTTTAAAACACAAGCATAAATAATTATTGTGTTAGCGATGGGAAAATTTTTCTAAGCTGCCACAATTAACGATTCTTTTCACAGCATTTGTGTCTTAAATTTTTGTTATTAATTTATCATTCTTTAAAAAATAGTCGATTTTTGTAATTCTATCCTAATTTCAGTTTCGTTTTAATTTTTATTTCTTGTTTATTCTTTCACTCACCAAATATTGAAAATGCTTTACAAAGTATTTTTTATTTAATAGGCAGTTGGTTTAATCATCTAATTAACCAAAGCTCTTATTACGATTTTTATTAGAATCGATTGTTTGAGTGGATTTAATGGTACATATTATTTCTAGTTATTACAATAAAATAATTATGTCATGGATTATATTTTTATTTATTAATAAAATTCATTTCCATGAATGTTAACGTGTTATTTCATACGTTGTATTTTTTAAGATATCAAGTTCAATTCAAAGTAATTTATTTCATTGACTATTTTTAGAATTACGGAAAAATTAAGCCCAGTCATTGCCACTGTAAATTAAACTTTTAGCACAACGTTTATAATAGCGTATATGTAAAAATGTTTTAAAATAGCTTCAATAGAAGTTCAAATGGTTTCTTTAATTTATAGTCAAAAAAGTTTATAAATGTCGTCATTGTTTTAGCAAATACGACTTTAATATACACCCAGTCCTTTTTTTACGCGAACTCGATTATACGCGATTTTTTTAGACGGCACCGCTACATTTTTTTACGCGCTTCACTCGATTTTACGTAATTTTTTCCCCAAAATTGTTGTAAAGAAAACATTTATATATGATGCAAGGCATATACGTTTCATTATTTTTTAAATAAAAAAATATTTGTGTTTTTAAAACTTCATTTTGCTAAGCATTCCATTTTTTTTAAATACACATACAATCGCCAAATGTTAACAAATGTATCGGATATTATGCGAATTTATGTTTCAGGGTGTGTAAAGAAATATAATGCAATTGCGTGAAATCATTTTTTTACGCGCCTTTTTCTGGAACCAATGTATCGCGTAAGACTGGATGTATTGCTACGATTACTGAGAAAGCTGCACTTTTTTTAAAAAAACCATTAAAAGGTAATTCACATTTATTTTGTTGTTGCCTACATATTTTAAAAATCAATATTTCATTTATATATTTTTAATAGTGGATTATTGATATTATGCCAGACCTGTTGCCAAGTAGTGAGTATCGTATCGGATGAGGTGTTCAAAATACAAAAACAGAAATATTTATTATGTTATATGATTTTCAAATTCCACCAATGAGAAAATAATTAATGACTTGTCCCGTATGGACCGAATCTATTATTGATATTTCCGAAAATTGAGGTGTGTAAGTAAGCGGCTGAGAAAAGCAGTCCATATGTTCTACTGACAGTATATATGGTAAGAAAAAATGTTAAATTTGTTTTATACGGTACAGTAATAATAAAATTAAACCCTCACAAGAAAACCGTACATAATATGAAATATAATATTCAGAATACTTTTGATTCGCTGATTTCAGCGATACTGGTAATTTAAAAAATTTAAGTTTAAATTTAATTAAATTAATTTATTCTTTATTTAGTATAATATTTATACTCGTTTTATTTCAATGAAACAAATTTAAATTACGTATTTATTAATAAATCATTCAGGCAATCGACTATAAAGGCTTTGAAAAATGAATGAATCGCGTGCTTCAAACAGTTAAATACCTGGTTATTGGAAACCGTTAAGTTGTTTGCCAAACATTTGAATATTTTCATGCAAGAATATTGACTTGAACTTTATGATTATTACCTAATTTTTGTTTGAATTGTTCAATATGATTATGTATGATAGTTCATTCATTCGCCATAAAAACGTATTTTTATATTTAATATACATATATTATTTTACGTTTATTCACAATGTTGAGGAGATATAATCCTCTATTAAAGGTATTTCAACAAAAAGTTTTGCGAGTAATGACTACTGCTCAGATTCAGTTTGTTTTCCAAAGATAAAAGGAAAATAATAAGGTAGGAAAACTGAATAACCAATCACTCTCGCAATGCTCTATTTTTTTGAGCCAGATGGGTATGAGGAAATTTCAAGACGACATAAACACTACTTCTTGGTAACGAAAATCTATTGATCGGTTCGAAAAATCTGTTCGTACTTGGAATAGAAGTTGTAAATGCCACCTGTATGGGTTCGTGCAATGCAATCTAGACGAACGATGCTCAAAGAGAGAGAGAGTATTTGTGCGTTTGTTTTCCGACATATCGACCAAAATATTGGCTTTATATATTATAAATAATAAAATGTAATTTTAGGCACAAACTTTTTAAATCACGACAGGCTTAGACGCTCGATAGAAATAATATCAGTTTAAAATATGCAATGAAAACATGATTATTTAACTTTGGCAAACAATTCTTAAGAAATAATTATATGGACACGTTGAAAAAATAGCCATGTATTTATTTCGGCTCACGCCATCGTCAGAACTATATGTTCTGAAATAGCTGTCTACTATATCTTATAAAAAAAATTTAGAACTAAAATACATTTTTCAACGTGTTGTAATGGAATTTTACCAAGTAAATGCCGATTCAATCTTATTTCTTCATCGATTTATAAAGATCGACACCGGGTTAGGTCGTTAATGAAATATGGTGTCGTAGAAAATATAAGAGTAAATTAAAGTATCAATGAATAGAAAAGAATATTACTTTTTATTATTTATTTATGATACCTCAATTTTGTTTTTATAATATCATCAAGTCTTTCGCATCGTTTGGTGCACTCTAATTTTTAAATAGGGTTAAAGAAACAGGCCAGATGTTACTAAGAGTTTGGTAATTTTATACCTAATAATATAATTTGATATGTATATGTCGTTGACATGAAATGTCGAATATTCGTTAGAGTGACATCGGGTGAAGTCCCGTGAAATGAATTTGGCGGGGAAATGACCTATACCCCTTCACCCGCGAAACTTTCTCTTCCAGCCGCCATGCGTCGAGTGCTGGCCCGCTACCGTCACGCCATAACCAGTCTAGACATCTTAACGAGCGAGGCGCCTACCTCGTTATAGACGCAAAAAGTCATCATCAAAAAAATGACACGGCAAACCTTTCAGTTGGAGCGCGATAAAATTTATTTTGTTTTCCAAATTTGAATACCATTGATTTAATAAATGTTGATTGTTTATGGGATTTTTTGTCTGTGGTACCTGTTGTTTGTATTTAAAAATAATATATATTTTTAATATACCGTACACGACATTTATATAATAACGTCGATTGTTATACCAAAAATCACGCCATCGTTAGAAATTAAAATTATTTTGATTTAAAACTTTATATTATTTTAATAATTGATAAATAATAGTAAAAAATTACATACAAAATATATTTCTGCATGAACACAAATAATCATAATGCAAGTTATTTAATTATTTTATACATAGAAATTTTATTGTACAGTAAATATATTTGGCATTACAGCCAATAGTAGCCAAAACAACATATATTTTGGAACTTTAAATGTAATCAAATTAACTAGTACTTGTGGAAAACGATTTCAAATTAAAATTGTAAAATTCTAAATTGATATAGAATTTCCGAGACTTGGCAAGCTGAGACAGACCAATTTTACGGAAATCGTATTTTTTGTAGACCTTCGTAAACAGGATCGAAATTTTGAAAGACACGATCAGAGATTTCTCATATAGGTTGTCGATCCCTGATAATTTGTTATACCAAAATGCGCGCAAAATTTTTATAAATCCTGTAAAACATTTGTTGGTTATTTATTGTATACTGTAATGGACCAATTTACGCTTCTCACAACGTTTGTTTGAATTAGCAGCTATTTTTAGACACATACTAATTAATTCCACAGTTAATTATTGCAATTAGTTACAGACTTGTTTTTGGTAGACATAATGGACTTGGAGTGGTAAAACCTGCTGTCATCGACTCCCATTAACCATGTTTTATGATTAATTTACAACATTAAGGCATTCTTAATCAAATGAGCCCTGTATTTTTATTTATTTTTTTGAAAATTCCTATTTCAATTTCATAATTTTTATATAAAGGTATCCCAATTTATAAGAAGTTAATATGAAAATACAATAATGTTTAAAATATAATTGTACCAAAAATCCTTTCGTCGATTTGACTGTGCAACGGATTAATATATGAGTTTCAAATGAAGCGACAGAAATGCTTATGTCGGATTTTTTATTTTTTAATGTCATAAATTTTAATTGATTGACGAATGCACACAAACTATTTAAAAATGGAGTTAACGTCAATCGATTTCCAATTACTGCATATAATAGCCCCAAACTCCAGAACTTTCACTTTAGAGTGTAATGTTTTTTTGTCTTCTCTTAAAACAAACATTTTTTGAAATTGTTTATACCTTCTTTAAAACATTTATTATTAAATTTTATATGAAAAACCATAAGTCAATTATAAAAAATCAACATTAATTTTTCGAACAGATGAAGTTAAAAAGTCCTTGAAATTAAAAATTTGCGATGAATAATTAATTGTAAGTTTAGCTAAATTATTCCTGTTTCAAAGAACAACACCTATAAAAGTATGAAATATATATTTATACATTTTTAGGTCTACCTAGAATTCAACTCATTTCATTTCATATTTAATTTTACTATACAAATAGTTTTGAGGTTACGTATATAAAATATATAAATGTTACAGGCAACGCAAATAATTACTTTATTTCAAAAACGTCGAGCGTATCACGATAAAAGGATTTTTTTGGATATCAAATTGATAGAGCGTTAAAATCTAAGACGCAAAAATGTCAGAAATCTTTAAGTCTACTTCATCTTTTATTTATGTATTTTTATTTTTTCATTGTTTAGTTAGTCACTGCAGAGTTGAGTTATCAACAATCTCAGTTCATGTGGACACTATATGAATTATATTTATATATAATTCCCCGTATACTAAACTGACACACCGTATACAACCGTACACACGAAAACACATATGCACATACAATACATTAAGAAGTGAACTAAGGAAAATCATTTTTAGATGCTGAGACCTAGGTTGTGCGTATGTAACGATAGAATTTGTAAGCGTGTAGTAAGAATTTAAAAGTAACTGATTTCGATAAATGTTAATCGTACACAGAGATTTTAATGTAAATATTCAGATCAAGAAACATTTCCTTACTCTCTTCTTAAGTGAATTGAATTTTATCATTATGGATGCTAGTACTCTGCCCATCAGTTATTTTAAGTAAACAGAGAGTATCATAAGCAAAGTGAAAATAACATACTGTATACTGTTTTAATTCAATGTTAATATACATATTGAAATTTGAAACCTAGCCGTTAGAGATAAAACATGATAATGGTGAAAAAAGTGGGGCTAAAAATAAATATCGTATTTCCAAAATAATGATTAAATAATTTTCGAAGATAGATTTTTGTTGTGTTGAAATTTCACCTATAGTTTTGAAAACGCTTTTTTTGTTTCATGTAAATCTATACCACAATCTGAAAGCGGTCGGTTTGCTTAATAGATATTTTTCAATATATAAATTCCATTCTTTGACGTCGACTTGTAATACATAGTGATAGAATGTAACTAAATATTTATAACGTATAATAATTCAATATTAACTTTAAATATATCGAACCAAATAATTCCAGCTATATAGAATAAAATTACTAATATTAGTAAAGCTTCTCTATAATGTTTTAAAGAGTATAGTTCTATTTGAATAGGCTGTATTAGCTTTTAGTCGGGATTTCCCGAGGCACTCGTCAAACGTTACATTTTTTTTTGTCTTGCGTAGCAACCAGTAAGCAAGAATAAAATTCTTCTGCCGACAAAGTTTTTGTTTCATACATAGATTGAATATAACCACCATTATTTATATTAGTCGTGCTTCTCTCAAGAAATATTAATTTAGTTTTATAAATATGATGCTAAAAAACTATGAAAGTATATTACCTTCAAAATAAAGACGCAAATTTAAAATATAAAATCTTTTTATTATTTATGTATAAATCTTTACTACGCAGTTTCGAGAGCGCTAATACTTTGCATTAAAGTGGGTTAGTATATAGTCCATCAATAAATAATTTTGTTAAAACTATTAAAATGAATATATAAATAAATGACAGCCTGAATGACATGTAAAAATTTCCCGTCATTATTGTACAATCTGTAGATCATTTGGTAGAAGTATCACAATATTTTTATGCTGTAAGCGAATGAGTTTCATATATTGTATTTGGCGATATATTGTATCAAAAATAGGGCTGTGTAGTCGTTAAAAAACATGACCAAAAATACGACTCTGACTAAAAAAAAATGTCACAGGTTTTCGTATCTCTTCTATTTATGTGCATTAAAATGTAGATCAACCAACCAATTCGACAAATAGCCAAATTTTACTATATTGGGACTCAAACGAGGACAATTTATTTCTTCTTGTTCATTGAGTTAATTTTCAAAAATCGTCTAACGAAAAAGTAGTCAGAGTCGCTCGTTTTTCATAACTCCGCAATTCCACCACTCCGACTCCGGTCAAAATACTGAAACTGCACGACTCCGACTCCACAGTCCTTATCATATATATTTCATTGACTTAAAAAAAGTTCGCTCGTAGAATCAGGTGGTCTACGACGTCTGTGTCATTATGCGTTCATCTATTATAATTCGATTATTGGGAAACAGATTTGGATCTTTGATCGGAAGCTTTTTGTACATAAATTCGTCGATCATTTGATAGGCATATGTTGCAGAGTGTTAACGTTTTAATTTCTAGGACAGTAGTTCTCACGTGCGCCCACCAGAGGATTTTGCTGTGGCCATCAATATATTAAAATATTGACATTTAAAAAATATGTGTTTTCACTAATTAATTTGAGAAATTATTATTATTTTAAAATTGATTGAACGTACCTGAGTTATTCACCATAAAGTCGAGTTTAAGTAAACCACCGTTTTAATAATAATACTGGAAAATTTTGGTCGGAGTTATACGTTGACCATGAATCAAGTCAATATAATGAATTAACAATTGCTTTATTAATTTTGTTGATTTTACCTACAACTGTACATTTTGAAAGATCATTCAGTGTAATGCACTTTATAAAAAATAACTATTTTTATTACATTTGGTGCTGCCACGAGACATTTCCGTAGGACCGCTGATGTTTGTAATGCGGCCATAGTGAAATTTCACGTGAGAACCACTGTTCTAGAAAATGAAATAAAATTCAACTCTTAAAAGACTTGTGTGAAAGGTGATCAATGAATACTAATAATTGTTTAATAAAAAAATATTTATTTATACATATTTACAAACAACTATATGTCAATAATGTATTTTTATTTCTTATATTTTCAGGCAGATGAACGACAACGTGGGACAGTCAACGAAGTTTATTTTGCGGTTATCCGGGTTTTTTCTCTCCTTAAAAACCCCAACATACATGGGACAACTTTTATATGAATGAAATGAAGAATGAAAGATATTTGTTTTTTCTTCGTCTAATAAAACTTCGTTCTCGGTTTTGTATTAACCGAAATAATAGCGTTAATTAATAAGCGTATCCAACAAATTTCATGACTACTTGTGAAGGGGATATTAAGAAGTGTAATGGATTTGTAATTTTACAATGACGAGATCCAGAATTAAAACTTGGATTTTAAATCTCATATGTAGAATAGGACGACACAATTTTATTATCACACAGGATATAAAATCAATTCCATTTTCCACGCTAATGAGCAATTGTTTTTTCTACCCGTACCCATGTAGTTTACCTGTTAATTTTTATTCCTAGGTTGGGTAGTATCATGGATTTTGTGTGCAGATTAAGTCATATACATTTCTTGATCGTTTCTAGGTAAGTAATGTGTCAGTTAAAGGCTTTGAATATAGAAAATAGTTAAGAAAGCTCCCGACGAATTTTGTGTTTCGAGTAAACATCGCTCTGAATTATTTGTATAAATTTTTCGTTTGTAATAAATTCTTTGACACTTTGAGACACCATCAATAGAATTGTTTCAATGCTTACTAATGAGCGGAGCTCTGGATTCTTCCAAAAACCTACCGACTCAAATTTTACCTTGCACCCCCATTTTAATACATTATTTAATAGCAACCAAAATTAAATAAATATTATAGAAATTATTCCGCAGACCACAGATGAGGTTAAGATACTTTTCTCGTACTTTTTAATTCACTTCGATTTTAGGAAGACAGAAAAACTTAAAATTAACAAGTATAGACATAAAAAAATAGAAACAAAAAAGTCGTTTCGTGAGAATTAAGTATGGGGTAAATTAAAAATTTTGGGCTAGCGTTTTTGTTGATATTTTTTCACATTATACATAAAAAATTTACTAAAAATTGTTTGCCAAAGATATTTAACACAAAACTTAAATTCACTAACAATAATATTTTATCTAAAACATTACTTAGGAATTTTTCTGTTGAAATCGTTTATGCAAATATTTTCTAGATATTTATTATTTTTGCTCAGGTACCTTAATAGAAGTATAACAAATTTCAATAAACGAGCTAAAGGAGTTTTTATTTTTTATAATGTCTTTAAAACATCTCCACATTAACAGTTCTCCACAGAGTATTTCTTGACTTGTATGCTAAATATTTATTTTTTTGTTGATTTTTATGTTTACTTCGTAATTTATCATAATATGAGAGAAATTCTACTTTAAAATATGACGCCGCAGTAATATGCTCGCATTTCGTAGTTAATTATAGCTACGAATTTTGTTGTATCACATATTATAAAAGAAAAGATTATCCAACCGTACATAACGTATATCCTAGTAGAAAAAGTCAAGTTTGCTATCATGTGAATCTAAAAAAAGCTCGTATTTCGTTATTTATTACGTATTGCTTAAAGTTTTAATGGGCTTTATATATATTTAGTATACTTATTGTTACTATTTAGTTGCCTTTGTATTTTTGAAACCTCGAGGGTATTTTTTTCCAAAGTGCTTTGGGAAAACTGTGAGCCAAAGTAGTTAGTGAAATATTACATGAGCATACTATTTTCGATATAGATAATTTTGTTACCTTGAATATTTATTTAAACTATAAATATTATAATGTACATCGATCGAGATGCTATAAAAAATACAAGGCTGAGAACATCAGATCGTGTTTCTACTGAATTTAAGTATAAATTGAATCTTTATGTTGATTATAATATAAATATTATAAAACAGGAATATTCTTGTTAATTTCCTGAATTATCATATAATAATTTATAGCTTTGAAATTGTATAGTCAACATTTTTAACTTCCTTTAGTTGTTTATATGTTTAGAAATATTTCTCTTCATAAAAAGTATTTATTTCTCTTTTCATTTTGTTTAACCTCAGTTTATCGGTAACACTAAATCCTAATCTATAAAAATACCCTTCGACATTTTTTTTAGTTACAGCATTAAAGGAAAATTTTGATTTTTACTTTACAATAGTCAGTTCAGAAAAGTGTTTAGAACTAAAATAAAATAAAAATCGATCGTGTGATAAAAACATGTTATCTTCTATTTTTAAATACATGTTATTGAATGGCAGGCGAATAAAATTGTCATAAATAATTAGTAAATAAATATAAATTTTGTCACATTCTCTATGAAAGCTATTATCGAAATATAAATATATTTTAATCGATATTTTTCTTGATATTTGTTTACTTATAGTCAGTTTGACTTCATCCGGGAACTTGAACAAATAAGATGCAGAAAAGCAAAACCTGGGTCATCAACCATAAAACTTATGAAAGCAGTTATTTTTTAATTTGGACGATTTTCAATTCCATAAACAACACTCTTCTAATCAATATTTTGAATTATGTATATATAATTAATTCTGTATTCGATAAACCTGTGATACGTATTTTTAATAGAAGATTGTTGTCCCACCTCCACCCACTGCACGAAACGATCTCATGTAAGACAATAAATATCAAACATAGAAACGAATTTACTCCTCATTTTTTAGACCTGAGATAGATCTGTAATGGGCCGACTTTTTGTCCATGAATTATTGTGCTAAAAAAATAGAAAGGAAACGTAACATCGTAAAAGCATACATTTAACAATGACACAAAGCTCACCTGATATTTGCAGGGCCGATAATTCTTATTGTTAATAATAGCTTCATTACATGCCTACGCGTGTAGACAACTATGCTCAGCTTTCAAAAACGGCGTAGCTTACAAAGCTGGCGTAGCAACAGGCACCACATACTTGTAGAACTTTACCGCTGCGTAGGTGCAAGTTATAACGCGTACACTGCAAGAAATATTTGCTTTTAAAGCCATTAAACTTTTGAACTAGTATATTGTCATAGAATATCAACAATTCATAACGTTTTGTTTGTAGATTCACCGTCAAAGAATTTCCATTCTTAAATTTCAAGATTGTTACGTGTTAACATTCAGTCGCTATTGTTGAAGCGTTTGTACGAAAATATATACTTTCAATTAGGACGCTTCAAATTTGTGTAAATGTAAATACAATAATCGTGTGCGAGGTACCTACTTATTTTTTTTTCATTTGAAAGTATATTTTATGGCGTTGTTTAATTTATTTTATGCGGTTTTGCTTAGTGGCACGTATTCGAGAGATAAAACTTTCAATGAATGTATCGCATAAACTTCGACTAAAATTTCTGGTTAACATTTTTTATGTTGATTTGAGATCGTTAATTTTTGCGGTTGATTTATAAATATTCGCGACTTAAGATTGACCCAAAATAAGACGTCTAAAGGTGCTAAATTGCCAGATCTCGCTTTAGAAAACAAAAGAATGTGCGTGTTTACACTAGTATTCTGTGCGTTATATAATGACAAAACAAGATAATTTTTAAATCAAAAATAGGTATCAACTATAATAAAACATCTTATAAATAGAATATCTTTTGTTAATACTCAAGGTTCTTTTCACTGTCCGCCTTTTGCCCCAGACAGATGTTAGCGTTTTTGTGTTTTTAGAGATCTGTAGAGAATTGAAGCGTAGACGTCGCTTGAAAAATGACATGCTAAATGGAGCCTTATACAAGGCCTCTATTACCATGAAATGCCGTACTTTCCATTTCATCATAAATATGCAATGGTTCTAAAACTTTAAACAGATTTAATTTAGTATTTTTTATTTTGTTGGATCATTGAAATAGCTGATTGATAGCTCATTTTGTGGTTCATAAAAAATTATCATATTTTATATCATGTAAATGTACAAATATTGAGAAACAAAAACTGATTCTGTTAAGCAAGAATTATTTATTGAATGTCGTTATTAAACTAGTAAAAACAATAAATTTATCCAATTAAGAAGCCATCGTTTCTGTATTTTTTTAAATATCATTTTTGTTTATGAATAGCGTTTGGTATAACGTGCATTATTTAGTTTGTATATTATATATGAAAAAAAAATATTTTGATCTTATAAATTATGTGTGGCGACATTTTTATAAAATATCTCTTCTAAAACTGATAATTTTTAATAATGAATTACGTTGTTTCAATTTGATAACAAGAACTATGTTAAGTTATTCGTATTGCTTTGATATTTGGTATAACAGATTTACTGTATTATTATTATACAATATTTCACTGACAGCTTTCTTCATTTACACACTAACAGAATTCATTTACAGTAATTTTCAACTGAGCGCGTGCTTGGCATGTATAATTTTTAAATATTCCGCACAAACAAAGGCACAGAAATTAATTCCAACGTGTTGATTTCCTGCATTTTTTTCGTTAGATATTTTAATTTTCGTTTACGTTATCTATTTTAACTCTAAACGTAAAATATTAAATGTCGAAAACAGTTTGTAAGTATTCACTCCGTTCTCATTATGAAATAGTGGTGATTATCGGGAGAGAGAAAATGTTTTTCCGATCCATTTTATCGGGATTGGATTTCACCAAACTTTATATATCAAATCAATCCACGTTTAGTGCTAAGCATTTTTTATTTAGTTTTAAATTATTATGACAATATTCACCTATAATGTTTCTGCTTAAAATCACGCCTTGAAATTATGTTTGTTATTATTTTTAATCAACTATATTATTTTTACAAAAAATATCTGTTCATATAGTTTAGTGGTCAATGTTTTGCTGTAGTGTTTAATTGATTGGGTTCACGTCACGGCAAGGTAAATATCAAAATTACTTTAATTTCTATTCAACTAAATGTGTAACGAATATCATTTATCTTTGAGTACAATTTCAGTGACTATGATTTTCTAATTTAAAATATTTGACGCGTTTGCATTAGTCGTAATGCCATATATTAAAAAAAGTTTTAAAGCATACTACTGCATTTTGTATGCATTAAATTATTACAACAGCTCTTATGTAGTGTATTGAATACATCAAAAATAATACTGAATAAATGAACTGTATGCCTGAGTAGGTAATTTATTTATAAATACAAATAATATTTATATATTTCAAGGAGAGTAAAAATCACAATTTGTTGAATAATTGGTAAGTTGACAATGCTTATATTTATAATACTTTAAGTTATGCTATATCCTGATGCTGATTATTGTCTCTGTTGTTTTATGAACGTACATTTGTAATCCAAACGAGTGGCTTAAAAGCTTAAAAATGTTACCAGTGTAATTGTGTTATATATATTTTCGTTATATTTACTTTTAATATTTTTTCTGTTTGCAACAATAAAAAAACACAAAGTACTTCTGGCATTTCAAAACAAAATACCGCCCACTTATGAATACAATAATTTAATCACGGGCTTGTGTTTTAGCTATTTTTTTAAGCGCCATTTCGTTGTCATACGAATTTCCCGCGCTGTCAAAATTACGAAATCGTTTTACAGCTACGTATTCTATATTAAAACTAATCAGTTTTATTTTGAGTGGGAAAATAACCAGACATTGTACAAAAATTTGCGAAAAAAAAACATTGTAGGTAAATCGTAACTGAAGTGACCGAATTACCTAACGATTTCCACGAAGCCATTCTAATTAATTATTGTTCATACAACATTTTACAACTTGAAAAGATAGAATAAAAAAATATTATTGTTTTTTGTGTATATTGTGAATATTATGAATATTATGAAAATGCAGTGGACTATTTTTATGGTGATTAATTTTTTCTTTTTTTCTGTAAAATATTTATCATTTTTGTTAATCGAAAAAAATCTTTCTTCAAAGTCAAATTCTAATTCATTTTTATACTTTATTCAATGTTTACGTATGTCAAATAATATGAATATCTTCTTGTCCTTCACAAATACGCAATATAAATTAAATTGTTTTTGAATATGGTTTTTTAACGATACTATATACTTTTTTGCTCAATATTTTGAATAGTTTACTTGTTTATAATAAATATAGTTCCCAGGTAATTTAAACAATGGACTACATTCATTGCAACTTTGTGACAGTGTGTGCACGTATAATTTACGGTTGACACTTTATGATAAATCTGACGTTCATTTTCGGCGGCCGTCCGACAACTTTTCAGTTCCGGGTTACTCGACATTCAACTTTGAGGTTACGCAGTGTTCCAAATTTGAATTCATATAAATGATAGCGGTTTTAGTTTTGAACCATTCGTGTTACAAATTTTCATTTAAAGTTTACCATATTCTTTCGTTCCAAATTAAAATTGTCATGTTCAGACAGTTTGCAGAACTTATTTGACTCATTATACATCTGTCAAATCACAATTTAAAATGATCAAAATATACATTATAGTTGTCTATGAAATATGTGTTTTTACTACAAAGTGAAATGGAATCTTTCATGTGAAAAAATACAGTCCCAAGCGTGGTTTAGTGGACATATTAAAATATTTTTGAAATACTTCAAGGCGAAGTTTTTTTAATGTCGGTTCTAAATATTTTGTTACGCTATGCCACGCTCTCAAAATACTTTAGGCGACTTTCAATTAGTCAATATTTTGTAAAATGTAATTTTATTTACATAATGTCTTCCAAAAACCATATTTGAGATAAATTTAATAATAATGGTATTTGACATTAATTGTCAGCTTTTCTCTAGTAGAAAGAACACATTGAACGTTTTTATTTAGACTTTCGGATCAGTTTTATTAAATGTTTGAGTGCGTCACTGCATTGAATAAGGATTGCCTGACAAGGGTTAAGTTAGTATTATGTCAACGCACTTCCGTCGATAAATCAACAATTCGTTGTATGTTCGTGAATCAAAATTTTGTATCAAAATCAAAAGTGTGACCCTTTTAGAAATAATAATTTATAGCTCTAGTTTCTTTGTCTTTCAGTTTTCGACACCACTGAGAGTAAATACTTAATTGTTATTAGATTTCAATAATAGAGTATTCGTATATGTAAACATAGACAAAAATTGAAATAATTTTTTATTGCAGTTATTATCTCAATAACGTATTAATAATGAACCGTCGAATGTTCGATATATATACGATTTGATAACAGACGTTCTTTTTACTGACGTATTTTATTTTAATGATTTCATATTTATTTATTTATCTATTATCTTAAAATACACATTTATTTCAATGTGTTTTCTTGATAATTTAACATTATGTTAGTATAATAAGCCTTTTTATTTATATTATTTTAAATGAAACGATGCATCACAATATTTTTATAAATTAATCTAAAAATGGGCATAAGAAAAATCAAACATATTTAAATAAAGAACGCATTTATGATTACGATTCTATTAAAATGCTTTTATCCGCCAAAATTGTTTAACCGTTTTATTTTCGGTTATGTGTCATAAAAAGTTTAACGTTTTTCTTTACAACATTATTGTAACACAATAATATTACTAATTATTTTAATTTAAATTTACACATTGACATATAATGAGTGAAATGAAATGACGATTTAATATTTAATACGTTTCGACAAAAAATATGTTATCAAAAAATTTGCGGTAAAAGTATATAAAATTAAATATTTTTATGTTTGATCTGTGCGTTCTCTTGTCGTTGTCCTTTTTTATACTCATTTAGATATATGTGAAATTCGCCTCGCTCAAGCATTAATTGTGTAGAGCATTGTTTCTCAACCTGGGGCCATAGACAAAATATATTTTGGTATTTTGAAATAAAGTTTGATTTTTAATATGTACTTTTTTCGAACAAATAGTGGAGGGGGCCACAGGCCAAAAAAGGTTGAGAAACACTGGTGTAGAGCATTGAAGAAATAGACAGAATTTATTTAGTTCAAAAACACCTTGTCACAATTTTCCTCTCTGATCGTTGTTTTTTTGATTAGGGGGCGCACTTAACGGGCAGCGCCTTGTGGAGTTCCCTGTCGGCGGAGCCGCGCGATCTCTGGCGGCTCAGGGAGTCGCCGCCGCGACGCTCTGGCTCCGGGTCGAGCCCCGGGCGTCTGCGAGGGCCCGCAACCTCACGTTATGGGCGTTTCGGGTCACTAGATTACCCCCTGGTGGAAATACCACGAGGCTTACTGCACAAGTAAACGGATTTTTACCTTATGTCTTACGTGTATTGTACCTAAAATTTTAATACAATACGTATTATAATTGCTAAATACAAATTATTTTATACACACAACGTTCGATTTATAATATATTAATAAAAACGAGGGAACAGAAATAAGTTGAAATTGGTTTTTATTGTATTTAAGAAATTGTTGAATTTACGGTTTCGATTAATATGAAATTTGGGGTTTTTTTATATGTACAACACATTCTTAGTACTATTTCCACAACACAATATAATTTCCGGTTGAAATGATCGCGTAGAGCAGAGATTCCCAACCTCTTTGTACTTTAGAGCGCACTCTAAAATATCGGTACGGTGGCGGCATCACCTATTTTTTCTAAGAATGTTTATAATTGTACATGAGTAATAAATACATAAAGACTCATACATACAATTTCGCAAACTAAAATTTAACTTTTAAAAAAATATAATAAGCCTAAGTACTCAAATAATTTGAAAACTCTTGAAATAAGTGTTTATGAAAAAATTCTGTCACGGTCGAGTAGTGGCGGGCACACAAGAATCGTTCCGCGAGCGCCATGGTGCCCGCGGGCACGTGGTTGGGAATCCCTGGCGTAGAGAGCCCTATCTGTCGTCATCATAGTATATATTTTGGAAATAAAACTAAATATGTATTTTTATTATTTAACATAAAATGATTTTCCAAATAGAAGTGATAGTTAACATCTTAAAAATATAGAATGAAATTTTTACCGTTGCTATCAATCTTCTGTATATTGAAACTAATCACTGTTTTGCAATGTATTTATTGGGTATAGTATTCATATGTTATGTGTGTTAGGAATTCGATGATTATACGGAGATGGCCGGTTCGCTGGGCGTCCGAATGGGTGGAAGCAATAGCGGTGGTGGCGGAGGCAGCACTGGTGGCTGGCAGCGAGTTGACGTGACGGCAGGAGTTCGCAGATGGGCAGTCGAAGGTGCGCCAGGTCCTCTACTCCTTTTACTAGACTGTTCGGGCTGCGGAGAAGCCATCCGCTTGCCGCTGCCCCTGCCTCGTCCTTCGCACCCAGCGAGGCCCTTCCTAGTGCTGAGGGCCGCCCCTCCTGCCGCCCGCCGAGTGAGACGACGAGCCCTCGACTGCGGCCCCGACGCTCGCAACCAGTGCTGCAAGCAACGGTTCTACGTCAGTTTCCGGGCGCTTGGTTGGGACGACTGGATCATAGCGCCCCACGGTTACTTCGCAAACTACTGCAGGGGTGACTGCGGCGCCAACAGGACGCCGGACACTTTCCTCACGTACTACTCGCACGTGTTAGACGAGTACAGGCGCCTCGACAGGCTCGCTGGACTCAGGCCGTGCTGCGCCCCCCTGAAGTTTTCGAGCATGTCGCTCATTTACTTCGGCCCAGACTCGAATATCATCAAGAGAGATCTCCCTAAAATGGTGGTGGACGAATGCGGTTGCCCGTAGACGGTGCGCCGTCCCTCGGGAACCGAATCTGTGATCATTTATCGTAAAGATGTTATGTAAAAATGTTATACGGTGACTGTCCGCCGGTCGCAATCCGTTCCTCTGTGAAATGTTGTTTTCTATAATTGTTAGGGCGTTTGACTGCTTAGGGAAATATTTCGGCCACCGCGATACCGTTGGACCCTCAAGGGGGTTATTTAGTTAAGAAAGAGAGACGCACGAAGGTCCGTCGACTAGAATAGGTATAGAGGAGGGCGACAGTCGTCCGAAGGAAAGAAGCACAAATGATATCATAATAATTTTGTTATGAGTACCGCACTCTTCAGGTATAATGTATGAAAAATATGAGGTATTTTATAACACTTTTTTACCAAGTCTATCGACTGCTTTTAACTAGTTAGCCAAATTATAAATTAATATCTCAATGATTATTAATATAAAATTATTTCCATGTAATTTTCCGAAAGTGATCTCATATAACATACAAATTGTTACGCGGAAGTCGAGCTTCGGCCGGAGCCCATCTTTCGAGAGGGTAAAGGACGAGTTCGGCAAAAGGTGAGGTTGAGGGGGGCGACCGCCTCGTTTGTTGGACAATCTGGTACTTAATCGACATTGATTACAATCATTTATTTCTACTTGGTCGCATACTCGTTTCCGGGCAAAAATAATACGCCCGTTCATTAAGTTTTCCAACAATATGCGAATTGTGTCCATTGATTCGTCCTAAATTATATCAATTATCTTATAATTACCCTAGAATAAGATTTGATTCAATCCAATGATGATTACAATAATCATTTGTCAATTTTGTAAATAGAAAATGTTATTTATAAGTCTATTGAATCTTTGAAATGTTATATAATCATCGATCGTCAGTGGATCTCTGAATAACCTAAGTATTTACTAATTGGTATGTAAAAGGTATGTGTACTTACTTCGCCATTGGTTCAGTATTCTTTAAAAATGCTTGTTTCTCAGCTACCGAGGAAGTGAAATTCATCAGTGTTGCCCTTCGTCAAATAAGTTATTACCATTTCTCAATATAACCATTATCAATTGATTCTATTATTATGTATATAAAGGAAAAAATGTCTGTTTTTTTACATTATTATTATCAATGAAATCAGTTTTCGGTGGTCGCCTTCTTTGAAAAAATCTTTATCACTCGCTCATGCCTATCCCAAAATGTTTAAAACTAAAATAATCTCTTTCAATGACACCGGTTAATCACCCCGCTATAGGTAACCCGCGCTAAAATTCCGGGACGTATTAAGATAAATAGTATTTACGAATTCTATAAATAATTGAAAATACAAACAAATTTTGGATAGTTAATGTTTGGGATAGAGCGACAGCTAGTTAACAAAGTATATATATAATATATATTAATAGATAGGCTTCAAATAAATAATTTTGTCAGATGACAAGCGATGCGTCGACAAATATGGTTCCTCAGAAAAGATGATGATTATAGTGTATATGTGATTTTGGAAATGTTTGCTTGATTCAATGTGATTGATAAAAGAACTGCCATAATATTTCAAACTCATTATCGTTATATAAATATAGTTAACTTTTAACATATTTTCAACAATCAATAAAATCATGACACAATTATGTCAAATGCCACCAAAAGTTTAACGCTATTATTACTCTATAGTTTTCTCTTGTTTTCTTTTTTTTTAAATATTTTCAATTGTACGGCTGTCAACGAGGTATCGACATAAGCAACAAGTTAATTCCAATTAAATAATTGCGATTAACAACGAACAAGCACGAAACGTAGATATGCTTGAAAATTTTGATCGATATTTGTTTTCTCAATCGGTACGGTTGTGCAGAGGACAATTTCTTCCAGTAATTTTTACTTTTAAAATTTTTCTCGAAAGCATTTTTGGCAGTTCTTTTATTGTGTCTAATTCAAAAAAGTCTGATCGGGACGAATAGTTGTGTGCATTTATTTATTTGTGATGCAAGTTTTTAAGTATAAATGGTTGAATGAAGTGTCAAAGCTTTGAAACGATATAATATTTACAGTTCGGAATGAATACGCGACAAATTGTTTGAATTGAATAATGTTTGAGTTTTGAAAGAGACGTCATTTTCTGAAATGCATCGTTGCCCGATGCGTATTGGTACTGACAACCCAAATTGGGTTCTGCTGCCAGAAGTGCGATGCGAGTCTAAGGTCAGAATCAGGGATGGTATGTCGCGCGACGGCATTACGCATGTCCTGTGTAAGCTTCATTTCATTATACAAAATAATATAAAGTTTATATAACATTTATGTCTAAACATATGAAGATAACCAAATTGTAAAAATACCTTTTGAAATATTTAAGAAAATCATGTTAATGGGCCTTGGACTGAATCACTGAACTACTATATATAAATATTCTTTATTGAATACTAGAATAGACGAAAAATATAATCATGTCTTATATTATTGTATCTTATTATAAAAATACCTCAACTGAACAATTTTCCAAAACAATAAACCTAACAACTTATAAAAAAATAATATTTCAATCCAAATTTTCAAAGGATGAAATACTCTACATTTTGAAACATTCCAAACAATATAACCACAAGAATACAGATTTCAATTTGTAAATATTCGTACATTTATGTCGCTACCATTTTGTTCAAAATGACTTAATAATTGTGCGAAATTTTCTTGTAATAAATACCCTTAATTATTGGGGCATATCCTTTATTCTCGTGTATAAAGTAAGGGGTGTGAAATCAAATTAATTCATCGCGATTAATTTATTTTGGGAAGCAAGCAGTAAGTATATTTTTTCAAAATGAAATCATTGTTTTATGTCCAAGGTTCTACGAAATTACTTAAGGTAAAAAGGAACGGATCAAACTAATACTGTTTGTTTTTGATTCACATTTCATTTTTAATGAAAAAAAATTATTATGAATTGTATAATATTCGTTCACCACTTTCAGACGACTTTATAACCTACATAAATACAATAAATTTTGAAGATAACACAGACATTGCGTTATTTTTTACCCTACCTATTTCATCTAGTTACTATTTTTATTTAAATATAGCAACATAGAAAATCACTTTTATGTAAAATTCCGTTTATTTTAATTATCATTTATGTATGCGGTTTCTTTAAGCATTCACAATTCTATCGTATTACCATTTTGAAAGATAATTATGTTTAAGACAATATTACTTTATTAAATTTATGAAAGTTCACAGTATAGAAACAATTAACAACATCTTCGAAGACGTTAATATTTAAAAGTTCGGTTAGACAAGATAAAAATTGAAGTCAAAAGCATAAATACATCTTAAATAAGAAATACTTTCAATGTGAAACTTAAGAAGATCTTCTAAAGCTCAAACTCTACTTAAAATAAGACAGGAAAAAGGATAAGGAAAAATTAAGGTATAGCTATAAGTTTCCATCCACCACCTGTTGTAAAAGAATGTAAACATCGTATATACAAATTTCGATGGAAATCAATAAATTGACTGAAAAAGCAATGTACGATTAATGAGTCTTTTTGAGGTCTAGGACAGTCTAGAATAGCCATGCAATGGAGTACAATAAACAATAAAGAATTAACAACTCAACCACACATAATTTGACATATATATTACAAAAAAAAACTGAGTTTGCTTAGTTAAATAACAATGATTAAATTACGGAAGTAGTTATTTACACACACAAGTGTCTTAATTTAATGGTTGCAACTTGCATAACGTTTCGAATTGTTCAAGCGAACGTTAATATGAAGTAAATTATGAAATTAAGAGTTGCCACATTACACACAGGTGAATTAAGCCGTACTAATATATGTACTTTAGTAATGGTAAAGAACTAAGCTTTATATATATTTTGAAATTTACTTTATACACGGAAATCTTATATCTCAAACAGACAGAATATTATTAAATATAAATCAATCAAAATAAATTAACTAATGCCGCATATTTATTAGTATATATATTAAAAGTTAAACAAACAAATATTTATATTCACGTGTAAATCAATGACAACTTTAAATCACAAAAATAAAATGTAAATGCCTTAACCTGCCGCAATTTTCATAATTTAAAAGCTTGGACTTATTTTACAGTTTTCAATTAATTTGGATTTCATGAAATTCTAAGCTCCACTTTAACACACATTCAGTTGAATAAATATTATTCAACATTCGAATAAACATTTTTAACAATCGTTGGATTTTTACCAGAATTTTTCGAAATTGTTGGAAACCCGCAGAGTATGTACAATGACGAGTGTAATATCCATTTTGGTGTTGTTTAATATTAAAAATGAATTTTCCAAGGTGATTGGAAGCCATCAAACTGCCTCAAATTTTCTACTGATGAACGAAAAACGTGAATTCACAAGATTGATGACTTTTCAAAAACGTATAAATGTTGGGACAACGTCTGTGTGAGAAATCGCAGGAAAAAACAGTGGAATAAAGAGGCATAAAAACCCATCTTACACAGAAACACCCTATAAGAGGTATTACAAATAATTAGTAATAGTAATTTCGACAAATTAAGAAAAAATAATTTAATATCTACATTTCATCCCTTTTCCGATGAATGAAAGTTTTATCTGTATAGTTAAGCCTTGAACGTAATATTTTTTTAACGCGCTCGGATGGATTAACTAGCATCCCGCAAACAAAAGCAAACTGCCAGCACGTGTCGGAAGAAAATTCCTAGAAGTAGGGTTGCTTTTTCAGTGAGAAACTTTTATTAATGTCCCATAATTTCTCACATATTCGAAATCGAAGTCAGTTTGATGTCATAAGTCTTTTGATATCGTATATTTTTACATTAGTTTCTTCACGTTCGACCACATTGACTTCCCACATGTATTTCATGTTACTCTGATTTGCATCGGAAAGAAATTAAGGTTCTTTTTGGATAGGATTCTAGCGCACAGATAAAACATATTTGGGTTAAGTCGTACGCAGATAAAATTGCACAAAATAAAACTAAGTATAGAAAAAAAGAATCACATTTTAATTGTTTGTTTCGGAAAATACCTACAACCTTTACAACCACATCTTTTGGATTTTTGTATAGCTAAAACCAGTATTGAAAATTGCTTTTTATCATGTATCATTCCAAGTCAAATTGTTGGAATATAAAATAATTTAAACATTTTATTATCTGTAGTTATGTTTTAAGTAAAATATGCCCGAACGGAGACTGATGTGAAAGAATTTTGGTCTTACTATAGTTAGTATTGCATTTGCGTAGTCCTAAGTTCTGCATAAAACAGTCAGCTAAGAGTTACTTGATAATAAATTTATCACTCATTGCAAAGTCAATGAAACATCACAGTATCGCGCATCTGATATTTAAAATAAAAAAATCTAACTTTTGAAAGTTTTTTAAGACTGAAAAAATAGTACACTACAAGGTGTAGTTTTTTCCGTATAGAACCTTACTCCCATAAGTTACACGTTGTCCGGTTTTATTTGTACGCTTTTTACCGTTCGTCTAAGTAAACGCTATCCGTTGGACTATTACCGTTTGAATAGACTGATTAAATTTTAATTCATTGCTGTTTTAGGCTTCAATGGGTAACAGATGAACAGCAAATTTTGGAGAGTTCAAAATCTGTTTTTATATACTGTAATTTATTATTTCCTATAATAAAAATTGTCTATCATCTTTCATCAGGTTTAGTAATCTTCATTAAATTAAAATTAAATTAAAGATTTCAAAGTGAGATCAGATGTATGATAAACAGAAAACAACATTTACAACAATACGGTTGATTGCAGTGTGTTGACAGATGAAACAGTTGATAGTAAAAAATATAACTAAATGAAATGTCAACACTTTCGTGTGCAAGCAAATTTTTGTGTTCTTATAATTAAAGTTTGTTTAAAAACCACACTACTTAAATTATTTTTTGAAATATTTGGTGTAGGAATAATCTTTACCCGACGCAGCAGATAACAGGTTAAAAAAAATATAATTTTGATCTTTTTAAGAAAACAAAGAATTGATATAACTTCCATTCTCTTGTTATGTATTTTATATCAAAATTATTATTCTGATTATATTTATACTAACGGTTAGAAAAATATCAAACTTTTATGTATATAAGACAATTGTATTATAAATCGTTGTACTGTTCAGTCAATATCAGAATAAATTCATTTGAAATAAGAAATGTCTAGACGCTGACAATTTATGATTAGGTTGGCATTTATTATTCTGCGGAAACAGTTCTCTGAAGATAATAAAACAAAAAAAAGTTGGGCAAGATCCAAGACGAGAGACTATGGCGCCAGCCCTGCTGCTTCTGCGATGGCCCGTGATCGATAATGCAGGAGCCGTTGCGTCTGGCGACCGGTGTCTGCCGCCATGACAACCGCTAACTTGCCTCCCCCAAAACACCCCTAAGTACCCCGAGCACAAATCACCCGCAAACCCCCGATTTCTGCATATAGTCTCACCCACCAAGAGTGATTAACACCCAACATTACAGAATAACTTTGAGAATACTTTTCCCAAGAAAACTAACAACGGATTGATTTAAATATTACATTTCTTTTATCACTTTTTTTTTGTTTATTTGTTTACTAAGGAATACTATGCGACGGTTGCTGTTTAAATATGTGTAAGTAATATAATAAAATATACCCAATAAATCTCACAAAAAATTTTACTGATAAATATTTATGGACATATTCTATTAGACACCTCTGTATCGGTCTAAGAATGTGAGGAGTAAAATCGATTATTTTTATTAGTATTGCGTTATAGAAGGTGGCCATGTAACAGCAGTTGCATACACATAACGAGTGGAAGTGGGACAACCGATATGTATATTACATTAGAATTCAAAATTGGATGAAGTTATGTAATTTTACACTATGTGGTGGTTTACATCTGATATTGGTTACAGTAAATTTTACCAACCTATTTTTTAAACAAACGTTTACAAAAAATTTTCGTGGCAAATATGTAAATAGAATTATTTTTTACAATAATTATAAAATTATATATCAGTGGTGGGTAAACTTGAGGTCACCGAAAACCGCATTCTATAATTACATTTATATAAAGATCCAAAACATAGCCACACAGTATAAGCTACAAAAATTCAAATTAAATAAAAAATTTAAATAGTTAAAAAAAACAAAAATTGACTCTTAATTTTTAGCAAAATCTCTTAAATTTAATGTAAAATTTACTAAAACCGTTTGCAGAAAATCTGTCAAATGCCCGTTTGTTAGCTGTGAATGATTTTTTCATTTTACAAACTTTATTGAGATGTACAACGATTTACATCTAAATGTTATACCGAAAATGGGAAATTATAAGGAAAGAAAATTCCTATGTTTTTATCAAAAGACATTGGGAGACATGGGGACAAATAAATAGTCGTACACGTCTGTTATATAGATTATCATGCGATAAAAAAAATATTTTATATAAAATACATCGGTCTGTTACTCAATATTTAAATTTTTTCTTATACAATACGGGAAATATGTTATGTTTTTCACAAAAAATTCACAGTGGTTAATATTTTTGTGAAAAAATACTTGTATACTTGTACGCGGTTCAGTACTGGTAAGTGGTGAGATAATGACTGCATTTTAATTATACATACTACGACATCTCTTTTATTCTTACCGGTAGCTCAATTCACATATCACGGAGTACATTTTAGCCCCCGCAGTTGGAAAAACACCCCCTACCCCATCCCACTAACGGACGCACAGCGCAACGTCAAGGAAAAAGATACTAGGCTGTCTTGTTTCCGCTGCGTCTTAACACGTTGCAATCCGGAGTTGACGAAATAATTTGGCACACGGTAAATTGTCCATTATACTCAAATATAATCAAATAAACAAGGCCATTAGGACAATTAATAATTAATTAGCAAATCGATGTATGTTATCTTTACCAAATAAAAAATAATTTATAAAGAGATAGTTGTCATAGTAAAATTATGACGCTACACAAATTTCATTAGCAGTTTTATCTTACATTTGCGAAAAATAATTGTTTGAAAACGAGTATTTCTCACGGCATTATAATTCAAATTTTGATATACTGGGGACGGGTATGGCGATATAAGTCGTAATAAAACTATGTTTTATTAAAAAAATAATAAAACACAAGGTTTAGTACTATTACCACAATTTTATATAAATATGATTAGCAACTCTTTTGCTCAACGCGAGAATGATCTCTTCAAGGTAACTAATTTTTGTATTCATTTCTTTCGATTGATAGCAGAGGAATTATATCATATATTAAGACTCTTGTTGGTTTATAGTGCAGATATGAAATAAAACTTTTCAAAATGATGACCAAACGGTGCATAACGACCAAGTTTTTTAATTCAGGTATTTTATTTATGAATGGAAAAAATACATTGCGGAGACGATTATGAGTTATCTTGCTAAAAGTGTAAATATCAAATACTCTTTCAATTGAAACGAGAGATAAACCAATAAAATTATTTGTTCTATTTTACTATCACTGCTTTTTCAACCTTTTACAGCGCTACTTAATTGTGTAACAACCGCATGAACAATAAACTACACATTTAAAAAAAAACTTTCGATATAATTCGTTCCGCGCTTATTATAATAAATGATGCCTTCATTAATGTAACGAAACTTATTAATGAAACGTATTTGAATTTAGTAGCTTTAGAAAATAAAAACGTTTTTTAACCATATTTTAAAACACTCCTGTTGGCAATGTGTTATTATTCAGTTGATTTTATTTAGAAACTACTCACAAAACAAGACTTAAATACATATAATTCTCTCTTAAAAGCATTGTGGCGCCAGATTTGTCATTCGTTTCAGAGACCTAAATAAACAATATCGTAAGATGTAAGCATTTCGTTCACAAAATTGAGCGAATAAATCACAAAGTGGCAATTTGATTGAATCTGAATATATAGGTTAAAGCCCACGTTAATTTTTTGGACCAAAACATTATCATTGAACTTGTAGTTACATGCGCCTGCTACGGAGTTTTCATTACCAATTATCACTATGAAAAACACTATTTATTTAAATAAATCTATTTTAAAATATTAACTGGTTGATTATAATAACAATTTAATTTTACGTATTTTTTATCTACATATATTTATTATAGATCAGTTTTATAAAGTATAAACAAAATTGATTATAGCCTTACGTTAAATTGTCATTTTAATGGAGGTGGATTGGAAAATATTTATTTATTACAAAATCATACACAGTTAAAATAAATTTCCATATTTTCCTAAAGTATATTCATACATATTTTATACAAACAGTTTTAATTGATTAAATATTTTACAAATTTAAAATGCGCTGACATAGAGCATTATTGGACATACACTAAAATAAATCACATAGTAAATATTTTCACCATGAGTGACGTTATGCAGCAATCAATGTATAATTATGTTTGGACATTTAATTAAACATTACATTTTCATGTGACAATCTCAAATAACATTTTTCATTTTATTGGTTGAATTGGCAATTACTTGGTAGAACTCCATTATAACACGGTGAAAAAATAGCAATGTTTTTAGTTAAATTTTTTTTTTTTATAAGATATCTTTGATAGCTATTTCGGCTACCACATCGTCAGAATAGTTCTGTTTATTGCTATTTTTTCGCCGTGTCAACATCTTTCATATCATTTTTATAACGTCCTCGTCCAATGGCTTGGTCCAGCTGTACGGTCATCCACGATACTCTACGGTTTACATATTATATTTGATGAAGTTATTTATCGTGTCCTTTTGGTTAAGTATCCATCTCGTATTTCTTTCTTGTTTCATAAGATGTAAAATTTGTTCTGTTTGATATTTTTTTATAGTAATTGAACCTTTAATTACGGATACTCTTAGAATAATTAAATAGTATGCCATACTGAGAAAAACTTATGAATAAATCAAAGTGAACCAAACCAACGTACTGATAAATAATATTTTTACAGTTACAGCCGACATAAATATTCAAAAGTTATTCTAAATCATAATTGTATTTAAATTATAGCTTTGATGTCTAAATAATAAATAAGACAGTGGATTTGTTAAAACGTTTAACGTGTTCAATAGTAAATCGTAACATTACAAAGAAATAATTTATGTTCTTGAATTTTATCCGCTAAACGCGAAAACAAAAAAACTTCAATTGTTATTAGGCTTGTACACTTCCGTGAAATCTTTCGCAATTTTACCTAAATTATTTTAAACATTTGTTTGCTTTAAAGGTCTCGTATTAAATCAGTTTATTTAGGAATGTTGTTTCAAGTACCAAAAATAAATCCCAACCTCCCTCTAATAACAACGAACAAAATCGGTCTTCCGAAATTGCGAATCTATACCTAACATAAACCGCGTTGAACGTGTGGGCTTACCTAATTAACATGATATTTAACCCTTATTTAACGGAACAAAAAAATCTTTTACCTAGAACACCATTAATGATACATTTCCTTCCAAAAGTGTATAATATTATATATACGCATGTAAATTTATTACTCTACGAATTTAAATGTATAAATCTATCTTTGTCATTTAATCTTTAAAATAAATTCATTTAAATAGATCTGTAATATATTATAAATAATAAAATATCACATCATGGGTATTTTATTTCCGAAACAGTAATTCAAAAAAAAAATAACTGGTATTAAAATACAAATATTATAATTTAAATTCATAAATAGTTGTGATATTGTTTAAATCTATCATTATCGTACATTTTTCATTTAAACGTATTTGTTAGGTATGTATATCATTAGATTTTATATGCTATAATTTATTTATATAAAATGAAATTGTGTTAATTTAAATAATAATGTTTACTAATATCAATCAGTTAGAAACTAATTGCTGTTTGTTGATCGGAAATCTTCAATTATTTTAAGCGTTCAAAGTTATCGCATAGGAAACACGATTTTAAATGTCGAAACGTGCGAAATCGTGGTAAAATAAAAAAAATCTTTTATCAAGTGTTATCATAAAAATCGATCCAACCAAGAAAATAGTTTTATGGTACACTATCAAAGCGGAAAAGACATGATATAAAAGGGTTGACATAAGAGCTTTATTGTTTCACGACAGAGCTTAAAGACAAAGAAAATTGATGCGGTGAAGGGAACTCTATACGTAACAAACAGGAACTTAATAACTACCTTTGTTCAATTAACTATTCCTTTTACTTGAGCTATAATTAACCGACACATTTTCACATTTCTTTGCAAAAAAATGGTCAACGACTTCTAGATTATGTTATTTTCGAACATTAATGAAGTGAGCTATACAAGGTTAAGATACTATCACATCATTCGAATAATAAAAAAAAGTTTTTAAACGATAGGATAGATTGAACATATCAGTTGTCAGTAACTAAATTCAATGATTCACTGACTAGAAGATTTCAAGGAAATTTCTTGTCATGGTCGATTACAATTATTCAATTTCACATCTCAGATATGTTATATATAATATATTATTGCTGAGTTGACTTTGATCGAGAGCTTTCGTCATGATTAGTTCTTGAGTTGCTTAATTAATTTATTCCTTAAAACAGACCTTGATTAAGCTTTTCACCGTCCTGGACACATATGTTCATTCCCTTTATATGTTATTATGAAAAAAGTCAACGGATTTTAGTTGGTGTTTAATGGTAAAATATATCCCTTTGAGAATTGAAAACAGACTTCATAAAAAAGCGCCGCCCCCAAGCTTTTCTTGACAATTAAATGCCTAAAACAATTAGTTAAAATATTTTTAGTAATTTTAGTATTTGTTGAAACAACACGCTTGATAAAACTTAAAAGCTTTTACTGTGAAAGCAAAATAAAAAAATACGGATCTAGGATTATCACTGTATAATATATATGCGCTGGAACTGGCAATCAATTTTTGGTTGATTTTAAATGGTTTGCAATAATTTTTCAACGTCAATGAAGGATCATGCTACTATGAATACTGCTCATTTTTATAATTAATAAAAATGTTCATTTTTATTTTTATTTATTTACTATTTTCACCAACTATCGTCACCAGCAAAATTCCACAACCCCCTACCCTTTATTTGGGCATTTTTTAAAGCATCTGGTGCATTGGAAATAAGCTGCAAGGGAAAATCTTTGCCTTTATTTATAAGCCTAAAACAAATTAAAAAAATATGTCACGCTAACTTTTCAATAGTTCAAACTACTTGACAAAAAAATGTATGAACTGGTATATAATCAAAATTAAATATTTAAAGAATGATTTATGATATCGACTGAAGGTGCTTGATGGAACTTCAATATTAAATTTGAATTGTTGCAACTTTGTACGATTCCATATGTCTTATCACAAACGGCCCGGGTTTCGCCCTTCGGCGTGTGATAAGACATATGGAATCGTATAAAGTTGCAACAATTCAAATTTATTTTAAAGAATGAATTGAGTTTCTTATATTATATAAAAGTCCATTAAAAATGCAGATATAAAGTACCTCGCTGTTGCCCAGTGATGAATAGATTTTTTTTATTAATTCAAGCAAGCACGGTGCGTTACCGTTACATCAATGAATTTCTCAAGAAACAGTGAATAAAATTGTATATTTTTCACTTGAAAGTGAAGTGAAAATAACCATGGACAATAAATTCTTTAGAAACCTTTTTCTTCCTTTCCTTTCCATCTTTTAAGACTGTCATTTTATTTCTTCAGTATACCATTGAATGCGAGCGATTCATTATATCCATCAAGTCATGTCAAGTGAAGAAAACGCGAAGGCAGTAAAAATACACCCATAATCCGATCAAGGGGCGAACTTTGCAGGTGAAAGAACAGAAAATCGCGAAAAGTACATACAGAACACCCTTAACTGGCGGAAAACCTTTTTGATATCCTTGGGAACGTTGCATCTTAGTCATGAAGGACGACAGAAAATACAACATGGTGGATGTATTTCAAAGTAAATTTATATTATTTTATTACTCGGCATCGTATCTATCAAAGTTGTTCGATTGAAAATTGTAGAATAGAATCTATGATGCTATAGTAGAAATAAAAAATTTGAGCGTATTTGATTGAAAAAAATAATATTCTATAAAACTTTTAAATGTGTTTTTTTTTCTAAAAAAAAATACATTTCTACTATTTTACTATTTCTACAGTATATTTTCAGTTCAGTTCAGGACCGGTTTCGCTCATCGCGTGCGTTATCGACTGATCTAGATAAGTGACAGTTGGCACCTTTAAAGTGAAAATAAAATTTAAAAAATATTTAATATAATAAAACTTTAAACTAATCGAATATACTAATATACTAAATTTACTGAAATATTTATAATTTTAGCGTTTCAATTTTAATATTGAAGTTCCATGAAGCACGTTCAGTTATAAACTTAAAAATACACCCAGTCCTTTTTTTACGTCATACATGCTTCCAGAAAACGGCGCGTAAAAAAATCACAACTTTTATATAATTTGACAATTTGGTTCCAAAAATTGAAATATCGCCTGAAAAAGTCCCAGAAACGTATGAAAAACTGCCGTCCGAAAAATTGCGTATAATCGAATTCGCGTAAAAAAAGGACTGGGTGTACAAAATCATTTCAATTTGACGAAGGGGTTGTGCTTTGGTATTACAACGATTGTATACTTAATTTAGTTTGCTTAATTCAATGATAGAAATTCAGAGAGTATTAAAGCCTGATGTTACGTCATGGAATTCGAGACGTGGGATGCTTATTGATAACATTTAATAACGGGTTAAAAATGCATTATATTGCCGTCGATTATTATTAAATTTATAATAAAACATTCGCTCACCGCAAGTAAATATTTTGCCTAATGTATGCACGTTTGAGAAAAATGCATTATCGATCAATTTTCATGTGGCATGCGTGTTCCGTTAGTTGGTCATAACTGGTATATTACGTCAAACGCCCACGCGTCATATCGCATACCCCTTTTTGCCTTCTAATTCGCAGCGCTTCCTTTGAAAGGACACAAGCCTCTGAGTTTTGCCTTCACCGGACGGAAAACTTTTCCGCGTGCCCTTCCTTCCTTGCTCATAGATCAGATAATACTATTCGGTGGCTCGCGGACCAAATTTAATATATATTATTTATTGAGTATTCATGCATTTCTTCATCAAAACCCCTGCACCGATAGTAAATTTCTCATCGTGCATAAGATTGTAAATATCATAATTTTACTGTAGAGTAATGGATTGCTAAGTAAGTCCAAGAGTGCCTGGGGCTCGAGAAATAGCTCACATGTTGTTAGTTCAGAATTTAATGTAAATTTTTAATTTATATGAAATTATAATAATACTCAAATAGATTTAAATTAACGTATTCAAATCAAATTTATGTTTTCTTTGTAACATCTTTAACATGAAAAATATTTCTTCCTATAAGACATTAAAAAACGTAAACGTATTGTCTAACTGTATAATTCGCCAAAGTTCCCTTATCTTAAACGATATACTTTATAAAAATTATGCTAAAAATGTTATTTAAAAAGCCGCGTTTTAACTTCATTAAAAAATAGTAATGTTTACTCTATCGAATAGAAAATCAACAAATATCATTGAAATAAACAATTATGTTGAAAATTATATAGAATTATGCATTTTGGATGACTTTCAATAGTCTATAATGTTTTTAATCTTATAAGAAAATTGAATTAAACTTATTCCTTAAACAATGTTAATTTAACTGAAAGTAAAATATGCATTACACGTTGAAATGCGTTTGGTAAAAAACCATAGAATTCACACTATATAAATATTTCTGACCAATGTTTTCAGCAAGAACGACTACGATATATTTTACATCAAAATCAGCCGCATAGAAATGTTGCAATTCAAATTATACAATAATTTCATAACTTAAAGATTTTATTTTGGTTAAAATTCGTTTGTAAGTTTCCTCTGGACCAATGATTTTAGAGAACTGGCTGTTACTCTTTTACTTATCTTCAATTTCAATTGTCGAGGGGAATGAGGCGGTAGGGAAGACCAACACCATCAGAGAAATACTTGAAATACTCGTTAGTAACATTTAAGCGTAGATTTACATTTGTTTGAGTATTTCGCTGGTTTCGAGAAGCGTATTAGTTATTCATTGTATACTTGGTTACTTCCAAATAATATATATACACGGTAGTAAAATAAATTATATTTTCTACTAAAACATAATTTCAACGTAATCTAGGGGCAGTTTTTTTAATTTTTGAAAAAGGAAACATGTCAAAATTAGATTCAGAAATTTAACTAACTTTATTTTTAGTAAGTGTATAATAAAATCGAAAAAGACAGCCGTACGGTTTTGCATATATCTGTCATAAAAACTTGTCAATGTAAAACCATTCATGATATCGTTTTGCATGTTGTGTGTGCTCTCTAACAGTTGAAATGTCATTTACCATCTTTGATTTCTGTTATTATTTTCGTATTGATTTGAAATAAGAACACATTTCTAAAGGCTACAGTTTATAGAAATATAAACAGTGACGTAATATTTCTCATATATGTTACAAATTTTAAGTAGATTGGCGGAAAAGCTTAGTTAGTTTTTTTTCTGTTTCATAGACTTAATTATCATCACAGCATGTGTTATGGCGTTCAATGGGTGGCTTATGTGCTATGAATATACCACACTCTGTCGCTCAGGAAGTCGCTACTCCACTGCAAAAGTACCATAAACATGGGTATCTAACCAAACTCGAGGCGCTAAATCGAAATTTAATTAACTCTACAACCAAATTAACCAATTTAATTTGAACGAACTTCGAAATAAATAAAAATTATATACGCGCGATTAAATCTTAATTATAAATACTTGCGGCCTTAATCAATCCAATAGATTGAAATATTGGATAATTCTTTATTCCACTATTCTTTGAATAATATGTATAACTTATATCATATACGAACGGCCAACGACCATACCACGTTGAAAGCACCGGCCCTCGTGCAATCACCGAAGTTAAGCAGCATTAAACGCGGATAGTGCTTGGATGGGTGACCGCTCAGGAACACCGCGTGCCGTGTTCTCTTGGCTATGGGAGGGAAAACCCAGAAAGATAATCGAACACTAACCAACCAACCCGCCTGGGCAGCGTGGTGTTGCTATGTCCAAACAAAACCCCCCTGGAACAAAAAAAAAGCAGGGGGAGGCCTTCATCCAGCAGTGCATCGACCCCGGCTGATGATGGTGATATGCATAGTATTTTGCATTATTATCGAAATTATCAATTCAAATAATTTTATATAAACAATTTTTTCGCATTTCGACAAAAATGTCATTAAATTTGAATTGTTTCAAATTTGTACGATTCCACATGTTTTGTCACTAACGACCAATAACGTGGATAGTTAATTTGCTGTGTGATAAAAGTCAATGTTCATTGTCTAAAATTATAATCAAATAACTATAAAAAAATAGAGCCAAATACTTAAATATTAATATACGAAATATGGTTCGAAAAAATTTTCAGCGTTATGGCAGAATGAAAATAAAGATGTGTTTAATCTTGCTTTTCACAATGGACTAGCTACAATGCGATCCGCTGATTCACTGCAATATATATTAGATAACACAATCAGATATCTTTTAAAAGTTAGCCTCATTATTTTGATACTTAAAACAGTTTTAAAATAACTGCGTTTGGTCCATTTCAAACCACTGCATAGTAATAGTGATCAAAGGCCGATAACACAATTAACGCTATCTGTTATCCCCAGAAGGAATACAATTTTAGCGTTTCGTGGTATTATTATCTATCGTATTATTGGTTCCGAGTATAGACAAAAGAATTTCATATTTCCATGCTAATAATAAAATAAAAATAGTTGTATATTCGCAAGCGTATATCATGTTGTTGGTAATGCAATATGCGCTACAATCCAATACATTATATATGTATTCATATAGTTTATGATATTGACTGAAAGATATGGAAGGATTATCAATATAAAACATGAATTGTGGAAGCTTTGTACGATTCCACACCTTTTATTACTAACGGCCCAGGTTTCGTCTTTCGGCATCTTCAGGCATTATATCACACGGATGCAACAGAACTGAAATTTCTGTTTCAATAGTTGAAATTATATATATATAATACATATATAGATAAAGATCCAATGTTTTCGGATGACATTCTGAGTTTGTATTCTCATAACTTATAAACTACTTTATGAATGAAATAAACAATATTATCATCTTAACTTTAGGAAACAACTCTTAATTGTGAAATGAATTACAATTGATGGAATAATCCTTTTTAAGTTTATTTTTTTCATTGGAAGAACGTATGAAAATAAGCGTAATTTAAATTCAAACACAATCATCTTTTATATGTAAAAATATTTAAATTATTTGATTCTTTAATTTATATAACATTACTTCACCCGTCGGTGTCCTGTTCTACAAGGTAGCATGATCGATAGCTCGAATCCTTGAATTGTCACAGCAATTTTATATTTTTGTAATTATCTTGTTATGAATTTATTTTAAAAAAAGTCGTGAATGGCTGTGAATGTGAATGGAAGTCTTTCATCCCACGCATCATCTATTCAATTCATCAATGCATTTGCGCACAAAGTAATGGGTGGCTATACATAATGTATTTTTCCACGTATTATCTAAAGAATTCTCAGCATAAAAAAAAACAGTATGTATGGATGTATTATAAGAGAATTTGCTAATTAAATAGTAGAGATCTGCACTAGTAAGGCTTGCCCGGGGCCCTCTACCTAGTCCGGCCTGTAGATCGAGTTTGAACAGGCGAAGAAAAATTCGGGTTCGGATACTAGTTCGGGCATGGAATTTATTTTGGACTATCGGTCACGAGCTAGTCATTCGATAATTAATCATTAAATTGGTTTTTAAAAAATAAGATTCAATAAGATCTATATTCTATGCCCTAGCCTGATTCCGGTGTTCAATTGTCTTTACTCGCTCAAGTTTGGTCTACAGAGCGGTCAAGGTAAAGAGAAACCTCCAAGCAACCCGTGCAAATCTCCACTACCCATAAATTACACCAACTGTCCTTTTCTAGCTGTTTTACAAAATATTCTCGTTTTATATAAAAATATATATTCTATTGAAATTTTCCATGAGAAATACAAATAAAATACACATAAAATACATTTTGGAAATTTTTAACCAGTCTAGTGCCTTGCACGCACCGGTGCGTGAATGGAGTACTCGACGGAGCAACATTCAACTGTTATGCGGCTCGACACGTAATATTTTTTTCACAAACGTCTCATCTTGACTCTAATTAAATTAATTGAAATAACGTACTTTTTTCAAATAATTTTATGGCCCTCCAAACGTAATTATTATTACAAATATATTTTCATTTTTTTTTTGTTATATAATAGTTTTTATATAGTAATTTTGTTGTAAATATAACAACATTGGTATTTTATTAAGTAAACAATTTATTGTTCTTAAAATATTTCTGTAGGAAAAAAATAAGAGGTCGCTATGCGATGCATTTTTTGTGGCTCAAAAAATAGGGCGTCGAAATTATATTACTTCTTGGGCCTCCCAATTGCTTAATTCGATCCTGTTAGAACCGTTTTATCTTAAGACTTATCCTTTCAGTTGAAAATGCATTTTTTTATATCATTTCCTTTGTGAGTGTTCAAAATTATTTTTAATGTCCTTATTGATGTAAAAATTGTTAAAAAACTTTGCAAACTACACCCAGACCTTTTTTTACGCGATACACTGGCTCCAGAAAAAGGCGCGTAAAAAAATCGCGTAAAAAATGTTTTCACGCAATTGCATTATATTTCTTTTCATACCCTAAAACATAAATTCGCATAATATCCGATACACTTGTCAACATTTGGCAATTGTATGTGTATTTAAAAAAATGGAATGCTTTACAAAATTAAGTTTTAAAAACACACATATTTTATTAAAAAAAATGAAACGTACATGCCTAGCATCATATATAAATGTCTTCTTTAAAACAAATTAGGGGAAAAATCGCATAAAAACAAGTGAAGCGCGTAAAAAAATGTAGTGGTGCCGTCCAAAAAAATCGCGTATAATCGAATTCACGTGAAAACATTTCGCCTAAAAAAAGGACTGGATGTATTTATATTTTGTATATAATAAGCACTATTATAATAACAATTTTTTCTTTGTAACGTTAATTTCAACGAAAAATTCATATACACAAACAAATAATTCAATTGCGTCATTAAATTTATGGACATTCCGTTAAAAGTGTATATAAAAAAAACATTTATATTTTTTCATAGTAAACGATTCCAGTAAATTGTCCGTTTTAAATTTGAATATGCCGCCAATTTATTAATTATTTTTACTTGCGCTACTCACCGTTGAGAGCGCTGCATAGAGTAAAAAAAAGGTCAGCAAATATTGACAAACATACAACGAATCGGAAAGATATATAATAAAAATATATATAAAAAGTAAAATAAAATATAAAATAATGTAAAAATAAAACCTAATATATTATGCATACCATGTATTGGAATTTTTAAAAATACATTATTTATCTGTTGGAAACAAATAAGTATTTTTTCTTTGTTTATGTTTGTAATCTATGCCCATTAGAAACTATTCTTCACTAGTCTTTGTTGTTGCTTATGGATATTGCGACCGCTTTTTGTGATAATCTTATTTTTAGATGGATTAAAATAGCCGTTTTGTTATATTTTCTGCCGTTGTGGCATCACTTATCTCCATGTTAACTTCAAGTGATTTTGGTCTTTTATTTCAGTGTTCAAAAGTATTCATGTTTGGCTACTTGATGTATAGGTTACCATGTCAGCTTCGGCTGATCCAACTAAAAGCAGAGATAGCTATATGAAGATGCTTTTAACGACTGTATCGAAGAATTTAGATTTGGTAAATAGCTTTACATCTATCGAGAGGATCCTTCGGAATTACCTTTCGATTAAATGTTTGGATGTGAATTATCCGTGTTAGTGCTTTTAATTAACCTCACATTTGCATAATGTTGATTTTTTTAACTACTAACAAGTGTGTGTATCTAATAACGCCGTGTTTATTTTTTATTAATTTAAATCAATTTAAACATTGTTTTACCCTACATATTTACCATTAGGAGGCCGGTATATCGTGAGTGTGTAAACATTATGCAATTCCTAGTAACCATTAGACATCTCCTGTGATATTCTTTCAAGTTCATATTTTTACCTTAACGTATACCTAGTCATCTCAAGTAAAACTCATATTCTCTTAATGAATCGGTAAAGTCGTATTTCTTTGTCATTTGCCTAATACATCTTAAATACTTCTACTGCTATTCTGAATGTCATTTATTCTTGATGACAAATATCTATTATTTGAGGAGCAAATGTCTACGTAATTTTATTGAAATTTCAACTTAAGTTAACTCTACCAACCACACTCACAGACAGCATTTCCCTAACTTCTTGAATATTATTTTTGTCCAAATTGTTTATCATTGTTGTACAAACCTGTATAATACAAATGAAAATTAGTCGAACCTAAATTAATTCTTAAAGCTCGGCTGAATTATTCATTTTTAATGCATACTTGAAAAAAACAATGCTAATTATTGAAAATTTAATGTGTTTCAAAAAAATGGTATTAATCTTCTCGAATTCTTAATATCTGTTTATAATATTTAACACTGTTATAGCACAAGTAATGCACAATATATATGTGCTTAATTGGACAGTATAAACTCATCTTACTCGGCGCTAATTTTTAGAGCAAGACTTGTTGACAACTGTTTTATTAAACTTTATTCAAACTGTATTATTTAATGTTTTCTAATTATATATTGAAAATATGTATACCGGCCTCAAAAAAATGCAATCACTTTGCATTATTTCTTGCATTTGATAAAATACCCCTAAATTTTTTATTCAAATAACATAGTTACCTTTACCTATATATACATTATAAATTAGTTAAACTCCAATGTTATATTGAATGTACCTACATTTGGGCAATCTTTATACCCTAACAAATGTTACATTTTTTCAGGAAACTAGCTCTGATAGAGACATATATCAAAACGAAGAGAACCTACACGAAACGTTTGTTTCGTATATTCAAGCGATAACAGGCTCTTCTGTAAGTAAGCTACGCCTTGTAATCTTGACAAATTAACTGTAATATTATTTGTCCTATCAGTTTTAGATATATCAGCTAGTTTCACATTCTATTATTTATATGAAAATATTATATTTTTGTAACTGAAAGATATTTAATATCCAATTGCAGCTGTAATAAGTAAAATTGATTGAAATAATTATCATTTTTCAAAATAACAAACATCAAATTTATCCAATTTGGCAGACATGGTTGTCTGGGGTGTAATATGCAGGTGGTGATTATCTCATGTCCTGAAAAAAAATTAAATCATTATTTAACCCTTTAACTGCAACTATTGTTTTCATAAATATCTATGAAAAATGTCAATAGTCGATGAAAAAATAAAGTATTGATGTTGAACCACTTACGAGTCTAGAACGACAATAATGGAGATTCTTTTCTAAATTTAGGCAGCATGTCATAAAGCATTTTTTGTATCAAAACTGTGTCCCAATACCTCTAAGTAAAACACAAAAAATAGTTATGGCCGCTAATTCCAATTTCAAATGGATCGGTGGTAGAGACACGTGTTCTCTGTGTGATGACGACTTAAAACGTATCAGTATAGCATACAAGCAGTTTTCTATAGTCCGGCCTATATATCAGCATATAGTATGGGAAGGATAACCCAGACAGAAAACCGAACACCAATCCGCTTGGGCAGCGTGGTGTTGCTATGTCCAAACAACCCCCCTGAGAAAAAAAATGCTGGGGGAGGCCTTCATCTAGCAGTGGATTGACCCCGGCTGATGATGATAGTAGTTGAGAGACATAAAGTGATATGCCGATATATAGGCATCTCACAGTTAAGGGTTAATATATATAAAACTGTTCAGCGAACTTTACAAGAAATTGTGTAATTTTTTATTGGGCTTCTGCCATAAGTAGGTACCAGTGTAAAAAATATAATTCATACTCAATATTCAGGAATACTTGGTTTTATAATTTTCGACTTGATTCAAAAATTTGTTAACTGATTTCTTTTATCTATCAAATTCATATTACGGTTAATATGACTAATAAATGTAAAATACAAAAATTGAACTATTCTGAGCCAAGCTGAGCTGATTGTAAGGCAATCAAATATTCATAAAAGAAAAGTTATCCTTTATTTTTAATCACTTGAAAATTAAAAAAAAACTTGATATGTGCGTGTATTTATAATTATTGGGGGTTTTTAGTTTTAATTTTACGTTTTAATTTTATCTCTTTTTATTCCTTTTATTTATTCAGTTAATTATTGAATATATTTCAATTTCGAGTCGTATTTTTGTTTTTAACACACAAATTATGATAAGCTTTGTTAGTTTTCTCGAAATACTGAAAAATCTGCATTTTCGAACCCGCTATTTTTGCATTTACCTGAATAATACATATATACTGAAATTTATACCAAAGGGTAGAGATTACTTCAAGTAGTATACATCAGTCAGAACCTCGCATCTCTGTTAGATAACTCACAATAAATCTTTCTATCTGATCAATATTGAGTTAGTAATTTACTATAAATTCCATTTATACTGCACTCCAACTGAATATGAAATATCTGGGGTTATTTCATCTTTTGTCTAAAGGGAATTTTTTCAGTCCGTATTTATTAAATTATTAATCATATTAATGAAGCAATCTATACATATTATTTGTATGATATCCTTATTAACTGGTAATTTATAACGTGCAAAAGAATCTAAAATACTCAATAGAATGTGCTGCAAGTTTATATTTTGATATAATATTTAATTGAGAGGATTGCCCTATAAATTTATCTGCATGCCAAAGTAGTTAGTTTGGTTTTTTATTGATTTATTCTGCGTGTGGGCTATTGAAATTTGAATTTAACAAAGCGACTGCATCATTATTACTATCTATACAATTCTGTAATTGTTACGGATAGATTTCTGATAGTACAAATACCACTGGATAAATTTACATCTCTATTTTTTGCAATAGGGATACATGTAAAACTTTGATTTTGAACAAGTTATTGAATATTATATTGTATAAGCAAGTTATGAATTTATGTATTTGTTAAGCCTGGAAATAGAATCTCGAAATATACATTGTGAGATGATGGGTTTATGGGGAGGTTATGCTAACTATGTTCATGTTCATTAAAAGTAAATTACCATTATTTAGGTTTATGGATTTTAGTGGTTTTGTGTTTAGTTATAGTATTTGCTTATTATCATATCCATTGTGACCAAATTAACTAGTATTTCGGTATTTTAGTTCTAAATAGGTTGCTGATCAAACTCCGTGTTGTAAATTGATAGGGTTGTTGTTTATTTATTCAAAAAAAAAATTCATGCAGCTGGCACACATTCTTTATGATGTGTTACAATGATGCTCCTATTTAATTTATTTAGTAAATTGCCGTAAATATATTTAAAAACGTCCTGCATATAAAATGACCATTAGAAGCGGATACCTTTGGTGTGGATGGAGCACAGCTACGCTCGATCCGGGGGCAGAGGGTGCGGAGTGGGCATCGCTGCAGGAGGAGGCACGAAGCTTCTTCTCGTGCGGCAGCCGCCCAAATGCCCCGACTGCCACGGCGCCACTTTGGAAGACGATGAAGTTCTGGATGTGGAGTCTTTTGAAATTGTTCGTACACATTGCGTGATTCATATTTGATCAAAATTCCTAAACTTCTGTCTTTCTGTCTCAACTGTTAATACAACTAACTGCAGTCTGTCGATAAGTGACTCTTTTAAATATATGAAAATTAACAATATTGCTAATCATTGTATTAAAATATTGATTGATTTGTCCTGAAAACTTTTGAAGTATCATTTGTTTCAACATATCTGAATTAAATTTGATTTGAATTGTTACAATTTTGTACGATTCCACATGCTTTGTCACTAACAACCCGGGTTTCGCCTTTCGGCATCTTCAGGCATTCTATCATTATTTTATATTATTCTATTATATTCTATCACACGTTATTCGGCAGAACTGAACAAACAGAACTGACTGATAAATTATATCTTAACTAATTTTTGAAATAATCGATGATGGAATAAAAGCTTAAAAGAACTGTTATTTACGAAGAATTGTTAAAACGACTTAATAAATGGCATCAAGACATCTTATCTTGTCTTGTGAAATAATTTAAAAATTTATTCATGTCATATTCTTTAATAATAAATTTAAATTACAGGAACCACCACCACCATTATTGTTGGACGAAATTCCATCTTTGGAAAATGGACTCGGTGATGAGGATATGGTCGCGGAAGATGAAGAAAAACCAGATTGGGAAGAGAAGCTTCGCAAGTAAGAAGATGAAATAATACGGAGCTTTTCCAAAATTTAAAATTCTAATATTTTTCATTTTTCAAATTTTTTTCAATCATATAAAATGTGATGCCCACATATGATGCAACCTATATTGGATAAAAAAAAATTAGGATACACTTAACAAAAATCTAAATATCGGCAAGAAATATTCTGGAATGAGATAAAACATCATTTTTCTAAAAATTAGGACATGTTCTAACTTGTATCCAGACTGGTTTTGCTGTTTTAGGTTATCAAGTATGGTAGACCAATCCTGATAATATGCAATATGTTCTTCACATGGTTCTCATTTTGGTCATAATATTAATCTTAAAAAAACATAACGCTTACAGTTTGGCTTGGAGTTCATCCCAAAGCCATCTCCTCGAAGGGACCCTTTCATACATCTTGTCGGCCCGTGTGGCACTCTTGACTGTGGGAGCGGGAGGTGCAAGAAGAGCGGCCGCACTAGGCGGTGCCTCTCGTTCCCTTCGTCATCTTCTTGCCTCCCCTCCGACTCGATGGCAGACTCGTCTTGTTCAATGGCTGCACAATGTACTGATTGAACATCTACCGCCTCCACTTTTGGCATGCTACAAGGACATTATGCTTGTGAGTCAATAAAGTTCTTTCAATAAGTCTTAGACGAATTTACCTTCCACTATTCATTAATAATTGATAGTATAAACAATTATACGATTGCTTGTATAATTTACATTAATATTTACAGAAACAATCATTCCAAATGATTTTTTCTACATAAGCTATTTTGAAAATCCCTAATTAACTAAGGGTATTTTAAAAATTGGGTGAACTGAACATAAAATTTCCTAGCATTTGACATTAAAAAGCTTGGAAGTGCATACAATAAACAGGGTGATATTGTTGATTATCTATGAATTATAGTGCATGATACATCTTAATAATAATTTACATTCTGTGGTGTAAAGTGCATCAGTATTGTCTCTTTTCTTGAAAGAAAATTCATTCTAACATCTTTTGATATTTCACTTTATTAGTACAATTACTCCTGAATGTTTTTTTTGCTCTGGATTTTAACATTAAATGTCTACTATGTTTGACTTTTATATGGTATTACAATAAATTTTGTTTTTTACACATTCTTATCAGCATTGACAAATATGTAAAAATAGCGAATCAAGTTATGCAAAGAGTAAATGTTATCTCTGATGTCTATTTCAGACTTTGAAAAGCAAAACACCCATTCTTGTAGAGAGGATGACGATGGGTCACCCGCTGTCTGGTCGTGTTCGAGGTGCAGAGAATGGAGCAGGAGGACCAACAATTGCATCTGGAAGCAATCAACCGTCTGATCCTGGAGTGCCACTTCTTTTACTCATTCCATCCGGACGATGTAAGAGAGATGCGAGATGGGCGGAGAGACTGAGAGCCGTGGGACAAGTGCACGTTGTCCACTCGCATCAATGTAAGTGTTCAAAATTATGTTTTATCCATTTTATTTGAATTCCCACACATAATTGCATAGTTATTTCAATGATATTGTTATTAATAGATAACAGTCACAATGTACATCCACAACGGATAATAAAAGTTGAATAATATAAAGTAGGTCTTTTGTATCCACTTATTATCTGGCGTTGAAACTAATTGAAACTAATTTCTGATTGTCATAATAAAATCTTTAATTCTGAGTTACTCAGACTTTACTTGACCACTCTTCATATTTTTCTCTTGACAGCCAATTGGCCAGCACGGCTGCCGTTGTCTGCTTGCCTGGCTCAACTTGTCGGAGCAGGTCGAGCGAGAGCTTCTTCCTTACGCTCTGAACATCCACATCGACCTCTTGTTCTCGTTGGACAAGGAGCTGGTGCTTCAATAGCTGTTCAGGTATTATTTTAATTTATTAACCAAGTCAACAACTAGCATAGAACACATTTACTGTATTTCATTTGATTACGTTCAACGAAAACAAGGCTTGAGACGAAAAGAGAAAAACATTCATATATAAATTAATACACTCGGAATGATAAAGGTAGTACTACTTATTGCACCTTCTCCGCTTTGAAGGCGGGTAAGGTATATATCTATTCGATTTTTACATATAATTATTATGTATCTATCTCTTGAGGATAGTCACAGCTACACATATATCAACAAAAATAAAAATATATTTGATTTCCTTAACACAACAACACTTCATATCATCTGAATCACCTACATATACTCTTGGTGATGCACAAATTACATGCATTGTGAGCTAGTCAGTTCTATAACAATGAAAAGCCTTGAATAAATAGAAAATTCCAACCAATATCACTGCGAATCATATGGGCATGATAAATAATGTAGTACAATAACATTCCTCATGTGGCATTAGTATATCTGTTAAATGCCCTCAAGACAATGGTACGTTTGTATTTATGTATTTTAGATACGCACTGTTACTTGAATGTATTTTTTGAGAAATTATTTTATTGCATTCGGGAACGTCTGCTATACTACTTGTTTTCAGTTGACTTCAACAAGTCATCAATTATATCTCTCTTTCATTTAATAAGAATACTTATATAGAATTTTTTCTGTAATCCTTTAATAAATTTTTAGTTGGCCGTGAGTGTGGCTGGTGTTGCCGGTTTGGTATGCTTAGGCTTACCATTATTGACTGCAGATGGACCTCGAGGAACTCATGATGATTGCATCTTGGATATTCCTTGTCCAACACTCTTTGTCATAGGGCAAAATGGATGTCAGTCTACGTAAGTAAAATTTTTATTCTTTTTCAACAATCAAAATTGTAAAATGTTTCAATGAAATATTGTCTAATGATCTACACGTAGCAGAAATAATTTTGTGGATTTCTTGACAAAACATTTATAATTCATACATAAGTATTTTAAATAATAAAACAATATTTTTTAGCACTATTTCCACAATATATTTGATGGTCAAGACCGGTTTCATTCATCGTCAGCATTATCAACAGATAATGTTTAGTTGAAAATGAAAATATATGTCTTTTTTATCTATGCATTTCCATCAAAAAGCGACAGTTAACTCCGTATAAGTGACACATAAAGCATAAGGTATATAGTTCATTATTTTGTTATTTTTGGAAATTCAGTCAGAAGTTTTTGTTGATAATACTCGTGATGAGCGAAACCAGTCCTGATTTTATATTGTAAAGATAAAATTGTGGAAATAGTATTAAGCATTGTCTTAAATATTTGAATATAGTACCAATCAAACAAGAAGTGACAGTTAACACATTAAAAAGAAATTGTAATTATTAATGCATTTCTATAAAAATTATTTACATGAGGCTAATTAATAAATTATGCATTTGCAAAAATGAATATTAAATATTGAAAAGTTCCATTAACTATTCACAGACAACAAGATGTGGAAGAATTGAGATGCAAGCTTAGAGTCAGAAGTCGTCTAGTTGTCGCTGGTGGTGCTGATGACCTCTTAAGGCTTCCCAGACTCAAAAGGCATATCGAAGGAGTCACCCAACGAATGGTGGAATGCGCAATAGCGGTAAATATATATGTATATATAAAGATACTTAATTATGTAATGTTTATTGATGGTATGATATAATTATTTTGTGATTGTCAAAATGTAGCAATCTTGATGATAACATACAGTAAACAGCATCAAAATTCTAGTATGGGTGTCAGTTGCTCGGAATTTAACCTCGGAGACAAAAATTACTCTTAACACAAAGCAGTTTGGGAATATATTAGCATTTGCTTTGTCAAACACATTTTAAAACACCAAAAAACGTATTTCTTTCCGTGAATCTTATTTTTTGCTTATGCATAAAGATTTCACTTATGACATAATATTGGAAAAATATTTTATCATTTTGATATTTAATAGAAAAAAATATTAGTGTTTGCAACAAGGATAGTACAGCGTTTACAAAAGCATTCCACAGGATCAGGTGGAATCTGAATAAATTATAAAATTAGTGGTTAAACAATTAATTGACAATTAACAGAGAATATTAAAAAATACAATTGGCTCCAAAACGCTCTTCCCAAGATTTAACCTATACTGTACTTTTTTTATGCTCGTTAATTCTTATTGTTTTTTTTTTTTTTTTTTATTTATGAATATGAGTACATCAATAAAGAACACTTGATTGAAATATGGTTTTATATTACGGTGAAAAAAATAGCAATGTATTTTAGTTCTACAAAAATTATTTTTAAAAAATATAGTTGATAGCTATTTCGGCTCACGCCATCGTCAGAACTATGTTTAAACTAACATTCGCTTATCTATATATATATAGCTGTAGAAAAGGCACACAATATATCCTCTCTCCTGTTTTAACAGTCTAGCGTGTTACTTTCACACAATAAAACTAAATTTGCAAAAATTCTAAATGAAACAAAAAGCGGCTATGACAATAAGTTTACATGTGGGGCGGAAGTGGTCATTACAGAAGCAAATCAGACCACCCCCTAGTAATAGGGTCGGACTAATGGGGATACTATTATATTAGTTTGTTCGTTAAGAATCCTTTGTGATAATTAATGTCTACTGATTTCCAGCTGTTCCAAAGCTGTCATTTTGCGACCCAAATTATTACTACAAAGATGCAAATATTTAGGCGCTGAGTTTGAATTTATATTATGTGATTCTTTAATAACGTGATTAGCGAATTGTGAATCTGTTTTTTTACTGTTGAATGATCTTACATGTTCTTTAGCTCGAGTAGATATACTTCTACCTGTTTGTCCGATATAAACTGATAAACATGAGCCACAGGACATTTTATAAATACCGCTTCTGTCCACTTTATTAATTTTATCTTTACTATTTTTAAGATGTCTGCCTAAATTATAGTTGACCTTGAAATCTACGTTTATTGAGTTTTTAATCTTGATGAATTTTTTCACTAATGCTACCTAGGTAGTTGATTGATTTAAAGAAGCGGTTATCCTGAATTGTGTTTGGGTAAATGAGTTTTCTAGCCAGATGTAATTGTTTTTTATATAATAAATTATTTATCGTCGCTATCTCATAACTGGTTTTATATTCTTTGATCTAGGATGAAGTAGGCAATTTCTTGAAATGCTTGGGCCAGTGGGAAGGTGAATCTGGGGGACGTTCATCACCTGACAGTGTAGCAGGCGAAGAGGATTCTCGGTTGACTATTCTAACCCCACCCATTGTGCAAAATACCCCTCGGCCACGTCCATTGCCGCCAGTCAAACGAAGACTTGAAACGATGCCCAACGCATTACCCCAACCTCCTAAGAAGAGGATTAGAGTTAAAAAGCCAAAGCTTGACACAGAAGGTTTGCTTTCATTTCTCATGTTTTTTAACTCTAATTATTCTTCGGAAAATAATTTAACTGCAATAGCCTGTCTAATAATTACGGTAGTTACACGACAACTAAATAAAGTACTACCATCCGTTGAAACTAGGGATTGCAATTTACCGCCAAATTTCAGTAACTGGTAAACGCTAAATAATTTCACCTCTTACCGGTTTACCGGTATTTTACCGGTAAATGAAAAAAGACGTTGATTGTATCATTAAAGTATAACTGTACGTGGCTACTTTCATTAAAAATGGTATCCTGGATTGAAATATAAATAATTTAAAATACAATTCAGGTGAATAGTAATGTCATAAAATGTACTTTATATATGTTTCAGGTGAATATATGTATGTTTTGAATGTATTTTTTTAAGTAAATCAAATAATTTATTATTTGCCACACAAGGATTCATTGATTTAAATTACAACTATGTAATATTTGGTTTACCTGCCTGTAAGAAGTTCATACGCTAAACTATTAGTTTATCTATTAACTTATTGGTGTAGTATATATTTATTTTATACATGTATGCATAATTTGTATCTGTTAATATAAATTCATAATTAAAATAAAAAAAATCAATTTATCGGATTATAAAGTTTATTAATAAATGAGTTGAAAAAAAACTTCTCACTCCATCATGCCATATTTCATTATAAAAAATCATTATAATATGCCTGTATCTGGCACTAATTTGCGATAAAAACATTTCCGGTAAAAACTGGTAAATTTTTCAATTTACCGGTAATTACCGTTGGTGCATTTTGGGCCATTTTTCGGTTAACCAGTAAACCGGTAATGGAATCCCTAGTTGAAACCTCACCATTTGGAGCCATATCCTGCAATTTTACCATGTTAATCGTCTTTTAAATTTTTTGTCAGAAATAGAACATCTGTGATACACGGCATGCATTCATTATTGTCATCACAAATAAATAGTCAGCTAACGGCAAAAGTATAACCATGTTTTTAACTATAAAACAATAATTCACATGTAGATATCACATAGGATGTGATGAGCGTCCTGTTTTGTTGGCATGTTTACAATATTGACCTTTTTATTGAACTGCTGTCAGTTAAAAATTGGCTCATTCAGAAATCAGTCCCTTTTTTATATCTATTCACCACTACGCTTATAGAATTAATAAATAAATTGACTCTTAAAACCTCTATCGAAATAATTGTTCACACTTATTTGCCTTCATGCAGATCCGAAGTCCACATCACCCATTAAAAGTCGAGGGAAAGCCCTTTTCAAAGTAAACAATCCTCCGCCGGAAGGTGCCACAATTAGTATGGGACAATTACTCTCGAAAGGGGGTGGTAAGTTTACATCTGTGAATTATTTTTAATGGAATCTTCTATCTAGCCGAAATTTGTCTTAATATTATGGTTACTTCATAATTGACATTCAATTTGTACAATGTTTTCAGATGATAGTCTTACAGTGGACAACAGTAACAATCTATCTCCACCGCCCAAGAGACAAGAACACAACTCTTTCATACAAATATCGAATAATGTACTCAGTAGGTATGTTCACTTCAAAATTTTATCAAGTGAATAATGAATCTCATCTAAATAGATGTTATCCTATGAATAGAGTAAGGTTAGAATGATTGGGATTGAGAATATAACAAATTGGCTCTATTATCCTCAGTATGTCTTTTTTTTAACAAAAATCTATATATTTTTCAATTTAAAATGGGAACAATTAAACCAAAAAAGATTTTGCTAGCAACTCTTCCATATGTAAGCTCAGCCGATAATAATTTTTACAATTTATCATTCTATCACAAGAAACAAAAATTTACATGGTTAAATCAAAGGTCTTAAACTGAGGTTACATTTTTATAAGGTAGCAGTATCTGTCAAATTAAAGAATCGTACATGGTGTGTTTGCAATATTTTTTCAATAATTGAACATAACTGCGATTATGATGCCATGTATATTTACCAACTGATGTGTTTTTTTTTTGTTTTTTCTAGAACTCATCCTATCAGTGGAAACGGTACATCTGGTAAATATATCGCATCATTATTTATCAGTGTTAATTGAATCATAGGAAAATAGCGGGTCTAAAACATTTCAATGAGAGAGGGAGACACAAATGTTTTGAGATTCGAAATATACTGCTTTCCAGTCACAAAGTCCCACTTATCAAAATGTTGCCAGATATGTTTTCAAATTGTTTATTGCTGTGTTAAAAATTATAAAGATATTAATAATTCTATTATTTTTAGAATTAAACCATTGCGCTGAAGGTTATGTAAAAAAATACAACACAGAATTTTTTCTTTGTTGTTTTTATTTTGTAGAATATCATTAAAACTTTGCATTAATAAAAAGGTTTATTGTAATCCCATAGTTATCATTTTCCTCCAATTATTTTATCATCTAACTATCATTACACAATATTTTGGTACTCTGATTGCGAACGGTTATAACTGCTGTTTTTTTTTTTTAATTTTTATTTTCTTCCATACGTTCCAAATTGTACATTCTTTAATATGGAAAAATATTACATTACTATTTCAAACTTTATTTTTGCTCTCCCAAACAATTATGTATGTGAACAGAGATTTCTATTTAATCATTTGATATTTTACAGATAATTCTGGAGGTGGTCATTGTATAAAAGGTAATTTGAATAACTATTTGACATAAATATTATTTATACTCTTCTTATGATGGCTAGTCTATGTTTCATCTGGATTTCATATACAGCTGTTTGTAATATTATACTTCTGTTAAATTTTCTGATTAATCAGTGTGGACCTTTTACTTACATTGTGACATTGGTTTGTTAAAGTACTAGATTATATTTGTAGTAGGCTTAAGTTTAAATTTCAATTATAAATGTAGAGTGAAAAAATTTTATTGGAGATATATACTAATATGTTTTGTGCTTTTACAGTTTTGGAGAATATTCCGTTCATAACTCCAAAGCTGATGGGCTCACGTTTGATTGGAAATTCTTCCGGAACACCAAAACCCCCATTGATGTTATCTTCAAGGCGAAATCAACTGGTATGAGTCTCAAAAATATTTTAAATTAGAAAATTTACACCTGTTTCTTCACATTTAATATATATTATAGAACATTGCACATGTGACAAATACTGATTCATGATTTTTAGTAAGCTCTTTATATACGTCTTGTGACACAATTCATATTTTTGTATACTTCAATACGATACACATACTTTATTTGACATCTATTGCGTGAAGTTTAACGGGTTATTTCAAAAATCACAAGTGATGAATGCATAGAATTTCTTGTCCCAAAAACTTGAATCACAGTTACTGAGGGTTAGATGTATTTATGCAATAATTTTGATGTTATTGCTATTTTCAGATTTCACAAAGCAACCAACCCATAAGCTCTACCAATATTATGGATATTCCGATTATATTCGCCGACGACAATAAATCAATTGGTATGTAATGAGTTCATTAACTTTTATCAGGTGTCTTCACAATATATACAGCAGATTTTTGGGATTGTGACTGCTGAGCTGTCATGCAAGAATTCATTTCAGTAAATTATGAACTATGGTCACACTTTTGAATACTTAATCTTTTTGCCAGTCTCTAAGTTATTGGGTACCTGCTGTAATCCAAATGTGCTTTAAATATATAACACCAATCACACAATCTTTTTTTATTTTTTTTTTCGGCATGTTTTGCTTGTATACCACCATTTTATTGATAAAAGTAGCATCCCAGATAAACATACCGATTGCTTTGACTAGATATCATTTTATTGATGTTTGGTTTTTGTTTATTTTTAATTTAAATATTTTAAATTACTTCGATCAACTCAATAGTCGTAAGCCAGGTGAAAATGCATGACTCAATGTACTTACGGAAAAACACTGAATATTAATTTCATGGGTCATTCGCACAATACTTATACCAATTATAGCAGTGACTGTATTGTCTCTGAAGACCTTCAAGAAGCCATATTGCATGTCTGTTGAGTGTGAATTGAAATATTGCTTAAGGTTAAAATTTTGCATGTAGTTTATCATTGAGTAATATGCTTTATATAAACCTATTTTTTTAACATCATGGTCTGTGCTGGTAGATCAGTGCACACTTATATGTAACAGTAATCAAAAGTGATGAATTTTTACTTTTCTCCAATAATTTTCAGATGCTATTGTAAGTTAATCGATTATGCGCTGTTGCAAATTCCTACTGTGTGGAAATACTCACTAAAAATTTAGTCGTTGATTAAACAAGCCTTAATATGTTAATTCAATAAAGCTTCCTGAAAAGTGCAGATTCAGAAATTGACAGTTTTGGAGAAGAATTTTATGAATGTATTCTGATAAACCGTATTAGTTATCAGTAAATGCTCATTAATATTATTATCATGATTGATTTGTTTTTGTCTGTTTTATAGTGAATCAACAACAGCAGAATACATTGACGAAGCAAGGATCGCAGAGTTCTAACATAAAAACAATCATCATCAACAAGCAGCAGGTGATCAAGGCCGCCGATAACGATATCCATCAAAGCGGTGCCGGACCCAGTCAGCAATTGATGCAGCGAAACATTGTGCAGATAAAGATGCCTCCTGGCGGTAGCAACTCTTCCAATCAAATAATGGTCAATTCTTCAAAACCTCCTACAATCAGTGTCAAAAGAGGCGCCATAACGAACAGCACTTTGCAGTATTTACCAAAGTATATCATCGCTAAAAAGATATCTGATATACCAAAGGCTGTTGGGAATTCTGACGGTTCTTTGAACGATATCCCTGACAGTACAAAAACGCATACAGTAAGCAATAAACCCATCATCGTGAAAGGCAAAGGTGGGCCTCTGACCACAATCAAAATGATACCTGGTACTGTCTTTCACAAGAGTCCAAATATGTTGAAGCAGAGTCAGCCTTTGATCATTAAAAGGGCCGTCACTCCCAGCACAGTCAGCGGAAATTCATTGGCATCCTTAAAGAAGAGGAGTGATATTTTGAGGAAAAATATGGCCAGCGACCGAGCAATAGAAGCCGCTGTGGCCAGTATCACCGGTGACCGAGATAATGCCGGAAATTGATTCAATATTTTTTTTGCATTATAGCTACTGTTTTTCATATAGGTGTGTAAATTCTATTATATCAATCAAACATATTAGAACGACAAATATCAAAAAAAAATCAGTGCAGTGGATACTTCTCTATCTCCAGTACACAGTATTACTTAAATACTTACAAATTAGTAAATAGCAGTGTGTTCTTATGTTTTGTTCACACACTTTACCTATTGTTACATTCACATGCAAATAGGTGTGACGGAGAATATTTTACAGTATGCGCGATACACACAGATCATAAATAAGCATTTAAGAGTGGTCTAAAGAAATTTGGACATAAGTACCATAACCACCACCATAACGACACCATAAGAATATGTCAATTGTATCAACACCTGTGTTTTTGCATGGATGGAAAATTAATTACATCTTAAAACATTTGATAAGAGTTGATGAAAAACATGACGTTGAGTTGTAAAATTTACTAATTTTACAGTGTTAATTTTCTCCTTTTTGCACATTAGCATTGTAGTTTTTAACCAATCCTCTGCTGAACCACATAAAGGATATTCCAACATCGATTATTTCAAAAATTAGTTCAATGGTGTTGGTGTTAACCAAACTTATGGAGATTATCAGGAAAAATCATGATATATTTCAGTACAAAATTAGCTCCTCCACTTAAGTTTTTAACACTATATATATATTATAAATTTTTAAGTGTCATCTATCCAATACACTGCAATCAGCTGTCCCAGGAATTATGTTGTTGGCAGTTAGAGGTCAACTACATTCAATTCATTTTTAAAAATTTGTAATACTTAGTTCTCTTTTTCACATATTTATCAATAAATGGATTGCTTATTTTCCATTGGTAATTAAAGCCAGTATATGTAGCATAAATCTTCAAATCTTTCTGAGGGCCACAAACTTTATTAGTTTCTCTTGATGACTTGTAAGCTGAGATAAAGATTTATTTGTAATGATTTGTGTTTGTAATCATTTATTATTTCCAAATATAAGATAGAGCCCCAGCTGGTCTGGAATACCAGACTAACATAAAATTATCTCATACTCTTTAGTAAAATATTTTTGCTGCACCTTTCGTATCTTTTAAGAATTCAAGTTAAAGAATATGCATCCATATGGAAAAACGTATTATTAATTTACTCTTGTTTTAAATAGTGTTCAATTATAATATGTAGTTGCAAAAAACCATTTGACAAGAGTGTTTTATATTTAGTTTTTATTTATTTTTCAAAAATGCTATCTTTGTATTGATATATTTCTCAGGATATAGAGGTATTACTGCCATAGTTTTATTTAAAGATCTAATTTTATTTGTTATTATTTTTATTATCAATTGAACATTAATGTTATATGGTAATATGTTGATCAATTGATATATAGATATAATGCAACTTTCATAGATTTTCAGCGCTCTTATGTGTGCTGTTAATTCATTGGTTTCATTTACAAATAAACATATCTTTATTTATTGTCTACTCTTAAGTCATAGATAAATTTATTTTTTGTATCAAAATTACTCATTAAGTTTTAACAATCGAAGATTTAGTATAAATTTTTGTTTTTTTGGTATAATGCCCAAGTACAAAAAAGCATTCCTTATACACATATAAATTCTATTTTCATTGGGGGATTAAAGAAAGACAGTTTTTACATAACGAAATAAGCGATGGACGATTTCGAATTTATCAAAACGCGTTTAAAATGTGAATGCTACCTTTTGTTCAATAAATTTTTACCTCGGTGTCATTTTGGTGTTTTGAAAATATGAACTATTTTTTTTGTTGTTCCTCATACTTTATTCATAATTGCGTCATATGAGTGCATAGCATTAAAATTTCGCTTTAAGCCTACCTGTACTAATTTCAATTTATGTATAATGCTTGCAAATTATTAAAATAGCATATTTTATTTTGCGTATAATGTAATATTTCAGTCTTATGAAATATTCTTTCTATTCTTATATAAATCTTTAGCTGATTAATATATCCATTGACTTTATCAGTAAATAGAATGTAAACATTACAACTTAAACAACCTCATAGTAAATGACTATATGTTTTATTTTCTGATAAAATTACTGTCATTACATTTTTTATAAAGCCAACCTGATACATTTTAACATAAATTGTTAATCTTAAAGCATGCTTAAAATAGGCCAAATGTATATTATATAATAGACAAAAATGTATATCTATTTTTCTCAGCCTTAAATTTCAGTATAGTTGATTTCAAAATACCTCTTTTTTTATTCTATGCTATTATTTGATATTATAGATTCTGTTTATTTGTATATAATAAATATATTCATGACAAGTGACTGCGATTTTTGTTTCATTTTGATTTTCTTTCCATTTAAAAAGGATGTCATATACAACTATTTAACTGTTATACACAGTCAAAAACGTTTATTCCCATTTTTTATGAAACATCTTTTTTCACTTCCTGAGAAGTGTGGCTTTATATATAAATAAAGTACAAAGTTAGATTAAACAATATTCATATATATATTTAAAATATAAAATAAAAATACACTAATAACCAATAAATGATTCTGGGTAATCTCTCGCCAATGATAATTAATCGATTATCTGATGGAAAGTGCTGGTTATCATATAACATTATGACAGACCAAATTATTGCACTCTTATTATTAGACCGTGTCTGTTTATGGATTTCTGTCTGAAGGCTCAAAGAAGTCAGTTATGTATAATATTCTCCCATGCATCCCCTAGAGCGGAGTTTCTCTAACTGTTTCACCGTTCAGACTGCAAATATGAAAATTTCAATGAAACAGTTTTTTTAGGTTCGGTAATTAACTCATAAATTTATTAAGTAGCTTATTTTTGTTCAGAACACCAATTCTCTGCAGAACATAGTTTGGGGAACTGGTCGCATTAGCAATTGCTAATTGCTTGTCATGTCTTATTCCTATCTTCGCTTTGCTCTCTTTAAGAAAAAATGTCATGCTTCAATCAAGAGACCACACAATCCAAGTTTTTTTGAAAGCTTTGTAAGCGATTATATTACCGGATGAAAGTAAAAACCTGTTCTATTATCTGTTTCACTTGTTAACTAATGTCTAAAAACTGCTTCAGTTGTGACATTTTTCTTACAGGGTGCGATATATAAATGGTGTATCTGAAATTTGCTAGTAAGTTATCCATACTATTAATGCAATTTGTACGTTTTAATTCTTTTAGTGAATACGGCTAAGCATGAGGTTATCTAAAAACGTTGGTTTACGTATGTTATATTAAAATTATGATTATATTTTTATCAATTACAGCAGTCGAGTGTTATCAGGACCGGTAATACAGCACATATCAGTAGTGTCAGTGGCAGCTCTACTTTTTTTTGCTCATAGGGGGACGTGAATAGCATAACCATTTTTTTTTTTAGTATTTAGTGACCAGTTCATGATTCTATTCCTATTTGGCTTAACTTAAGAATGAAAATGTTTTTAAGTTAACCAAGGTTGAATCCTTAATTATTTTTGAAAAAATATACATTGGTATAGTTTTTTTATTGGTATTTTTTTATCTGTCTGAATTGTAAGTATGTAAGGGTAAATATTTTTTAAAAAAATTATAAAGGAATAAATACCAATGAATAGTGATGATTTTTAAAAATGTCAACAATTCTGTTGGTTTTGTAGTGTTGGTTAGCGATGGGAAAAAACAGAAGTGGAAAAGTGGAAATTGTATCATTTATCACAAAATAAATGTATGATTAAAAAGAAACATCATTCAATTTAAAATTTGTATTTTCACTGTTATATATATTTATAAATTTGTGATCACAAAATCTTAAAATAGGATACAAAAAATTCCATGGGTCAGCAGTAAAGAAAAAAATTCGAGCACATATCATAATTGGCCTTGCGGAGAAGTACCCTAGCAATAAGAGCCCTACCTTGGCAATCAAATACTTCCCGGTTCGTGTGATACAAAAACAATATCAGGCTTAGTTAGTTTTACATATATTGTATGATGTCTTGGGCATAAGTGCTGGTGATATTTTTTTTCTTACGTTAATGTAATAATGTTAGTAACTTTTACTAACTATTCTAACACAATTTTTAATAAAATTGAATTGATTCAATAGCGATATCTCAACGGAAAAGTTACATAATATTTAAGACACAAGAATGAATCACATAAATGTCCCACATGTAGGCTGAAGCTGAAATCTTCTTCCTTCTCTCTATAGAGAATTGACAGATATGAAGGTGAAAATATCTATTTGGTACTATTTTGAAAATGCTTTCATATATAATACAATGTAAAAGAAACTACACAATTAGATAAAAAATTGCTACAAAAGTAAATGTATTAAAAAAGTTAAATTATCAAAATATAGATCTGCCACTGGGCAGCACCTATATAATATAAAAATAGTACTACTGGCCACAAAACACAGGATCGACTCATCGATTCAAAATAAAACAAACGACAAAATGTTTGAACTGCTATATAGCAGAATGAGATCATAATTGTACACATCATAACAACAATCAGTGACTCGGCAACGCAATGCACTATAAAAAAAAAATTGGTGGAGCTCCACTCTGATAGATGAAAAATAATAAACGATGATGTGGGGTGCGAGGGCCCATTTACACTTGCTTATTGTGATATATACCTTCAAGTCCGCATTTTCTGATGTATCCAATGATATGTCTGATATTGTGAAAAAATTTGAGCACTCTAGTGAAAATAGTTCCTTCAACCATCTTATAATTGACAAAAACTCGGGGGAGATATTTATCGGGGCCGTGAATAGACTTTACCGTTTGGATCCGGACTTGAGTGTTCTAGAAAGTTTTGCCACTGGACCGAAAAATTACCCCCACGAGTGTAACAACAGCACGTTTATTATTGGTGAAGTGAAAACTCTTACGGACAATGTAAATAAGGTGTTGCTGATAGATTATGCCACAAATAATCTCATATTGTGCGGTTCTGCTTGTGTAGGAATATGTTCAGTCAGGAATTTAAATAACATCTCTGTGTGGGAAGATATCATCGATAAAAGGGTTGTTCTAGATGACCCGGTCTCGACTGCAGTCGCATTTATTGGTCCTGGACCATATAAGTCTCCTGTCATGTACGTAGCCGTCTCGAATACTTTCGATCCCGGGAACCACGAAGCCCTGCCGGCAATAAGCAGTAAATCTCTCAGCAATGGTCAGATGTTTGAGACTATTGAAAGCAGTGTAGAAGAAAACATCATTCAATTTGCGAACGCTGATCGATACCAGACTGAATATGTTTACTGCTTCTCGTCAGGTCTCTTCAGTTATTTTTTAACAATACAAAAAATTGATAGGGAAAAGGATACTTCCAAATTAATTCGAGTCTGTCATGATGCATTTTTATTTTCGTCATACACAGAAATCCCGCTTATATGCACTGGGCACAATGGATATACATATAACATAATTCAAGCTGCTTTTGTTGGGAAAATAGATCCCCTTTTAGCAAAAAAACTTGAAATCAATGTTCAAGATGATGTATTATTTGCTATATTTCATCGGAACGATGCCGAATCATCAAATGATTCTTCGTTGTGTATGTATACACTGAAAGCCATTGACAAGATATTTATTGAAACTATACAAAGGTGTTTTGATGGGACAGAAAAAACAGTATTAAATCATATTGCAGGCAGCAAAGAATGTTCGAAAAATCTGCCAACATTAACGATAAATGAAAGCTATTGTGGAGATGAAAATAAATATATTGGTGGTAGTATTCCATTGGAATCTAACTCAGTTTATGTATTCAACGATACAATAACAGCAGTGACAAGTGCTCCAGTGGGGAACCAAACGGTTGCTTTTGCAGGAACATCACACGGACACATTAAGAAAATTCTAATCGATGAGTCACTGAGAGGCATTGAATACGATGATATTATAGTTCAAGAAGGGTCTGCAGTCCAAAAAGATCTGTTGCTTGATTCAAATCTTATGTTTTTATATGTGATGACCGAAAGAAGAGTGGCTAAAGTAAGACTGCACAATTGTAAGACTTACAGTGCTTCATGTCTTGCTTGTATGAGCACTAAAGATCCTTTTTGCGGGTGGTGTTCATCGAAATATAAATGCAGTCTCAAGTCTGAATGCGTGGACAGTTCTGGAAATGGTTTGAATTGGGTTTCATATGCCAGCCCGGGTTGTCCTGTTATAACCAACCTTTTTCCCGATGCGATTCAAAGAGGATCATTGGTAAAATTAAATATCTCAATATCGAATCTTCCACTTTTTGCACAGAATGTCAAATGCGTATTTTCAATTTTAAATGTAGCTCGGATAATTTCCAGCATAAGAACAGGCACCGGAATTGAATGCCTTTCGCCAAAATTTGATGACATCATGCTTTTTCCATTGGGTCTGCATAATTACACCACAGAACTATCTATAAAAGTTGAAAATGGTCCCGATATTGCTAGGACACTGTTAACATTGTATGATTGTAGTTCATACCTATCTTGTACCGAATGCACTTCTATGTATCCCTGTGACTGGTGTCTATATGAGCATCGATGCAGTCATATTTCGAGCACCCAATATTGTACGAAAAGCTCATCTCACACTGTTGTGAAATATCCATTGTCAGATTCAACCAATGGTAGAAGCAATTTAACATCTTGCCCAAGTATTACTACTTTTTCTGGGAAATCAAATCAATTATCCATAGTCTCTGGTTCAAATACTTTGTTAGAGGTAAATGTAGAATCAATCGATCTCATTTCTCAAATAGCTAAATTCTTCCACTGTCAATTTGACAATGGAATACCAATTACAGCTCATCTATTCAAAAATATTATTCGTTGCAATTCCACTCAAATGACTTCAGAGACTTCATTTAAAACAGTGAATCTTTCTGTTATATGGAATGGATCAAATAAATTCGATGATAAATATGGCATGAGTGTTTTAGTTTTTAATTGTAAATTCATGGCAAAAAGCTGTGGAGAATGTTTAGATACAGAGGAAAAATATGGTTGTGGATGGTGCCAAAACACCAATAGTTGTGAAATTAAGGAACAGTGTAATATAGATAATGACAATACTTGGTTGAATGGATCAAATATTTGTCCTGATCCTGAAATATATTCATTTCACCCTATGACAGGCGTCATCGGTGTAAATACCATGATCTCAATTCAAGGAATAAACCTCAGACAGAATGATTCCATTATATTAGTTTCTAATGAAACATGTCATCCTGTTGTTAATTCAAAATTCGAGTCTGTTCAAATTAACTGTACAGTAAGAAGAAATTTGACTAATGAAGGACCAATAATAATCAAGTTTGCAAACTACATGTGTCAATCAAAGCTCAATTTTTCATTTGTAAGACCATCAATTGAATTGCTCTATCCAACGTTTGGACCTAAATCAGGAAAAACGCTTTTGAGAATAAGTGGCCACTATTTGAATGCCGGTAATGATGTTCAAGTGTTTATCAACAATAAGCAGTGTAAAATAGTTAATATATCAAATTCAGGTGAAAAGCTTGTCTGTCTCGGTGTCTCCTGGAATGGTATAGACATGACAGGGAACTTGACAATGAAGTTTGGCAGTCAAGTCTTTGAGCTTAGGAAAAAATTTCAATATGTTGATGATCCAGTAATTAATTTTCAAAATCTACTTCCCAGAGGAATCATTTCAGGAGGTATCAATATTCAAGTGATGGGAGAAAATTTAGATTCTGTATTGAATCCACAAATTTATGTAAACCTAAATGACAGCTCATACATTGGTGATTGCATTATTTTATCAAACACAAGTATGATTTGTGAGTCACCGCCATTTAAAGTTGAAAAAGAATTGAATTCTGATTATCCTTCGAAGTTAGAGTATGGTTTCATCATGGACGATGTAGAAGCAGTGAAAAACCTGTCACAAAAGTTTGGCCATTTTCTGCTTTACCCTGATCCTGTCTTTGATGAATTCAATGACGACATTAAATATTTGAAATCAGAGTATTTAACACTCAATGGTCAAAATTTAAATGTTGCTTGCAGTGAAGCCGATATTGAAGTAACTATTGAACAAAATGTGTGTAATATTACATTGCTTGCCCGCAATCAACTGATATGTTTGCTTCCTGCAGAAGACAAAATGATACTCAACAAAGATGACATCTTCAATGTGAAAGTAAAAACTGGACATAAAGTTTCCAATTTAGGAAGAATATCATATTCTAAACATGGAACTGAAAATATAATAATTAGCGTCGCTGTATCTATAACTGTCATGATTTTATTGCTTATATTATTTATTTTCGTTTACCGGAAGAAGTCCACTAATAGTAAAAAGAATTTAAAGATTATTGAAGCTCAAATGGATAAATTGGAATTGAGAGTTGCGGCAGAGTGCAAAGAAGCTTTTGCAGAATTGCAAACGGAAATCTTTGATCTGACAGGAGATCTGTTAGGAAAGATTCCTTTCTTCGACTATAAAACGTATACTATGAATGTGCTTTTTTCTAGTTTGGAAGATCGAGACATTTTGTTGTGGGCCATGCCAGAGTTCACACATAATCATGAAGGCTTGAATATGTTTCAACAACTAATAATGAACAAAACGTTTCTCCTTCAAATGATAAATACCCTTGAAAGCAATAAATACTTTTCAATGAAAGATAGAGTGAAAACAGCATCTTACCTAATGATTATTCTTCAAAATGAAATGCAGTACTGTTCAGATATACTCAAAAGCTTACTCGCAAAGTTGATTGACAAATGTATGAAGGGAAACGGTCATCCTAAGTTATTACTTCGAAGGACTGACAGTGTCGCGGAAAAGATGCTCAGTTCGTGGTTTTCATTTCTACTTTATAAGTATTTAAGACAGTGCGCAGGAGAGCCGCTCTATAAGCTTTTTCAGTCGGTGAAAAGTCAACTAGATAAGGGTCCCGTGGATTTCATAACTTCTGAAGCAAAATACTCTCTAGGAGAAGGGAAACTTCTGAGAGAATCAATTAATTTTCAATCGATGAGCGTATACATTTCTGTTTCACATCTTATCCAAAAGACCTCACTACTAGAAACGGATACAGAAAATATTCATGTGAAGGTACTGGATTGTGATACTATTAGTCAAGTCAAAGAAAAGTGCTTGGATACTATTTTCAAAGGGAAGTCTTATTCAATGAGACCAAATAAAAACGACTTTGATCTTGAATGGAACACCGATTTTGGGGGACGACTCATTCTTCGCGATGAAGATGATACCAATGAAGTAGAGAAGGAATGGAAGAAACTGAATACTCTGAAACATTTTAATGTGCCTAATGACAGCCATCTCACTCTTGTTTCAAAGCAAGATTTGCTTGATAAATTTAGTACGATTAAGTCCTCCAACACTGATACTTTTAAGCGGAGACTGCGTAAGTCAGAAAATTCTGTTACTAGACTCTGGCATTTAGTTAAAGACAATCATGAAGACTTACCAAAAGAAGGTCAGAGATGCACTAAAATGGTGTCCGAGATATATCTCACTCGTTTACTCGCCACTAAAGGAACACTGCAAATATTTGTTGACAATCTATTTACCACAATATTTAACACTCACAATACAAATGCTCCTCTTCCTCTGGCTATAAAGTACATGTTTGACTTTTTGGATGATCAAGCACTGCAGTATGACATTAAGGATCCAGAGGTAGTCCACACTTGGAAAAATAACAGCTTGCCGTTGCGTTTCTGGGTCAATCTCATTAAAAATCCTAATTTTATTTTTGATATTCAGAAGTCAAATACGGTAGATGCATGCTTATCAGTTATTGCGCAAACTTTTATGGACTCATGCTCCACGACAAAACATGTTTTAAGTAAAGATTCTCCGAGTTCCAAGCTACTATACGCTCGAGACATACCTGTGTACAAAAGATGGGTGGAGCAGTATTATATTGCTATTAGAAATATGGATGCGATTTCAGACCAAGATATGAATGCTTTCCTGGAAGAGGAATCACAAAATTATATAGACATAACGCATAAAAATTATGCATCGCAAGAATTGTATTCATATGTATTGAAGTACTACGATCAGTTACGAGTCACTTTAGAAGAGGACAAAGTTTCCCAACAGCAGCAGTTGGCTTCCAAACTGAATCACATCCATTATCTAATGAACCTTGATGTCAAAATTTGATTCAAAATGTTGGGATTTGACATGATTTAATATTTTAAGAATAATTTTGATAAAACTCAAAGTATTAATTATGTGATTTCTATATTATTATTTTTTTCCTACTTATTGGCTGTGTGAAATTTACATTCACTCTTAAAATATTTACAAGTATCCTGAGATTCAGCATTGTAGAATATATCTGCAAGTTACATAACAACGGTCTAACATCAACATCTCTTTATAGACATTCGACTTATTTCTACCATGACACATTTAAAGAAATTGTATAATTCAAGCATAAAAAATAGATTATTAAATTGTTATTTGTTGAAAATACTTCTGATTCATAAACAAGAATAATTAATATTGAGTTACATATTTGGATTTATTGTTTTTAAAGTATAAATTGTTTGTAAAATTTGTAAAACCAGCCTGCCAAAAAGCTTTATATAATATAATAGCTTTTACGATGTTCAACAGTATTGCTTCAGATGTCAACATATTCGACGAAGATAAAAGTAAGTTCAGACGAATATTATTTTTTAATGGAGATTATGTCTGAGCTTTGGTTGACATCCTAGCCTATTTTCAATGTTTACTGTTCATTTCTGTCTAATTAATCTCATTAATGTCTTTCACATTTCTATAGCAATTATTCAATAATGTTAATAAGTAAACATTTTTTTCTATAGTACATTATATATTCATTGATTTTACAGTGCCAAAACAATATGCCAATAATTTGTAATTTATAAGTAATTAATAAATTTACTTTTAGAAAATGTAGTCTTAAAATACAGTCTGTGATCTTTAAAAAAAAATTCCATAATAAATTGAAGTCGTTCCTCAAAATATATTGTTTTACTTTTTATATTGATTTTAATTTGTACGACAAATTTTAAGATTAAAATGAACTGATTTATTTACTCCAGATGGAGGACTTCCTTATCACTAAAGTGCTAGTTATGATAGTCTAGAGTTTGGATCAAGGATGAGCAACCTTTTGGAGGTTAGGATCTACTTTTAATTTAAAATATTATGTATTGATTGAATTGGCATTCACTTGGTAGAACTCCATTATAACACGGTGAAAAAATAGCACTATCTAGTAGTTCTGACGATGGCGTGAGCCGAAATAGCTATCAACTATATTTGTTAAAAATAATTTTGTAGAACTAAAATACATTGCTATTTTTTCACCGCGTTAAAATATTATGGCTATCAACTTACAATTAGAATTATATTAAAAAAAATATTGATGCTGTTTTAAGTTTTATAAAATAAAAAAAATGTCTTTTATTATTCAAAATGTCTTTTAATATTTTTTAAATAATATATGATTTATATATTAATATAATGTAAATGCTGTAAATTTATAAAAAAAAAATATGAAAATTGTAATTAGGATAGACTTAATTTTGCTTCGCGATTGACCGGTTGCCCACCCTTAGCCTGGATTTTAACAAAGATTTTTGATGTTTACTTTATGATGTATACTAATGCAGGAACATATCCGTCCTACGAGCCCTGTCAACACAATCTTAGTGGGCCGATAAATCGGCTGTGAGTCTAAAAGGGTTGAACTTAAATGAATATATGGTCGAATCTTCTTATCTATGAATTTAAGAAAAACAGACATTGTGCTTAATTATGACAACCGCCGATTTCTGCCGGTAAAAAATGACTTGTTTATAAATGAAAGACAAACATGTTGATAAAATAGATTGCAATGAAAGTACATAATACTTACTACTCCCATTCAAATTCACAAATACTAATAATTAACACTAATTTAAAAATGGATGCCTTATATTGTATTACATAAATGTAAGAAATTTTAACCAAAAAGTTTTGACTGTAACATTTTGTTTCTTTGATATATAATTTTGTGACATGAATGTTGAACTGTTTTAACAGCATTGTAGTGTAGAATTTTATCATGCCGATACTGTAATAATAAAATACATAACTTCATAAAACTATGTTTTTTTGGTGATATTTTAACATTTAAGTACTTGCTATGAGAACAAAATGATAAAAAATCTCAAATCATCGGAGTGACTCAATTGGTATATTCAATGTTAAGCCTGTACATGCTACAGGCTTAGTGTTTTTCTAGAGACTCGCTCATTATATACTGTATCAATATGTCCTAAAACAGTTATTATTAAGTGTATCTTTCAAATATCACACATGATAAATTAACTTATAAAGGAGTATGGACGTACTTTTTGCTGGTATGTCAGTATGAGTTTGAAAGCATGTTTATGCTTAAATTATGAATTGTAATACCATCTATAGGCAGTCGGGCGTATATATTTGGATAATGCATTTAAATATATTTTTAGATCATTCTTCTTATTGTAATATATCAATATATAGGAAAAAAGTTGCAAAATGGCATACAAATCAGTATGATTTGATAAAGTGATGTAATGTGTTTACCCTTCCCTGTTGAAACACTTAAAGAATGTTTAAGTAAACACTGAATACTTTTAATAAAAATACAGTAGTGTTAGTATGAAGTAAACTTATGAAGTTTTTCAGGTCAAATAAGACTGTAATTTAACTTATTATTTAATTAATTAGTTGGTACATGAAAGTTTTAATATGGCTAAGATTCTTATATTTTTGGCAATAAACTATCCATACAATTATTTTTACAATATAGACTGAGGGTGCTTCATGAAATTTCAGTATCAAAATTAAAATTTTCTAACTATAATATGTACATTTCCACATGTTTTGTCATACACATCCTGGGTTGTTATGTTTTGCTACAATAATTTAACGCCTTCATCTGCATTAAATGAAAGGTCTTTTATCAATCTTATAGATTGAAAGATTAACCTATTAATCGATTACAGGATTAAATGTGCAAAATCATTGTATCAACACATTCAGGATAATAAACTATTTTATCAAGAAACTTTATAATGAAAACTATCTCAATAAATTCAATGTCTCTATTAAACAATTAGTTAAACCTTCCTAACTCTCCCTTGCTATATCCCTTAATATCCCTTATAATGGGTCAACAATTGAAAAATTCAATTTTTACACTAGGTCACCCAATATTTTATTTCAACAACTCATTTAAAATAACTAGGTATCTCTAGGTATCAAATCACCCAATTACATTTTAATGGTAGTCTAATATTGCAAAAACATTTCATCAAAAAGTCATTAGGCTTATTGTTTATAGGATTATTACATCCAAAATTAAATGTCATTAATAAACAAATCAGTAGTTATTAAAATTATATAAAAATAAATAAAACAAAACTTAAAAGCTAAAATCACAATTCGAAATAAAAGAATCCTGACTGAGACAAAAAAGTGATATATGTTAGATGTTAGACAGAATTATTTTTTAGCCAAAAATGGAAAATGTTTCCTCTGATCATTGGTTAAAATGACAGAGCTTCTAGCATCCATAGTATTCCTAGGATACTAATTTGATTTTGTAACAGCAAAACCAAATTAATAATATTAATTCTTTGTGGTCAATAATAATACTAGTGTACCACTTTTAGCATTAAAATAAATCAAAAGCATAACATTTGGTTGTGTATTTTTGTGTAAGTATTCTCAGAAACATATTTTTAACAATATTTTTGAAGAACAAACATATCATATCTCAACCATAAGAGAAGGGCAAGTTGTTATCAAATTGAAGGAAACAAATATTTTTGACGAAAGCAGATGAATAAATTATTCTACTAAAATGAATCGTAGTGATGCACAGAGATGTCCTGTAGCATGCTCGATATGATTAATAAGTATGTTAGTTAAAAATTGGCAAAGGAGGTAGTTTCCATGGTCGGCGATAGATGGTAGTATATACTTTTTTTCGAATTATGATTTCTCATCCCAGAGTAATCACGGAAAAAATGATGAATGAACTTTAAAAAAAAAAAAAAACTTTCTCTGACTTGATTTGAAATGGATATTAGTTGAAATTTGTTTTATTGGAGTTGTGACATAGAAATTATTATTTGATATGTATAGCTCGTCTCTTTTCAATCGAACCATATATATTTTTTTTTAATATTACAGATACTTATTGCGAATAATAAAAAACGGCAGTAATGTTCATAGATCGTGATTCAGGCAATTGGCTTTTTATATTAGCCGAACTATGTAAATATTGAAGCAGTGGACAAAATGGGAAATTTGCGTACCGGGACACTTCCAAGAATAATTTTTATTGTATTCATTTCTTTTCATTTTTCGATCTGGGTTAAGTAAATGATATTCAAAAACACTGAATATTATTATAAGTCTTAAAAAAAATTGCTGGCATTATTACCACTAAGCTTTACATTATTTCTATTATTATTAAAATTGCATATGAAATTTTCGGCACTTTTATACATAATTTTTATACGAAGTTAGATATCTCAATAGTTGAGACGTTGCAGACAGTGGGTTAACGCACGTTTATGTTGGACGGACAGTGCTTACCACTCGGCTTTCGGCTCGACTAAAATTTAGGCAATTTGATTAATGTACTCCAAAATTAGTTACTGGCGCAAATTTTTTTACCAGTTCTAATTTAATACCGGCACACTTCAAGCCCTGGTACTGGAAGAATTTAAAGACAAAAAGTCGTGCAATGCGATGAGCCGCTATCAGAAGCTGCGTGTTTTGTCACTTTAACACTTCATAAACCGCTACAAAAAAAGCTGTTATAAGAAAAAAAATATTTTTATTTTTATCTCAGTTCTTGTGAATCGGTTCCATTATTGCACACAATACGAACTTATACATAATAAACATTTGCAGTAATAATTGATTTGACATACATAAAGAAAGACAAATAAAATTAAAAGTATATATACTACTTAATTCGCCTAACCCTTTTCATTTTTTCAGTTTGACGGTAGCGTTAATAATAAAATAAATTTAAATTAATTAGCAGCATAAAATAAAGAAAAATTACATAAAAAACCAAAGAGATTTTATTCCTAGAAGTTTCTCAACTGGAAGCTTGACATTCAATCAAAAAAATTTAAATAATTAGTTCTATATTAATATTGAACGATCAACTACTAATACTTAAATGTTATCAGCTTAAAGCTCTTACAATTTTACCCCTGTAAAGCATAATAACAACATCAAGGACATTTAAAAGTCAAATCTAACTTTGTTATATTTTAAATGCCGAAAAGATAACATACAAAATATTGTATTAAATTAACATTCTTAATTCTGACATCCTTCATATTAGCTTTAGCTACTTTTGCGATAATTGTTGTATCGGTCGTATAAGCCATTATTGATAAAAAAAAGTGTCAATTATATTGATAACAGTCTGCAGTATATTAATTGCAGAACTTATTTTACCAGTTAACAATTTATGTTAGAAACGCGGTGTATTTTGCATTGACATCCCAAAGAATCCAGCAGCAAGAGAGTTAATTAAGTACTTCATAGTAAAATAAAGGGTGCGGGTTAGAATATTCGGAATGGGTACTAGATTCTCTTACTCCACTAGTAGTTAAATTTTCCAGAGTACTTACACCTGTCATAAACTTAATACGATCTATTCTTTTGACACAAGTGTTTTGTTTTAAAATTACATTTTTTTAAAGATTCAGTGTGTGATTATAAAGCGGGTTCGCTTGGGCTAAAATCATTCACTGCACGCTCTACATTTTGATAAACTTAATTTGTACCGAGTTCAAAAATAAAATAAAAAAAAACAAATATCCAAGGACTGGATCAGGTAGGTCAAGTAATATTTTTAACGCATACAAGATAATGAAAATCTTCTGTTTTAATTCAAAGTCTTTATTTGTAGTAAATGCGATTTATAGACAGACACAGTTATACAATAATTTAAATTGACGGAAATTCACAATTCATTATAAACCCTAATTTTAGACGCCCACTTCTTACACGTTTACTACTTTCAGGTTATCAGTCTACTCTTTCTATGTTTATTGTATTATATGTTAAATAGCACAATATGAACTTCTGAAATATTTTTTTCTGAGTTCGAATACGCATTGAAAATATAGAAACATAACTCTATTTTGAAATTGATAAACAAACGACGTTAATTATACTTATGCAGAAAGAAATTAATATATATATATTGATATTTTCAGAATACGCATTTTACGCAAATTCGTGCTCCTATTCCTTGTATAAATATTATATTTCAACGTCAATTTTATTCGTTTTCGTTCGTATAAAATACATAAATTATGTTGTAAAATGAATAGAGGTTAACAAAAACATTTTTTTTATTTATAGAGGCTTTGTTCAGGCTTAGTACATCGATAATTGCCATTTATAAAAGTGGATCATGAGAAAAACGTACGTTAAAAAAATCGGCGTAAAGTGAATAATCTCTGAAAACAAAACGAAACTTTACATTTCACTTTCTCAAAAATACACATTAAAATGTAAATCACTATCGTTATCGCTTATTTTTGATAATGGCAAAAATTGTAATTCATTTATTGAATTAGTATTAACTTGGTAGAATTCTATAACAATAAGGTTAAAATATCGGGAAAAATTAGAATTAAATAGTTTTATATTTTTTCATTATTACTTCTTATAAAAAAAGCCGTTTTCAACTATCTTACAGTTGGCGTAGTTTGAATTCAGACAAAAAAATGTTTCAGCTCTTCGCTTGAAGTCGCATTGATGCTGCAGTCGCATTTGATTCAATGTAGACTGTCTGAAACTCAGAAATAAGCATTGTTTTCTAACGTCTGCATTGTTTCCTCATAGAAGAAAATAAAGAGTCTTGTTGAAAAAAATTATATACTGAAATTTGAAAATAGATATTCGCGTTGGATATTTTCGGTAGAAGTTGATTTTAATGGTCATTGAGAGGCAATAGAATTGAGTGGTTTATATGCTGAGGATGTGTTCAAATAGTCTCTTTTTCTGATTATCTTCGTCCTCCACCCGGTGAAATTCTGGTCACCACGTTTGCTTTTCTTAGCAGCGGTTCTGCATGACGATTCAGAAACATAATGAAATGTCTTGATTGGCATTTCAATACGTCGACGATGGACAGGAAAGAATATCGAATTATGTTGAAATTTGCATTCAGTTTTAAAGATTAAGATTCATAAATAATTTATTACATGTAATTAATTATATTTCATAAAAAAACTACTTAAGATTTCAACAGTTATCTGATATTTTTCTTGACATACTTATAAACAATAAAAAATCACATATTTTTTATATTAAGTAAAAAAAATTAATGCCGAATTTAGGACTTATTATAAAAAACGTTGGTCTCATTTATTGTATTCAAATATTCATGCCAAGAGAAATGTGCGATTTAAATATTTTCAATTAAGAATAATAAGTAAAATAAATAAAAAAAATGTGACTACTAAAACATGACAGCACCGATCGATAAAGAAAAGCGAAAAAATAAACCATAAATGATTAAAATGTATATTATAGAAATGTTGAAACATTTGCATTCAAATGTAGTCATAAATAGTTTGTTGAAATATTTGGCATTGTAAATAACGTTAGATGTCAAAAATAGAAATGCATTTTAGTTCTACAAAATTTATGAGATATAGTTGATAACGATTTCACCTGACGCCTTAGTCAGATCTAATAGTTCTAATAGGATAGTTCTGATGACGGCATGAGCCGAAACAACTATCAACTAGATCTTATAAATTTTGTAGAACTAAAATACATTGTTATTTTTTCACCGTTTTATAATGGAGTTCTCACAAGTAAATGCCAATTCAATCAATAAAACGTTACATGTATTTGAAAAAATATTTTTTACGCACTGTTAAACTTTATACATAAATAGATTACGTATCAAATTAAGAAAATTATATTATTAATTTTTGAAACTTTCAAATTTTTTACCCTTTTTATTTTTTTAAGGTTCAATGATTTCGCCTTGAGTCTGTCTTCTGTACTCAAAATAGAACTAAATTTGCCAGTAACTGAGAAACCTCTTCGTAGGCCTTGCATGCTTTCTTCTGGAACTGTTATACTATATGAGCGCTTAATTTTGTGCTTTAGATTGAGCTATGTCGAGAAAATATGATTCAAAAATTGCATTTTGCTAAGCTTCAGTGTCAGTCTTCTACAGTTAATAATTTGCCTTCATTAATTAGCTGTATATTTAGTTTTTTAAACAATCTCCACTTGCTATAAATGTAAGGCGAGAGTAAATTGTACAAGTCCTCTAGTTCAGTGTTCCGCAACCGGTGTGCCGCGGCAAATCGATGTGCCACCAGACGATTCTTGGTGTGCGCATTTTTCTAAGGGAAAAAAAACATATCATTCGTCAACACTATAAAATATTTTGAGAAAATGTAATCACATGGAAGCAGAAATAATATTTTTTTCGCAGGAATTATATGTTATAAGTACATAATTATTATACACACGATCTTCAATATAAAACGTGAATTTATAAGAAACAAAATTGTCAATACATAAAATAAACAATACAGATAGAATAATTTTTAACAAATGCGTCGATGTTGCGTATCCCATTTTTTTATAATAGCGTTGGTATGCCGTGGAAGACAATAGGTCTAGCTCTAGTCTAGTCTAAAGTCTATACTAGTTTTATAATATTCATGCACAATCCGTTACAGGTAATTTCGATGATTTTCCCATGCATTCCCTCCCATTCCTCATTCGATATTGAAATAGAAGCGATAAATTAGTAAAATTATTTTCTTAGCCCTATCTGTATATAATATTCATTACTGTCTCAGAAAATAGTAGTACGATGACAAATTTACCAACAGACTCCAGAAGCTTTAGGTCCATACTTTGAACAGACAATCGTATTTTTTTGCAGGTGAAAGATTACCACTTTTTTCAATACATTTAAAAAATGAACAATTAACACTAATTTGGCCTGTTGTTGAGTGATTGGTATCGTTTGTTTCCGCTACTTAATTCACAAGACTTATTGTCAATATGGACAGTTTGACAAATTGCTGAAAATTTTGAAAGCTTGCCTGTGATGTCTAATTTTTCTCCCGTTTATTTCATTGATAAAAAAAGACAAAATTAAAGTTATTTTTTCATCACTGTAATCTCTAACCAGAAGAAAAAATTCGGTGGTAACTTTGTGAAAGTTAATATTAAATATTAGATTTAATTTGAATTAGTAGTTTTTCCAAAATTATTTCTATTGAGATATGCTCCACAAAATCTAAGCCTTCTATAAGTGTTTTTTTTTGTAAAACAAAACAATATACGACATTTTAAAACATGTTTGGAGTTTTGAATTGTAAACGCGTTCTCAATCTGATTTACAGCGAATATATACTATATAAAAAGAGAGCATATTAAAAAAAATAGATTAGCTTGAGAAAACACAAAAAAACGAGAACAAGCTTTCGAACGGGGGAAAATTTCAAGTTTTTTAAAAAATCCTGCGTAAAATCAATTCGCCTCAGCGTTAATATAATATACGGTCATAGTTTACAGCAGCCGATCCATAACGCAGCGAAAAGAGTGGAACAGCGAGAGAAATGGTGATATAGTCAGACATTTACTCGACGTTTGCTTCTTAACATTCTGCTTTGGGCACCCACCAAAGTCACATCCACTTCATAATAAACAATATTCAACTTCAAATAGTACAACAAACAACAATAAACCTCAAACACAAGCTGTACTAAAATAATATCATAAATTTACCTGATATCTGACAAAAAGTGAACGCAAAGAGTGACATTGTTAACTAGTGAATAATGGATATTTGCATGTTTTAAAGGTATGTTTATTATTTTAATTATGATCAATCAAAAGAAACAAAAACAAACGTTTTTTTTATGTAATAAATTCTTTTTTACACATAATATATTGATAAATAAAACAATAAAAATTCAAATCATTTATCATTATTATATATTGCATCATTAATTACAATAAAATTAGCACTAATTGGTCTGATTATAGAAGACGTTGTTCCGAATATACTAGTTTTATTTATAAATGCATATTTTTACACTAAAACGAAATAACAGAAATAAATGTTTTTTTTTTACTGACATCTTTGTATAATAATTCCGATATTGATTTTGGATAGATTGTTATTTTATCTTGTTATTTTAATAAAATAATCAATATACTTGTATACTCAAGGACATCTTGAAAAGCTTTCTAATACAAAATGTGAGCTTTTAATTTTTGATATGTTAAAAGCTATTTTATTTTTGCTTTTAATAATGAAGTGAATGAAAATAATTACTTGAATACCGGTTAGTAGATGTGTATTATTATTTTAAATACAGGCTTTAACGTTATAAAATGTGTTCACTAGTATTATGTAAGCTCTCATTAAGGAAAATGTTCACCGGATGAACGTAACCTGGGACTGATTTAAAAATGTAAATCAAAGAAAAAAAAAACGATAGCTTTTTTTTTTATTTCTTATCATATAACTTCAGTAAAGTTAAACATATTTTACATATTGAGTCAAGTATATTATCAACCATTAATCCTAAAACTGTTTAAAAAAATTACAATGTTCCACAAAATAAAGACGTTTAATTAAAAATATTTCTCAAAGTTAAAAAAGTTGATCTTGAAATGGTTGCAAGATGGCATGTGTAAATATCACGTTGTTACTGTTTACTGTTAGACAGGAGTTACTGTGACAGACAGACAGGTAATATTTAATAAATTATGTATGTTCTGCTTGATAATAAATATTCTGCTATTCGAGTATTATATTGTTACCGCTCGTAAAATCATTTCGCCCATTTGTACTCTCTTTAACAATAATAAACTTGCGTGTTGGTAATATGAATGCAAGACTGCCTCCAAAACTGTTTACCATGTAAAATAAATTTAATCTATTTAGTAAGATATTGTTGAGACTTAAGAATTAAATTGACAACTAAATTATGTTTTTAAGTTAATACAAATCAACGTCAGTCATTATGTCTCGAACACACATATTTTTCAATAAAAAATAAGTAATCCTTAGATGAGACAATTTATAATAAATCATAATTTAAATACACTGGATAGCCAAATAAACATATATTTGAATCAATTAAGATAATAAAAGAAATAAAAGTGTTCGTCAAATGAGTTACTTATTAGATATTTTTTTATGTGTAATATACGCATGGATTTTAATTCATTAAATAGGTGATATACTGCTATAATTTATGATATTGACTGAAGGTGGTTGATAGAATTTCAATAAAAAAATTGAATTGTTAAAACTTTGTACGATTCCACATATTTTGTCACTAACGATCTAGGTTTCATCTTCCAGCATCTTATGGCATTCTATCACACGGATGCAAATGAACACATTCACCTGAACTGTCAGTTCTGTTGCGTCCGTGTGATAAAATGCCTGACGATATCGAAAGTCGAAACCCGGGTAGTAGTAAGTTACCAAAAATGCGGAATCGTACAAAGTTTCAGTAATTCAAATTTAATTTAAAGATGTTAGCTAATTTATATAAAATTTTAGAGTCTCGAATTGTAACAAGTAACATAGCGATATTATGAAAATAATATACGAAGATAAATATATGCCGACACCGTTATATAGCTTTATTTGAAAAAATAATGATTGATTCTAAAAAAAATGTCGCCCTCTGTTGTCTTTTGGTATAAGTTTTACCTCAGCATTCAAATGGGTCGGAATAATCTTTATCAAAGCTACAGCAAGTAATAAAATATGATTTCAAATCGTGAACATGGGTGTTTTTGATATCGTTTCTTCTCAAAGTAAGCTCAAGTAATTGAACCAAAAATGTAATATTTTTAACATTAAAATATTATATATATTGTCTCTTTATTTTAAATAAATAAATCAATATTTTTGAATGTATTACTGTTTGGTCTCCTGTTTATAAGCGTTTATGTTTTTGAGCATGACGTCGTTTTAGGGATATTTCATTTCTTTTCATTGAAAAACGCTTACAAGCGAAACGTGAAGGCTTTACAAAAGCTGTGCGGAGAAACAGTTTCCCACTTTCTAAAATAATTTATGTTATATTACTATATATTCCCAACATAAGTATGTATAAAAGAAGAGAATTCTAAGAATATTGTGTTTGTTGAGTAAATAATTACTCGCTCCTATGACCCTAGCTACCATTCAGCGAAGAAAGTTTCGTTTTAACAAAATGGTGTGAAAATTTTATATCAACAACAATGATTGCTTTCAAATAAAATAAAAAAAAATATATATTACACAAGGGTTATATTATAAACATTTAAATAGAGACGTCAGGGTCGGAATGTATAATACATATTATATATACTGAGGGCTCGAATACAATAGATGTATCGATTCGTAAAATATTAAAAAAATCCTATTGTCAGATTATCGAGTTTGCTGATTAATAATCAATATTTTTTTGTTATTTTTGAATTGTATAAGCTGTGTCAATTTACATGTGTTTTGTCAATCATGATCCGGGTTTCGTTTTTCGACGTCTTCATGCATTTCACAAGGCACACGTATTTCCCGGGAATTTGAAATAGATATTATATCAAGCATCCTCAGTCGATATCATAAATTATTATTATTGTTTAAAAAAACGAATATATATAAATATTAATTTTAAGTATCTTGTTTCGTAAATTTTTTCCATTCAAGTCTTGATTAAATTTATTGAAATATAAGAAATAACACGAAAAATGATCAAATTTCCTTAAGATTATTAAGGTCAACGACACATTTTTTGTAACACTATGGACTTAATTAATTCTTTTTCTATACAAACAATTAATATCTAAAATATGCACTTGTCAAGTTGGTATGTTGTTATACAGTTGTTGAAAAAATCGCTGCGAGTGTTTCAAATGAGACAAATGAAAAACTGTGATGTCAAAAAATTCATTGAAAATGAAATGAAATGCGGATAGCATAATTTATTTGGTTTAAAATAGTTTATACTTGGGGTTTTTTAAAAAATGAAGTACAGTTATACGACAAATGAGCGAAAGACTTTAATAATTCATTTGCATTATTTTTGTAATAGTAGTTTTATTTGTTTCTCATCTTCAGCTGGGAAAGGTGATCCTTACATACAGTCAACACGAAGTTATTGCTTTATGCTGAAATTTGAAAAACCATTATGTTCTGTAGCCCACCGAGCACACACAAGATATAGACAGCTCACTAATATTAAAATTAAAAGTATTTTTTATTATTTAATCATGTATGTATAAAAAAAATATCACAGTGTACCGCACGCTATTTGACACGCAAACTACAGTATATGAATATACTGTTAAATGTTATAAACATCACCGTTAAACTAGAAATCGAAGCTAGAAATGAATGTGTAAATTTTACGTCACTCCTGTTCAATGGTTACAAGTTTTTAGGATATACAGACAGGTAGCATTAAGCACATATTTTCTGACATATGATAGAAATTATTTGCTTGCATTCTTCTTTATTACCATAATTCTACATGTATAGAGTTTAAAAAAAATCCTGTTTGATGTGTGTTTGAAGTTTCAACACGGCGTATTATTTTTAACAAGAGTATTAGATTTTTTTTTTTAGTTAAAACAACAAACGTTTTTTTCTAAGTTTACAGAAGGGCGATCTCGTTCGTAACAAATTTTTATTTTTGTAACTTTCAGCATTCATTTCGATTTGCGGAAATTTTCCTCGGCACGTATTTTTTAATAAAAAAACGGTTGTTCCAGTTCTGGTGCGCTATGCATCTGTCATATCTTTGCCATCGTGCTAACAACCTGTGAATTATTTCCGTTTAACTGCAAAAGTAAATTTACAACGTCTTTGTTATATCAATTTGAAACATACTGAACTTTTGTCAACGACTTCAGCCCGACTTTAACAAAGAATCAAGCGAGAGTTATAATGCTAATTGACGAGTAAAGCCTTTTAGATAAATGCATTTCCGAAAATAATTTCCTAAAATTTTCTCTCTCTCTCTTTTCTTCTGTAAAAAAGGTTCTATTAAAATCCTAAGTAAAAATCGACTAATCACTTTTATTACGCCATATTGTAAAGATGATGTGGATGGGATAAAATTTAGTATCACTGAAATCCATAAATTAACATAACACTCATGGATAATATAATATATGTGAAACAGACAATGCTTTATGGTAGTGAAGTACTAAGGCGTTGTCTATGCACTCTACTGTTTCCATAATATTATTATTTAATCATTAGGATCGGTTTCGCTCACCCCAAAATTATCAACTGAAAGCGAATTATTTTATTGTTAAAATTATCTCTATTCACTTTTGTTTTGCTAAATAAATATGTTTAGTTTTAAGCTGTAATTTTTTGGTGGAGAAGCATGATATTTCACATTATAATTACATATTTTTACTGCTATTTACACTCTTTATTTAATGATATAATCGCGATACAATAATACGACGAATACTATTTTGTAATGTGTTAAAGAAGATTTATATGAGCCTTCTTGGATAATTTTCTAGGTATCCTTATTTTTTTTATTTCTTTAATTTCTAACACTGAACATTTAAATATTTTGACGTTGCAAAAGCAATGAACTTGTAATTTGTAATTTTTGTAACGTTTATATATAAATAAATAAAAATCAGAAACGGTTTCGCTTAGCTCACGAGCAATATCAAATGATAGAATAAAAATTGAAAACAAGCCTATTTCAACAAAATTTCGATTTTTTTAATATTTAGAATAAAGTCTACCTGCGAATCATTAATTCTTTTTTAATATGTGTATCAATAGGCTTATTTTTAATTTATCAACTATCAGCTAATACTAAAATGGTAGTAAAAAAGTGTTATTATTTAAAATTTGTGTGAAAATTAGGCGGGTGTGATAGTTCTGCCAGAGTAACGATTATAACCCCGGATCGCAAATTAGAAGGACGATGTATTTTAATATACGAAATGACTATATACAGTGACATATTTTCAAGTCCCTAGAAGGATAATGGCGTATAGTTATATTTTTCGCAAATACATTTATAAACTGTATTTATATATGAGTTGAAATTTTGGAAAAAAGTCATTCTTTTAACAATACTGGATATGGTCTATTTGTAGTCTTCTTCTAAATATTCTAAAATCTAATATTCATCCTAAAATGTATTTGAATAATGTCATGTATGATAAAATAAATATTTTGACATACAATATTTCAGTCAGACACACTACTTGTGTACAAAAGCTATTTGTCAACATGAATGAAATGAAGTCCGGCGTAGTGTGTATTTTACGAAAGCCAAGTTGTTTGATAAACACAAATAATATGAACAGACAATTTTCCGATATCTAAATTTGAAAATGAATTCGAATATTCGATTGAAATTCCTAATAGTTATGGATTCAAGTCGTATTACAAAAAAACATCCGGGCATATGTTTCAATTGGAAATATATTTATAATGTATTAATACGTTTATTATTTTAATCACTTCTGGAATGTTTTCAATTTGAATGCAAAAAAGTTCAAACTTTATTTTTGTATTGTATTACTATTTACTAGCTCAATAATAATTAAAATGCGGTGTACCAGAATAAATATTAGCATTATTCAATTTGTTCATTTCACGTATCTTTTATTCTATTTTTAAAAGCAATTTTTTTCCCAATTTCATCGCTTCGAAGATTTGTGTAGCAAATATAGTAAATGTAGCCAATAGCCACTAAAGAAAATGTTTTTTTTTCAGGGCCATTTCAATGCTGACCGTTTGAGACCAAGCGAAATGAATGGTTTCGAAGAATTAAGTGCTGTTACCATTGTTTTAGCAAATCTAGTTTTTGTGTTCCATTTTTGCTTTATAAAACGTTAGCGTCATCGTGAAAAATGAATTACGTTGGTTAAATACAATTCAACATTTGTCGCAGTCTACGAAACAAGCAAAAAAAAACGTGTGTTAAAAAGTTTAAAACGGCTATGAAAATAAATAATATGTAAGTGCAGCGAATATGTGACCGAGATCTTGGCACGGTTGTTAATCATGTATAAGCTATCGTTAAAAAAACTAAAAAAAATAATACGTCAAATTAAATTAACATTAAGTCAACATTTAATGTCCTTATAAAGTTTTTAGATAAAAACTGTATATATAAATAATACTCTTAATAAATTAAAAATATTTTTTTTTCAATTGAATAACAGAAGAACGATAAAAATGAATCCGTTCACTTATTGTCTTAGTAAAAGGCTTCATTTAAGTGGTCAGTAATAATAATGAAAAGAGCATTTCATATAAAATTGTATCAAATCGATCAAGAAATTGTATTTGCGCGTAGTTAAATGAAATTCCGACTGATGCAGCAACCAAAGTGAAAGGTAACTCTGATGAACAATATGGCATCAGTAATTTGAGAGCAGCTGAAATTTTGCAAAACATTCATCATTGAAGACGGATCCAAGACACGTGACGGGAAATATTCCAACCAGACAATTGAAGCAAACAATCGAGCATACAGAGAAGACCTAAGTCAACTTGAAACTCCATGCACCCAAACAATTCGCGGTGTCGAGTTAATTCTCATGAACTTGCCTAAGAGACGCCTACAAAGATGATCCTTGATGATAAAAGGTAATTAAATGTCTATTGTCCCCCGAATTCGCAATTTTGACGAGAGCGTTTTTCACACAGCGGAATTAAGCGCGAATTTACTGTTTTTTCGTGGATTTTGTTTGATCTAGAAAACGGTTCCAAAGACGATTGTAATAATTAACGCTTTGTTTAAGATTTAAGATGAGCAATGTCAAAAATTCCATGCTAGAGAAATCTTTTGATAAGAAATATAAGTAATAAGATATTTTAAAATATTTGAATTGAATAAAAATTCAATTCATTTAAATATTTAAGACGTTTCCATTGTTACTATAAAATTAAAACATCATTTATGTAGCTGACTAGTGTGTATAGAAAGACGGTCGTGGCAAAAAACTAAAATATTTTTTGATAAATACAATAAAACTAAATCTATACTAAAAAACCGAAATAAAAGCCAAGCCTTGTTGGTTATTCGCAAAAGATTTACGTTATCATTAGTGAAGATTCAAGCAATGAATTGAAATTGTAATAATTAGCTAATATATATTTCCCACTAATCCTATATCTATAATTTGTAAACTTTAAATTGCTTTTAAATAATCCATTCTTCAAAGTTAAACGTCTTCATCTTTTCTATGAATGAAAGTTATACTATCGCCTTCGTATAAATATTTTAGTTTTTGCGATTCACTGTCTTATTCAGTTAAAATACACAACAATACAGCTACATTAAAAAACGTTAGAGTAAAAAAATGATTCGTGGAGAAGTCAGTTTAAAATGTTTCTTATTGTTAAAAAGTGATACGAATTGTACATTTGTGACTCTTTTCATATCGTTGAAATTGGTATGTGATTTCATTCTAACAATTAAAGCATTGATATAATACATATTAGTACGTATATTAAAAAATGATCGAAATGATCGTTTTCACTTTCTTTTAAATCGAAGAATTTTTCGTAATATATAAAACACGCGATCATTTTCTTAACTCGTGTTTGATGATTTGTTTACTTTGCACAACAGATGTGTTATTCGATAAATGAAAACTAGCATCATTAAATAAAGTTATTGAACATTCCATAATAATTATGGTTTTTGGTGCAAATTTTATAGAATGCAGTATTAACAATTTTAAGACACAACACGAAGTCATGAACGAGTTAACAAAACAACTCAAGCTCATCGTCAATTATTAACCAAAAACAAGCAGAATAAGATTTTTTTTTTAATAATTGTTTTACGTCTTGGGAGTATTATAAATTTATATGTATATATTTTGTAAAAAAATCTTCTTTTTCCATTCATTTGTTCGTTTCGCTAATAACGATTTCGTTTTACACAGTGATCTGGTTAGAACGATCATCCGCGTTAAATGAGGGACGAGTATATTTTCAGCGCTTAAAATTATAAAGAACGCAAGAGAGTTAGTTGGCAATTTTGATGAGAAACACCAAACAATGGTAGAAAATTTCAAGGTTTTTTCGCAATGGATTAAATTTGTCAAACTGTTTTTGATTGCCGTGAGATTTGTTTTATAAAAAAACACTTCGTGGACATGACTTAGTTTTTACCAAATCTTTAAAAGAAGTATATCCGATTATGTTAGTGGGTTAATATTTTTATATATTTCCAGTGAGTCAGCATGTTTAAAAGTTATTCCCATAATTATTGCTTTTTTTATTTCCATTATTATTTTTCCGTATTATATACGATAAAAAGTTTATCGTATATAATACGTCATCCTTGTTATGTTCAGTACTTAAAAAATAATAATTAGCATTCCAAAACCTATTAAGTGACAACTAAAAATTATCAGGATGATTTAATATATATATTTATACATGCCCTACGTTTCAGCAGAACAAATTTGAATCATGTAAAGTTGATAAAAATGAACTAGATGAAATTTAATATCATATTTAAAATGTAAAACTTAGTACACTTCTTAATGGTAACGGAACGAATTATTGACACGTTGTTTATACAAACAAAAAACACTAAAATATAAACAACCTTTTCTCGATATTGATGACAATCGTATCTTTCCAAATTGACTCCTTATTATCGTGGGAAAATAAAAATTAAACCAAGTAACGCGACCATATAATGTTATTATAGCTCCTGAATAGACAGAAATGAACAGTTTCACAAAATACAATCCAATGAAAGATACAAACATATCTCATTTATTATTTCGTGTCAGTGGTAAAATACAAAAGTTGTTGATCAATTGATTGACACTTTACAATCGAGAAAATCGATAAACACAGTCACGACAATGTCTAATGGTATCGGCCGTAATATGAATGTTTTATTGCTGACTCTCCTACCAACTTTACTTTGCTCGTTTTTACTGGTCAAAATAAACATTTTATAGTTTATTGAAAATCTATTGATTATGTGAAGTGAAATCATGAAAAAAAAATGCTTGTTTATATTGAACGAGAATTTAGAAATGAACTTAATCGAACGGATTGTTTTATTCATCAGTTATGTAATCAGTTAGAACAACGTCTGTTTTTTTTAATATTCAGAGCATAGTAAAGTAAATTAATCATCCCCTTAAATTTATTTCATTCTTCAGTGTACTGGAGTAAATTATCACAAGTAAAGTAAGCACTCAAAATAAAAATGAGGGGGTAATGTGAACTCAAAAGATCAAGTTTTTTATGGTAGATCAAAAGCATGTTCATGCAGATAAGCTTGCAAAATTCTCGTCGGCTGTAAATATATTTTATTTAGTTAATATTTTTGAGTAAGTGAATGAGTTCAATAAATAACTTCGCGGTTTCTTTGTCTTTTGAATTGAAATAATTACTGAAAAGGAAGCGTTTGAGTCGGCGCCAAAAGTGCTTTGAGACAAAGTAAATTACCGTTAGCTTTTAGAAGTATACAACAGCTTTCAGTCGAGATTTTCTTCAAAACAATGTCACAAATCACAACTATTCGTAAGTGTTCTTTTTGGCACGAATTTTGATATTCTTAAGCGTACAAATATTTATGAAATCAACATTTGTAGACTGTTTCTTTAGAATCAAAACAACACAAGAAATATAATTATATGACATCGAAAATATATTTGAACAAATAATTAATTTCATCCATTAAAAAAAAAAAATTGCATTTTTTATCTAATACAACTCAATAACAGAATAATATACAGTAATCTGTGAAGTAAAAAGTATCCAATAAAATATCTTGAGTGATAGCACGGCTTAATTTTGGCGTTGTGTGTTTTTTTTGCAAAAAAATTCTACGATGACGCAGTTTCTTTGAATTAAAACTGTTTCTTCATGTATATGAATTAAATATATATTTATTCGAAAGAAATTCAATTAAATTTCGAGCAATTATTTTTTTATTCCATTATAGATATAAATTAGATTCTTCGTTCGCCGCTAATGTATTTGTTAATTTGACTTTTACTAAGAGTAATGATCGTTATATTTGAGTGTTTATTGAGCTTTGGATTAAAGCGCATATCATTCCATCAAGTATATAAAATAGATAACGAGGTGGCACAAAGTAAATCCGGCATTCATTCCAATTTCGCATTAAAAATAAACGCAAAAACATCCTCATAGTATCATTGTGTATTATCAAATTGGAATATTAAAATACTTTGACAAAAGTTTTTAAATTATTTTTCTTTGAAATTTTATTTGTGCAAAATGTAATTTTTAATGTTTTTTTCTGGGGAAAATGAAAAGACATCGCAATAGCAAACATGCTGAGAGAATCATATAAAATTTACATAAAAAACAAATGAATATCAATGACGTGATTCACATATGTATACATGTTCTATTTTGTTAATGTCCTATGATTATCAAATTTTTTTATTACAAAATTTGATGACAATATTAACCCTTCAATTCTCTAAAGACATGCATAGGACGGCAAAGGGAGAAACCAACAGATTTTTTCTCATTCATACATTTGTGTATAGAACAAATGACTGCGAATTGGGCAGTTAATTGCATAAATGTAACATTTTTAAATTTCAAATGTAATTAAATTATCATTTTCTTTTTGTATCACTTGTGTAAAATTATTAAAACATTCTTTATAAACGACATATATGTCATATTACTATTGATCTCGGAGTACCTTTAGAAATATTTACAAACAAATAAAATATAATAAGCTTTATTTCAAAATCGTAGTAATGAATTTTAAAATGCTTTGGGCCTCTTTAAATCTACAAATAGTGTTGAAATAATATTTAAAACAAGTCCAGATAGTTAGAAAATACTAAGATATCAAAAAATATCTTTCGACACAGACAATTAGAACAAATCTCAGTGATGACAATAACAATCGTTTTAATTTCAAAGATGTCATTTCATGATGATTTTAGAATAAGCGAATTTTTAAGTATTTTAAAATTTAAATGTCGCACTCACAATTTTTCTATAAATATGATACATTATAAATAAAACCTATGATATTAATGTAACCATAATAAATTCACGAGAGATATAGGTTAATAACATCTTGAGGTTACAGAAAATGTCACGCTAAGTTTAATATACAATTCAACATTCGGTTAAATTCAAAAATCAAGGGAAAGCTGAAATATCCGGATTTCTTTTTTCTTCAAGACTAGATATCTTAAAAAAACATATGCCAATTGGTGTAATGATTATAAATCGTGAGACTTTCTTTGTCGAAAGATTAATGCACATTCAGAAAGCGAAAACACTTGTGCGAATGGCAATAAAATATTCAAAGCCATGGGAAATCTAATTATTGTCTAACTTTAATATACTTTCATCAATTCGCAACACAATAATTATTTTATTCATCAAATTTTCGCTGCCAAATTTCATCACTTTCTGTATTTTCATTTAAAAAAATTTAATCTCAGTCAGCATGATTTCTCAAAGATTTGATAATTTATGTAAATTTATTGATTAACAATATGGAAATAATATTCACAATACAATGATGCTCTCATTTATCCTTTAGAGAGCTCTATGGCTTCCGGACATTCACTTAATGGAACTCGTCTATATGATAAGTAAGTTTTAGTATAAAGATGAATATTATTTCATAAACTAAATCAAGAGTGAATATTCGGAATTCTAAATATTTATTGATTTTTTTTGTTACTTCGAATATGATTTTTTGTTTTGTTGATGTTATTGATGAAAAGTATTATATTCATCTAGCCTAGCATTCTTGAGTAAGTATTATATAATATTATGGTGTTTTAATAAATATAACAGGATTTAAGAAGATATTTTTATGATACCTAACGCGTTTTTACTACACTATTAATTGAATATACATTGGTAATAAAGAAAAGTTTTTTGAATATTTGAAAATTCGAATTTCGAAAAATGTCCGAATATATTTGAATTTCGAATATTCATTTCGAATTCTAGTAAGATCTTTTTAATCTCGAAAATCTGTATTCTTCATACGTCATCTAATAAAGCAAAATTCGCTTTGGATTCCATGTATATATTTCATTTTGTAGAATGTGTTATAATATAAATATAAAAAAATAAGTTTGCCTAGAATACTACTGCACCACAATTGACAAAGAAGAATATTTTGCTGATTTATGATAAAATGCTCGAAACGTTGCCGGATAACAACTCCTAGCAGAAAATTGCACTGCTGAAATGCTCCATTGCCCGCCTAATTCAATTCAAACAATTTTACGGAGAGTGAAATAGCTGGTGTATAAATGGTAAAAACCATCATTTATAATTTATAGACTGGATCGATAACGCTAACAGAACGTTCACTCATATATTTTCTTTGTTTATAGCGAACTCATTAACATACTTTAAAACAGTATTTATATTCCACTTATGCGTTATCAAATAGCATATTTGCTCTCGTAGTCCTTTTATATTGTGTACAACAAAATGGAAGCTGTTTGCCGCCATCTTAAGTTGATTTGAAATTGTACCAACATAATAAATACTTGTATATAAATAGCTGTCGATAGCAGTGTTAAAAAGTTTTCGGTGATTGTATTTTTAAAAATATGCATTCTCAATAGAACAATTTTTGATATTATAAACATATATTTGTATTGTAGTCAAAGCCAAACTTGTTATTTTTGAAAAATGAAGCGTTTTTATGAAATATTAATTGTTTATATTGAAAATATATCATAATCGTATATTTAAAACGACCCAGTCAACGACGAAGTCAATACATGGTCAACCTTATTATAACAAATAATAAAAGTATTTGGTTTTTTTTTTAAATAATAAAAACACATTGATTTTAGTACTTATTTCCAAAATACTCTGATACTGATACCACAATACTGATCATTATCAGTTGATAGTGCTCGCGATGAGCGAAACCGGTCCTGATCAAAAAATATATTGCGGAAATAAGTACTAAAAAAATATGTTTTTATTTTTATTGATTGAATTGGCATTCACTTGGTAGAACTCCATTATAACACGGTGAAAAAATAGCAATGTATTTTAGTTCCACAAAATTATTTTTAACAAATATAGTTGATAGCTATTTCGGCTCACCATCGTCAGAAGTACGAATAGTTCAGACGATGGAGTGAGCCGAAATAGCTATCAACTATATTTGTTAAAAATAATTTTGTAGAACTAAAATACATTGCTATTTTTTCACCGTGTTATGTTTTTATTGTTTAAAATATCATGCCTTTCCATCAAGAAGTGACAGTTAACACCTTAAAAGTAAAAGTAAATAGATATAAGTATTTCGTCGTGTCCGTGGTGCATTATTCAACTCTAAATATTACGGGTTAAACGGGTTTAACAGTTTTGTTTTTAATTGATGTTTGTTCGAATACATGGGTGATGATGTCTCTCACAGAATAAGTGTTTTTTATGAAACCGTCTACGGGATGCTAAAAGTTTAAAAAATCTGAAAAAAGTTCACGGATAAATATGTTTATATTAAATATATATATATATATATATTTATATAAATTAATTTGCTAACGTTTTTTAAAGTACTATAAGGAGAAATGTTCCTATATTTAATTGATAACAGTTTTTTTTAACATTAAAAAATTCCACAATTATAACATGGAGTTGCATTGTATATATCAGGTGGATTCCTTAAAAATTCACGAACCCGATTCCGACATTGACCAGCAATAGAACTCCGATAAAAAAGTTAAATTTTATCAAGTTTTTTCTATCTTTCCTATTTGTGTGGATTAAATTAAAGATAAACCAAGCAATTCTACAAACTGTTCATTAAGATATTTTTTAAATCACCTTAACGAAAAAATATTCGGAATGGCTCGTTTTTCAAGTGTTTTTTTTGACGACTCAACAGCCCTGCCAACATGATTAAATCACTTTATGGCTTTGACTGAAGGTGCATAATGGAATTTGAATGATCCAATTTTGTAAAGTTGTATAGTTTTTTCAATTGACGGCACGGGTTTTGCTTTTTGCACTAAAACTGTCCGTTTTCGTTTCTATCACTGCGCTTGAATGACTGAAGGCGTAACCCAAATTGTAAGCGACAAAACTTTTCAATGTATCAAAAATTTGAACAGTTTAAATTAAATGTGTTACACTAAAAACAAATTAGTATGTAATATATATACTTTAAAATACCGCTAGATGTCAGAGATTTCTCAGCTGGCAACATTTGGAATAATCTGTAAAAAAAAATAAAAAATTTGCTTTATAATTCTAAAACGATTGTCATTTGTTTCGTAATGGGAACATTTTTCAACTATGGCGTCGCTCCAATCATTTAACAAGAGTGTCGCCGGATAATTAAACTACAAATTTAATGTACATCGTCAAGGCATTTTTATTTGATGTAAAATGTAAGACAGCGTTTACCGAATGTGTGACGAATTCATATAAAATTTGCGAAATTTTAAATTAGCCTCAATAGCATAATGTTCGCAAGAACAAACTTTCCTTAACCGGCACACCAGTCGACGAGAAAATTCAATCTTGATGCTCATAACTACAATAATCTAATGAAAAATGTTTTTAGCAATCACAACATAAATGACTTTTTTTGTTTCTTTAAAATCACAATGTTTTAGTAATAAACAATTTACCATGAAGCAATTTCTTTTATATAATTTGACAGTTAAAAAAAAAATACACGCCTTTATATGTATTGCATCGGCACTTACTTAAAATAATTTTATTGTAATAAGACACAAACATCCTAACACTTAACTTTTCAAAATTGAGAGAAACTTTTGTAAATATACTTCCACAAGGAATAAAGTTTATATTCACGTTTATTTATTCATAGATGATAATGTAATTATAATATTAATATTAAATGATAACAATAAACTAATTTTCGAGAATTTTTCTTGTTCTTAGTATTGTTTTCCTACCAGTGATTAAAATGAGATTTATAATTTAAAAATAAAATCAACCGGTAGAATGAATTTCCATAATTTCAGTTACGATAAACCAGTACTTTGATAAATTTTTTTTAAAGCGATATAAAGATTGGAAAATCCATGAAAAAAAAATATTTTTATATGTAAATCTAATTATCTATATCAAGCACAATAAAAAATTGTTTTATGATTATTCTTGTAAAGCTCCGCATCCTACCAAGTGCAAGGTGAGTTCATTCTTTTGTTTTTATTGCGCTATAAACTGCGGCTATCAAATCAACAGTTACACAGGTGACGAAGAAACAGCTGATAAAAAGTCATTTTAAGATGTTCTTTTATTGTACTATAATTCTCAGCCATGTTAAATTTTCATTTTAATGTTGGCGATGTGATTTTATGAATAATTGATTTATCATTCTATAATCTGATTAATTTTAGAATTGTAATTGAGTTCATGCAAATTAATATAAACATATTAATGTAAAAATATTATTTACGGAGAAGTTGATTGATTTTGATCAATAATGTCAGTGTATTTATCATGTTGAACTCTTTGAGATTATTGAATCTTTGAAAAAAAAACTTAAATTATTAGTTTGCATACGATTACCGGTGTTATGGTCGAGTAAATAATGTCACTGACTCAGGTTATGGTATTAAAAAGTTCAAATGACAGTACAGAAAGCTTCATTGATAGATTGTTTCTTCCAAATAAATTTATTGATTTTCATCCCAATCCGATATTAAAAACAGGACATAAAAAGCGAGACTAACTTATCAAAAGTTTTAATTAACCCATTCTTTCTGTTCTAAGGATCCAAAAATAAAGCTCTAGCAACTAATTCACAAGATTATCTCTTACAATTTTTTTTAATTTTTTTTATTCTACTTCTAATCTATATATACGCAAGAATTTGGAGCGGAAATGGTAAAACAATTAAATTGAACGTTCTAACTCACAGAAAAGTGGCGCTCAGACAATGTTAGTATATAATTAATTGATTTTGCTATATCTATTTTATAAATGGTATGTTGCTTAAGATGTCTCAATCACCAGTTTATTTAAATACAAATATCAACATCAAATAAAAAATCAATTATGAAACTAAACTACTTTGCAACAGGTTTGGCCTTTTTTTGTCAAATATAGAATAATTTTATCATTACGTTAATTGGTAGGATTAGTGTGGTTGTATCAAACCGGAATTGTAGGTTGTGGAAACATGAGCCAACTGTCATACTATATTTCAGACTTTGGGGTCGTGACAGAAATATCTGTCAATTTCAGCGTGTTTGCTTTGTTTTCATTTAACGACCTTCTCAGATGAGTCATTGCCGCGCACGCCTCGATTCTATTCAACGCAGGGAAATTGGCATACCTCTCCAAGCGGAACGACTGCCACAGAGTCATGCGCGGTTTTTACACATTTGTTCGTGCGTTAATAGAGTATACACAAATAGACAGCGATGCTAAATTTATTGTAATGCAATTTTTCATGCGTAATTTTCTCACAGCTTTTAAAAATGTCTCACATCATTTAACATGTTTTTGAATAATGTTCACTTAAAATAAAGATTATATAGACACATAATCTAATATACAAACAACAGTTACTTAGCATAAAATGATTGTTATCATTGAATAAAATTGCAATCATTGTAATATTATACTTTCACTAAAAGTGACACGGGTTTCGATTCTTTGAAAATAATTTTCAAACTGGCTTTAAATTTTGTGATTCATTTTGATCCCAGATTTCTAATATATGCACGATGTCTTGATTTTGCTAATCATTTTTTGAAAAAGATTGTAATTTGTATCGGCACATATAAAAACGACCCCATGATTATAGAAGAATTATGTTGAATATCGTTGAGACATTAGATGTTAATAAAAACAAAAAAATATATAATAAGAATTTTAAATAGATTAGATGGCTCATTATTATTCAATTTATTTTCTTTGATATTTTACATCAAAAAACCAAATAATAAATTTTACTAACTATCAATTTTTCTAAAATATTTTTGCTGATTACTTACTCAACCTTCTTTTTGTTCATGAGCAAGGATAGAAAGATCGACCTAATAGTCATAAAACAGGGATGGTCGTTAACATTTACTTTCTCTACAGTACGTTTTAAGAATCAAGTGTGTGAGAGTTAATTTAAATATCACAGATATTTAATTTATGAAAATTTTAATACGAGAGATTAAGCCTGTGGATAAAACGACTGAAAAAGATTAAGTTTGCCACTTGGCACGAGGTAACAATACAGTTTGTTATATGAATCCGCTTTTATTAGAATAAATAGTTTTGTGACCATTGTATCAATATTTTTTTAGATAGAGTATATTAAAAGAAAAAAACTTTAAACATATTATATAAACCTACCATATTAATTTAAACACACTTGTATATTTACACTACGTTTAAATATTATAGAATGCTCCTATATAAAGCGAAAGGAGTCATTAATTCCAACCATTAAATAAATACTCTATTGTAAATTGTTGTTTCTGTATAATCTCATTTATTTAATACCATTAATGAAAGCTAGAAACTGATGGAAAAATTATTCTTTGAAAATTAAAAATAGTACTGGTTTTAAATACCTGAATTTGAAGGAAAAAATATATCACTTCATTTCAATTGGAATTCAATAATTGTAATAAAAACAATTTTTGCACTAGATAATTTTCATTAGGTCTAATGTTTCATTCTAATATGATTGTCGTTTTCATGCAATAACAAATGAAAAAATGCCAAATATTAATTTTCCATTTATCTATGCTTCAAAGTTTTAGATTCGCCAAAAACTATGCATCCGTAAGCAAATTTACTCAGTGACATATTAAATATTATTGATTTTTCTCTATTAAATATTTATTATGTACTATTTGCTGAAGAAAACAGTCATAAATGTAGGATGACATGCAATAACTTCGACCGCATATAGTTTTTACTTTTGGCAAATCAAATAAAAACAATCTGTGATCAAATATTCTGTTCGACTTAAGTCCACTGTGTTTTGTAGAATGTTTACACTAACGTTGTATAAACAAACATTGGACTCTATATGGATTTTGTTATAACAGAAGTTTGATCGCTTCACCTTTCTATGATCGATATGGCAGTGATAGTAAAACATTAATGGTTATCTTATTGCCATCATAACTTACCGTATAAATGATCTGATGAGTAGAAGTTATCATAGCTATAAGTCGATTACAAAATAAATTTACAAAACTGTCTGTGCTGAAATTAAAAATCGTGAACAACGGGTTTCTATGCATACAGTGTTAATCTCTTGGCTACATTTCTGGATAATATCATCTCCAGAAATATTATTTCAATATTCTAGGAAAGGATTAAAATCTTAGGTTCTCACCTTTCTTTGAACCGAAATACGTAGATTCTCAATAAAAAAATCTTTAAATATATAATTGGAAACGTTTAAATAACAAAATATAATGCTTCAATATCATTTATACACTAATAACTACACACATAACAGCTATTTTTATTAAATCAACCATACGAAGCAAACATTATATTATGCATTCGTGATTTTTTTTAGTTATTTATTCAAACACTCATCCGAGTGGTGGAAATATAGTTTTAAGAAATACATACTTTTCAGAAAATTGTTTTCACTCCTCAAAATAGGAATACAAACAAGTTTGTCAAAGAAATCAACAAAAAAAAGAAGAAAATTTTATACTGATTTATTTTTGTCAGCTTTTGAAAAAAAAAACAAAAATCAATTGAAAATCATTTGTATCAGTTTTTATTTAAAAATTTGTATGTAGCATTGATTAATTTGTCTTTGGAAATTCATTTAACCACTAATTTAATTAAATTTGAACGTCTTATTTGAAAATTTATTTTATTCAAATGTTATCATTGGAAAATACTGTATATCATTTTGCCTTTCGAATTTTTAAAATATTATCGTCTTAACTTAATATTTCAAAACAACAGTAAGTGAAAAGCTCTGGCGTGGTTGTATTCACACATTAGATATTTAGTATTAAAAAAAACAAAATCTTCCTATCTGATAGTATCTGTTTCTTGAAAGACCTTTGCTCTTTATTTATTTGTTGACATATTGTACATTATTTTAAATATATTGAAATATTATTACTAACACAACGAATTTTTTGAATTGAAGATAAAACGATAAAGTTCAACCGGTTAAAATTGGGGCTATGCTAAATCCACTTCATTTTATGTTGTTTATAACTTCCTTTTCCTCTCAAAACTATAATTTATTCATAAAAAACAAACACTAAAGAAACATACAAAAATTTTAATTAATCGAGTGAAGATAAAATTTTAACAATGTTTTTATTGCCAGAGTATTTTTATTTCTCATCGTAAAAGAAAAATTAGTTTTTTTTACAATAACAGATTATTTATTATTGATTGACATAAATCTTGTCACATTATGACCTTTTGCAAAAATTTCTAAAAGTCAATTAAATTCAACAAAAACTTAATAAAAAATATATTTTGTAATTGTTTAACGCACGTATGTATCGTAAATATAATATTTCACACATTTCATTCAAGTCAGAACCACGTTTAATGAACACAAACCATTCTATTTTTCATTACACCTCTGCTTTCGCATATAATATAAAAACGTTATTAATAATAAAATAGATAAACAAAAGAATAACAATTCGAATACGATATACTTGTAAAAAAATGTAGCGTCTAGTACAAAATTTGAATTTAAAAAACAGAATAGTATGTTGACAGTTACATACTTGATAATGTTTATATTGATTTATAATATATTAGATTGATACTCGTACTAGAATGTTTATTTTCTATATCAAATATACGTACTGAATGTAAATTCCCAATTTTATTATCTCTTCGATAAACTAACGATAAAAATGAAAGTTAATTTCACCAATTTTATTTTCCGTATTATTGTATTAAAACCACAGGAAAACTCGCCATCGCGTGTTTAATAAAAGTGGATTTATGTGCAGTGCAGTTTATTGTATGTTTATGCCATAAAATGAAGAAAATGATCAATTTTATCTTGTAAATAGTTTTTTATATATCGTACATATGTTGTTTTTATCTAAACCTACTTTGTAATAGTACATTCACGATCACAGTGCAAATATTCAAAAACTCTAAGCAATATTGGGAATTTCCATGTACCATGGTTCATGACAAGGCATGATGGCATGAAGTTGTTCTATGGCAACTTTCCTTTAGAAAGAGACTTGCGATTGAAGTAATTATAAGATACTAAGTACAAGCATTTTATTTTGCCTGCAAAAAAAATATTTTTTGTGCTTGTTGTTAAATTAAATAAATAATTTCATGCATTTATTTAATGAGCCGAAACGAAAAACAATCTCAGAGACAGATTCTGAGAATTAACAAAAGAAACGTATTCTAAATCTGACTGATTAAAAATACGACTTCGTCACGCCAATTTTCCTTAATAAAAAGAAGATTATAGCTTAAATATCCAAGCCACGTTTGAAAGTAGGACATTTTTTGTGGCCCAAATTAGAAGTTTGCATCGGAATTACAATAAATTATTTTTATGATTTTGGTGTCATTAAAAATAACAACATTCATCAATCAAGATAATAAATGCAACACTGATTTGCATTTAAAATAAAGTAAAAATCGATTATTTTTGATTATTTTCGTGAGTTTGGTAAACGGTTTTCAGATACACTATAAAAAGACTGTATTAATAAAATTAAAATGAATAAATGAGTTATTATTATATAATTAAATGAGAATTAAAATGACTCCATTTCTAGACATTACTCAACTAAGTGGTAGATTCAATAATTGACGTATTATGATATTAAAAATGAAATAATAGTTGCTCGATCAAATTCCATTAGTTATTTTAATTGTTGAAAATTTAACTAGATTTTTTAGAAGAAGAAGATAAATCTTTTGATGAAAACTTTTATTGCAAGATGAACTTAATATATAATAGAAAAAGTTTGAGTTGATTGGAAAATTAATTATTATGGCTGTATAACTGTGTTATTGTTTTGAATAAGTGGAAGATTTTAAACAGTAATCATTTATCCAATAAAGTCTATCTCAATAAGAATGCCTAATTAAATGTTGAAAAATATCGAAAACACAAATAGCATTTTGTCGGAGCACCGATGTATGTCACTGACAGCGTCAAATTTTTTTATGTAAAAGTTTTTCAGTACTATACAATTTATATATATTTTATAAAATTTCATTAACATACACTGTAATGAAGACTAAATATTCAAATAATATTTTACAAGACTTGGCATTCGTATTGAAACAATCAATTTTGTTAAGACGTGATGGTAATTCCATTAAAGGTTGTGGGCGTGTATAACGTCTGTCATAAAGTCTATTACGATGTGAGAAGCAAAATAAAAATTTCAGACCAAATATATGCTGCAATAAACTATATTATTTTATATGTGTAAGATTTATTTTTTTATATGGCTTACACATTTAGTGACCTCGAATATACGCTCAAGTGCTAGTAGAGTGAATAGACCACAAACATAAAACCTTAATTTTACCAATTTAGGGATGTAAATCTATTTAATAGCCCTTCGCCGCTGTAAAGGCTTATAATTTCATATCAATAGTGACATCCAAATGGACTACAAAATTACAGCTTGGCGTTAAATTAGTTTATTATATTAATTATGACTGAGAGCATTATTTCGAATAGCGTTATCTTATCGCTTTCAGAACATTTAGAACAAGGATGCAGAAGCATTTTAGTTGGATGATCGAATTTAATTATCTGTAATCTAACAGGGCCATAATCAACAACTATTACAACATTACATACATGAATCATTATATGAATACGGGCATCAAAATGAAAAGTTGGGATAAGCAGAAGCCTGCATTCGAGGACTTAGAAAGCTGCAGGCTTTCACTTCTGATCTAGAATAAATGAATGAGTTTGAAGTAAATGATATTTGGAATACAAACATATTATTACAATTAGAAAAAATTAAAAGAAGAAAAAACTACTAACTATTTACTTCAAACATAGTATTATTGTAAACATGAAATGGTTTGTTAATACTGTTATGTATTCATTATTTAATGGAAATAGGTTGGTAATGTTTATTTTAATATTTGCAGTACTTTTAACAAAATGAAAAGCTATAAAAATATACACCATTCAATTGATTGAATTGGCATTTACTTAGTAGAACTCCATTATAACACGGTAAAAAAAAATAGCATGAACACAATATAAATAGTTCCGACGAGGGTGTAAGCCGAAATAGCTATCAACTATATACAATACTTTATATTTTTTGTGCAACTAAAATACATTGCTATTTTTTCACCGTGTCTAACCTACCATTCAGTATCAAACTTGTCAACAATGTAAATATATTTCTATTTTTTTTTTTTACTAAATTAATCTTTAAAACATTATTTACGAAACATAACATACGGTTGGCTTTCATAATTTTATCATTTTTGCTTGAGTTTTTAAGACATTTCTTCAAAACCTCTTTTTTGAAATACTAATGGCTTAATTGTTTTTAATACTTTCCGTTCACTGTGCGAAGCATATTTAAGTGAAATTTTATGAGATACAATGACGTTATAAACATTTTGAAAGTTTCCACTTTTTTGGAATTTTCGAATACAAGCACCATCAATTAATTATAGAACGATGTTTTTTTATGAAATAGAAGTCTTATATTACTATTGGGGTTTTGCTTAAAATCCTTTCTGAAAGCATTTATGAGGTAACAGAAGTATAAGGTTATAAAAAGGCTTATCGTTTTCTTTTATCGAATGCGGTTATTGGCAATGTATTGAAATATCACAAATGTTCAAAATCTGAGGAAAAGTGTGTCAATAGAATGTTCATATTCAAAAGAGTGTTAATTATCGATCGCCACATTTGCAAAGCTTTATATCAGATTTAAATACTTCACACGTCTCGCATTTATGTGATGCAAGTGTGGGTGAGCTGCAGGTCTTATTTCTTTGGTATTTAAGGTGTGGTAATGTATTGTTTTGATTAAACAATGAATGCATTGATTGTCTATTAACTTTCTGACACAAAGAAAAACTTGTTATATTAGCATTAGTGAGTCATTATATTACGACAAGTCACTATAATTAATGTAATGAATTGTTTATAAATCATAAAAAAACATTGAAAAAATAACAACAGATATATTTTTTTATTTGAACTGGAAATTTCTGAACAAAGAAAACAAGCTCGAAGTAAACATTACAACGTTTAAATTTTAATAATCAATTGGAATATTTAATATTTATTCGTTGTTTTTATATTTGAATGCCAATATTATGTATGAGTGATGATTTTATATCTGTATTAACTGCCGTTTGTAAAAAATATGCAATTAATCTTACTGTATCATTATGGCCAATTTAAATAAATAATGTCTGTTATTATCAAAATTATTAAATGTTGCGATTTCAAAAACCAAAAAAAAAAAATCCCTGAAAGAGTTCAATTGTGATATTTTGAAATAAATATACTGAATATAATCGATTTGCAAAATCATTGAAAATAAGTACATATATATAATATAATATAATTTGTTGATATTGAATTATTGCCGTTACCCCAGAAGGTCGAAATGAACGAATCATTCTTATTCATACTGCTTTTGAATATCTATTTCATAACGAGTAAATTAACCATCTTTCGGTCGGGTGATGAAGCTCTTATAAAAAATTGTACGTATTAACCGTATATGTTTAATTTGTATTTATACTACGACTAGTGCCATCTATGCGATGCAATATGTTTTTTTGGTTAATATATTTATAATTTTCTAATGATTCTATAAGAATAGCATGATATTTTGAAGATAGATAGCAACGTTTGAGTCACATAATGTTTTAATGATTTTATTAACTTGATAAAAAAAATTAGGTTCGGTAGGAGCGAACAAATGAAAATTTGATTTTCAGTACATGGTAAAGACAAACACCTATAATACAATATTATGAATTATTATTGTAAATATGAACCCACGCTTTCGCCTCCATATGTATTAGATATACCGATTGAATAAACATATTTGGAAATTAAATGTTATTATTTGTAATATGTAAGAACTTTAGAAGAAAAAATATTTTACTATCATTAACCAATTTCGAGTAAGTTTCATGAGATAATCCAAAAAAATATATTTATTTAAAGTGAAAAAGTCTTTTGTTTTTTGTAAAATACAATTTTAAATGAATAAATCATATGGCATTACAAAATCGTTGATAGAATTGACATGATCTTGCAAAATAAGACGTTTTTCATAAGGTCACTCATTCCCTCTCTCTGCAATAAGTGTAAGAAGTGCTTTACTTAAATATTAAAAAGTGCAAAAAGCCAACGGCACGCGGTGTTCCCAAGCGGTCACCCATCCAAGTACTATCCGCGCCCAATGTTGCTTAACTTCGGTGATCGGACGAGAACCGGTGCTTTCAACGTGGTATGGTCGTTGGCGTAAGCCTTAAAATTATCTCTATACTTAATACACGTAATCTACACATAAATCTATACACAATACTTCTTAGATAAATTAATTCTCCAATTTTTATGAAATATTCTTTGAAAAAATTAAATAATATTATACAACATTAAACTGCTGTTAAGCGACGGCAAAAATCCGTTCTTGTTTAATATAATACGTTACAATTTCATATAAAACTTATAGAAGTGACTTAGAAGCATTTTAATCCTCTGTGCTTATTACTGATGTAATTAAAAGTGATTTATTAATATTTTATAATTATATATGTTTTCATTAAAAGTAGCTAAACAGAAGAGAGGAAGAAAATTTGGTAGAAATGAAGAGAAAACAAAATTGTGATCATCTTTTATAATTAATTTGTCATATTTGTATATACTTTGAATTTTTGTTAAAGCCTAATAACGTTTCGAAAAAATATATTCGCAATTCATAAAGAACGCTCTTGAAATTCACGTAAAGAAGTAATTATAAGGGATTTATTATTGCAACAGTCAGAATACAGTAAAACGAAATTTTGTTCTAAGGATTAATCGTTTATAAAAAAAACTATTGCATGTGAATAAAAATGATTAAGATTTAATGGTATTACGATTTTAGAAATTTCGATGATGTGAAATGTTTCTATCATAATATTCATCAAAGGATACGCTTGATATCTGATCAAACTATGCGTATGGAGATATTAATTTATTTCCTTCCAGAGGTGAATTGGCTACCAAAAGAGTTTAATTAAAATTTACACAATTTATCTTTTCACTTTGATATTTTTTTGTGCATTCAGAGCCAGAGTTGTGGATTGCGATGTTTTGTCTGGAGTAGGAGTAGTGTTTTTGGTCAATATGGAAGTTGGACTCGTGAAAAACAAGCGATTTTAATAAATTTTTTGATTAGACAATTTTGAAAAATATTTCAATGAACACTTTTCCTGATTGGTTGGCCTTTAATTTAATGCACATAAATAGAAAGATAGGAAAAAACTTAAGTCGGAACCGTGTTTTTTTTAGCTATGCACAAAAGCATTAAAAAGTAACATATGTTAAGCTATTCAAGTGAAACCATTTGTAGAATTTCAATTATATCTAGAAGTTTCAGGCTCTTTGATAAAAATTCTTGAAAGGAATAACAGATTTTTACTCAATCATTGACTGAAAGCTATTCTTTTTTTGTGTCAAGAACTTGATAATTTTGTCTATAGACTTTAAAGTTACTCAAATATGAAGTGTTTCACTTTATAATCCTGAATTTTATTTGACTAGACTATGAGTTGTAAAATAGGTTATCTGTCTCAATTGAAATTGAAAAACAATGTATTTATTCCTCACTGGCTATCTATACATGCATAAAAAGATCAATATAAATTATAAGACTTTTGCGGTCTCTGAAAAAATTAATGACATCCATTATTTTTCGCTTTAGTTGAAAAAATCTTTTAAAACGACCATTGGGTTTCACTTTGAGTGTATGACTAAAGCACCAGATATTTTGAAAATTGGTGAATTCAAATTTGAATTTAAAGGAAATATTTTTATTGAATAAGCAAAACGTTGTCTAACATATTATTTGTGATAATTTAAATAATCATAAGTGCGACATAGTTTCAAAATGGTGTACATCACTTCTTTAGAGTAATCTTATTTACCATCGAAATATTTTTTTTGTTTGCTAAACGACTTTTATTGTTTTCTAAGCAAGTTTTGTAGAAACGAAAAAATATCCAATGCCTAAAAATACTTTAAAAAATATAAGATTTTCTCAATGTATAATTTTGGATTGTTATCTTACTGTCACAAAAATCGAATCAAAATGTCACTGAAAAAAAAACGTAAAGATTCACGTAAACAAAATGGTCTGTCGGTCCACCCCTGGTCACGCAGCGTACGTAATAATATGCTTTTCAATAGTACTCGAAGCGGTGAGAGTCTACGTCAGAGTATAACAGTTCTATGGTGACCGAGGAATCCCGGTGAGGTAACCGTACCACAACAGTTCCCAGCAGACCCCTCTGTTGATACGTCGTGACTTTAACCAACCGTCCAAACAATTCAATTAAACTACTTATAAATATCTCAATAGCAATTGTTCGTATAAAACATTTTTTTTATGAAAATCCAAGTATTTTTAATTGTAGGAAATTGAGTCGTTTTTGAAAAGTATATTTTTAAGTGAGTGTTTGTTATTTTACAGTGTCTGATTGAAGCTTATAAAAATCCGGTAAGACATTCAATCCTTGTTTCCAAGTATACATACATACATATACCAATACTCTAAAAGCTTTTCTCTCGTTATTCGAACTTTTATAAACATAACTTATATATGACCTTTTTCCAAGAGAGGTATTGAAAAATATATAATCTTCAAATATTGAAAGCTATTTTTCTCAGTGTAGTTTCAATACATTATTTTAAATGAATTCTGGAAATGGAACTCGCTCAGAGGTATCAAAAGTTACGAATTAAGTTTAACACTATATTGTAATTGAAAGAGCAAAACGATAATATTTTGGTCTCAAATTAATTAATATCTTGTATCTTATAATTATTGAAATAATAGCAAATTTATTGGAATTCTTCAATGCAGAATATAATTTACAGTCTTAGTTATTTTTATGGGTTCATATATAATATTTAAAGTATATTAGTTGAAAATGATATAAGAAAAATGTGAATTAACTGTTTTATGTATTCTGTATATTGCAAATCCCTTTAACTGTTTTGAGCTCTGTTTTATATACCTTTTAAAATAAGATATTTGTATTTTGTGTATTACATAATCACAATTAAAATTCATAAAATATTATTTACACAAAATGTTTTCATGCATTATTCAATGTTGAAAGCTTTGTTGTGCTGTGAGCTTTAGATTATAAGCTAAATTTTTTTTACGATTTTCTTGAATTGTTATCAATCAGCGATTAGTCATTAGTATCCCGCATATTTTTAAAATAATTATCAGTAACACTGTGTTTATTTTAAACTCTTTTAGTTGTCATTGTATAGCTCACGGATCTTTTGGGAAAAGTTTGACAGTTATTAATGAAAAATGATTGATAGTTGCTTAGTTAATTAAAGCACGATGGGCCTCAAAATTATTTGTAGAGAGTCAATAACTTTGTCTACGCTCTAACTTAATATTATTAACGTATTGTAGATTAGAAATTACTTTAATTCACAGCTTTTATTCACTACATTTTGAATACGTATGAAATGTTCCATTTGGAAATTCGAACCGCTGTTTTTCCAATCGAGTCAAGCAAAAGCTCATAACCATTTTATGCTAACTGAGTTAATATTAATACTTTTTATGACAATATTAGTAAATAAACGGTGAATAAAAACAATATTAACAAACAGGAATTAGAAATAAAAACAATAAATAATAGTGATGGCAATTAATCAAAATAAACGGTTATTGAAATAAATATCTAATATATTTTACATAGATATCCTTTTATATATAAAATTGTTAACTATGTAACAAAAATAACGATAATTTACGGAACATTTTTATGTAAAGTAGGTTAATAAATTCAATTATAATTATTTCTTTTTACTAAATATGTTTTTGTGTGTACTATGAAGTAAGTGTTAATTTTTTATCTGTGATCAAGTTGAACTTGATTATACTAAGCAACATTACATCACGTCCACAGGTATCCACATTAGCAGCCTTGACCAAAAGCATGATTCAAAAATTATTCACAACTTAGTACTGTTATCCAACGATAGAAAAGTTGTTAGAAATTCATATCACATAATTTGTTATTTATTGAATTCACAACAGGCGATCGATGACTAAAATATTTTAGTTGAAAATTTTTTGATTGAAAAACATTGTAATATTTATATTATGTAAAGTACACAACTTCACAAAAACTTTTTCGCAATATTAAAATTAATATTATTGCCAATTCTAGATAGAGATATTATCAGCATAAATAAAACACGATATAAAATATGCGCTTCATATCTATTTTTAATCAAGCAAAAATATTTTAATCTCTATTGTGGACGTACTTTTGTAAACGTAAATTTTGAATCAAGGAGACATAGAAAGATAAGGTATAAAAAAATTAACAATCAACACACGTGACGTAAATTTGTAGGTTTTGATATAAAGATGTTAAATATCTTACAGCTGTAGCAGTTTTATGTAAATAAATAAAAAAAAAAGTGTTTTTTTCTATTCTGAAGCCCACTATCAAATGTATTGTAAAAATAATCAATTTAAGTTTTTTGATACCATTGTTCAAGCCGATCTGTTCGCGATCAACTTTCGTGACGAAAACTTGACGATGACTTTGAATTTCTCGAATTATTATTTATTTATTAAGAAAAAATGTTTCGCATCATCTCGTGTGTAACAGTTACTTGTCCGAGAATCACACCTCTTCCTATTTGAGAATTATAAAAATAAAGGAAAACATATTTGAACACATACCAAAAGTGTACCGTTGTAAATAAGAATATTTACATTTAACACACTTCATAAATATTCGAATTATTTTTCCTGTCCGCGTGACACAATTTCTTTTCACCTATTTGTTGATGTACCTGATGTTTGTATACTTTACTGCATTATTTGATTGCCAGTATCTAATTTAATGAAAAAATAATCATTCTATATTTAAAATTTTGACAATAGACTCGGAATAATCAAATCAAATTATGTTCTTTATTTGAATCAAATCTAACTAGCTTTTGTTATGGTAATAACAATGCACGTACGTAATTATTTGAGTTTTATTGATTAATAATTGCAACTATTTAGATTCAAATAAAGACATTGTATTTGGTTGAGACTAGCTTCCAAGTTGATGGTATAGAATCCTTTAATATAAAATGCATCCCAACGAATCTATTTACGAGGCAATGCACATACAATTTTATGCTTTGTATTCAAATACTGTCGTTGATATTATAATACATTTATTTTTCTTTTAACCAATATATCAAATATTATTGTTTCTGTCCGCTAATGAACGTTTAATTGATTTATGAGCTGACGTGTATAAGTTATATGTATAATATATTTGGTTTCACACTTCTATTATTAATATTTATTTAATCTTTAAAAAAATCATTAAAATAATTTTTCTCATGATAATTTTTTTTGATATGGCAAATATATATATAATATTTAAAATTAAAAAATGGTCACTTTTAAAGTGTTAACTGTCACTTTCTGATGGAAAGACAAGGTATTTTAAATAATAAGAACAATTTTTATAATACTTATTTTCATAACATATTTTTTGATCAAGATCGGTTTCATAGATAATGCTCGCAATGAGCGACACCGGTCCTGATTAAAAATATATTGTGGAAATAAGTACTAAAAAATGTGCCTTTATTATTTAAAAAAAGTGATCACCAATTGGCCCCAAATTTTTCTATTCTATTGATTTGTCATAAATTATTGACAGAGATTTTTCTCATCATAAGTTTTACGAGTCTAAGAAATCAGAATTATATTATTATACTTATTAATACTATATGTTTCCCTGGTGTGGAAAATTGCTGAAAAAAATAGTCATCCAGAAGAATACTGATTTTTCGGAAAATATTGAAACACTTACAAGTAGATTGAAAGCAGATGATGTTAGATTTATAATGAAAGCTACCATCATTATTAAAATATCATACAATTGACAAATTGTTAGTAAATAATGACGGACAAACACTAATCTGAGAGTCACGTTTAAGAGTCCTGTTATGAAATTCTTTTGTTGTTTATTAGGTCAATGGATTTATAATACGATTGAATTACCGGATATTATATGCAGTTTCAATGTGGTTAAACAACTGTTACTAATAGATTGACAGGCGCAATTAAAAATATTTTCACACTGTTGTAAAACGCATGTATAATTTTCTTTTTTTGTGCTTTTCAAAGTTGCTTGTTACAAAATATGATCGAAATTCAAAATTGTTGTTATTCTTTGACGTGACTAATTTTTATGTGTTAATTTGTTTTGGAAGTACCTGTGGATGTATCTGTTAGGGGAAAGGCAAGAAGAGTTTTATCAGCATCGATCCCTTCCAACTAATCAGTAATAAAAATGTTACTCAATGATTGGAGTATTATTTCATAATTCTGATCAAAATAATAGGATTCCTACACACTTTAACGTATGTAATCAAGTGTTAGGAATATTCCTAGGTTATTCCTGGCAACAATTTGAAGCACCCATTTAAACATAAAGTCGTTAGACTGAAGAATACAACCTGTGTAAACGAATGTGAAACACGGAACGAAATAGTGTTCAATGTTAAATATTCTTATGAACAGCAGCTGTCCCACCTCCACTTGTTATGTGTATGCAGCCGCTGTTAAACGGTCGCCTTTCATAACGTAATATTAATAAAAAAGAATCGATTTTACTTCTCATATTCTTGGTCCGATACAGAGCGGCACGGAACTATTAAAACTTAATGATATTTGAAGAATTTTTGTCAACACTGATTTTAATTTTATTGCACCCCTTCCGTATAATGTTTTCTCATCAGCCGCTAGCATAAAAGATTTGAACCCCCTTTTGCCATTTTTCGTCCTTCTGACATATATATTTTGGTCTTATCGAAATATTCAACACGCTTCTCAACTATATGCGATGATACAATACAAACAAAGATAGCACAAGTGTTGTAATTCCTTTGTTTGGCGAACAGGTCTTTGCTCTCTATGACATACTTTTTACAATTTTATTTTATAAACAAAAAAAAAACATGAGCTTTTTGCGACCAACGCAATTTATTGAAAAATATCATATGTGGGTCACCATGCTAATATTTAAAATGTGGGCACTATGTAGTATTTTCCTAGAGATGTATGCAACGAAGATTAAGTCTAAAGGAATGCCGTTTTTTATGCGTTGTTAAGACGGCTAGATATTTTGTTTATTAGCTTTATTACACTTCGACAACTACATGTCATTTAAAATATATATTCGATACTAAATTTAGTATCTAACATCGAATCAGATTGCCCTTTCGATGGATATTTAGAAATGTGTTTTCAGTATAAATTGACAACATTATATAATAATTCCACTTTTAGTGACACAAAAAGTAGAATAACTAAGATATAATAAGAACAAAATTGGACACTGAATCAATTGGAATGACATACAATGTAAACCATAAAATAATAATATACGATAAAATAAAATTCACATAATTGGAGAAAAAAACAATTTTAAATGTAATTTAGTTATGTTGCATCCGTGTGATATAATGCCTGAAGATACTGAAAGTTGAAGCCTGTGTCGTTAGTGACAAAACATTTGGAATCGTACAGTCATACAAAATTTCAATAAATTATATTTGATATTGAAATTCCATCAAAAATCTTCAGTCGATATGATATCATAAATTATGAGAGTGTTATTGAAAAAAATATATTTCATAATTGGAACTTATTATGAAGCTCAAAGTCCCAATGTAGAATATTTGAAAGCTTATTTGATGTGTCTTTACTAAATGACAAGATTTTTTATTGATTAAAGCTAGCAGTCTCTTCATCATAATTATTGTGAAATAGTAAAGCTTTATCAAAATACGCATTTGTCATATAACAGGATATCATTGTAAGAAAAAGGTTCTACTGTTTAACTACTTGTAAGTTTGTTACCAAATACTAATGTGTTTATCATAAAACAATTAAAGGCGTATTGATAATGTATGCATTTATGATTTTTTTTATCTAAAAGAAAAGCCGATTCACTATCCTTAGATATTAGTTAGTTTTTATTCAAAGCTCAAATTATTAGCTTAAGGGATCATTTTGCATTGTATTGTTATTTACATTACACAATTTCTTATTTTTATTATTCAATCGATCTCCAGTTATAATATAAGTAAAAGAAAATTGTTGGTTTCTGTGTGTAATATACATGACATGCGGAATAGATTAAACATTTTTTTCGTAAGATTTTGTCAAGTTTTATAAGATATTGTATGTCATTTAATATTGCGTGAAATTTTATATAACATAATGTATGAGTATGTACGTATTGAAAATATATAGAACTTTCGTTTTTGCTTTTAGGACGATACGTATCGTCATTCGATCGCGACATAGCCAGTGCTACAAAATTACATGGTTGCAATAATGTGTATTATAAATGTACGATATTACGTAAATTTGTGCATTGGATACCAATAGCGTCAAATTGATGGGCTTGTAAAAACTTATACAAGCCTTTTTTTTCAAATTATGGGTTGGGATAGTTACACATATCGTCACATCGTAGCGGGTATGGATTTAGCAATTTATTTAATTTAAATAATTTAGTTTTAAATCGTTTCAAAGAAATATTATCCGTTAAAACACTAGATGGTTTCTTATTTGATTATTTTTGGATTGAAATAAATGATCTGAAGTGCTGAATCAATAAATATTATTATAATAATTTATTGTTCTGTGAAAATCATAGTAAGTAAACTGGGTTACATCGTAGACCAGTGGTTCTTTCATTTGTTAAAATAAAATGTCTAACATAATGAATATTATTTTATGAAATTGAAAAATTGTATTATTGAAATATGAAAATAGTATACAAAGTCAACAGCTAAATAAATGTAGCTCTTTTGTAAATTATTGTAATTATAATATATCAATGTTGTTTTACGATATGGAGCATATGAATTATTATGAAGTTTATTTAAAAAAAGTTTTCTAATAAATCTGTTTTTAAGTTTCTTGCGCTTTATCTTAGAAAGAAAGTATGTAAAACACTGGCTCTAACGTAAAATATTATTGTGGTCGCATTATAAATATCAGTGGTTCTATGAAAATGTCTGGTGACTGCTCCTGCGAATATTAATTTAAATAAAAAAACACATTTTTTTAAAAAATCTAAAGGAAAGTTAAATGATGTTGCTATGCCTTGTTTTTTATTGGGTAGAGCGACGGAGCTTTAGACATATCAGACACCAATAACTTGAATGAAATGAAAGAAGCTGTCATACAGTGTTTAAAAATTACATTTTTGGGGTGGCTGGATAAGAATGAAAATAAAATGCGTATTTTCCGCCAAGAGAACTATTAGTCAATTGAAAAATTAATGAAAAAAGTAATCAATTATCTATTCTGGGATTTGGCAGGTAGGCGCGAAATCGTTATAGCCCCAAAAAACATTCCGTCATGTTGTTTGATAAAAAATCAAAAAGTTTTATGCTAAGTTATTTGCACATAAAATAACACGCAGTGAATCATTTAATATTTTCATAAAGACTTAAAGTGGGCCACAGTCACAACTCATTCTGATAATAAGTTAACGGTAAAGTAACGGAGCTCAAGAAGTAAATGGGTTCTAGAATATTCTTACACCTTTATAGTGAGAATACGTATATTTTTTGATCTTTGATTGAAACGCAAAGCACCCACTAAATATTGAAATAATTATTTGGTTAATTTGAATAGATGCTATAAAATTTGGAGTCTTACATAATTTGGGGTAAATTTCACGTGGATAATGACATATGTATATTAAATTGGGTTATTAACAATTCTTTCACATTAACATTGGATCAAGTCAAACAATTTTTAATATTTTTATATTTTGAGAATTGTGAGTCAACGATAAAAAAATAATAGAATTGATGAAATTTTGAATGGAGTGCTTTTTAAAACGTCTAGGTGGATATTAAGAATTCTTTTATTTAGATTATATGCTAACGACATATTCCATGGTGTTTTGAACGCTATATATATTAAGTTCTCTAATTGATTGTTACGGATTTAATTAACAGTGTTCATCACTGTAACGAAAGTAAAGCCGATTTTAAATATCCTTTAAATTCATATTTTAAAGATGATACAAATATATTATTAATTACTTAAAAAATCATTCTCTCTCTACATAACAATAGCGTTTTTAAACCAGCTCATAATCAAGAAAAACCAATGTTATATTGATTTAAAAATAATTTCTAATGATTCCACTGTTTCCCATGAAGTAAAGATGTAATTTGTTAATCTTTTCAATAATCAAACAATCTAAAACGATCAGCACCACTTTATTTAAATTTTGCGAACAACTTTGACCTAACGAGGAAAAAATCATGGGAATTTTTATAAATGTGATTTACTTTCTACGCTCTATCAAAAAAATTCGCATCTTGCTTAAACAATGAAGAAATACTTTCTCCCAAATTTTATAATTTTTGTTATTTATGGTGTAATATCATAAAAACATTGCTCGTTAGTTTATGATATTAAATGTAATGGTGTTAAAAATAGCACTATTTGCCAGATGCTACATTATTTTATGTCCAAATAAATAATTACATAGTTTTGTTTAAATAATTTTACTGCTGACAAGATCTACTGTTGGCTGTCTTAAATATAACATTTTCAGGCAATTTTTTCTGATTCTCTTTTCAAATAGTGTGTGAAAAAATATGCATCACATTATCGTTATACATAGTGAACAATTATAAAAAAATATTCATAATACAATATTACCAACATCGATCGATATTTTTTTTAATTTATTGAAAATCTATCCATCTGAAGTAAACGATATACCAACCATTTCAGCTATATTCCTTTTTTTTTGATTGACACGCTATTTTGTGAACGGTTATTCTTGTCTTTGGTTTAATTAATAAACATACTCGCATTGACCATTTAGAAGCCAAATAAGTTGTCACAAAAATCCTTATTGAAATCAATAAGGCCCATTTTTATTTGTTAATTAGAAAAAAAAAAACTATTTCTCTCTCCTTCCAAGTCACCACTATATCGCCACATCTATCAATTCGAGTTGTAAGACTCTTTTTGCCTTATCTGTAAAAGGATAAAGTACCACAAAATCCGCCATATTTGTTTGAGGCCGTTGCACATTGAAATCAATATCTACGATATCGAACTAACCAGCCAAACTATGTGATTGATTAAATTGGCTTAGTTTCAAGTGTCTTGTCAAAGACATTATTAATTTTGTGTTATTTCGATTGAAACTTGCTGTCTTGGAATTTTTAACACGTTAATACCGAGGGACGTAGAATCCACGTCGTTGGTTTTTTTTGCAGCAGCGGGAAACGCGAATTCATGTCATTAGAGACGAATCACTCAGAACTCTTTCAAAATTTTTTAAAATTTTTATTTTAAGGCACTTAATTATTTATGGCTGGCAATCTCGGCAGTTACGAATAACGCAATTTAAGTAATGTGGTATTTTTGGCTTATTTCAAACATGGAAATATTGTAAATTGTCTTAAAGAGCTCTTAATATTGTCTCATTTTTTAACAAGAAATAAATAAACATTTTTATTAATTTTATCCCTTTAGAGAAAGATTTTAAATGATTTTTATAAGACATTTTAAATTTATTAATTTTGAAAAAATCAGTTTCTCGTTAAGGCGTACTTTCTTACAACCCCAAACAAAAGATTTTCAATTTACGATGTCGAGTGGATATCAAATGTCATTTGTACAATTACAATACATAATTTGAATTGTTGGAACATCGAAGAATTAGTCTTTCGGCATCATCAGGTATTCTTTCACGCGGATGAAATATAACTGTCAGTTCATGTAAGATTGTACACAATTTCAAACATTTAAAAATAGATTTATATTGAGAAGATAGATAAAAATATATATTTTTTAAATTAAGAGGATTAAATCATTTATTTTAATACATCAGTAAGCCGCTTGCAGCTAATCCGACATAATTCTAATTAATATTTTTGTAGATATTACATCGGCTTATGTTGTTTGGGAAAAATTATTTTTAATATCGATAAAGATTTCAATGTCTCCAAAATGCACATTCGACTTACAAATAAATCTATTTAACATAATAATGTTAGGAAACTTGATTATAAGCTCTGGAAATACTGTATTGCCATGTTACTCAATAAATGGAATAACAAATATACGATTTAAATTTTGACATTGAAAACTTTCTACAAAGTAAGTGCCGAAAATATTAAATTTAATTTTAAATTTCGAATGGCTAATTTATCATTTAACTTATTAAGACTTAGCTCGGCTACCTCTACGAGATATCAAGAATCCGGATGGCTTAATGCAACGAAATTTGAATAAAGAATGACATAAATCTTTCAAGAGTATTACAAAATCGTTAAATAAGTGATGTTGATCATACGCAATAACAAATAATAACAAAAAACGTAGCTTTAGTGAGCATTGAGTATATCTTGTATGTGCCAGTGTGTATTAGTTTTGTATCAATGTATGTATAATGTTCAAGTCGACGGTCACGGCTGAAGAGTTCATCAACCTTCGTAAAACGGTGCTCACCCACACAATCATGTAAATCTTAATAGCGATGCAATACACATATACACTTCTATAAAATGTGTTAAAGTATTTCAAATATTCATAATTATTAAATAAAATAAAAAAGACATTGTGAAGTGTATTCAGGACATATTACATAAAAGTATTTATTAATATTTACGGTTAGAATATAAATAACAGTTAGGTGCCGTGTCAAGGTCGGATACATTGAATTAAAATGCACAAGTTAACGGGTTAGAATTCCGTACGGATGTACGTACTGAACATAAAATGTTTTTTTTTTTATTATATGTGTTCCAAATACTTTTAAGTATTATACCGAGGATAAAGACAGTTGAACAAAAAAGTTCAATTTATTTATCTATGTATAGAAAAAAAAACTTAAAAGTAAACAGACTTCTAAATATAGTTTATGATATGAACTGAAGGTGCTTGATGTAATTTCAATATCAAATTTGAATTGTTACAACTCTGTACGATTCCGTATGTTTTGTCACTAACGAGCCGGGTTTCGACTTTCGAAATCTTCGGGCATATATATATATATATAAATTAAAAAAAAACAAATGAAATATAAAGTAAAAAGTCAGTTAATTTAAGCATTTAAGCCACTATTGTCGAATTTGAAAATGAACCCGAAAATTAAATTTCAATATCGTCGAATTCGGATTTTTTACTGAATCCAATGTATTGGTTTCATTTATGTGTTAAATTATGCATATACCTATATTTAAAAAGTCGATCTGTAACCGAGTCGTCAACGTTGTTTCGTTCAGTCGTGTTGCTTAGAAGCTCGAATCCCAAAACATAGACAGTTTAATTAATCGATTTATATATTTCTATTCGAAAATATGCAGATCTGTTATGTATAAAATTCTTTCCAACTTGTGTAACCCTAAAAATAGGGTTAAATAAGTGCGATAAGCTAGCCGTCAGATCCAAATTAGCCATATATAGTACCCCTACTATCTTCGAATAAAAGCAAGTTAAATAGCTGAGATGGACGTACTTTTCATGGAAACTCTGTTTAGGTAAACTTTTTTAAAAGTCCATATATTCCACATTTTTCGCAAATATAGTTTTAAATCCATAATTTTCGAAATACGGACAAATAAGATTATAGATAAATTAATACTGATTAATCATATGAAAAGTTTCACCTAGCATTAATTGATCATTTTACAGTTAATTTAGTTTAGTAATCAGAAATGCCTTCAATTTTGATCGAATTTCGGTGAATAACCCAACGCCCAATACTGACACGAATATTTTTACTTTTTAAAAAATAATGTCACAAAAATAATAAAATTTAGAACTTAGCATTAGGTCAATTGGCCACCTTCTTTTATTTATCATGTAAGCTAATCAAAACTGGTTTTGTTTGTTATTTTGGTTTTACAGGTTTTTAATGAGTCGAATATATTATGTTTAAAAGCTTCAATGACGTACATCGTATTATATATTCATAATTAATTATATTTTAGTTCTACAAAATTATTTTTAACAAATATAGTTGATAGCTATTTCGGCTCACGCCATCGTCAGAACTATCCACCGTATTTCACCGTGTTATAATGGAGTTCTACCAAGTGAATGCCAATTCAATCAATAATTATATTTTTTTATAAAAACACATTTGAATTGCAATGTACAATATATAAGACTAAATGTGTGTACTTGTATTTTCATGTTTATCGTAAATTTTATGTGACTTATAATATAACAATAAATATAATTTAAATTGAAATAAATTAAGTTTAAAATTAATTTATGATACCAAATAATTCAACGATATTATTTCTGAAATATTAAAATAAAGATTCCACATGTCTTGTCACAAACGACCCGGGTTTTGCCCTTCGGCATCTTCAGGTATTCCATCGCACGGATGCAACAGAACTGACTATGGAATCGTACAAAGTTGCAACAATTCAAATTTCATATTGAAGTTCCACCAAGCGCCTTCAGTCGATATCATAAAATATAACGATTTTTAGAAGTAATTTCTTTGTTCATTTAAGAAACTAAATGTTCATAGAAAAGAATAGACTAATTTTGGTATTCCATTTTTGAAATTTTACAAAATATCTAACAATGTGAAAATTAAGTAATCGTTTGATTTTATTATTTAAAATTATTTAATAGCATTCAAAAAACATTTGACTACTTGTTTTATAGTTTCATAAACATATTAAATATATGTATTATGCTTTAAATTAACTTTGATAAACTCTTGTGGTTTCTTATAATGCTTAATATGTATCTGTCATTATTTCAGATAGAAGCAGAATGAGGGCGCTTTTTCCAGGCGCCGCCCAATGGCTTCTCATGATTTGGATGATTTGCTTCATCCACGACGTCACTGCCCGCCCTTCGACATCACAGCCGACACAATCAACTACGCTTACCCTTAGCACATCGTCTATTGCTTTAGAAGAAAATGTTACCAGGTATACACACAAAAAAATAAATACAAAATATAAAGATGTCAACGGTACATTTCAATTCAATAAACGAAAAGAAAGCGAAGTTGAAAATATTTATAATAATTATTTGAAGAACTTGAAAGGTAAGCGTAATATTTTTAGAGATGTTCCTTATATGAATGTAATAAATCAAACTCAATTTTATATAGATTTATTTAGTTATGATAAAAATAATTTTACTCAGGTATTAGGAGAAGATTTGAACAGTAAAAATGTTAGTTTTAATATGATTGATAAATTTGTATTAAGAAACACTTCGTTCGAACATAACAAAAATAAAACTGTTAGAATCGAATCAGTTTTACCGGTTGAGTTAGCCGGTTATAATGAAGAGAACTCTGTCAATGCGATGGGCGTAGAAATAAGACGGCATGTAAATAATAACAACGCATCGCTACGTAATCCACTTGATGATCCACCAGAAAAGAAAGTGATAAAACACAGAGTGAAAAGAAATCGAATGGAACAAGTGGACAAACCGATATTTAGTCCACAATTTCCTGACAGTAATCGCGATGCGAGAACGTCAGGTCAACAGAGATTTATGGATATCAGAGACACACAACTCTTCAACGATTTTGTACAGCAGTCAATTAAAAATCTTAAAGCTAACACAGAAAACACTCAAAACAAAGCTGATCACAATAAGACCAATTTGTTTCCTGGCGAAAGAAAACATGATCAATTTACACAAGGCGGTGAAGGAACACGTGCAACCAAATATAGTTTTTTAAAGCGTTGGCCAGATTCTCCTATAACTACTGCAGAAGAATTAGAAAATTATCAGAATTATACGTCTCTGAACTTTGACGAAACAAATTTGAGTCCAGATGTTATCACATTTAACAATTGGGACAAAAATTCCAATACTCAAGAAGATTCCTTTTTGAACAAAAAAAAGAATCAATCTTTGTACAACTATGCTGTTAGCACTAGTGCAAAGAAACCGGTTATTCATCAGGTTCTCACTGAATGGTCAGATACACCGAATTTCGACGTGCTTAAGAAACCATGGGAAATAATATCCAGTGGTGATCAATCGGTAAATGAGCCCATTATCAACAAATTAACACCAGATGATGAGTCAATCAGCAATGGACAAATTTCTTATAATGAATATTCCCCATCAACTGAATCTACTTTTGATGTGGCCGATTCTAGTGATGTGGTTAATATAAATTACTTTGCTACTAAAAAAACACCAAGTTTTGATGACGGTCCAGTTGTTTATATTCGACCGAAGCCAAGTTATTTAAATCATCCTCCAAAGATTAACCACAATGGAGGTGGGTATGTAAGCTCTACGGGAAAGCCTACAACTCCACCCCAAGACATATTTAAACGACCTTTGCGTAATAAAAACAAAAACAAAAATAAACACAAAACTCCTACTTCTACTTTGTCATCTTTGATATATACACCGAATTCAGGCTTACATTCTTCTGTGCCTCTTAAAATCGTCACACCGTCTTATAGTTCGGATGATGGAAGTGAACCTTCCTATCGTCCGACAAGTAATGTGAACGATGCCGATAAGCCAGACCCTGATGAAATACATTTTCCTGATAAAGATTACGGTTCTGATCCCGCCACTCATATTATTGTTCAGGATGACTGTCCAACAGTTTTTGTAACGATTAATAATACTGTCCAAAACGAGGCCAAGGAAGGTTGCGCTGATATACATCTTATAATAAATTCAAACGTTCTACAAAATAATGTTCTCGTAGAAGATCCAATTTCAATTGCAAGTGATGCTCCTTTTGATCCGGTATCTGAAGATCAAAACTCTTATCCAATTCTGCCTGTTGCACCAGTTGTAGCAGCTGATGTTCCAATAGTTGAAGGAACAAACTCATTAGTTCCAATAGTTCCCCTTGCCGTGAGTCCTGTTGGTGGTAATGTTATTCCTGGTGGGATTCAATCACCACTTGCTAGTCCTGGGATAAGTAGTGTGTCAACAAACTCAGCTGGGTTAAATCCAGTTAGTCTTCCTTCTCTGAATCCTCCACCAGGAATTGGAAGTCTATCGAATTTTGCAAGTGGTGGTGACTCATCTGACGATGAAGATGACAGTATTGGAAGCTGGATACATTCTGCAACAGGAGTATTTGCTTGGATGACATTTTTAAATCCTCTAAACTATGGTATCTTTTCATTATTTCTTGCTCCATTAGTCATTCTTGTGGCGGGCGGGGCTGGTCTTGCAGCACTGATGACTCCTTGGGTTTGGCCCTCGGAGAGTTCTAAATCGAAAAAAGTCGTGTTCATTGAAGAACCGACACGTTGGTATTGGGCGTGGGACCCAACCTATAAAACTTGGAACTGGGCTCCGTATCCAAGCTACAGTCGAGATTGGGGGGCGAGTGATTCAAATATTGTCGAATCGAGTATCGTAAAGTTAGCAAATAGTAACGATGATGAGATCGAGTACTCCATCGATGCCATGGTATCGAATGTTGGTGGCAATGTGAGAAAATGGGCTTATGATTTGTATGAAAATATTGTTGGTGATAGACGTATAAGCAGAAGAAAAAAACGGTCAAATAATTTGATTGAGGACTGGAAAAAGCGACGTAAATAAATTTTTGAACTATAAATTTTGCAATTTTATGATACCTATTACTAATCTTGAAATTAGTAATTTTGTATGTTTAGTCCAATATTTATAGTATATTATCTAAAAACTCTACCATTTTTTAATATATCTTGTATAATAATAACAAAACTTTCCTGAACTAACATTTGACTTGTATATTAACCTAACTATTTTGATTGAAAGATATTGATTAAGTGTTGATAAAAAGATATTAAATTGATTACACAAGCATATGAAAGAAGTTAATGTTATGTCTTATATATTTATAAAGTTCTTTTTGATCAAATAAAGTTTTTCATCATCAGAAACAAATCCTTATGATCAGAACTGTATAAAAAAAACAAAAAAATCAATATCATTATGATCTAGTAAATAAATCTTAAATAATAAAATAAAACGCTAGTTTACATGTATATAGTGGTTAATTTTTTAATTTTATTAAATAGGAGATAATAATTTATTTGTAATGTTAAATTAAAATTATTTATAAAATTTATATGTTGTTGCCTACATAAATAAAATATTGCTTGTTAAGTTTATTTTTTTTACCTTTGCATGAATTAAATTTCTTACCAATTATTTAACGGATATTCTCATAATTGGAATGAAAATTATTTCAAAAATGGTGTTGTAATTATTTTATATAAGATCCTTTTGCAGTGATTAACGCTGTTTGTGAATTCTTAAAATTTCAAATTAATCGTTAGTCCTGGCTTAACCCCATACTGTATACCCCTATCCTATTATGAAAAACGACAGGTTAAGAAAGAAAAATAAAGAACTTGTCACAAAAATTATTATTTTAAGATGCCTTCATTAGGAAGCCATGAGCGCTACATTGGGAGAATAGATGGATAAAAAAATCTAATTGCCAAATATCTATAATTTTGTAGATGTTATAGTTAAACCAATAACTCGAAAGTATGAATTTACATTATGTTAGTTTTATTTGACTAGGTAAGACCGTCACTGTTAGTGAATAAAAATGGACAGTTATAAATGTGTGTTTTCAGTTATTTATTCGAAAATAGTGATTTTCTCAACCTATGTTGTCTTAATAAACAAAATAAATCATTTAATTTATATTTTATATTCAATCAATATGCCAAAAACATTGTAATGAATATAATCAATATTTTTCCAAAAATCTTGGGCAAATTTTGTTGTTTTGAGTATGAGTTTGAGTCAAAATTATTTAACATTTTGGAAAAGAGAATGTTTTAAATAATATTGAATTTAGTAATTGATTTCACTGATTCAAATCCCAGTATGAATAAGTTCATAAATTGATTTTTAAAACTAATTTATGTATTTCACTCCTACGGTATTAATGTCTGAAATTCTCTTTCATCAATAAGATCCCTAAAACAGGATGTTATGACAGAAATAAGCGTACCACAACCCATGATAACTTAACGATTTTTATAAAAAAAATCTGTTGAGGAAAACACTATTTGAAGCCAATTAACTTTACACTACGACTAGCTATTCTTTTTTCAACCCATAAGTTTTTGAATATATTAACTTCTTAATATTATTATTATCTTATGGTTGATAAATACATATAGCGCGGCTATCAACAGACAATGTTCACACTGATTTTCGGAAAAACCAAGCTTAAGACAAAATTAGTTGAGTGTATTATTAGTTTCAGCTATATTCTATGTGAAAGTGACATCTATTAATGTGGATAATAAACCTTTTAAAATGAATATTGATTATTTAGGTTTTCATTAATAATTTTGTTCATCAACAAGCCATGGAAATTTCAAACACAAATATTATTGTCAGTTTAGTGGTGAGCACTTACTTGCTTGCTCTTTTTTTTTGAGAACTTTATTAATTCAACCTACAAAATAAACAATTTGGAAAATTGATATTAATTTAACTTGTGACCAAATGGGGAGTTATTTTATATGAGCATTTTATTGATTTAAATATAAATCAATGAGTCAGTAAGGCATTGAAAAAATTCTTTGGATTTAGTAAGAATAACTAAAATATACAGAACAAGTATCATTCACAATATTTAAAATACTATTTCAAAGTTTTTAATTTTTGATTTTGTCCTCACTTTTTGTAAGATAACAATATGATTCTTACAAATCTGCGGGAAGAGGCTTCAAATTCTACTTAGCAGCCGATGAAAATATTAGATTAAAAAAATGGATTTATTAGGTATGGAATAGCTTCAGATTCTGAGATAGCGACATCTGGTAATACGAAAAATATTCAAGTGTATATTTTCAACAAATATTTGTTTAAATGAGGATTGAGACAAAGATGTTAAAGTTTTACCGATTAGTATCATATTTATACTATTTTTAATCAAACATTTTTTTATAACAATCATTTGATGGGTAAAATAATATAAGTATTCTTAGATTTTCGTGATACTGATTTTAGCCCACTAAAAAGCATAAATATACATATAAGATATTTTATGTAACTATATAAGCTTATATATCACAAACGAAACCTTGTGAGAAGTATAAGCTTTTTTTAATCATCAAAACAATCAATTAGGAATTTTATGAAAATGTTCGTTAGATTTCAACTTTCGACACCACACCCTTCAATTGATAAAGTCTATATTATTAGAATTTTGATGATGTTTTTTCATCTTTCAATTAACAGAATAATTTGTTTTCATAATTATTATTTTAGATTTTATAGTTAACATAACCGAATTTTTAAAAATAAATAAAAGAACACAACAAAGTCGTATTCACTCTATAGAATAGCCTATATTAGAAATGACCATTCAAAAAATCATGGTTATTTTGTATTAATCAGTAATAAAATTAATTCTTAAAAAATCATTTAACATTATTGTAAATTAATAGATGTCAATGCAACAGAGTCTGAAATATTTATTTGTGTGGTTTTATTATAGTATGCCAAGCTTGAATTTTATAGGATTACAAATGTGTAATCAAGATTATTTCAGATGGCGTATTTTTAAAATTAAAAAATACATAAATTACTGAAATTTTTGTTGTTTGGCGGATATTTAAAAAAAATTAACAAATTTTAGATAAATATTTTCATTACAATACAATGAATTAATTCAATGATGATTTAAAATTCTATTTAGAGTGAACAAGATCATTCATAAAATGGTTCTCTCCAGCTTAAGGAAAGCCCTAAAAATAACTTTAAATCATCTCCTATATTACTACAAGTCCAATTTTATTTTGCATTTAATTCTCACAATAATAACGTAACAGTTGTTACAATATTCGACTTCAAATGAAATTTTAATGAAATTTTATTTGAATATTATATGAATCTCTTTTCAATTCTGTTTCCCTCAAAATATCAGCCTTTGTCTCATCACTTTCCATTAGAAAATATTCAACTATTATCATCAGAACAATTGCTCCGCAACCACAGTTCCATTTAGATAGATAGATTGAACCCAGCTACGAAAAAATATGCATTCTATAATCAAGGAAATACAGTGAAAAATACAAAGAGTCATCTAATTTTTGGTACCATCTGTCAACTATCAATGCTAAAAAAATATTTTTATAGACAATGAAACACAGATGGCGTCTCAATAAAAACATTTTTTATTAATTCATTATTAATGCAATTATGACATCTTTATTTTGAATAACCAATTAATACTTAAAAATTGAAGAATAAATTGTATGAACTCTTATTGTGTGACTGAACAAAAATAACACATTATTATAATTAATTATTTGTCATAGATTACCCCACAAAATTTGATATTTATGTAACCAAATGTTAATTTATTTGTTCAAAAATGATTTATTAATTTGTACTGTTTATTCCATAGTATATCAAATATAATATTAAACATAACTTTTGAAGTCTTTTTCATTAAAATTGTAATTTTATTATGAATGGCATTGAATTCGACATTATACTCAAATCTGGTGATTTTGTAGTAAACAAATCAATAAGTAATAAAAATCAATGCTATAATATGCTTTATAATATAGATCAGAATAAGTTTGATTAAGTGCTGGACAATATTTATTTGGATAATAATTATTTAACCCATTGACTGCTAACTTCTCAACTTTTGAGACAGCTGATTCCAGTGTGTTGTTAGATAAAAGTCAAAAATATGAGAGGATTAATAAGGATAAACAATTTGTGTACAAAGTATTTTTTGTATTGAAAATAGCCAGATTCGTTCTAATAGTCTCATCAAGTTTGCTTATTAACAATACTGCTAAAGTATCTTGTATACCCAATAAAATAAACCAAGGATACAATTATATGACGGGCATAAAACAGACTTTTGATAGTTGATCCAGCTTCACCTTAATTTATAAAAATTCATGTTTTTTTTATTTATAAAATAAATAAATAAATAATTTTAAAAGTAACCTGTTTCATTTATTGTATGACAGTGACATCTATTATTATATAATTTATGATATCGACTGAAGGTACTTGATGGAATTTCAATATCAAATTTCAATTGTTTCAACTTTGTACGATTACACATGTTTTGTCACTAACGACCCGTCCGTTCTGTTGCATCCATATAGTAGAATACCTGAAGATGCTGAAAAGCGAATCGCGGGTCGTTAGTGACAAAACATGTGGAATCGTACAAAGTTGTAACAAATCACACATCTATTATTAATATATAATATTATAAAAATGTAAGTTTTCTCATTTTTATTCAAGTTGTTTAATTAATTAATTTCGCTTTTCGGTGAGAAACTATATATTATATAAGTTAAGACAATTATTATAACCCCTTCGATCTATTTAATGTTTTGTACAAATAATAAAATTCTTCAAAAAATCATGAAAAATGTTGTTTTGTTATTCATAGGGTTAGTAATAAATATAAGCTATGGTATATAGAATTAGTAATTTAATGAATTATATGCAAATGTATATTATATCTAAAAGTGGAAGAGAGTAGAAACATCAAAAATATCTCCATAACCTCATCTCAAGAGGTCAAAATTTGGTTTTTAAATTTACAATAAAAAGTCTTCTTTGATAGTCAAATCGATCAAAAATAAGCTGGTGTCAATAATATGATCGAATCAAGCTAAGCATTGTTTTACGTTAAACATTTTTAATACTTACAATGTACTTTTGTTTGTTTTCAGTTCTAATGTTCTGGAGACGTCTACTATTGCTGGAACATCAGTTGGATCAAACTCTCGGGAAGAAAAAACAAATACTCCTGCTATTGGAGAGTCTATTAAGATGGTTGCCAATCAGCTACTTCAAGGAAATAAAACTCCTCCACCAGCAACAGGAGACGGAGGAACTGTGGAAGACGTGAGAACTCCACCAAGAATGAAGAATCAACAAAACAATAAAAATAAAAACTCTAAACCACCCACTAGCACTGCCAGTGCTCAAATAATAGAAAGTTCTCATGCTGGAATTGCAGTTCCAATGGACGCAGATGATATTGAAAAGCCTGTTCTAAAGCCAGTGAGTTATAGCAATAAGTTATCTACAACAGATGAAGGTCTTTCTACATGGATTCTACTTAGCGGAAATCCTACAACGCCAAACCCAAAAAGTCCGATGAAAACAGTGGATTTGGAAATAGTTGTCAATGATAAGAAAGGATCAAAAGAAGACATAGCTGATGGAAATGATATAAAAAAAGTTACTGAAAATAAGCAAAGACCCAAACCATCTCCTAAGCCTATACGAAAGACAACAACAGCTGCACCTATAAAGCCGATATTTACAAGAAAACCGATTGCCATTGGAAGTTCTAATAAATCAGACCTTATTGCTAGTGGATCTGCAGTCAATGAAAAGGTTATGAATAAGATCAAGGCTTCTGTTTTAGCAAATGTGCAAAAGAATAAATTTGCCGCCTTCAATCGGACAACGACATCTACATCTCAGCCAATCGTTGAAGTGACCTCAACGACCACTCCTAAAGAATCAATTGATATTAGCACAACAGAAAAGACAACCACAATCAAAACACCGACTACAACAGAACATCCAAAAGTAGAAAAAATTAAAGTGTCTGTTGAAAAGCCTCATAAAATTAAGCCTAAACCTGCTGCAATTGAAACCACTGAATCAAAGAATAAAGTTATGGACAAAGAAATGGAAATAAAAGCGAATGATGTAGATGTAGAATCAAAGGAAGCCGAAATTGAATTAGAAGTTAGCACGCCATCGCCAGCTACTACGAAAAAGCCTAAAAGAACTTCCAATAAAAGAAAAAAGAATAAAAACAGGAGACGATCCAAGCCGTCGACTACTACAGTAAAACCAAATGTTGAAATTGAATCGAAAAATAACAACAATACTAAACTTGCGTCAAAAATTGCGCAAAAAGAAAAACCAATTACAACCCAAATATACAATTATTTATCGCGAGAGGTAATGCCATCTGTTGGCGTAGGAATCGTTAGTATTGCAGGACTCGTTGGCTTGGCTAGTTATTTCTTATATCCATTCTCAGGAGTCGTCCGACGGGCGTATGATGTCAATGATAGAAAAGATGATCTCTATCAACAAAACGGTGAGCAGTATGCAACCGCAGAAGGTGGACAGACTGAAGAAGAAATGTTAGGATCATTTTTCCCCGAAGAACCGAGCACTAAAAAGAACATCAGGAATAACATCAATCCATATGCGGGACAGACTCAATTTAGATATCCTCAAGTGAAAAAGGTTCAAGATCAAAATATAAGATATCGTAACGTCGCTCACGGATCCGATACAAATAGTTTCTTACCGAGTGACAGAGTAGGCCAACAAAGTATTGACCAAATACAAGGCGCTGCTTATTCAGAGCAAATACATTACGATACACATATGTCGGAAGAAGAAGATAACTATTCTAACTTAGGGTATCAGCATCCGCAACCAATATACAAGTCATCAGAATTAAACAGTGAAGAAACTGCGTACGCAACCGATTCTGTGCAGGCAACATATTCAACACAGGATAAGATACCTGAGCCAACATATGGACAGGCCATGCGATATAGTCAAGAAGTAATAATTAACGATGCCACTAAATCTCCAGGTGTTGGAACTTTGCACTTAGGTGTTGATGATGTTATAGAGCAGCAGAAAGAAACAGGCTATACCGTGGCAATAGTTGGTGCTGAAAAAAAACAGCCACAATTTGTCGTCGGTAATGTTCCTAAGGAATTAATCCAGGCCGTTACTCCAATCACCGTTCCTGAACACGGCCCACGGAGTCTTAGAATTAGAAAACGTAGTATTCCAATAACACCGTATGAAACTCCTACATATATTTCTAGTGTGGCGGATTCTTTGGAAGAAGTTTTGAAAAAGTCACGTGAAAATGAAAGTGAATCAGATTTCAGCAATGAAATAAGTGATTCAATAAAAGAAACGACAGTCAAACACCAGCCTTCTACTGTGATAGTTAATAAAGACAAACTACCAGTATACGACCACAACATGAATCTTGCCACATCATTTGATATAACAAAAAGTGGCATGAAAATGAGCGATAGGCCTTTAGTTAATGATAAAAAAGAAGATTTTATGAAACATAATGCTGATAAAATAGCTTTAAAAGATGATTCAAAGAAAGATGAAAAAAGGAAAGAAAATAATAAAGGAGATTATCAAAAAGTAAAAGCAACTGACACGAAGGCAATCAACAAGTCCCCTAAAGAAGATTCAAAACTTTCAGGAATCGCTGAAGTGTTGACTATAAAAAATACCCAGGGATCAAAAATTATAATCATGGCTGAAGATTCGATTAAAAGCCAATATACCTCTGCACCAAATATTGATATGATATCAATCAGTAATATAGGAAATTTTTTGACAACTCGAAAGTATGGAGTTCTAGAAACTTCTTCAATGTCAAATAATGATGATGTGGAAGTTTCAACAACTGCCAAAAGTAATTTACCAGAAATAGTCGTACCAGTCGAAATACTTGAACAAAAAGAGAAGATTATAGTTAACGATGATACCAAAAATGAAGAAAATAAAAATAGTTCTCTCACAGATACAATATTTGTAGTTTCAACTAAACAGAAAGACGATAAAAAAAAATCTAATCCTGAAAAGCTGGCACCACTTTTTATTGAAATAACTACGAAAGACACAAAATCCACATATGAAGCTTCTACTGATGACCCTTTATTGGAAACAACAACTAATTATAAAAGTGAATCAACATCAATTATGCCTGGATACCCAGGAACAGATGATTATCCAAATACTGATCCGTTTGAGACTCATCCAAAACCATTTTCCTTCTTGGGTTTCCTCAAGAATTTGGTGGAGTTCAAAATCAGATTGGGTATGAGTATTTTACAAACGACGAGTGACTCTCTAGCGAGATATTTACGAAATATGGAATCGACGTTGAAGACAGCTTCTAGAAATACTGGACACCTCGATAGACCATATTACAATAATAAATGAGCAAATTACTCAACTTTTGGTTATTATTAATTATCTTTGTTTAAGTAATTATATATTATTTATAACATAAGAAGCAAAGACTATCATATAAAAGTTTATTTAATTTAAGCTCTCAGAGCCTAGAGAAATGGTGGATAGTCATTTTTTGCCTATTATAATGCAATGTATGATTTTATTGTAGAATCATATTCAAATTCAATTGAAAGAAACTGTACTTCAATTAATTATTAATACTCAATTTCACACACATTGTCCACCTAAATCATAAAGTGATAAAAATAACAATATTGCCATCAGGTAGTGGATGATTTAAAAAAATTTATGAGTAAGGTTGACACAGAAATCATAAATATTATTTCATAAGTGATACTCTGAAAAAGTTAAAAAGACTTTTATGTTTGTATATTTTCAGGATGACTTGCTCGAAAATGCAATACATTGAGAAATGCCTCCTGAATCTGTATATTGTGAACAAATTTTATTTGTAATATTCAAATTAAACAAATAATAATATTCTTACCTTACAGTTTAAAAAGAAATATATGAGAAAGTAAAACGTGAAGAAAATTTACAATCATTATGTTTCATTTAAGAATTAACTTTAACATTTACGTTAATATTATATAAAACAGTAATTATACTCTTATGTATTTTATTAATTTGTAGATAGTTGAATATGTTAGTAAATGAAATTCTTAATATAAAATGTAAATTTATTTTTTATAAAAAATGCACAAATAAACATATATAAAATATTAACATTTTTTTTATTTGCTTGATAATTATTATCAAATATTCACATTTCATTTTATTATTTTTAATGTAACATAAATAAAAAATAAAAAACTAAGAAAGGATAAATAATTATGTTAAAATAAATTATCTTTAAGACTATAAAAATAAATAGGTAACAATTATGTAAAATATCAGGTTTGTTGTTCATTATAAATAATTAACAATGTTTTGTTTTGAATTTGCAATTTTTGTTAAAGAGATCTTTGTAGAGTATTTTCATAGTCAAGTTTCGGATGCTGCGTTACATTTTGGTAATAGTTATTGTATTCCGAAGTATAGGGGACGCTCCTTTTCCTTCTTCCTAAAACCATCGGCATTATCATTGCCATGGTTGCTGGTACTAATCCAGCTCCAACTGCAGCCATAACCGCTGAACTGTCAGGACTCGCATCAGTTGCCATAACTTTCCTAAGTCTTGTAGGTCTTTTCGCAGTCGTGATGTTTGCAATCTTTGATAGTTCAAAAGTTTTCCTTGAATCTTCCACTGATTGAAAATTTGCTTCTACTTCCAAAAGACCTCCGTGAGAAGTAGTCATATTTTCCTTTGATCCATTAACTACAGGAAGAACAGTCAATCTTACTACACGATGGGATTTGATCGTACTAGGAGCAACTGAAAGCGATCTTTGTCGATTTTTAGGGAATTGATACCCCTTTGTAGTCGATAGTAAAACCCATTGGCCGTCACCACTTGATGGGTGCGATGAATGATGATTCGATGTTGATATATCAGCATATACCACTTCAGTAGGTTTTCTATATATAGATTGGTTGGGCTTATAGCCTACACTACTTGGTGGAAAATCACTAGGTCTTCCGTCAGTCACAATGCCGTCATTTTCCATTAAATGACTCGATACTCTTCGGTTGTCATCTTCATAATTATTGGAATTCTGAACAGCATGGTCGTGATCGCAATCTGGTCGGTGGGGTCTTTTATTATTGGATTCGGAAGGCCAATCTGAGGAATGATACGTGAGTGGTTTATATGATGGTTTATTCCAGAAAGGTTTCGGTGTTGCTTCATTTGGCCACTCGCCATCACTTTGAGAGGTCTCAAAGCTTGGACGATGATCCAAAGTCTCAGGTTTAATGTAATGGTACTTCGTATTGTACGGTTTAGTTTCGTATTCGCTTTCCATTGTTGGTTTTCCGAAACCTGACGAAGTAAACTTGTTATTGTAATCTAAAGTGTCTTTATCTTCCCCAAAAGAAGGCGTATATACATTGTTAGGTATTGTTGTTTTATGAGTATTTGCATGCCACTTAGATATTTTGCTTCTTGACCAAGGTATTGCCTCTAAAGCTACCCAACCTTCCGTATCATCAAAAGGATTCTTGTGCTTATTCAATTCATTATAATCCCACGAAGATTTCTTGCCTTCATCAGGCTTAGTAAATATATCCACTTTATCTGTTATCTTCTTCTTCTGGTATGACTTATCAGCGATTAAAATACCGTTATTTGAATATTGTGTGGTTGTTTCCATTTGTTGTAATCTATCTTTTGTTCTTTGATCAGCGTTTTTAATTCTGTCTGCGTATTCTGACAAAAATTTGTTTAATAGTTCAGGAGAGTAAACGGTTTTTTTTGATGACTCACCTTCAAATTCATGACACGACGGCCCAAAACATCTTCCTGTACCAAATCTTCTCTGAGAATCTCTGTCTCTGTCTGTTTCTTTATTATATTTATCTTGGATCTCTTGCTCGTGAGTGGATCCTGGTACGACGTAATCTTTTGTTTTCCTTTCATTATATCCCCCAGCTTTAGATTCGGTCACCGATTTAGACTCTCTGTGATGATGGTCTGTAGGATCATTTTCGAAAATTGTAATTGGCTGAGATCCAGCAACTTCCAGTTGATAAGTTTTTGGATAACCACTATCACTAACTCCTGAATTGAAGGATCTTTCGAACTGTCTTTGTGAATTTGTAAAATGAACTGTTTCTGCAATAACTACGGAGAGTACGTTAAAAATCACCACCAAACTTATTATTTGATTACTGTTTTTAATAAACATTATGACTTTTAATTATATTATGAAGACAATAAACATTTCAAATAAGAAGGCAAATAATGTAATATTAAATAATTAACACTTTTTTCTATTGATATCATATATCCACTTAAGAGTAACTGTTGTCAAAAAAAGGAAGATTTTTTAATATTCCATTGTTTATGTCTTATATATGATAAACAATTTTCGTGAAAAATCTCAAATGTTATCTTATGATTTCTCAACAGAGCGAAAACGTGTTACTTCAAAGACTATCAAATGGCAACTGGTTCGAAAAGTTTCTGACATACTGATATACTCCAGTTACCTACAGAGGGCTGTGTGAAATGTAAACTTGACAATAGCTTATCCCCTCTAGTTTCTTGTCTCTCTTTCATCAGTTGAATGCATTTTACATAGACGTACTAAAATGGGAAATAAAGAATTTGAAATGATCACAAGATATCTTGTCAGTGTAAAACAATTTATCAAGTTTTAATAGTTTTGATAAAGAGAAAAATATTTCAAAATAATAATAAATAAAAATACTTTTCATATAAAGTATTTAATATTGAAAAAGCGATATATGATAAAATCTATCATGTGTTTGATTTATATATTTTTTTATGTTGATTTTCAAGACTTTCTATACAGATACCACTAAAGATAAAATATCAGTTACATGCAGCTTTGCATTTAAGCTATGAGAGAACAAAGTAAAATATTTCATTTTATTGGCAGTTATTAAGTAATGACATATGATGCTGGTTGATTTACTAACTTTTAATAATTCTTGCTATTCGGGAACTATTATTGAAAATTGTTTTGAATATATATTATAGTACAATCTTTATAATTATTCCTACTTTAAATAATATCTCCCAAAAGAATAATTGTCAAATTAAGTTCATTATGCAATTTATCAATTTTGGTAAATATGTTATCACTATATGCATAGGTCTAGTTTCGCCCAATGATTGCTTTTATTTATAAGCGTACTACATAAGTCTCGTCGTAATGATTTGAAATTTTCCTTTTAGATCTGGGTGAAATTTTAATGATTTATGTCGTTCTTTTTCAACTATGTGAACAAAGAACTAAGTACGTAAAAGAGTGGTGTTGACCGTATTATATTTAATCGTTATAAATAATTTACAATACGACTTTAATTTATTAAAAGTCACAACTAGAAATACATGTTGAGAAACGCTATTTTTTCTTGTATAAAAAAGTATAAATACCTAAGGATACCTAGGAAACATGGTAACATTGATAGAAATATAGAAAATGCTATTATATTATTTTCATTACTGTATACATAGTTCCCCAATGTAAAAATTGAAGCGCCACTGTGAGTTCAGTCAATTTTTCCGGTGTTTAAGATATTTTTTCAAGGTGATTAAAGTGAAAATAAGTGCGATTTCTGCACGTCTCAAATGGAGGGTATCAATTACTACTTTTACATTGTCTTTTTCTGTAATTTTTTTTAAATAGAAAATGTCCCCGTTTTTTGATTATAACATTTCGGATGTGTACAAAGTACGGGAAATCTATCAATTTTTCCCACAGAATAAAATAACGGGTAATTGTAAAAAGTTTAACACAGTCGTGCAGTCGTCTATGGTTATTGGAAATTTAAACACACGTATGAAACAATTGAAGTATATTACGTAATAATATGTATGATATGAATGATGAAAATCATCGTTAGATAGATTTTGAGCTTAACTGTTTTATACATATTTGAGCGATGGAAATTAATCATTTAGAAAAATATCCACGTTTTATTCTAATTTTTGAAGCGTTTTTTTTAATAAAAGTGTGTAGACACTAGAAGTGACCGGTCAGGTACAGCAACTCAGCGAACGTTTTGATTTTTGCATTTGCTCTATATATGTTTACTAGATTGGAACTAAACATAGTTTTTCGGAAGAAGGTCAACTGTCATATATCGTTTAACTACAAGATCTGATTTTTTCTTGTGTAATCTTGTACAATGAATATCATAATTATCTACAAAATATAACATATTTCACACTACTTAATTTACCGATCGAATTATAAACGTCCTGACACTAATAAAATTGAGAATATGACTTTTGGTGTGTCTAAAATTGATCTCTGTCTTAAAATCGATAGCGTCTACGCTGTCAAAAGAGACAATTCGTGACGATATCGTTAAGCGAGAAATACAAGAATGAACATGGTTAAAAAAACGGATATGTTTGATTATAAATGCGGCATCGATACTGGCTTCGTTAACAATACGATAGTATTTTTATTATATTTTTATAGGGAGACGTAAGCATTAACAATGCATTTTATACTACAGAAGAAAGTTCACAATAAATTTATTTTCATTTTTTATGATCGTTTTATAAAACTCTTTGATGTAATTAAATATTACAATTTTTTTAATTTTTGGTGTTCAAACTATAGCTGATACATTCAAAGTTTGAGCTGAATATTTTTTCCAAGACTAATATTAACATTAGAATACTTACTATCATACATTTTGTGTTATATTACTGGATGTAATTAGAAGAAATTTTACACGGTTACGGAATAAATTCGATGGAATGCCGTATGCATTATAATTGTGTTAGAAATGAATGCGTCTTTTTTAAATAATATTATTTTTGAATAATTTTTTTTCTCTTTCACACAAATAAGTTAATTAACTGGTATCAAGTTACATTTTTAATTAATTTGAATGGTTATCAATCGAAAATTTTCTATCGTTAAATATATATGGATGTGTAATGGAAGTCGTCAATGTATATTTTCACATAGGTAGAATCTCCTAAATGTAACCCTTAGTAGAAGTGGAGTGTTTTGTAAAATTTAATTTTTTCAATATTTAAAATAAAAATCAATTGTATAAATTTTTATTTTAAGATAAGAAATAATAGCAACAGTTTTCAACAGCTCAAATTTAAAATCAATTATTTAAAAAATATATAATTTATCGTCGATCTAACCGTCGGATATAAAAGTTATCAAATAAACTAAAACGAATTAAGAAAGCATTATAAATTTGTAATTTTTCTCTCTTACAAGAAAAAATGAAATAAATAAATGCCAAGATAAGAAAATTTTGAAAGAGTTGACACTTTAATTTTCACAGTTTTATTTCTAGCGTGCAATGAGTCTCTACATTACAGTCTTAATATCAACAATTACAACAGTCATTATCTCGCTCGGTTCACGCCAATCTCTCTATTGTCTTTGAGATTCTCAACAATACATGCGTTGATACTAAACACGAATATAAAGACACTCAACAATGTCCAATGTGCCGAAAGCATGACGCACATTACGTACAATTATAATGTCAAACTGAACGCAAACAATATTAAAAATAAATTAATAATTACAATAGACAAAAAAATAAAGCGATATCCAATAAATTCATATATTATATAGAAGTTTTCTCAGAAATAAGGTGCTTAAAGTTTAAGATATATTTAATAGATAATAAAGACGCATGTGAAGTCATATCAACATAATTACTTCATCGATATTTTATGCCAAAGTAAAAGTATAAAATTAATCAGGAAATGAATTGGCACTCACAAAAATTGTTTCGTTTCACGTTTATTCATAAAATACAATTTCCAATTCATTCCATTCAAAACCACGAAATGAAAAGTGATTGCTTCGTTAATTGAAAAAGAATTTTCGTTAGCATTAACTGTCTATTAAAAACACCACCGATTTATCAGTCATTTAAAATTGGTGAAACTATGGATAGTTTACATCAAAGGTTCCCTTTCAGTGAGAAATTCGGAGTATATGAAAAATCATTGATACCTTCATATTCAAGATTCTCATTATTGTATTATTTGGTTTATATTTAGTGAGACTATGTTCGGAAAGGCAAAATTAAATTCTCAACAGGTATGAAAGGGGACGTGACATTTAGAGCCGTTGAAAAAAATATTGTAAGCGAAGGCAACAAAAAATATTTTGTTGCCTTAACACTAATTAATTTTCTGTTTTCAGTTATAATAATACAATATATAACAACAGATATAAAATATTTGATTAAATTTATTTACCATCCAACTTTGACGCCGTGAAAGTTTATATTGTATTCAAAAATACAACTCACAAGTTGTAGAATAAATTTAAATGTCTTAGAGTCCAAAAAAAGCGTATTGCAGAAAAAATCGAAATTTGTTTGCTTAGTAGGTCACTAATGGTTAAATTAATCCAAGACTACTTTCTTTGACAGAAATAGTAAATAACAGGAAATGAGTCGAGACAAAAAGAGTTTCACCGAATTTCCTTTTGATTCAATTAGCCGTAAAGATGATAGCATTGTCTTAATGTCTATGTTAAAAAAATAACAAAGGCCAGTTTATTGAGATAATGCGCCGAATAAAAGATGTGAACTTATTGTCAGTGTGTTGTTTAGGTCTGATAATGTGATTTTTTGTCGGAAACAAACTACTTCTTCAGTACAATCTATAATATTAACGGATGTGCTCTTTACTATTTATATTGAGGCAGAATAATAATATATAGTTAGACAGGAAAGAATGTTGTTTTAAAATGAACTTTTAAAAAATCAATACTTACCAATATACTTAGTAAATAAAGTGTATTTTCCTTCCTCCAGTGGGCGCCGCTTTCTATCGAATAATTTTATACGACAGTATCCAGTGGCGTAACGTTCAGAGTATATATTTACAAATTTCTCCCTTAATCGGATGCTTAGTGGGACGCACTTCGGTGTGAAGAAAATCAATTCGTTTAGGTAATTGTATTGATTATATATTAAAAAAGTATTCATTCTGAAAGAAACTTCTCCTCGCTGTAAGATGAGTTGATGATTGATGATTGATGATCACTCGTTGAGTGATCGATTTAATTGGTTACATGTCAAAGTAGTTTGTTTTGTGAACTTGTTTTCAAATATATGAATGTATGAAAAAACAGGGGCAAAGAAAATTTGTTCTCGTAAAACATCACCAATAGTAAACGACAATGACAATTGACCAAAGGTATATTTTAACACCCTGCAATACATATAATGTCTATAAATTTACAAATAATAACAAAAATATACTTGTGATGTCTTTGGGTAAAAACTTAAGGAGTAAATCACATTAAATGATTTGACCAAACACAGTTTGTTGGTTTTTGACAGTAAAATATCCAAGCGATCATTTGTAGGATATGAATTGTATGTACGATCAATAAATGCGGCGATGGAGTGAAAGTAATTAACTGTTAGCGCTAAATCACTTCCGAAATGGATCAAATTCAACAAATGGAGTTCTAATAGAGCAACTAACAAAATTTGTTGCTTAAATAAGCTATATTAATTCCCTCGATAACTTTTCTTTTTCAAAGAGGATTTAGATAAAAGATGGCATGAGCAAAAACGAGCCGGCAAATAATTAATTCGAATTTGTTAATCGATTGGGAAAGTGATTTACAAAAAGTATAATTGTGACAAGGAATACTGTTTTCGGCTTACAAAATATAATGTTTGACGGTGGTATGTCATATTCAATATCACTTGCATTGAATGTATACACATGTCTTCAAATAGATACGTATCAAAAACTTCTTGGAAACCTTTCCACTAATACGGCATATTTAAAACTATTTGAGGGTGAATAATCGGTTCACTCTGACCTACCATTGACTAAAGCATTATGTATAAAAAACAGCACCTTAAAAGGCCCTGGTGTTAACAATAAATTGAGCTTTTCAAATGATGTCTATACCACGGCACATCGGATTTTAAAAGTAGTAAATATGGTTGAAAACAAGTAGACCATTCAATATAATAATTATAATTTTCAATTTCTAATCATTGCTTCCATTCACTCCACGAGACCAATAGATAATCAACGACGTTGTCGTATTGTGAATTAAATGTCTTTCAGAGCATTAACCGTGGCTACTAGATCGTTAACAGGTGTCAACCGACCTGAATTTGAGAGCAGATAGAAATTTCTCGTCAGTTTTGTAAGGCGCCATCCTTCAATGCATCTGTCACCTATACAGCGCTTAAATTTTTAGTAACATATTTTAGTATATTTAGGTAGTTAACGGATAACAAAGAAACTGTTTTTTTTATCAATGGATAGACACGATTTTTTTTGTTAAAAAGTTAAATAAGATGATTAATTTTTATTCAAAATAATGATAACATGAAAAATTTCGTGACGATGATATCTGTAAGTTATGAAAAAGTCTATCAACGATGTTTAAATATATAATTATCTGCTAAATTAACCTTAGATTGTTGAGATTTTGATTACGTCGCAGTTTAAAAATATTCCTCACAATAATTTCCAACTGTAGATAAAGCAGTATTATTTTTTCAAAAAAGTAGATATTTTATTTTAGAAACTTCATAAATTATTGGAGAAATAATATGAATAATAACAATCGTATATTTTTATTATTTTGAAGCTTATTTCGCATTATATTTATAAAAAGAGTGTGTAGAGTAGAAATATGCAAAAAAGCAATACGCAATATTGTCCTTTCTTTGATAATGTGTCTTATTATTTTAAGAATTTTTGTCATTTTCCTAATACGGCTCAAATTATCATTTCATTCCTTTTAAATATCAATTATATACCAAAAAAGAACGAAGATCTATTAATTTAAACAAAGCTCAATTTAGCACTTTCTGCAATCACACGCCACGTGCGCCTATTCAAAACATATAATATATGAATACTTAAATATCTCCTCCAAAAACCTATCATATTACTAGTTGTAAGAATTAATTTCTACATATGTTAACAACACCTAAAAGATTTTTTGTTGTTTTACAGAGTGTATTCAATTCTGAAAATCGCTTTATTTATATTAATGAGAATAATTTATTTATCTAAAAATGCATTTCACACTAAGAGTGCTCGCGTAAATCGAGGTTAAATGGAAATTATTTGCAGCAAATCTTAAGTTTTCTCTCTCATCAGAAATGTTTTCACTTAGATATTCGAGAGATCTTATCTCATAAATTAGATGGGGCGGGTCAGGCAGGTCAATTTACTTGCTAAGTATCTGAAAGAAAATAAAGAAAATTTCATTTTGATGCCATTATAAAAATTAAGTGTGCACCTGTATTGTACTGTCAACCTCTTCTCTTTAGTTCAAGATGTGTAACTACTTCAGCATAATATAATGATTAAAACTCTATTTTCACTAGTACAAATTTTACGGTACTTGACGCCAAGAACTAAATCTTTTGCAGAAGATTGTTATTTTCTTACACAGCATAAGTAAATCGAAAAAAAATGAGATACGACAATCACTGACAGAAATACACATATGGAATATCCGTTCCGTTTTGTTAAATAAAATGTATTTTCATGCAATGCATTCCATTCTATGTCAACGTCTCGAACAAAGGAAGACACTAATTTGTCACTGATTAGTATTACGCTATTGAGATACGCTGAGCAGTTTATGTTAACACGTAAAATACATCATTTACAAAAAATTGTATTTTAAAAAACTTTTTATTTCATACACGGAAAAATATATAATGATTTATAAAAAGTTTTAAATATTCTATACAAATATAATTTTCGTAGCAGTAAAAAGATTTTATGAAAGCCACAGATTTATTTATATGTTTATATTAAAAAGTAATTTAGTTTTAATACACTTCCAATCCCAATGTGGGGACTATGGGCATCCTAACAGACGTGTTTTAAAAGAAGTTTTTCTTTGAGAACTCCTTCTTAATATTAATCAGATAATTGACTAATTAAGTTTAATTAACTAAGTGAATAGGATACAAGAAGTAGTATAGTAACAATATTTTATGAATAATAGTTTGTCGTCTCAATATCTCGATTCGGGTATAACAAACAAACTTTGTATGCCAATTTCATAGCATGTGAAAATGAAGCATAGAAAATGACCAACCTTAGAAAATATATTTTTATCGTATTTATACTTATGGGAAAAATGCACTAAACAGGATGGTGTAGTATTATAATTTGTTTTTTTTTAATAAATTTAAACAATTTCTGTCACTGATTTTCATTTTTTGTTAGAAATTTTATCGCCTCAAAATATTAACGAAATGATTCCAATAGTTTCAAAAAATGCCAAATTATATCGAAAATATTTTGTCATATTTTTGTAAAAAAAAAACCTTACAATATCTGTATTATTTGAAAAAAAAATTTACATTGTCTTTCAGTTAAAAAGTTTAAATTAAGTTCGCCTCACGAGTCGTGATGCATCTTAACTTTTTAAGTCCCAGCCTATTTTGCTTGGTATTAAAACCAATTTAATTAAAAATATAATATTATATTTTAAATATTTTAAAATTTTTTACCATATTTGTTAATAACTAATTACTCACCCTTGTTCTAACCAATTGGCTTTATTCTATTTCGCATAGCTTTTACGTGCCTTTTTCGAGAAGCTTTATAGACCACTTACTATTTACAAATCACCCTTTGATTAAATATGCAGTGAGTGCACTATCTTTAAATATGAGTAATCACAAAAAAAATTGTTTTGTCCAAAAAACTAATTAAAAATTTTGAGGCCGATGATTAATAGCCCAATGAGATTATTCGTGTACACCAGTTGGGGTCTATTATCGGCTCGTGGGACTAAATGAGTTAAGCTTTGGTATAAGACCAGAACAATTTTTTACTTTACGAAAAACGTGCCATAGAAAATGGAAAGTGTGATTAAATAAAATAAATAGTCATCGGATTTGTGTCCAACTACCTAATCGTCGCGAACGGAACTGATCTTGACCGTACGGCAGTGGTTGTTAACATTTTTCGATGTATTCATTGATTACATTCTAAGTCACTAATAACAAAAAGAAATAAATTTAGAATGTAACATCTTTTTTATCGACTGAAGGTGCTTGATAGAATTTCAATATCAAATTTGGATTGTTACAATTTTGTACGATTCCACATGTTTTGTCACTAACGTTAACTTAACTATCTAATCTTTTTAAAATATAAGCTTTCATCAATATTAATTTTATATGATATTACCCATGTTGCATGCATTGCAGTGCGCTATATGATTATATCTATGGCATTTGTAAATAACACAACATACCATTAAAATTTAATAAAAATTATATATATATCTAACAATCATAGATGTTAAAGTAAATTTTTTTTAACAGGGATTATAAAAAAAATCTTCTAAGCATGATGTTTTCTTAGGTGATTTCTAAACTTGCCGACACAAGAATTCCTGCAAAATTTTCAATTTCCATGACACATTTTGCGCTTCAAAAAGTGTTACACTTAGAATTCATCATGTTTTATAATCATCATCGTAGAATCAGGAATTTTTGTTTTTTATTTGATGAAAAAATCTAAGCGAATCTCGAAATTACTATCAGTTAATTAATAATATTGTTTTAAACAATAATCTTATTTAATTATCATTGTATAAAATGTTCATCGTCTCTGATTAAAGCGCAAGTAATAAATGAGGGTTCCAGTCTACTGAACACCGCAGTGTCAACTCAAGTTTTTTTTATAAAGTCGAGTAAACACTGATGGAAACTTTAGCCCACTTGTCGATAAAACGTAAATTATCTGGATGAAAGTGTCGGCTTTGGGCAGCTGAACATGCATATTATTATTTGTTTATATTTTCTTTACAGTGTATATTTATATTCCACTATAAACACAAAATAACGATCTTTGGATGGTTATAAGAAGGGTGAGCTATATTACATTTAATTAGTTTGCGGTATTATAACCAAAGTGATAAAATTTTCATTTATAGATCTTTTCTAATGACTACGTAGAACTAAATTTCTATATACAATACTTATGTTAACGAGAGTTGATTTTCAACTGGAAGCAACTTCAAAGTTAAATAAAATCTGATTAAAATCCACAGTGGAGAAAGATTTTGTTATGATAGCAGATTCCCCTCAAAGAAAGATAGAGTTTCGATGTATTGTACCGAAAAAACCTCTTGTTTGGATTTACTGCTACCGAATCGAAGTATGACTGATGAAAAATATTTTTATAGTTTGTTGCTAAGAACTTAACCATTTAATGGTGGTTTTCGTAAAGCTTTTTTTTCTGCGATAAAGATAGGACGAGTTGATATTTTTGAATCTTCACCAATGCATTTATTTTAATTACAAAGTAACATTTATCGTCAACGAAGCATCCGTTTTAACGTGTATGACTGTTAGAGAGTGATGTATAAGTATATATTGTTATATTTTGCGGAGAAACCATGTCGAAAAATCCAAAAACTCCCCGTAATCAAAAGGTTAAATATCACTTTAGTATTCCGTTTTTGAAGTACAAATACAAGTCACATGTACTTTGAATATTCTATGGTGTGTAAAATTCACGTCTTCTGTCCCATTACTTTTTCAAATAAAATTTTTGCGAGGATTTTCTCTTTGTAACGCTACATAAATTAGGCAATGTTCACATAGTGCGGTTACGCGTAAAGGTTTGAATATAGTAAAAATATAACCAAAAACTCAGTCTTGTAGGCTGGCAAATGCATGGTTACTATTACATTCCCAGTTGAATATTATGACTCGCGCATATTCATAAGTCAGGCGTGCAGCAAGCAATTTACACGCGAGATAAAAAGTTCCAGCGTGTATGTGAACAGCTTCATGTGTCTGTATCTCGAAAACGTGCGTAGAAAAACGCGTAATGTTTACAGGCACTTAGTTATTTCTAATATTCGTAAAAAATAAGCCTATTGTACAGTTTCGCAAGTGTCGAATTGTAACGACAAAACATCACCGTCAGATTGTATTAATTTAACAATTGGCACATGGTTCATTCTGTATTGTTTTGAGTGTAGTTTAACCGATCCATGGTTGGAAAACGAGCTCTTTACTCGAGATTGCAATTTGCATAAAGAGGTATACTTATTGAAGTACTATACATAAATTACATTGGCGCCTGATAGCTTTAGAGCTCAATCACGAATCGCACACGCCAGACCTTTAACAAACCGGTTAAAAGTAGCACACCTCCAATAAGTGTATTAAACAGACAGGATGGATAATAAAAAGGGAATAAAGAAGGTCCGGTTTATATCGTGGATTTATGATTGACTGAGTAGAATTAAACACGATCAAACTATAGAGGGATATTGAGGAATAATTTTGATAAAAACGACAAACGAAAAGTTTCTCAAAGACAAAGAATGCTTAAAAGTACTATTGTAATACTCTGTAATATAAGTATTTACATACAATTTTTTTCCAATAAAATAAAATATCTCACGATATTTTAAAGATTAGACTAAGTATCAGTTGAATATTTTTTTACCATTTTAAAGAAAGATGGGGCTTTTTATTTCAAATCTTTTGAGATGTGTACAGTAAAAATATGTCAGCGTTCTTATATATATACTTGTTACATAAAATAAAATACCTTGTTAATGTAAAACCAAAAGAAAATTTACTATCTCATTATATTTTAAAAACGGAAATGGAAAACGTAACTGTTGTAAATATGAAATACTTCAATAAAGTTGTAGGAAAAGGAATTTTTACAATATTTTATTACTGTAATGTGTGGAAAGCAGCCAGGTTTAAGTTAGTACTACTTATCGAACAAACATTTCAAAAATTAAAGCGGAAACCATGTTGTCATGTAAAAGATCTTTAAATTTGCTTGTAATTTCAACAAGGTATATCGTTATGCTATTATTTTATACCTTCCGAATTAATCTGTGGCTGATGCTGACACACTTGATATGAAACATAAAAAGAAAATCTTAATAACTTTGAACTTCAGAAATGGTTTCACTTTCTCCGTCTAGATGTCTACACTGGCATGGGAATTTAAAAATGATTAAAAAATCACAGTACACTTTCATGAGCAAACAAATATCTCGCGAGGACAACAATGACCCATTATTATTCTTTATAATTGTCATAATTTGAGAGTAGCGTGAAAAAATTTCATGTTAATCACAATTTTAAGATAATTTTTTTATTCTCACAAGAATTTAACAAAACAAAATACTAGAAGAGTGCATTGTTATAATTAATTAAAATAAGATAACACATGAATGACTTTTTAATGAATTATGAATATGAAAATTTATAGTCGTTAACTTCAGAGAAAGCTAAACAATACATTTTAATAAATTATGGTTTTCACTTATAAATGTGGGAGTTGTCATAGAGATTGAATTATATAGTCATTGAAAAATGTGCTTGCTCAAATGCATGCTGTCTCACCGCACGATGTTCAAATACATACTTTATCCTTGTTAAATTACAATCAAACATAATTTATTGATAACGCTTAAAGTTTATCATGAATAATGAACAAATTCAGTTCATGTAAAATATAGATACCATAAAAGGTTTGACAAAGGTGTGACATGGGTTTCGCTTTTTTATACAAACTAATAATTAAATTACTGAATGAATTAATAATTGAGACCACTGGAATAAGCCTTTGTATTGCTAATTTTGCAGGGCTGTCATTTTGAGGGTCGTCATTTTTGTATTTGATAATTGAATAATTGGACGGTTTGTTTATTACTTAAAAGTAAATAGTTAACTCATGTTTGGGTCAATAAAATTTATTACAAGACTTTTTTACCTTTCCACGAAACACTTGAATTTATTTAAAAATGAATCTACGTTGTATTTCATCAAATTTTACATGAATTAAAAAAAAATTAGAGCTTTTCTGATCTTTGCATTCACAATACATTTAAATATTAATATCTTATCATAAAGTATATATATATATATTTTTTTATTTGTAATAGTGTAATGTGCAATAATATTTATAAATAATGATAGTGTTGATCGTAAATATAAGCTCATTGATAATGAATAAAACTGCCATCTTTTGTTTCCTGATTTCAACATTTGCTTGGTAAAATTATCAAGACGCAAACCATATTGGAAAGAATTTATAAACATGCAAATTTAGTTACATTTTTAAAAGTTATTATTTACAACAATTATTCTACTTATGAGTTTTCAGTTATCTCAGGCAGGTCAGGTAAACTATAAAGTAACGAAATTTGAAAATTAAAATATTTTAAAGCAAACAGAAATTCATAAAGAAAATTCTTTTAACTTGATATTTAAGTATCAACTATGTCACTTTCTCATTTTAGTCGTTCATATTTAAAATTTCTCGCTTTTTGTATAAAGATAATTTTATTCATATAATTACCGAATCAGAAAATTTTTGATACACAAAATAATATGTTTTTTTTAAAACATGTTGCCAATTTCGAGTAAAGTGGAGAATTTCATTATGCGATTGCCAGAGTTTGATGGAAATTCGAAAATGATTATACTTTAAATTTATTATTTATGTTTAAATAACTACTTATAGGTGAGTCTGGATCAAGTTATAAAAAAGATCAAAAATTTGATTTCGTAAATTATAGTTCTACCACTTGATAACTGCAACCAATAAAAATAATATTAAAACAACCGTCAATAGTCTTCGTGTTAAGATGACACTGATATAAGGAAAGAAGACCTCTCCAGTTTTAAGAGGGATGAAGAAGAAGAGAAGAAGGATACCGAATTGGAAGTTGGCTAAGCTATAGCTAGAAGCAGTACCTGGCGTATTTTTTTTTTAAATACTGCTGTAAAAGCTCCATTGTTTACATCCATTTTGATTGCATAATGAAGAATTTTTAATTCTAAGCCAACAATTTTATTCAATGATTTTTCAATCAATTCGTTTAACAATTTTAACAATAATAAAATGCTCAAGTATCATATGTTAAAAAAGTTTATATATTATAAACTACGGATCAATTAATTGTATTATAGTTATAAACGAATGTGATTAAAAATCTCTTTTCATTAATCTCGTACATATTTATGTAATAATTAATTTAATTCATATATTTAACCCCATTGTTCTCTTATTAGCCGACCTATTTGCTTAACAATAAACTATAACTAGGGTTAAAGTTCAATTTATAGTTCATGACTAGTAAATTGGCAGCCGGAAAATAATCAGTAAATTATACATTTATTATATGACAGATATACTTGTTTGAATCTAAACGACCCATTTGTAGAGAAGTACTAAATATAGTATCAGAAAAATCATGATAATCAAGTCTTATATAACAGTTAACCGATAGTTACAGCATACGGGATCAACTTAATTTGCAGCAAGTAATACGTAATGCAATTTAACAGATTGAGAATAATCACACATTAATGTAAACAATTATATTTATACTCATAAATGAGCGCTGAGAGATATTTTTTTTTCAAAATCAGAACGTAATGCCACAAGCATTGAATTAAATTACATAATTCTTTTAATTTACTTGTAAACACTATCTACAGCAGTGGGATATTTCCTTGAGGCTAATTATGAATAAGTTAAAAATAATAAAAGACTTGCACGGAATCTTTAGTTTCACAAAAACACAGAATGTTTTGAAATGACAATGGTTATAATATTATACATAAATCAAAGAATGAGATCACTTTTAAAGTATTAACTATAAATTTTTAATGGAAAGGTTTTAAATAAAATATACACAATTATAAGATATTTATGATCAAGACCAGTTTCGTTCATAATAATGCAACAGTGAAATTAAATAGTTATCGTGAAATTGTAATAAAAAGGTATATTTATAAATAAAAAATCACATAGTGGAATATTAAAAAAAACGTGATTCGATACTTCGGTCACTTTTAATACTCAGTATGGGGAGGGTAAAAAGGTAATGTAAGGGGAGGTTAAAATTAAATGAAAATTGAATATTTCAAATTTTACTTGTTGACGCAACATACCTGACAGTTCTGTTGTGACATTGTCATAGAATTCCTGAAGATGCCAAAAAGCGAAACCTGGGTCGTTGGTAACGGAAAATGTGGATTCGTACAAAGTTTCAACAATTCGAATTGTATGTTGAAACTCTATCAAGCCTCTTTACTCGATAATATTAGTTACAAAATGTATACTTTACATATATCTTTAACTCAAAAATGATACAACCTAGCTGGCTGGTATTTTTTGTACCTTTTTTTAGTATTTTTTTTTTTAAATATATCCACAATTTATATTTTTAATATTAGCAAAGGTTTTACTAATCGCGAACATTATCTTATTTTTATTAATACTAATTTTGACTTATTTTAAATAATGAATGTGATGTGTGTGGAAAATCGGTATCGCTTCAAAAAATATATAATTGTATTAATAGTGCTAGCCAATATGTATTATTAGGAAATGTATTTTTTTTCATCAATAAGTGATAGTTACAACTTTAGAGTGCTTGTTATATAATAAGCTTAAAATCTTGGTAAATATCAGACAGAAAGGGTCTTATATTTTTGCGTTTTATGCTATTCAATATCCTGATGATATGAATTCGGTGATTGTTTTTCAAGTTAATACTCTCAAAATGCTTCCTGCGTCTTCGTTCGCATTGAGCTTGTGAATCTGGGCTTTATACTTTTTTAATCATGAGTAGGCAGTGAGACATAGTATTGGTCACAGTATCCAATTACGTTTATGTGACTTGATTACACTTAAAACTGTTCGAATCTATTTTAATAAATTTGTATTCTTAGAGCTGGACTAATGGAAAATTTTTGTCGACTTAGAAAACGGAAAAAATAGATAATTAATTTACCTTTTTTTTCTTTCACGCCAATTCTTGTTCTTATCTAAAAAATTACATCAGTGTAGTTTGTGCACATTTTCTCCAAATACTAAAAATACCGCTATATGATTGTGAAAATTATAAAAATATTACTTAGTATAACAATCAAGTATCAAAGAAGCAATTGAAGTCTTCGAAAGATTTTTTTTTTATGCTGTTGGTTTAGCTATTACCTACTCGTTGATGTTACTCAAAATTTTATTTTATACATACGTGGTAGCCAAACCAATTTTTAAATTACATAAATTTTCCATTTTTTGTATTGTTTAATAGTAGCTTCTTTCACATAAACTGTGATTTACAGCATTCATTATTAATCTCGATAAACTTATTCGTTCCATACGTAATAAATATTTGTTAAAATAAAAATGGCGGCAAACTCTCTATAGAATGTTTGTTTAAAAACTTTTCTATTATTCGTCACTGACTCAAAATCTTCCCATTCAAACATCCTTAATATCATATTATACAAATATTATATACACAAGTAATAGATGAGAAAGTATAAGATTGTTTCCAAAAATTTTCTAAAATGTATGGCCAATAAAAGTGTACCGCTGTTTCATTATATTAGAGCCGACAAAAGAGAGTTTATTTTATAAGTTCATAAATATATTTTAAAAAATAACGCGACCATTGAAAACAGTGATAAATTAACACACATAAAACTCAGAACAGTAACAATTTTACGCAGTTACAAAAATAAGCAATATACTATTTCCGGCATTTCTATTCATGCATAAAATAAATAAATTCATTTGTAACTTTTTTATTGAGTATTTATATGTCGATCTTAATTTTCTCTTATGATAATCATGATTATAATATTGTATTTTTTTTTATTTGACGATACATTCTGCAACTAAATAAAACATGTTGATTATAAGTATTATATTTAATCAATTACAGTGTATTTAGCTGATTTCGAGTACGGAACGGAGTATGTTTCTTTCAAATTATGTATTCATCTCTAGGCATAAAAGAAATAACTTTTTTTATTCAACCCTTACGTTGAATTTTTTCTGAGTTTAAATGTGTTGATTTATCCTGTTCTTATTTGTTATGTATATAGTATTATGTTTGATCTGTCAATGCATCACTTTAAAATTTGACCAAGTCTCGGAAAACAATATTCTTATTCTAGGATTATAGACGCACTGAAAATTCACAGACATCAATAAATCCGTGTTATGATTGATAAAACACCTATTCAACAAAAAATGGAGAAAAAACAATTTATGATTAATGTGGTAACTCAAAACAAAAACTTTCGTAAATTTGTATCAATATTTTTTTATTTGAATGCTTAATCGATGTTTCGAAGCAGCATACAGATTGCAAACATAAAGCTTTTTTATATATAAGATGACAACGCAGATCATAAATATTACTAAACAATCACGATATGTCAAACGAGAATAATAATAACACAGACAGTAAGTAAATAAACTTAATAATTAAATACTATATAGCAAACAACAAGAACTATATTCGCCTAATGACTCTCGCCACCTTCGGATTCGTGCCCACCCAAATAAGATAAGTCGATCGGTTTGTATTGGTAGTGACCTCCGAAGTCTTGAACTCCCTGGGATTCATAACCGTTAAGTTGTTCAGAGCTTGCGCCCCATCCGTGACCACCGTGTCCACCTTCATCTGAAATACCTTGCGAATGCTCAGAGATCTGTTCGTGCTGTTCGGGAATGTGTTCAATCTGGGAAATATGATCGCTGTGTTCTGAAAATCCGTGGTTATCAAGTCCATGACCGTGGTCGGCTTCAATATCTGAACGGTGTTCTTCAAGAACTAATCCATATCCGTGATTATGTTCAGTCTTAGGGTGGAGAAGTTTGATGTTGTGTTCAGATTTTCCCTTTTCCAATGGATGTTTCAACAAATGCGAGTGCTCTTTCTTGACATATACTGGGACGGGGTGGAAGTGTTCTAGTTTGATGGACTGATGAGATTTGGCATGTTCGTGTTCGACTTCGTGGTGGAATCCTGATGAGCCGACGTTGCCTTCCGAGCCATGGCCTCCTTCGGCCTCTTGGTGAATCACTCCTCGACGTGATCTGGTGGGTGATGCCGTAACTGCGGCCACGAGGGCTAAGCAAATCTAAAAGTAAAAAATGTAAACAAACATTAAAATGCTTTCGTAAAAAACTTAAAAGTAACTCAAAGTTACACTAAACGACTTAGCGTCGTATAGTTGTTTTTATTTTATTTATATTGGATGCTTTTTGAATTCAGCATTTTATTTCTTCTGAAAATTTTAAGCTTCATATTTCGTTTGTTTTTCATAAAATGACGAGTACTTGCTGGCTTATTAAAAATCGCAGAAAAGTGTTATGGGTCTATATTTTTCATCACAATCAATCACACAATTATTGTAAAAACATGACAAATTGATGGTGTTGGCAAACCGCTACTACTTACTAGAAAGAAACTTAAAAAAAAACACACACACATTTTTATTTTATTTCCACAATCTTATAATATAATTTTCACGATAACTTTCGGTCATCACAAACATTCAGCGATTCATTACGAACTTCATTTACATAAAAATAGTAATACTTTCGATGGTTTCGGCGGTAACTTTGTGGAAGTTCATTTTAATATAAAATTTAAAATAACTTTGATTATTCCAGGTATTGTGTAACTGACTGTGACACGTGTTTCGCCTCTTTCAGAGGCATCTTCAGACTAAATGACAGTTAAACAGTTTACAGTTAAAAATATTCATTGATAATTTAAAGAACTATCAGAATCTGTTGTAAGTAGATTGTAAAGAATAATAAATACGAATAATTTAATATATTCATTCAAATCTATTTCATCTCAAAATCAAGACACAGCGAGAGTCACTTTTTTCTTTGTTTTTCTACTCTTACTCTGAAAGGTTGAAAAATTTTGTGATTTTTAATTACCCCCATTATAAAGCCATATGCTTCAAGACCGATTTTTAGAGTCTAAAATTTCGTTTGTTAAGTCAATGAATTTCAATTTTCCTCGTTGTGAAGATAAACAAAAAGTCAAAGCATTTGAAATAACACTTGAAACTGTATTTTTACGTAGGTTTAACTTAATTATGTCAGTCGTAAATAAACGGTAATTAAGAAAGTTTTGAAAGTTGATTTTGTTACAATATCTTATACCCAGATTACACAATCGATATAACTGACTCATATTCAAATCTTTAACGTTAACAAATTTAATTTGTAAGAAATTACATTAAAGAAGCTGGGTCTTATATACATAAGATTTACCATTTCTTCTTTGTGAAGTTTGTTTACTATCAATGAAAAATAAATTGTGTCTTTGTTAGTCTAATTAGCCTTTTTTTCATGATAAACTATTTATAAGCTTTTGTCTTCCGATAAGCTTTTACATCAAATTATTTCTCTTTTCGTGCTTCGATTTCAAAGACTAGAGAAAATGAGTGAAAACAGCATAAACAACCATGCCATTGGATAAAAAACTACAATTGACTCTCAAAATAACGCATAAAAATTTTCATTCAAGAATTACTACAGAAAGCTTTAGAAGAAAACTTTATACAGAAAATGTTAGACTGTAGCAACATAAAAATATTTATATTCAAGTTCTCTATAAATTATCGAGATTCAAAGGTGTATTAATGTTTTAACACAAGTTTTATTTATTTTTTTATTTATGTAAATATTAAATTCCAGAAAAAGATATTTAAAATAAACCATTGTTTTTATTAAGTAAAAGAAACATCCTGTATACTAAATAACTGTTTGATATTTTGGTATAATAGTTGGTAGTTATGTTAAAACTTAATTATTTGGTATAAGCTTGACAAGAGGTTAGCAAATAGGTATAACTAAATTTATTCATTGGATTCCACAGACACATTTGAATTAAAATCATAAGTTGATTAATAATACATTTATGGTAGTATATATTTAAATGAAACGAAATGTGAACATAGCAGTCGAAGAGGACGATGAAAAAAGTAAATCATGTATCACGTCAATTTCAATATTGATATATAATTAACAAAACAGAGTAAACAAAAATCGATAAGTATTCAGTATTCATTGCTCAAACTTTATATTTGTGGTATATTAAAATAATTGTAAGCCGTACAGAAATAATTGTCTTTTATTGATTAATTATATGTCGTAAAAGAGATATTTAATCTAATCAAAGAGAAAACAATGCATTGTGGTGTAGTTTTCAATCACACGTCGCTTACATTTCACTTGCGCTTATGTATGACCATTTAAGTAGTAAAAAATGTATTAGAAAGTGAACTTGTTATTCTACCACTTGTAAACATATATTAAATAAACCACCTCAGATCGTAACTAATAATTTATTGAAAAGCAGTTCTTAGCAATGTCACTGAGCTGGTTTATAAACCAAGATACCATATTGCGTACCATACAACTCAATGGAGGATACAAACAAAAGTTTGACGTGAATTTGAAAATATTACGAAAGTCGAACTATAGTTACGAAAGCTTACATTTTAAATAAGTTTTTAAGATCCATCTTTTTATCCAAAATAAATGATATGAAGACAAAATGACTTTTTCAAAATATGATATTTGTTGACGGATATTATTATAACAGTTAACATTATCGATAGATTTAACGTTTGAGGTGTCAACTGTCACTTATAAATAAGTAAGCAATATATTATAATATAATGTTCAGAAGCATTATATTTCCACAATTTTATAATTGTATCATCAAAACCGGTTTCATTCATCGCAACCATTGTCAATTGATCAGTTAAAATAATACTTAGCTTAGCGGTTTCCTTATTTAAAAAAAACATTCATATAAAAATTGCTAAATTTTAAATTATGTTATTATACACAAATTAAAAACATAAGCAACGTTCGAAAAATGAATGCTCTAAAATGCAGAGTTGTAAAACTCCAGCCCTTAGTGACAAAATGGACGTACTCGTGCTTTATTTAGATAGATTAAAATTTAAAATTAAGCTTATTATTTAAGTAAGAATAATATTTGAGACACATGTTTTTTTTTACAGTGGAGGAATTATAGAATAATTATTGCATTAATATTTTGTCATGTTGTGAATAAAGTGTTTTTAAACTAAATGAGGTAGTTATTTTACAAGTGTGATAATTTTTTTTATAAGTGTAGCATTTAAATCATTTGTGAGACAATATTTCCTGATTCTAACATAAATTAATTACATGGCATGTAAAAATACTGTATCACGTTTTTTTAGTAAAATAAATTAATTTGAAAATCGTATATTCGATATTCTGAATCGTTCAAAAAAAAAAGATTGCTTTGCTTATTAAGGAAAATGTTTACAAGATCTTTAATCGCACACTTTTTTGAAAGTTCAAAAATGTTAAATAGTTTTTTATAGCGTTGAAATAAATTTTTGTGATTAAAGAATATGCAAATTACTTAATTTTGCAATGAATCGGACATGGGAAATTGTCGAAAATAAATTGAAAAAAATATACCAAATTTTATGCTAGTACAATAGTATACATTTTTAAATAATTTATTTGAAAGTTTGTATCAAAATCAACAATGACACTTGATTTACCACTTGTTACATTTTCTGATATTTGGAATAATAAAGTATTAGCCACTGAAATTTCATCACTTTTTTCAGTAAATAAACACCTGTTAAGCTAAACTTATTAATGAAAACTAAATAAAAATAAGCCACTTACAAAAATCTTCATGTTTGCGATATGTGTATTTAGTGGTGCGACTCAAAGTTGAGTTTGTATGAAAGATGTGCACTGGTGGAGAACTATACTGTTAATGATAAATATTCAGATTGTATTTTTCATTTTATAGCCTGATTTCTCTATAAGCCTGACTGCATTTTATGAAGCTTGTTCTCATGTGTTGTACATAGGCGAGAAATATAACGATCAGGGGAGGTATTGATAGAGAGCATTTTCCTCGATTTGGACACTGCGCCGATTGAGCAAACTCGTTACTTTTTTTTATATACTGCAAACGTACATTCAGTTAACACAGTTCATTTAAGTGTGCTCTGTGAAAACCATTAAATTTAAAAAATAACAATAATAAAGATATTTCTTGTTATGTAATTATCACTCAATTTTCTCAATGGATACGTCGATGACTTTTTCAATATTAGGGTTAGCTGGAAATTTTAAATTATAACTAATTTTTTCACTAGAAATATTTAAAAGGTAACTAGCAATGACACGCTGAAAAAAATAGCAATGCATTTTAGTTCTACAAAATTATTTTTAAAAAATATAGTTGATAGCTATTTCGGTTCACGCCATCATCAGAACTATGCTTTAACTAACATTTGCTTATTTATATATAGCTGTGTAGAAAAGGTACACAATACATCTTCTCTCCTGTTTTAACGGCCTAGCTTGTTACTTTCTTACAATAAAACTAAATTTTCGAAAATTGTAAATGAAACAAAAGGTGGCTATTACACTAAGTTTACATGTGGCATGGCAGTGGTTATTACGGAAGCAAATAAAACCACCCCCCAGGAATAGGTTAGACTAATGGGAACGCTATTATATTAGTTTTTTCGTTAAGAATCCTTTGTGATAATTAATGTTTATTGATTTCCAGCTGGTCCAAAGCCGTCATTGTGCGACCGTTATGTATTACAAATTTTAGAACTAAAATTATTTGCCATTTTTTCACCGTATTTTAATGGAGTTCTACCAAGTAAATACTAATTCAATCAACGGGTATATTAAAAGCTATCAATCGTGTTTGGTTGATTTGAAAAGCATCTATCGACCAACCCAATCTATCCAGACAATACGTATACTCTTTTATTTTTAAATGTCATAAATTAAGAGTGAGATATTTTTTTATACTGGACTCGACTCAAAGAATATCATCACTTATTATTACAATATCAATAATGTACGCAGATAATATCCCACAAAGTTACCAAGTATATGAAAGTTGATTGAAGTTTTTTTATATTTTTTGCAAGAATAAATTGTTTAAACTTAACAAGTATTTGGCGCAAGTGTCTACGCACACAATCTAAGCCGATCCAAAGCGCTCATTCAAAAAGTGATTTCGAGAGGGAGATAATGTCTGGCAACTCGGTCTGTTGAATAATTCTTCATTTTACTCGCAGACTTCTTCTCTCGTATTACCATAACAGCAAACCGATTAACCGATACACTAGTTTTTCTATTCTCAATAATAGTGCAAGCGTATTTGCATCGTGCCAAAGATAGTGCAATACGGTAATATTCGCTCGATTAAAATGTAAATCAATGGAATGTTCTCAAAGAGTATATTTCTATACAGAACGGTCAGCTTTTTATTTTTCCAATATATGCGATGTAAATATTTTATTTACTGAAATTGTTTTAAAAAAGTGAAGTAAAATATTTGTCATAAACTTTGCAAATTCTTTCAAGTAATTTTTGTCATACATACGTTATTAATATACAGTAAAAAACAATTGTTTTTATTGTATATTTGTGAGTCATATACTGCTAATTTTATTTTACTGAATTTAATGCTGGTTTCTTTAAAAATGAACACGTATTTAATTTTCAATTCCTCAAACAATTTCAACAAATATAATGTATTATTGCGTTATTACAACTATTTTTTATTATGAGTACCGGTTTTTGTTATTACAAAAGTATTTAATTGATCAAATAAAAGCGATTCTCATAGTAGTAACCGGTCATTTTTCGGGACTGAAGAAAACTTTGAGCAGTTCACAGTCAACAAGACTCAAAAAAAGTATAGATTTTTTTATTTTGAAAATGTACAATGTGTATATAATTTTTATTTTGTTAATTATTGAGTTTTGTGTATCAAAGTATTCAAGTAGATATTCGAATAAAGATATTTTAAGCGGAAGATTTGAATCACTTTTTTTTCGTTTTTAAAAATTTCTTCTTCCATTTTATAAAGAAATTTTTTTTGATTAATAAACAGCAATGATTGGTGGAGATTTATAAGGTTTTGAATCTGGAAAAAAAAACATTAAACTAAATTCAACTGTACATAAATCAAAAGGGATATAATTGATAAAAAAAACTGGTTGCTGAATAAACCAAATAAATGCAAAGCTTAACTGTCGTTACTGATATAAAAATATACCCAAAATAATGATTGTAATTGTTAAGCAACGTTATTTAATATTATTTACAAGAAATTTATGAATATTATTCAATAAGAATTTTTGATAGATCGTGATAAAGAAACACGATTTAAACGCAACTAATAAACATCCACGTTGTGTACAAATAGTCTGTATAAAATAATTAACATTCTCAAAAATACATCAAATATTTGTTGATTATTAAAATATTTATCTTAATTGATTACGCTTTTCGAATTTTACACTAAATATACGTTGGGCCTTAACATTAATCATGAGAAACTTATTTAAAAAACATCTTAGCATGTAGGGATCTTTTTCAGTAATGTAAAATTATTCATAATACATATTTTAGGGATCCAAGAAACAAGGCAAAATAGCGTTGTTTCTTTTTTTGTATTTCATGATTGTTGAAAGCTGACAGATTATTTTTATGGAGAAAAACTTCAAATTCTTGCAGAGATATATGCATTTTGTGAGGCTTACAGATATAACTACAGAATTTATACGAATTCTGGGATTCGCTTACAATTAAATTGTGGCCAGAATAAATTCAAGCAATCATGAGAGTAAATGGTCACCGCAATTTTGAAGTACATTAAATTAATATACAATATTATAACCGCATCCCATTACGAAAATATATGTGTATGGTTTATTAATAATGGACAAAGTAGTAAAAAATCGATTAATTTTTTCAGTGATTTATTATCTGCTTACAGGGAATATGATTGATAGTAAAAGATTTCTTTTTTCCAATTGCCGATTACGCAAAGTATTAAGTGTTATACTTCCGGATTAAAACAATACGTAGAAAGTAAGGTTTATTAACTGTTAGTTTAAGTTAGTTTCGTGTTGGCTAACCTGCACGCTTTCATATAAAAATGAATAAGTAATCTTCATGCTGCATTCCACTTCGTTTCATGTTTCAATCATGCAATAATTAATACAAAAATGAAAAAAATATAGCACCTCGAGGTTTGGTATAACAATTATAGATAGTTGGGTGATAGTAACACAATTATTTTTAAAATTTATTTTTGATAAGACTCACAGCGAAAAAAAGAACTTTATAGTTTGACGAACAGCTCAAGAAAATAGTCGTTTTTTGTATTTTAAATTGGTGAGATATAATCAAAATGTTCATTTACATGATGTGTACGCAAACTTTACATGTAATCTTTAATTTATTTCTAATTCAAAGTGATCGTTCAAATTTAAGCTATTTCATATACATGACATCAATACTACAATTGTCTAGAAGGAAAAAATGTCACATAAGTGTTTCGGGAGCAATAAAATTACATAATGTGCTTAAAAGCTTACATGTATTGATAACGACTCGCTCTTCGTACAACGCCATAACATTATAAAGCTTAATGTAGTCTGCGTATTTGTAGCCAATTAGTATTGACATTTTGTTAAGGACGTGTTTTTAATACGTCTTATTAAGTATTGACCATTTCTGGCGGTGTGGATATAAGTTTTAGCAGTCATCATTTTAACTGATTTGTTTTAAGTTTTTTGTACATCAAAAAAATATTGTAAATATTATATTATATAGATCTTTTGTCGCTGATAATATTTTATTTTTGCTACAAATAAGTTAACCCACAGCTTACACAGTTAAAACATTATTGAAGGTGTTATTGTTTTGTAAAGTTATGGTCTATTTTTTCTGAAAATCTTAATAAAATTATTTAACATTATTGTTTCTGAATTATTTTGATTATTTGTGTTAAAGTATGTTCTCTACGCAGTTCAGCAGGGAAATTTTTAGTGGTTATCTCTCAATCGAAATAAATATGTATTATATTACATTTAAATTTATTTTGTTATTGCTTTATACATTTAAAATCATTATCGCTCGGAAATGGCAAATTAACACATCAATTTGATACCATTCAAAATTTAAAATCATCATTTTCTCAGAGAAACCAGTAATAATCGCACATTATCAATTAGACCAAGATTGATATGGGAAATTGTATTCAAAGTTAATGCAAAATATACGAAAAAAATCCTATGCGTCGTGAACCAAAATAATTAAAAATAATCTTTGTCGGTATAAAGACTTGCTGTGAGAGCATTGTTACCTGCCATGTAAAATTAATTGAAGTCACGCTTTCTTATTTATTTAACATGACATTTCATCGAAAGGTTTTCGTCACATGATAAAATATCCATCATCGATGAAAGTCTGTAAGTGGTAGCAAATTCTAGGCATTTTTTTATCTGCATATTGAGTGAACAACGTGTGCCTTTTTTGTTTCACTAGTTTTGTGAGAGGACTTCTCAACAATGGGGAATTGCCATTCTTTCGTTCTAAAGATTTAAATACTTATTTAAACAAAAAACTCTTCAATGATTATGTCACGTCCTCTTAGAGAAGTTTGTTCAATGTGGTGATACTAGAATCACCTAGGACAACAGTATTATGTCTTCGTTTTATTGAATGTAGAGAAAATAAACTTAACTTCAAGCAGTATATTATGATATAAAACAATGAAGTCTCTACTTATCACTTAAGTAGGTTTTTCTTATCAACAATATATTAATAAAACGTTTTGTAGTCGTTGTCAGATTTATGAATTCATACGGTAGATATGTTAAGCAATCAATTATATCTCTTAATTTTACAATAGTTTTACCATTATATAAAGATACTTGTATTTCAAGACAACTCCTATAAGCTTGATTTCTTTAATAAACTCAAATTCTTATTTACAAAAATAGTGTCAGCATTTGTATAAGTTCTTAGAAGAAATTTAATTATCATTGGAGTTTTCTAAATGTAAGGAATCATGTAAATTGTGACTGTAAATAAAATGTGTTTAGCTGAGTTTTAACAATTGAATCATGCGATATTGTAAATAATTCCTATTCTATCAAATACTGAAATCAGCTCGTAATTTTTCATTGAAAAATAAACAATTATTTTTACCATTTTTTATTCAACACCATTCGTATAAAAAAACATACAATTTATAATGACGATGGAATTTCTCAGCAAGTGAACATAAATCTTTTTAACACGTCTAGAGAAATGTAATTTTTTTTATCAATATCAATAATTATATATCAATAATTCAATATTAACATTATTTTAGTATTCCGTTAATCGCTCATGCTTGACGGATCATATTTTATTTTGCGGAATTTCAAGCAAATATCACATATTATTTCCAGATATGTAGTTTGCTATTACTCAATAAAGATTGTGTGAAATAGGCAATTTGTTCAATTCACAAGTCTTCATGAACAATAAATAGTACTCTTAAAACATAATAAGTATAAACACACATTATTTATACAGAGTTACATGAGTTTCTTTTGTTTAATCATCTTTTTAATTGAAGCGTACAAATCGAGTTGTTCGGAGCTGTTTCCTACAGGATCGCTAAGTATCAATAAGTAATTTTATGTCACCAATCGTGCAGATGTGCACTTAGACAATATTATATGCCAATTGTCGTCATAGTAAGGCAAATTAAAAACTATTGTTAGATATGCATGCAAACTGATTGAAATTTCTGTCACACTAATAATTAAAACTGCTTAACAAAACTTTGAATCAATTATAGAATGCAAAATTCGTTAACTTTTTCTAGTTAAAAAGGAAAATTAAGTAAAATGGTTACCTAATTTATACATTTTAGAGCAACTATTGCGTAAACATAGTGTATGTATATCTTTTTTTAAGAAGTGATTAAATTCCTAGCTTTTGGTAATTTCCTAAGTATAATATCAGCTGTAAAATAAAAATGTAAGTAAAATCTAGAAAACAATCTTACTTATAGCTTGAGAAGAAGCGGTTTTTGTACTTTTTAGAATGAGTAGATGTAAACTTTTGTTAATATTATTACAATAAAATACACATTTTCGAAAAAAAACTTCTAAATGATTCGATGTTTATATAAAATAAATATATTTTTTTTTTGGTAAAATCTCGCTGATCGTGCTCTTGATTATCAATTCTTATTCACAATAATACAGCCATGATAATGGACAACAATAAAACCCTTATATTTTATCTTTGATTCGTAATTAATTAAATGATTTCTGAAATCAAATAGATAGTAAATAACAAGAAACCAAAGAACACCATTTATTCTGTTTCCTATAGATTTCCGCACAGTTTGAATATATTAAACTTGAAAGGTTTTTCTTTTTCCCGTACGTAATTTACTGCAATATTTAAATGAGTCTATTAAAAGTCTTATCACAAAACTATACCCGAGGTACCAGACACAGAACAGAGTTGCATTTTAATAATGCCAAAGAAAGTCCATAAGAAATTTACTTTACCGCGCCGTCGCAAAACAATGAATGCAGTTTTCTAACAACAAACCAATTTAATTCATAATGAGCTGTTATTATGAGAATAGGTACATTTTAAAAGTGATTTGAGATATTTTTTGCTTGATGTCATAATCCACAGGTGAATTTATCGATGCAGTCAACCTGACTGTCATTTCTAGTGCCTCCATATCCAAAACGATTCAAAGTTGTTATTTATTTATTATTGAATATATAAATATTTATTTGTAAATTAATTTAATTCTGGCGAGAATAATTCTGATCAATAATTAAATTTTGAAGTATATATATAAGCGTTGTCAAGTATTGCTTTTATAGACTGTTTATTTAAAATCTCGATACGTATTCGTATTGAGATTATGCAGTGTAACATTTCCTAGCAAGCCGTCACATTAAGGAAATAATCGTTTTAGATCAAGAGCTATTACATATTGCGTTAGATGTTGCATAAATTTGCAGTAAAACATAAGTGAACGCATAATCTGTAATAATTCAAAATTTTACAATGAATTAGAGAAACAGACGTAGACAACTTAAACAAAAAATAAACGATCGTATGTCAAATTATTGCTAGGAAAAACAGTGTGAAAGAAATCATTACATGATGTTATATCGTTGTTGTTTTGGCAATAAGCTCGGTACAGATTTCTTCAATGTGTATGTGCTAAATTAAATATTTAAAAAAAAAACAAGACTATGGGATATCCTGAATGAAATTTATTAATAAAACAAAATCTTTTGCGCACTGTTTTTCTTTCTGGAAAATTTATTTTCTTGAGTTTCATATAGAGCTATGGAATTGAAGTCGTGAAAAAAAAGCATTTGCTTATTCAAACTTGTCCAAAAAAATTGTATAACGTTTAAATTTTTGAAACTGTGTTTTGAAACATGAACCGACAGTTTTATTGGATCCGTGTGATAGAATGCTCGAAGATGCCGAATTGTGAAAAACGGATCATGAGTAATACATAAGGGAAATGTCCATAGATTCAATAACTTAGATTTCAATTTGAAATTTCATCAAGCATCCTTAGTTGATATCGAAGATTATCATGTATCTTATTAAATTTTGTATTGAATACGCACTCGATAATTTTTCATAATTTTATACTTTAAGTGAAATTTTAATCAATCCACAATCTTAACAATATAATTATTGCAATAAAACTTTATCTCATTTTTTATTTCGCTAAATCCCTCCACTTATAAAAGATTACTAATTTTTGTGTGTTAATAATTACATTTTCATGGTCATTAATTCTTATAGCCACTTCTAATTTCAACATCCTTTATTTTGTAGTTTATTATGAGATTAGTTTTCATGTTAAATTGAATGTTAATAGTATTCAAATATTATTGAAATTTGTTCTGAAATTTATAGCTCCTTAAGAAAGTGTCGATATTTCTGCCTGATTCGTTTTATAATTGTGTGTAACAATATACTTACTATACATTTAAGTGTACGCGTGTTATAGACTACCAATAGATGCCAAAAATTGAAATCCGTATATTCAGTGAGAAATATTTGGAATTAAAAAATAGTATTGAAATTCCACCAAGCAGTCTCAGTAGATATTTTATCATTATGCAAACCATCATTATTTCATGCGTGACTAATTAAAAAAAGTTTAACGTTTACACGGTGAAAAAATAGCAATGTATTTTCGTTCTACACAATTTATAAGTTATATAGTTGATAGCTATTTCGACTAACACCATCATCAGAACAAGCTATAGTTCTAAAGAGAGTATAAGTCGAAATAGCGATCAACTATATACTTGATGAATTTTGTAGAATTAAAATAAAATTTATACACGTTATTTTTCATTGCGTTATACTGGAGTTTTACTAAGTTAATTTCAATTCAATCAATAAAATGTTACATGTTTTCAACTGTTATCAGAATACACCCAGTCCTTTTTTTACGCGAATTCGATTATACGCGATTTTTTGGACGGCACCGCTACATTTTTTTACGCGCTTCACTCGTTTTTACGTAATTTTTTCCCCAAAATTCTTTTAATGAAGACATTTATATATTATGCTAGCCATGTACGTTTCATTGTTTTTTAAATTAAAAAAATATGTATTTTTAAAACTTGATTTTGTAAAGCATTCCATTTTTTTTAAATACACATACAATTGCCAAATATTAACAAGTGTATCGGATATTATGCGAATTTATGTTTTAGGGTGTGCAAAGAAATATAATGCAATTATGTGAAATCATTTTTTTACGCGATTTTTTTTACGCGCCTTTTTCTGGAACCAATGTATCGCGTAAAAAAAGGACTGGGTGCAATTCAGTTCCCATCAAAAGAGTTTTTTTTAATCATATTAATTTGTTTATATAACATGAACAAATTTTCACATAAAATGATGGGTTAATAATAAATTAAAATTAAGTCTTTCAAATTAAAAATAAACCCTGAGACGATTCAAAATATTTTTTTTCAATTATGTATTTATCAAAATTGAAGTATTCTTAAAATCTTAAATAAAAGGATTTCATTTTGTATTGAAATCAAAAACGATTAATTAACATTCGGCAGTAATAGTAAGGTATTATTCAAACTGTAATTTTTGTTTGGGTTACAAAATTTCATGACTAATAAAATTTAAATTTTATAATAGAAGGTCGAATTAATTTCTCATTTTTTTAAATATGTGAAAATATATTTTAGTTTAAAGAAATACAACCTTGTTAATTATACTGTAATAAAATTATTTTACAGCAAAAATGAAGTAAATCGCGCATTTTTAATGAATTTCTATTCATTGATTGATGCGGTAGTAAAGTTTCCGTTATGTTTTATTACCAACGAAGTAAGAAGAAACTTATACAAGCTGTCGAAGTAAGGTATAAAAAAATTAATTACATTCTTAATTGATAAATATAGCAGTTTCATATAAAAGATCTGAGATAATTTTAATATAATAAATTTTAGAATCAGTGAAATTCGTTGTATTTTAATTGTTTTGAACGTTGTGGTTTTCAGAGCTACTGACAGTTAACGTCAGACTTTCGTCAGTGGCCAACGAATGAATTAAAACAACTCAGTCATTATAAGCAACAAGAGCAGTTTATTTGCTTCTATCAATTAAATGCAATGAAACACATTAATTTTTCTCCTCTCTTCGACGCTGTTTTGTTGATAGAAGACAGTATAAGAAATCAAATGAATTTAAATGAATGAATTGGAAAAGGCGAGTGAATAAATTTCAAATATCTTTAAACACTATATATGTTATGTTATTTTAACTTATAAGTATACATTAAGTATCTAAATATAAAAGTATTTGTTTCCTCGTTCATACACATTAATCAATTATTAATAATACGATCATGCTCGTTATAACTTTTCTTTTGTTTAATATCGTAAAATGAATAGTTGCTATATTTTTTATAATTTACTTGTTCCGCAGTCCGACGTGGTGTTTTCGATAACGTCCGATGCATGATTCATGCAGTAATCATTTAGAAACAAGAGAACCTATTAAATTTACTTCAGAGGCAAATCATTTCCAACCTAATATTGAAGCTAGAGAAAGTAAACAGAAGCTGGTAACCATTGCAATCCGATATATTGCTTTCAATAAATTTAAATGATTTTTATGGGAAATTTTAAAGCGTATTTTGTTTAACATCGATAGATTTTTGATGGAATTTCAGATTGCGTAATGACTATCACAAATTCGTTCACTGATTGTTTTATTGGTAAGGATCGATTAAAGGTTAACACTGTCGTAATTTTTTAATAGGCAGATACATATAGCATCTAATTCACTCCTTATTTTATAATTGAGATTGATACGACTAAGTTAACCGTTGTCTTGCATTGAACATAATTAACGAATTTATCAATTTTTAGTCGAATAAAAATATCTTTTTAATTTAATTTAGTTATAAATCTGAAATATCGATGGAGCATTTTTATATTACGAAGATGTTACTTAAGGAAACATAAAACATACCACTCCAAGTAGATATCAAAGTTAAATGGTTCTAACTTTGTATACTTCCACATGTTTTATCACACACAGTCCGAGTATCATCTTTCGATATCTTCATGCATTCTACAACATCGATATGATAGAACCCATATCAGCTGTTTTCAGTTCTATGTCACGTTTGAAAGTGTAATAAGTTAAGCAATCATATTTCATATTGTAAGTCCACCATGCACCTTTAGTAGATATTATAAATTATAACAGTATATAAATTTACAAAATTGTCACTTTATAATTATTGGGTATTTACAATACTTTAATATTCATTTATATTGTTCTTAATTGGGATTATTAAAAGGATTTTAAAAGTGTTTCAGAATAGACTACTGACCAAGCTATAAATCCCAAAAGAATGTTTTATACAATATTTTATTATGTTAATAAAGTTGCATTAAAACGTTTCTTCCTGCATTAAGAGAGGTAATTAAGAAAAATGATAAGTCTCCAATAAACTTTCTACTGTGTGTATCATGCTTTCCATAGCAGTTTTTTTCATAAAAGATGTTGAACTGCTGAATAATAATTAGTTTACGAGGACACAGTCCAAAATGGTAATACACAGTACTCTAAAAATATATGTACATAAAGTGATATTTTCGATGAATTCAGTCTGTGTTTGGTGTAAATTTATTTTTAAAACACAAAAAATCGATATAAATTTTTCATTATAATTATTGAATCATTAAATATATCAATAATAAATTAATGCAGAGTTATTTGTTTGTTATCAACACTGTATTTACATTTACTTATTTGTTACAATGAAAAGTTCGGTTTTCAATTGCTGGCATATTGTAATATGTTATGCGAAGTATGCATTTATCCGAAACTTGTTCTTCGAAATAAACCAGATAATCGGCCAGGAAAGCAATTTTTATATCGCACTCTTCAGTGGTCTCTCAGATTATTACTTGAACCGGTTATTTCTGATATTGCAATTTTTCAATTACGATTTACATCTTTATCAATTTGTGATTCAATCATCATCAATTTGAACGCAAACTGAAATCCGTAACATGTTTTGATAGTTTTCAATAAGCTCACTTGTTAATTTAAATGACTCAGCATTTTGCAAATATTCGTTACAAGTAATATAATGATTCATATTTTGTAAAAATGCATGAATAATTGTTCTTATCTGACATTTTGTCGCGGTAAACGTTAGTTCTCAATTAGAATCATTAACACTTCAAAATTTTAAGAGAAGTCAGTTTTTTTGGAGAAATTACCATTATTCAGTCGTTCTAGTTTATATTTTTTGGAGACAAACTATGGATATGATTGTTAGTTTTCTAATGTCATTAGTTAAGCTTTGTTTGTAGTATTAGATGAGCGGAAAGAAATGTTCGCATTTCAAGTATTTATGAATTCAACACAAAAGCAAAAATCTATTAAGATCCCAATTTATATATGCGTCAGTGCGAAAACTTCGTAAAAGATGAACATCTAATAGTTTTAACCCTCTGAATGCTAACGTCTCAACTGTTGAAGTGGCTGATTGCAGTATGTTGACAGTTAAAATTTAAAAATATAAGAGAGTAATCAGTGTCAAAAAATTGGATAAGAGCTAATTTTTGTATTGAAATATAACCTAAATCTGAAATAAATAATCCACGGCTACCTTGAACAAAAATCATATTGATGTTGAAAAGTTTGGTGTACTTCGCAGAAACCCTTCGTCTCCTAGTTTGGGAAGCGTTGAAATAGACATTTTACTTTTAAGAGTATTTTAATATTAATTTTAACATGGCAAACTCTTTGAAAAGATGTACACATTATTATTTAGAATGTATTATCTCAATATCACAAAATATATACCAACACAATTAATATTTTAGTAGGTACAACCCCTCGTCATCATTCAGCATGTTATATGTTAAATAATAAGAACGAGTTAGTAAAATATTTTTTATTTAATTATATAACAGCAATGGTCATGGCAGTCAAACTTAAAACTAATATAACACTTAAATTGATAAGAGGTAAAAATACAAAAAAGAGCTTCTTTATCGCTTTGTGGTCAGAAAACAAAGCACATCAAATAGAATAAAAAACAAATGATCTGACGAATTTAAAATTTTCACTTAAATGTTTAATGGATAGCAAATCATTAGTTTATGTAGTATTAAAATAGTTAAATCAGTGAATAAGACATATGATAGAATCCAAAGAACTGAGAAAACCTAAAGTTGGTGAAACCATAAGGTGGTTGGTAAAGTAATGATTCGTTTGGAATCGAAAAATCGATATTTGTTACATTATGTTATGAAAACTGTATGTATTTTTATTGCTTTGTTCTATTACACTGTCAGCCAGATTAGGATTGTATTATACAAAATGTGAAAAATAATTTATCTAAAAATTAAAATGCAAAGCTAGAAATTTTTAGAATCTAACAAGCATCATTCGAAATGTATTTAAAAAAATATTTGGTTGACACATAAAATTTTATACTGGTGTTTCTTCAAAAATTCTTTTAATATGGTTTTCATTGGCATTTCGATAAAAACAACAATTCGACTTAAAACTATGATAACAACAAATGAAAATCAGAAATTATAAAATTTCATGGTTTAAAAATTAAATTATATCGTTATTATAAAATATATAAACAATAGTTTTACCTAACACTTGAAAAAATATGCAAAATTATGATCAAGAGATTAATTTAAAAAAGAACGTTTTAAAGATTAATTACGGTGAAAAATTAAAAAAAATGTAAGGAAACAATTTATTGAGCGTTTTTATATTTTTACGTATTTTGACGAAATTATAATTTACTTATAACGTCTGATTTTCATTAAAAAAAAAACAAACAATTTTTTTTATAATTTCTTTATCACTTTTGTTCATTTAGACCATGGTAGTGATGTATATGCTTTACAGTTGGAACTTCAACGGGGTATGGTTTATATACCGCAACTGGAACTCTAGTCTCTACGTGAACCGGATACGGTCTATCCACCGCGTACGGTACGGGTTTTTCGATAGTTATGGTCCGGGTTCTCAATATTGGCACTGCGATCGGTTGTGGTACAGCGACATGCACGGGATACGGTTGTAGTACCGACACAGCGACTGGTTGGGGTATAGCGATTGCGAAAGGCTGTGGTACTGGAACTGCAACGTGTTTGATGTACGGTACGGCAATATTCCTAGTGACTTCAATTGTCTTCGGCAAAGACGCACCAGAGTCTACGTAATTTAAATTATTGTAGTAGGTATCTTCTTGTCGAGTGTCAGAGCTGTAAGCATCGTAGTTCCGATATCTGTTATGGTTTGCACTCCCAGATGGCGTTTGATTACACAATACTGACGCAGGCAAGAGGGTCAAGAAAATAAACTTCCGCATGCACTGAAAAAAACATCGATTAATTAATTAGTTATGATTAATTGATAGTTACAATTAATTAGTTTCAAATTGTTTTTTTTAATAAACAAAAATTCATGGTTACACAGGATTAGCATAAATGAAGCTTTGCTTAACACAATAAAATATCACTCATTTTAACGCAACTTAAAGAAAAGCTTTTCAAATTAAATGTCGTTGGCGTTTGTCTATTAAATTTATCATAAAAATATAGCACACTGATTGCTAAGGTCTCAACAATTGACACGGCTGATTGTAGTTTTTTTGAATATAAAAGTGTCAGCAATTTCAACACTTGTGTACAAGCTACATTTTGTGTTAAATAATATCCTGATTAGTTCTGATAATACGTTAGCAAACTCTATACGTCAGCAAACAACGCTTTTAAACACGGTGAAAAAATTTACATTTGATTCCTTCTGGAAGCAAATCAGACCACCCCTTTGACTTCCGTCCCACATGTAATCTTATTGTCATAGACACCTATTGTTTCATTTAGAATTTTGAAAATTTAGTGTCATTGTGTAACATGCTAGGCCGTTGGAACAGGAGAGAGGATGTGTTGTGTGCCTTTTCTGCACAGCTATACATAGATAAGCAAATGTTAGTTTAAGCATAGTTCTGGCGACGGCGTGAGCCGAAATAGCTATCAACTATATTTGTTAAAAATAGTTTTGTAGAACTAAAATACATTGCTATTTTTTCATCGTGTTATAATGGAGTTCTACAAAGTGAATGCCAGTTCAATCAATAAAAACGCTTTTAAACTTTTTTTTGAATATTCAGTAGGTTTATATATTTTAACCGTTTATACCATACCATAATAATACGTTTAAAATACAAATTTATTTTTAGTAAATTTCTATACTGAATAACACAATTTACGCAACCGCAATTTATATACGTATATTCAAAAAAAGCAAAAATATATGTTTTAATTTACTATAAATATGACTTATCAATTATTGTAGTAAAATCGTTAAAAAACTTACATAGCTTTGTTATTAATTATATTTATAAGTATAATATATATTTCACTAAGAAACAACTAAATTATGTTGCGAATCAAGTTGAGGCATGCGAGCGACATCTCTCTCTTGATTTAAATATTCTTTACGATATTTTATAAAGGGATCCGAACTGTTAAAGCTGCTTTGATTTATTGATCAATTTTCTGAGACAGTAAGTTAGGTAAGGTATTTACTTATACTCTAATCAGAAGAAATGATGGCAATATTGTAGAGTGAAAAAACATTTATATTTAATATTTATTATTATTATATTATATTATTATATTTATTTATTATTTAATATATATATTTAATAACATTTAAAAAACTGACTATTATCACCAACAGATGTCTTAAATATAAAATATTTAGTGCTTGAGTGATATATACGGCTTAAATCATAGTTTATTTTAAAATGAAGTGAGTGCCATCTATGGAGGTTGAAATAAAATAGCATTGACTAAAAATTTAAGTGCAATTAAACTGGTTTTTTTTACCATTAAAATTTAATTTAACATTAAAAAATGAATAACTAACTTTGCAACTAACAACCGAAGAGGGTAAGTTGTCAAATAATAATAATAATAATAATAATAATTTTGCGTTGCATTACCTACTCATGTTTGTGATAAAAATTTAATTCATATTGTGATTGTGACTAAAATAAGTAAAATAAAAGTATTTTCACCATGCCTTTCAAAATTTAATATGTACATATGTTTTTCTATAAATATTCTTTAAATTTTCATTGATGCATTGTAACTAATAAAAGATAAAAAGCTTAGCTATTGATTCTACCGATAAATGCAGTTTGCATTGATATTTTCTCCTACTTTTTCTATCACATTGAAAACATATAACAAATTTCTTGGCTAAAGTTGTTGCAAGGTTGGGTACAGTGTATGTCAGATGAAGACTTTGTATGGTCAGAACGTTAAAAAAACTCTCCGTGAGAATAGTTGGCAAAATATAAATACCAAAAAGAACAATTCTAACTGAATAACTTATGTTGAATGGTTTAAGTTTTTATACGGCAGCAGTTGAAGTGGTAATTTTACGGCTTGGTAAAAGTTTGGTATAAATACCATTCAAATTGAATAATTACCACAAAAACAGTACGGAATTGTCAGACACAATCGACACACGAATACAAAAAACAACATTTAAAAAAACTCAATAGCAAAATTGTGAAATGGAAATATATCATTTTTTAACAAATATTTTTTGACTCGTGAAGACTTTCACGAATATTATAATATAATTTAAGAAGATAATTATGTTAGGCGTTTATTATCATTATATCACAAGATATTGCAGTTATATATATATATATAATATTATATTTATAGTCTTTCGTTTTATTTCAGTAGTCTCTTTAAGTGTTCGAACCCCAACTGAAGAACAAAAATTATAGACATATTTTTCAATCACTAGTATTTAGGAAAAAAATATTTTATTATTATTTTACCCTGTTCTACTACTTTAACCAATTGTGATGTTTTTTTCTTTTATCGCTTGTTTACATTACTTTTCCTACAGTGAAAATTTAGCTCCTAATTTCCGAAATATCTTTAGTTAAGTTGCTTCATTGGAAATTTCCCTATCCAAATAAAAAAAGATTTAAAAAACCGCTGTTTTTTCCATAATAATCACTTTATAAATACGTTGTTTTAAATGTTCTTTAGAAGTACAATGACTATTCAATCATAAAAACGAACCACTCTACTTAAACTCTAAGCACAGTTGAAGAATTAAATTGTCACTCACTGAAATCGCCATTTTCCCAATATCTTCTTCACAACACTCAATAATTCCCTTTTACGGCACTTATCGAAGCACTATTTACCAAAAATACTGTTCAGTGTTTTCTCAAGCAAACCTCAAATGTGATTGTTACTCAAACCGCGTCTATTGGGTATTTATATAACTTCGGAAACCATCCCAACCAAATAAATATTATTTTTAAAATGCCACCACAGTAAAATAAAAACGGAAAAATTGCGTCCGTCTTTTTCTTCCGGTGCAGCCTCAGCAGGTCCACGTACCGTGTAACAGCCACCCGGAAATAAACCCTTTCTTGAACCGTTAAATTTTAAATATAACATTTTACGATTGTTCTCATACAGTCGTTTAAAATTAGTTCCTGGAGAACCCGTTATGACGGAATTTATATTTACAGGAAAAATTATTTGCTTCCCAAGTTGTAGTCGACAAGTAATTGCTACTAAACATCACCCTAGCTCAATTTATAGCTGAAATCATTCATATCATGTGCGTGTTTTTTCAAAATACTTATGAATGATGTAAAGATGAATGCAAAGCTTGAAAGCCCTCCGAACCAGCCCAGGTTTTTTGAATGTTTGAGCTTAATTAGCGGTGTATTTTAACTCTTTCTTAAGTTCAACATTTTTCCACAACCTATATGAAGGGTGCAAAGTAGGAATTCCAATTATTCGTCATTTTCAACTATCCGGATATCGAATAGTAAAACTGAAACTATCCGGATAGCTTCAGTAAGTATGAAAATAACAAAACATTACTACATATATAAATTTATGTACTAAAATAATACATTAAAAACGAGTTCATTTGTAATATAAGTCATTTACTCAGATTTTAACAATTCATATTTTAAAAATAAGAGAGCATTAAATGTATCATATTTTAAATTTGATCTAATTTAGTTTTAATTTTTCCTTATGTTAAAAAAACTTCTCCGTCGTCTTTTTTCAATCGATTATTAATTAACACTGAACACAATGAATTATTGTATTGTCGTCAGTTTCCGCGAGAAATAAAATATTATAGAATTTCATCAGAATAGAATCATTTTATGTTGCAATTCGGAAATCGAATAAAAGAGAGGTGCTTTTTCTACATCAGAGTTCTGAGAGATTTCATCATTACTAGATATCAAATTTGGGTGAATTCTCTTAATAATACTGTATGTTAAAGAAATAGCCTTATATTTATTTTAATAACAAATATTTTCTGTAAAATATTTCATTAAAAATTATAACGAACACAATCCGGATATTTGGGGGATTATAGTTAAAAAAGGACGGATATATCAGGATATCGGATATCCGATAAATATAAATATGTTAATAAGGAAATAAAAAATGTTTTAGAACTGCAGAATATCACTAATTGATTCCAATACAACTTCTTGTAAAATATTTGTTGGTTCTTTGAGTGTTATATAATGATCATCAATAATCGCTTTGACCGCGTCACGTTGGACTATTTGCCCTTTGTTCATAGGCTGTACTAAATTTCGGTGATATAACAAATGAGTGAGAGAAAAAATCATTTATTCTGAAAAAAATTGGCATAGAGTTGGTATTCAATATTACATCAGCGAAATTTTCCAGTGAAATTTATTGTAAATTAATATTTATTTAAAAATATACTGACAAGAGTGAAATTACTTAAATGCTTCCTAATTACGCTATTTTAAATGAGTGGTATAATTTTTATTTTATGTATACATTTTATAATCTTTTTCCTTTATGATTGGCATATGTTTTAGTAATTTTAACAAACTGGTATATCCATGCTCCTTCCAATAATAATTGAAAGTTTTGTGAAGCTTTCATGTTTTACTGACATAAAAAAATGATTTAGCTATACGTTTATTTTTTTTATTTATTGAATTGGCATTTACTTGGTAGAACTCCAATATAACACGGTGAAAAAATAGCAATATATTTTAGTTACACAAAATTTTATAAGATATAGTTGATAGTTATTTCGGATCACTCATCGTCAGATTTTCGTTCATTTTTTAATGGAAACTGAGAAACATTAAACGTATAAACTTAATGTTGAATCGCAACTCTTATCTTTAGACAAAGCATATTATTTATTACTACTAAAATACTACAATTGATTTTTGATAAAAAGAGATACTCAAAATTAGACAAAAGAAAGAATTAGTTTATTAGAAAGTGGCGTAAAAAGTGTTCTGTTGTATCCACAACAATAACTAACAAAATATTAAGGTTCTTTTTTTTTCAGGAGCCAATCGTGCACCAGTTGATGAAATCATAATTATAGTTAGATTGATTCTATTATATATATATTACGCAAAATTATCCAAATTAATCCAGTCCATAAATTTGGTCTAATTAAAGAAACAACTGTTTGCAATCATTGGCCAACAATTTGTCTTATGTAAATGCTTAATTAATCGTCAAATCTTTATCGAGTAAGACGTCGTCTATTCCAGTTGGTGATAACTTTTTATTTAGAATGACTTCGGCAGTTACTTTGAAGTAACTTTACTGTTCCGATACTAATGAATTTTAAATGGTTATTTAAAACAAAAGAATGGTGAGTTTTTCGCTTTAAGCACCGTTGAAAACCTAATTAATAGTTCAAATCGAACTTCATCGGTAAATGGTCTTCAGATAAACAAATTATCGGTCATGATTTTGGATTTTATCGAGATCAAATTAATTATGCAATTGCAGGATTTGTAATATTTAAAAGCAAAAACGGTTTTTTATTACTGAAATGACTCTAAGCGTTTTGATAGACCTGAGTATGATTTATATACAAGTTGTGGGGCACACACATGCGTATTATTTGCAAGGATAGCCAAACGCGGTAAGAAAAAAATGGGTAGATTTTAGGCACTAAATGGCACCACAAAAAGAAAAAAACCATAACTTAATCTATGATACATTTAAAACCTATGAATCTGACGACTTATAAATCTTGTCCATGGTTTTCTTTGTCATTATCTTCACTTTATCAATTTCTCATGTTTATAAAATGGAATGATTCAATTAATAGAAAGCAAGGTATATTTGAGTATGTATTCTTTATTTGCTAACGACACATGAATAATATATTTATTTATCGAATACAAAAAAAAAAACTGTAGTTTTCATGACTTGTGTGTTTGGTTAAATAATTTATCAAAAAATTCTTTATTATTTTCTTTGACAAATGTTAATAGGTTTTGTGTTGATAACTCACGTTATATTACTAAATATAGGAATAGTCTTGAACTTTATCGATCACATTTGAAAAGTTCTAACCGCAACGTAACAGCCGATTGTAAAATTCATAAAACCACACAAACCAACGGTAAATAATGCCAGACTTAAAAATAAGTCGACGAAAATATTTCATTTGACTGGCCAAAATGAACGGAAAATTTTCATAACCTAGCTTAATGAAAAATAAAACAAAACATTTTGCGGTGTCGTTTTTTTTCGGCGACTTTCTTTATACTTTTCTTCTACCAATGAATGAAGTGTATCCAAATGCGATAGACAGAGCTATTAATTATATGTTAACCGGAAGAAGGCTTTACATAACAGTCGAAAGAAATATTCTTGCAAAATCTTGATATTTTTGTCACAAAATACTATTTTTTGTTGAACCTTTTTCAAAAGTAATAAACACTTTTTTTTATTGCGTCAATATTACGTAAATAGTAATTTAAAACGTAAACGTTTTTCAATTGAATGAAGAACATAATGTAGCTAAAAATAACGCCATTGGTACAAAGCATACAATAGAACCAAGAAGACTAATAATACATTGATTGAATTGGCATTTACTTGGTAGAACCCCATTATAACACGGTGAAAAAATAGCAAAGTATTTTAGTTCTACAATTTTTTTTATTAGATATAGTTGATAGCTATTTCGTCTGACGCCATCGTCAGAACTATTCTTAAGCCAACATTTGCTTATATAGATAAGCTGTGTAGAAAAGGTACACAATACATATTATCTCCTATTTTAACGACCTAGCTTATTTCCTGTTAGCAAAAATCTAAAAAAATTAACACAGGAGAGCAGATGTATTGTGTACCTTTTCTGCACAGCTATATATAGATAAGCAAATGTTCGTTTAAGCATTGTTCTGACGATGGCGTGAGCCGAAATAGCTATAAGCAATATCTTATATAAAAAGGTTGTAGAATTAAAACACATTGTTGTTTTTCCATCGTGTTAAGACAAATAATATTCACAGGAATACAACACTATACATTCATACATGAAAGTTCAGAGCTTCAAATCTTTATCTTAAACATACTATTAGACATGTAAGATTTAGAAAGTTTTAGGAATTTTATACAATTACTTACGATCTTTATTTTAGTTTAAGTGACTACTATTATTAAAAACAAATTGGATTAAAACAAAAAAAGATTGTACTTGACAAATGAAAAATATTAAACGAAAATGATACGAAATTCTCCATACAAACTTATAACGAGTTTTTTCTAATCTTTGGTGCCCTTTAATACATGTTATACGACTGGGGAAACCTTCATCTGATACTATTCGATCAAACAATGATGATGATATTATCAAGTAAACCAGAAGTACCACAAAGGTTATTAAACCAATAAGAATTCGTAATGTCAAGTTGCAAGGCGGTTGAACCTGTTTTTGCTTCTCTATCCGTATTGTGGAGAAAGTGATGATGCGATTGTATTTTTTCTAGGATAGGCGCAGAGCTGTTTTGTTTTTGGAACATTATTTGAATTAAAAACACTGCATGCTTCATCGACTAAGTGAGATTATGTTGTAAAATTCGAATTCAATAACAAAAAGTCTGCATGAATATTTAGCTGCTTCTAAAATAATATGGCCTGTCAAATTGAATTAATTTTATTATTATAATATTGATGAAACAATAAAGTATGATATCAAAAATGAAACACAAGCCGGGTTTCACCTTTCGGCATCTTCAGGCATTCTATAACAAAGATGCAACAGTCAGTTCTGTTTTAACAATTTAAATTTGATATTTGAATTTCATCAAGTACCATCAAAATATTGTATAGTTTTAATTTGTTTTGAATCAGTCGATAATACGCGGGGTGAGTAAAACCTGTTTTGAGATCAGAATTAGTTTCGAAATACAAAATTGCATAAAATCGGAATATAATGCATTTCCAACATGAAATGATCGGTAACAATTGATGAACGAAAATCTTCCTGATTGTATAAATCATTCAATCCTTTTACACTCCCAATGAGTTGCATGCTTTCCTTATAAAATTTTCTCAACGAAAAAACTACGACTACTGGTTTTTCAATCTCTTAATGATAAAAACGTTAAAAGTACAGCACTAGTATTTAGCCAATCGCTTGAGCGAACTACATATAGTATTTTAGGTTCAGCTGGGTAGAAGATCCATTAGTCAGTGATGCAGTTCTCGTTATCGTTGGCTCTCCAATAAATAAATGAAGTCAATTTATCGATTTCTTTTAGAAGCTATTTTTAAAAGGCACATTTTCGAAGTTTGTGATGTTTAAAAATCACATCAGATTATGGGTTTTAGGTGATAAAACAAAGATACAGAAAATGCTAGTAAATTTTTAAAAATTTAATCATATAGTAATCGACCCAAAATCCAAGCATCATATCACTCAATTATACATTCAGCAGATTTCGATTCAAGAATTTTCACTTCTTTTAAAAAATACTTAATCTTCTACTAATACTATAGCAAAAATTTGATCCATAAATGTGTATAAAAATATGTTCAAAGCTTTAATTAACTCCTATATATTTTCATACTTACCATTTTCAAAAAAATACGATAATTTAGGACTATTTCATTTTGTAACCATTTTTTTTGAGAAAATTGTACGGTTGCCTTTAAAACATTTTCAAAAGTTATTAATTATATTTTTCGAAACACTTTTGCGGTGTATTAATATACGTATGGGAAAGAAAAAGAGTATTTATTTAAAACTTCTTAAAAGATCAAAAGCTAAGAGATAACAGATTTTTGTTTATTTTCTAATACAGTAGCATTGATTGAATCTTTTATAGATTTATGCGTTGAAAATGTTTTGCCATGTTAAATCCTTTTGTCATATTTCGACCCGTTTTGCCACGCTGTCAATAGCAATTTAATATCGTGTCTCTTATTACATATATATATGTATGACTGTATTTTAAAATACCAACCAACGAATGATTCATTGCATTGGTGATAAGTATTAAGCCTAATGAGTGATATTCGTATGCCTAAGAAACGAATGAAGAAAGCATGACCGCGAAGAATGGGCAGAAGCATGATTTAATTACAGATCGTTATAAGCCAGTGGATTTTATTTTTTATTAAAAATTTAACCTAGAATCACACTCGCGTCATCGGCACGTTACTTGTGTGCCTACAACATTATAAGCATTGCGCGTATTTACAGTTCCAAGACCTTATGTTAGTTACACCCAATTAATTAAATGTTTTATATGCGTTGAATTCAATTTAGGCCAAGACTATGTTGGCAGATTTACTGTTCGTTTCGAGCGGAGCTGTTTCATTTTAATTAGACTTGATTCAATGCTGATACATGTAAATTTTCGCTTAAAACTTCCACATTTTCGCAATGCGATCAAGACCAATTTGCATGGTAAGCTAGTATGTTTTCATCAATTGAAAATGATTATATGTAGCACTAGAATCAATATTTAACAAAAAAAAAAATTGGTATATTTAAATGTCTACTTTTTTTTAACATCTAAACAATAATATATTTTACGACGTTATTTGTAAAATGTTCATTCATACTAAAATGTTTTGAGCAATTGACTGAGCTGGATGGAATTTCAATATAAAATATAAATTTTTAAAGCCCTATACGCTTCCATTTGACGTGACACAGGTTACGCCTTTCGGAATCATCAGGCATCATATTATAATTGACATATGCGCTCAAACTGACATTAAATAGCAATATTCTTTCATTATACCTGTTCGACGAAGGTACTGCTAGTTACAAAATTTTTCAACCTGCAGTGAATATTTTACTCCTTTATTCTTAAGTTTTGAAATCGATAAATTTAATTATAATATTTTTATTAAAAATTTACCTGATACATTATAAAAAAATACAGGTAGGTGACAAATAATTCGGTTCTTAAAAAATCGCTTTTATTAAAATAATATAAAATTTTAAAATACTTAAAATTAGGTACACAAACATAAACAAACATTCAACACTGAACTCAATTAAAATCTTACGCAATAAATATAATATAACAATTTATATGAATAAACTATAGAAATACTTTTAAATATCTTCGTTTAAAAAACTGACAAAACGTTTTTTTCATTTATTTTAATATTTTTTTAAGAGGTACACCATGAAGCGCGCTCATGATTGAACACAAATAATATTAATTTATAGTTTAAATAAATATAATAATAAAAAACTAAGACAAAAGTTTATACCATAGAAAAACACAATCGGCAAAACCAATAATTATTTGTATCAAACATTCATTATAACGACGTTCCTCGGATGGAAAATTTTAATTAAATTGCCATACAGGAAAATAAATATAACTGGCAAAAACGCTCATCTAAATTTTACTTTAAATAGAACACTACATTTACTTTGCAGCAGAAAATAATTTATTTACATTATATTCTAAGAATTATATAATTTACTTAACACAAAATGTAACTATTTTATCCAGACTTTTTCTTCATGTTTACAGGTGGCGGTCGGAGCTTTGTCTGGATGCTGTAATTTACTTCGTAATCTTCGAATTCGTCTTGATCATGTAATGGCATAACTCTGATAGGGCGCGCATGCCTTCCGGTCATTTGTCTTTGCTGACGTGTTCCAAATGGTCTCTTTTCACTCTTCTTCATCAAATTAGACCTTGCTCGCATCGGTGGCCGTGGAGGTTTCAGCAAAGGATACGGTTCTTCCGACTCTGATTTTTGCCGTTTTTGAACACTGTCTTCAGATATTAAAGCATTCGGATGATGAACGGTATTACTTCCGTGCTGATCTCTAGCAAAGGTGTTTTCCATAAATCCTGGTCCAGTATTTTCATACATTGAAAGTCTGCTATATTCTTGGTTTTCTGGTCCAGACGGTTCTTGATGGCTTCTTACTCTCGCTTTGAATCCCGGCTGTTGGTCGATAACGGCTCCGATCTGATGAGTGCTTAAAACACCTTGGACTGAACTTTGCAACTGCTCAGATGCGATGTTTGGTATGTTATGCTGATATTTTACATGATCTTCCTTGAAGTCAAAATTGTTTTGAAATGGTCGAGAAGATTCTTGAAAATCCGCATCTTGCCCTGAAAACTTTTTGAAGTTCTTCTGGTTGTTGTTATTTGGATCTCTTCCACGTAATCTCATTGCTGATATAGAATCTAGATGCGTAAATTCTTGATTTTTCATGGATTCACCATGATCTGGAATATCGATTTGCAAAGAAATGTGCTCGTTGTTCGATACAGCTTCTTGGAGCGCCGACGTGTCCAATTTTATTGGAGCAAGTCTGGTCATTTGTTCTCTCAGAGGCTCTAATCTGGATTCATCTACTACAGTTTTTCCTCTCAGCATATCGGAAACTACTTTAAGATCTACATTGTAAGGGTTTGCTACTTTTATTCCATGAATGGTAGTCAATTTAGATCCAGTATTTGGATCAATTTCATTTTGATGTTCGAAAGAGTCACCAATATTTTGATGATGATTGTTACTATTGCCCAAAAACTTGTAATTATTTTCACCATTTACTAGACCTGGTTCTAAATTATGGGATACCATATTTTGATTAATCCTTCCATTGTTGTGATGTCCAGCATCATTTAAATTGTGTGATCCTGAATTTTGATAATAGTTTTGCAAATTGTCTGTAGATGGGTGAGTAATTATGTGATGGTATTTTGACGATGTTTGACCGTCCGGATCTATATGGCTTATTTGAATAGATGAAGTTTGCTCATTCTGTTGTTGCTGATGTGTAGTTTTGGTTTCCTGGTTTTGTTGTCTGAATATCTCTGAAGGCACGTACTCCATCTGCGGCGCTTGTTGGCGTGTTTCAATATTTGAAGAAGAGTGGCCAATCATATCAGATGGCGTGCTAACAATAAACGATGACGGTGATACAAATTCTGATCCTCGTAAGCCTTGAATATTTACAATTGATGATTCAAAGGAATTTTGTTCCCTTGGCTTTCCATATGAGAATGACGATCTCACGTCACTAAAAGTAGGATTTTGAAATTGATCTTGCTTTGGTTTCAACGATTGAATATTATAAATCACATTTTTGTCATTATAAAAAGATTGATCAATCGGTTTGTAATTGTTGTAAAAATTGGCCAGGCTTTGCTCAATTATGTTTGGAGAATTCATTGAGCTCGGTGACATATTGATTTGGTCTTGTGGAAAATTTTGGATAAAATGACCGCTAGGAATTGGATTTATATGAGCCGCATACGATTGCTGTGATGTGGCACTATTTATATAGAGCGGCGACATTGTTACAGGAACACCCGCGTCCCCTAGCGGTGCTGGTGAATACGAGACAACGTTTGATAAGCCTATTGGTTGAATATTTTTAAGAGCATTGGCATGATCAAACCCTCTCATGACTCTTCCGTCACCAGTTTCTCTTTGTGATGAGTAGAAGAACGGAGAATTTGTGACAACGTCGTTGAGATTATTCATGTATACTACAGGATTTGGAGTAACCAACTCACGGAAGTCTGAATTCAAGTGAGAAGGGCTCGATATTTCAACGCCTGGCCCTACATTATTCCATTTGTATCCTTGATTTTTTGCATCGTTTCTCACTTCAGTTCCATGGTATGATGTAATTACATTAGGAGAATTTCCTTGCAAACTCAACGCTTTTGGAGAGTTTGAAAAAGAAGTGCCGTGAAAATTGTTCTCATAGATATTTTCATTGTCTGATGCTTTGAAAGTTTGTGATATCTTGTATGGAGATGGTGGGCCATTAAAATTGTTTATTTGGTTGTTTGATCCGAATCTTATATTATTCGACTGTTTCATCTTTTCGTGATCTTTCAACGCGTTTGTTACATAGTCTTGAGGGTTTGATGAATCCTTCAAGAAGAAAGAGCTATCTGGTACATTGACTTGCGATAAGTGAACACCTTTTATCACATCTGACTGTAAGTTACCTAGATTTATACTTGATGGTGTAAACCCAGGAACATTATCAATGAATGGATATTTATTTGCATAAACTGAAGAATCAATTTTAGTCGTTTCTTGGTTTGTGTTTAATGACCCTCCAAAGCCAATACTGTAACCGACGTTTATATTTTGTTGCTGATTATTATCTGGACTAAAGCTGATTGATTGTATTGAACCAGTTTTTTGAGGAGGTGAAGCAGTTTGGTAAGATATATGATTTAAAAATGGATTTTCTGGATATGGCTTGTACTCAAAACTATTAGGTTGTTGTGGAAGCGATTGAGAACCGAAAGAACTCGAATGCAATGTTGACGACGGATACGAAGCAGCTGACTGTAAATTGTCGTTAACACCATTTTGTTCATTTCCTGATTTCTTCGGTGCTAATTTCCACCCAAAATCTCCATTGGAATAATTATTTGTTTCTTTCTCCAAATCTCTCTGTTGTGTTACTTTTGGTGCTTCCTGTCTAATGCTGCGAGAATTTTGATTTTGTTGTACAATATTTACCACTCTATTATTAGCAGACTCAATTGTGTTTTGATTCAGTTGCTGCTCTTGCTGTTGGTTTATTTGATTTGTCTGATATAAGTGCTGATTGTGAAGTTGTTGATTCTGGAAATTTGAGTTGGACTGGAAATTTTGGATTTGTTGATTATTTATATTCTGCGTGTTTGGATTTATTCCCGCTTTCCATTGATCTTCGTTCTGTATCTGACTTATAGGAGTACTGACTGTTGAGACCTGGACTGGACTAGGAGTCGATGATATGTAAAGGCTTCCTGAAAACTGTGGTGAATATTTGGGACTTCTTACACCACTCATTGCATTATCAAAATGATGAATATGCATTTGTTTTTGTGGACTGTTATTATAATTGACTTGACTTAAAGTATTCAAACGACTTCCGTATAATGGCGCATTAGTTGAGTGTTGCGGAGAGGGCGTAGAAAACACATGAGCCGGCGACGATACATATTGTCCTTGAGGTGATTGTGTTGACACGTGCTGTACGTTTGGCAAAGGTGTTGAAACGAATTGCATCTGAGACCCTCCTTGAGATTGATGGTGCTGTTGTGATATTTGCGACACAAACTGCATAGGAGGAGATGGTGTTGACATGTATTGCATTCTTGGGAGTGGAGTTGAAGCATATTGCACGTTGTTATTACTGGCTTGCGAGTTGGACCCAAAGTTAGGTTCGTATTGTACATTTGGGGCTGGGGTAGACATGTAATGGACTTGAGACGATGGCTGTTGTCGGTAGTCTGTTGGGCTTGACAAGAATTGCATTCGTGGAGATTGCGTCGAAGCAAAATGTACGGGAGCAGGGGTTGTAAAATATTGAGCATTGGATGAAGCCCCCGATGGATAAGATGCAAATTGCTGTTGTTGGTTTTGATTTGGATTAACTGGTGGCGCTGGCGAGGATGCATACTGAACTTGAGGTGTCGGAGTAGATGCGTACTGCACAACTTGTTGTTGGTTTCCAACATATCTTACGTTTTGCTGTATCTGTCCATTGTTTATGAAGCCATCAGGGGGAAGAACATATCTTGCGGAAGCGTGCTCGTTACTGGCTCCAGTGTCACTGTCTTGCGTTATAGAATTTTCTTTATGAGCATTCGAATTTTTATTAGATTTTCTATGATGTTTTTGTCGTTGGACTTCTTGTTTTTGTTGTTTGCGGTTTTCTTCCATTTCCTGTTCCCGCTGCTCTTCTATTTGTTCGCGCATTTTTTGTTGATATTCATGATGCCGCTGTTGCCTCAACGATTGTTGCTGTTGCCTATTATCATGTTGATTTGGTTCTGATAATCTTTTAGGCATAATCGAATAATCATCTTGTGAAGGTGCCGAAACATAGTCCTCTTCTGTTTCAGGTATTGGAAGCTTATTACCCTTGAGATGCAATTGTAGAGTGACCGTACTAATTGAATGTTTTCTGTCGCTATTGGGATCTGTGTGAACTACGCTTGCTTTGTATCCAGGAGATTCTATGTGATTGCTATGTGATGGACGCCGTGAGAGACGCATTAGTTCTGGTTCAGTCTCTTCCTGTCCAAGCGCCCGCCAACACCACATCGTCAGCAACAGGCATATCTGAAATTAAATAAACATTTTGTTATAATATTTAAAAATAAATTTATATATATTTATATCAAGAAATTTAGAAGATAATTATAATCAATCAAAGATCCCTTGTCATTTGTAAGTTAATATAAACCAAAAAAAAAATCAGTATGATTGATAAAGAATATTCGAATAAGGTAAAGTTCTCATTATTATACATTGTACATTTCCAAATTGTATGTCACTCACGAGCTGGGTTTTATCTTTTGGCATCATTAGGCATTCTGTCACATGGGCGTAATAGAACTGACCCATAGTAAACGGTTTGCATTGGTTATATACAAAAAGAATTACACAGGGAAAAATATCAAGCTAGGCTAGGAATATAGTTCCGTATACAATTTTATTACCTAGCGATTTGATTATGATGACATTCAATTTTGTATATGATAATTTTATAAGCAATAAATACAGCTTTTTTTTTTTTGACCATCAAGGTATATTGTTTATTTTATACGCTCTCAAATCATTTAAAAATATTTTCAAATTTATCCAAATAATTTATGTATCAAATCCAAATTTAAATTTTGGATACGAATTCGAAAAAACAAATGATTTGTTTTTTATTATTTGCTTAATCAGATCATACAATTTAATTCAGTTAAATGAGTGTGTGTTTCCAATATTAATAGATCATAAAGACTAAACAAACATATTCAATATTTTTTTAAGGCTAATTGTATATTTTTAATTATTGCGTCTTGTAATTGTAGCGAAAAACAATTGATTTTTAATCAATGGAAAAAACTAAATATTTTGAACATATATATAATAAATATCATTATAATTAATAAATCAATATAAATAATAAGTACAATAATTTTTATCTACATTGAGTTCAATAAGTCAAGATTATTGTAATCAGTAAAGACAACTACGATTGCGACGAAAGCTTTCAACGTTTGTATTATTGATAGTGTTATTATATATTGTAGATTTTACCGATAGATTGACTTTTGAGATGTTCGATGAGAAAAGCATGAAATATGTCTATCGCGAAACTAAAACATTAATGAAAATTTTCAAATTAGTCACGTTTTGAGCTTCCTGTATTGAGGATAGTTCAAATACAGTTATATTATTGATCACATGCAAGAAATATCACAAATAATCGAGTCTATGATGGCAATAATGCTAGCTAATATTTGACAATATATTGTATTATAGAAACTTTATAGGTAGTAAAAAATTAGGTAGTATATCATATACCACAAAGAAAACTCGTATGCTAGATGTTTTATTTATTTCGTAGGACATAAAATACATACTGAATAATGTGTATATTAAAAATATATATGTTTTAAATACATTAAATTGAAATGGTTACGATGGGCTAAACTGGTTATGATCAATCAATGTGTCGTTAAATTGTGGAAATAATAGGTTGTATTTATTTGTGTATTATAAAATGCCTATCCACCAAGAAGGGACAATTGTCCTGTTTATGTTAATGAATAATTATGTTTATCTTGAATAGCTTAATAAGCTTGCATTTATATAGTTAATATAGTACACGGCGAGTAACCATTTCAGTAATTTTTTTATAATGTATAATTTTTTCAACTCAAAATTATGATATAATTAATAAAAAATTCAACAATTAAAACATAAAAAATACAGAAATCGTCATTATATGGAAGAAATTACAATCGCAGTTTTAATCGTATTATAAAGCCGTAATTAAACATTATAAAAACGAAACTATTTTCGCCTATACCCTATTTATATTTAACTGTTGAACAAACTCTTTTTATCATGATTATGTTGTTTAAATCATATAATCTTGTAAAAATTCTATACTGAGCAATGTAAATTGTAATTTATAACTCTATTATATTCATATCGACTGTAAAAAGGCAAAACGACTTATCTCTCAGTTTTTTTGAAAAAGCTTGTTTGATAAACACTATGTTTATTACAACTTATTACGTGTTCTCTTTAAAGTATGTAAGCTGCAAATGTTGAATTAGCACAGAAATATTTTTTTTTAGATTGAGAGAAAATTGCTTGTTAAATTTGCGTTTAGGAAAAATACTGTTGGTTTTTTTTTTGAACGACTCAAGTAATCAATACTAGATAAGATAAACCTATCGTCAGAACAATAGTATTCACTCACTTCAGGGTTTTCGCTATTAAGCTGTATTTTTTCTGTGTCGGTTAGTAAAGTTATTTGACTTTTGTAAAATCGATATAATTATATATATTTACTATCTAAAATATGTCAGCAAAAATCAGTTCTCGTAAGAAAACTTCTGTTAAGATATATTTAATTGTTATTATCCACATTGGAAGCGGATATGAATAGAAACATTTTTTAGAAACAAGAAACATCAAAAAAATGATATTTTTATTTTAAACGGCTTGTATTATTATGCTATTAATTATAAATTATTGATTATGTTTGAATTGTTTTTGTTTCTTACAGCCCTCAAAGTTTCTCACTTTAATGCAAAAATACGTTATAAAGAGGATTTTTCCGTCAATATACGCAAGGTATCCGCGTAATCAGCAGGCAGCAAGCGCATTTTCCTAGTTACAATAGAATTTAACTTCAAATTCTATTGTATTGATTTTTTCAATAAAAAAAATCAAAGATAGTTAGTCGAAATTTACATTATTGCCATATACAGATATGACAATAATGTAAATTAATGTATTTATTTTATCTTGACATTATTGTAGATTGGTTGCAGTGCATTCGATTCTATTGAATATATTGCTTTTATTTATAAATTTAATAAATAAAAAACAAAGGATTAATCGTTATTCATAAAATAACAAAATTGTGCATTGAAAAAACAACGTATTCAGTTTGTAATAAATTGTGAATCGTTAATCGCTATGTGTCTATCTGATAATCGAAAGCAATGAATTTCTCCTAGTGTATAAATAATTGCACACGACAAATGCAACAATACGTTGTTAGTTTCATCTTCATCTTCAAACGCAAACGATATAGGACACACTTACACCTAGCCTTAACTCTGACCTTTAACCGGCTAGTCGTGACCAAAGCTTTCAGTTTGCGCTTCCCATTGCCGTTTGCGACAAGACCACTTTCCCGACCGAATCGGTAAAGACTAGGGTGCATGGAGGTTGTAATTTATCTGCATTTTTGCATTTGCCACGCTAACGGATTTATTTGATTTCACTCTCAGATTATTGTAAAACTCCAGACACATAGTTAGTTGATTTATGTATATGGCTAAAGATGTTTATGATAAAGACATCAGCATTTCGCACAATACAGGGTATTTTGAAGCATCACTTTTTTCAAACCACTTTACAATTCAACATATTTATTTATTGAATACATATTAATCGTTTATAACGATGTATACACATCCACACGCACATTAAATAAACATATGTGTGGCCATTTTATTCCTGTTCTTAAGAAACTGAGTTATAAACATTTATCGTAGAAAAGTTTATGTTGAAATACCTCCATTTAGAGACTTTATATTACACAATATATTCTCTACATTTGGAGTGGATTTAGATAAAAAAATATTTATCTACGAACGTATATGAATATAATTTAATAATTAGTTTATTTGAGTTTTTAAAATTTTTTTAATAAGAAATATTCTTATAGTATAAATATACTTTTTAAATATATTTTTTGTATGAATTTGGTAGACGAATGATTTTTAATACATTTTTTTTAACACGTTACTTCATTATTGATTATATCGATATATATGGCTACTAACAACGGTACAGGATTGCAGTATTCAGATCCAAAGTATCATACTAATTCATCAAGTGAACGAAAAACCATCGAAATATGTTGTAAAATACTAATTTTTGTTTATTAAATTAACTAATCCCATTCGTAATGCGTTACATACGTTCTATAAGTACCAATATTCTTGATGATTCAATTTTATAGTATTTAAGCTGATTTTAAATGAGAGTCGCATTCATTGACATTTACAAAATAATCAATTTTCATTGACATATCCAATGAATGATTAAACGTAAGTCAATTGAAAGTCAATTAAATTTGTTGCCCATGGATTATTTTGTTCATAATTGCCGTACAATAGTTCAACGTTGATTTATTAGCATATTAATATTTGCCTTCAAGGGGCGTCAGTGAAAGTTTGAATTTTATTTCAAATGAAGACGTTTCCATCAGCAACTTGTCCAGCTTATTGGTCTGAAGAAATTTTCATCGCATCAACGATCTTCATCATTATTATTAAACGTGTTTATTTGAAGCATGCTCTAATATACAAATGTTCGTTATAATGTGTTTGTGATTTATGTATGTATTGAGTATAGGCATGAACGTCTACGTCACGGATGGCCTACGATTATACTGTTAATTATTTTTAACAATGGTTTATTTTTAAATTGTGCAACTACATTTACGACAATGCATAAGTCTTTTAATTTACTTTCGTATAACTAAAACAAAATGCTTTTTCCAATAACGATAACCCCTATCTATTTTTCTACAAATTTTATTTAACGTAACACATTATAACGTTACTGTTTATTGGTCATATATTGTATATTCCATATAGTGAATACGAGATAAACATATACGTGCAGTAAAGATTTTTCTCGCGTGGGTGTTGGTGAATTTTACGTTTGTATTTGTTTTCAATTTTAAATTATATTTGAAAATAGTCAGAGGAATCTCACTTTCCAAATGGAGAATTTCATTTGTTGAATGATTATATTGCGTGATCTGATTTATCCCTGTAATTGAATAACTTTCTTATACATTTTTTCATGCTATCGATGAGAGAATTTGAATTAGGTTAGCAAGTATTTTCCCACAATCGATGTTTTGGCTTGAAAGTGTATCCCAGATAGATAACATTTCATCATAAAATATAATATTTTATATCTATTTTTCAGATATGAGATGGAGACCTTTCGACTCTTATAGCTGTATTTAATAAGTTATAAACATATAAAATGGCAGTAGAGAAAAATAATGAAGACTCAATTTAAAACGTATTTTAATTTATAAAAATGTATCTATTTTACATATATAATTAGAACAAGTGATATAAGAAAATACTCGTTAACACGGTGAAAAAATTGAAATATATTTTAGTTCTACAAAATTAACTACAATACATTGATCTTTTTTCGCCGTGTTATAATGAAATTCTTCCAAGTAATTGCCAGTTCAATCAATAATAATACTCGTTCATTAAAAAAAATCTGTTAAAATAAAATAATCATTGATGAAAAAAAAATTATATCATATAACCTACAATTTTAAAAATATTATCTTAAAAATAAGTTTTTATATAATTTATTTCTCTTGATAAAATTCACTTTGTAGAAATAGTGAATCATTTATTTGATCAAAGTGTAGCTTTTAAGCTAAGTATAATTGTATTTTTCATAAATATAAATAACAGTATATAATAATATAAGAATAGTATAACATGAAATTGCGATTGTTAAGTCATTATAATATCCTATAAGAAACAAAGATGAAGCTCGTGGAATAGTATAAAATATCTCACGTATCCATTATAACGTCTACAAACATCGCAGTATTTCATTACTGTCAAATGGCAAATGTTGAATGTCAGATGGATCATGTTCAAGAAATCAAATAAATCGTCATGACCACTTTGACAAGTACAATGAATTGATGTCAATTGTACTCTTTCTATATATACATCAAAATATACAGCAACAATTGAAAAACTTTTTTCATGTTTTATACTATTTTTAAGAATATAATTTATGGACGAGTTATCAGAAAGTGACATCTTTTAATCAAAAAAGTTGTCATGTCTTATTCTTATTTTTCAAATGTAGATAAATTTTATTAATAAAAAAAAGTAACAGTCGAGAAAAATATGCTTTTTTATAATTTTTCCCCAGCCTATAACAATTTTTACCTTTTGCAGAAATATTTTTTTTTTGTTATCAATAATTCACCATTTTTTTAATAAATACTTAAAATTGCTAAGTATACAATGATCGACAGCAGACTTTAAAACGGCATTAAGGAAAAATTAGCAATTGAAAAGGATACAAAAATAAATCAGGCATAAGATGAATAAAATCAACTATAATTTTTGGAAGAAATAATATGCGAAGCTGGTAGATACAAAATACATGCGTTCAAATATACATGCGTTTTTATTTTTAATAAATACATGTACACTTTAATAATACGAATGAATTATGTGATTGTACTGTAATCCACAACATTATAATATTTTTTAAATATTCCTGATTTTTACTAGTATTTTTTTCATATTTTTTATTTACTTTCTTTTTTTTTAATTTAAAAAACTTAGTGCTTAAAAAAACATACATATAGTGTAACATACTTAATTAAATAAATATTTGTTTATTGGTATGCGAGTACGGCGTAAGCGTTTGTACTAGGTAAAAATATCAGGAAAACTCTCACTGACCGACCGATGAGAAAGAAACAATGCAAATTGAAAGACCTGATGACCTTATAAGTTGCAAAACTAACTGAAAGCTCTGATAGAGGTTACTAACGAGCTTTATGCTCATGGTAATGATATATAAATGAAAGTGGTTTCTGATGAATAATTTGTTGTAAATTTATGATACGTTTTCTATTTTATTATCAATGAATTTAAAAAAAGGTCCTACCATATGGAAGTAGAATTTATATTCAAAAAATCTTTCAGTAACATGTTAAATGTAGTAACTTAAAAGCGTTAAATTTGATATACAACATTAACAAAGAATTTGTTTCAGTGAATAAAAAATGTTTTTATTATTTGAAAAATAATGATTTTCCACCAAGAGTGACAGTTAACACCTTAGAAGTGACCAAAAAATATTTAAATAGTTATAAGCTTTAAAGTTTACGTTAAAAAACTTTTATATATCATATGTAATGTTTTGTTGTTAAAATATCATTAAATTCATAGTTACTTGAAGGTGTGACAATTTTAACATAAATTGTTAAAATTTGTAACATTTCACATGTTTTTACTTACCACATAGGTTTAGCTTTTCGGTAGTTTCATGCATTCTCTCATAAAAATGACACAATAAACAATTAGCATCGGTTAAATACAAAAAGCGTTAATTACAAAGGAAAAACCCAGACCCTAAGGCTTAGATCCAAACTTCTAACCAATATAACTTTGAATATTATTTATTGAATTTATAATGAAAATCTATTGGATGTAATAAGTTTTTAAGCTTTGTAAGATTTTCTATGCTTTACCACTTTCGGCCTAGATTTCCAAGATACATCAGAACAACAATGTTTCAACAGTTCAAATTTAATATCAAAATTCCATCATGCACATCACAACATTTATCATATTAATAATAAAGATTTTATTGATTGAATTGGCATTCACTTGGTAGAACTCCATTATAACACGGTGAAAAAATAGCAATGTATTTTAGTTCTACAATATTATTTTTAACAAATATAGTTGATAGCTATTTCGGCTCACGCCATCGTCAGAACTATGCTTAAACTAACATTTGCTTATCTATATATAGCTGTGTAGAAAAGGCACACAACACATCCTCTCTCCTGTTCCAACGGTCTAGCTTGTTACTTTAACACACTGGCACTAAATTTTCAAAATTTTAAATGAAACAATAGGTGTCTATGACAATAAGATTATATTATATGTGGGACGGAAGTGACCCTTCTTATTTTTTATAGGAATTGTAATATATTGCAATTTAAATCAATAGTGATGTTATGAAAAGCTTTTTGTTTTGTTTCAAACCATAATACATTATTAATGTGATGAATTTATTTTTTTTAACTTCTAAAAATATTAACTATATATTTTTTTAAATGAGCTATATGAGTTCAGCACTTTTATGTATTTAAAAATGCATATCAATTTAGTGGATGAAAGCTTTCTTATTTTACGAAATTCACGTATTTTAACATTGTAAATACGAATATTGAAAATAAATACGTATTACGACTTTCTGTTCTGTTTCAAAAAAAATGCGATGGATAACTTGTCGGTTGATCAAAGTTTTGACAAAATACATTATCAGCATTTTTTAAGGCTATTATAGATTACTTCATTTTCAGTTAGAAATCAAGGAGGTTATTTTACTCAATACACATTAAAAACAAAGGTTAATTATTTTTAAGTAATATTTTATATAAATAAAACAAAACTAACTTTCCAATGTCAATCTGAAGATTTTTAAAAGGCAGTTTATCAGTGCAAAATATGCATCTTCCGTTACCACAAAATGGCATAGATATAAATCAGAATATCGTGAAGATATTAAATTTCGTATTTGCATGAGTAAGTGGACCAAAGATATCATTGCTCTCTTAGTACCGTAATAATGTAATTGAAACTTTGATGATGGACACAGGAAATCGGATAAATTTACTTCACCATCATCGTAGGCTGGGATTTTTAGTATTACAATTCACATACATTTTTCAAGTTAGTTTGATTGTTGTTGAAATTTGATTTTGAAATACCATTTAACACTCTCAGTCAATATTTTAAAATATTATAAATTAATATTTTTTTTTATTGTTTCCATTCAGGAATTTTTAATCATAATGATTCTTATTAATTGGATTACAACTAAAGCCACATTGTATTATATTAAAAACGATAGCTGATATATAGTATTATTTCCTAGAGGATGTTGGAATGAAATTTCTTCTTAAGATATTCAATGGAAAGCTTAGTCCTCAAAATTAAAAAAAAAAAAAAAATTTTATTGTGTCGCAAACATCGAAAATAAGTCGGTGAGCGTTGTTTACACGTATAATGGAAATACAACATATTAAATACGTTGAAAATAACGAATTATGGGATTAAAAAAAAATATGTGCCTCATCAATAATAATTTCACTTTCCTTGAAATTTTCATCTATAAACACTATTATCTAAATTACCCTCTCTCTACATTTAGTAAAAAAACTAGTCCTAATCAATTATAATAAATGATTTCATTTGAGAGGAGTAATGCACTTGTTTAATACGAATCTTTTAAAATTGAAAAATTATGTTGTCGATTTCAATTGTAATTTTAAACATCAAATGCATTTTTTTAAAAGCCACCACTAATTCTCCAAAATAATTGTTCGACAATATCTATACCATATTTTTTTATTTTTAGTACGAGTCACAAGATATATGTTCATACCAAATATATTAAATGAAACATTCAAATCATGTTAAATTGGTATGCAATAATGATACAGATTTATAATTTGGTATAAAATATTTAAAAAGGCTTTAAAAATATGAATGAACTAACGATTTGATTCGATGTAAGATTTTTCCATCATTAATGAAAAGCAAACGTACTTTAAACGCTTCTGGGTAGCTATAAATCTTTTACCAAATAAGGGTATAATGGCTTTCTTATGATAACTAGTTATTATAAAAATCGAATGTTAAGCCTCTACAAAAGACGTAGCAAACACGTAAAACGAGATTTTTTGTTGTTTATGTTAAATGAACGTGAAGTGGAAAGAAACAACTTACAATAAATACATGGGCTATAAAAACTGGAAAAATTAACTAACCATATATTAATTTAAAGGAAAATGACAATCACGAAAAAAAATAACTAATACAATTTTAATGGTCTACTTAAAAAAAGGCTTATTTTTGTATATATCACAATTTAAAAAATCGCTGTTCTAAAAAGTTGTTCATTTACAATTTTTAACTTGTTGTATATATAGATTTTTAAAGTCGTAACTCAGATCTGTTCTGTTTTGTTTAGCGAGTTATTTTTAACTCGAAAAAAGGTCTTTTAGATGCCACAGATAAAAAATAATAATTCTGAATATTTCTACGAGATTTGTAACGTTGTAACTGATATTCACGTATCATAATTAAGACAAAACTTATAAAAAATACAATACTGGTGCCAATCAATTGTTTTGTTGAATTATCGTAGGTAAGAGACAGAAAACTTGTACCTATATTTATAGCTTTACTGTCAGTGCTTACTTTAATTATACAATATGTTGTCTACGAAGTCAAAAATTCAAATAAAAATTCAGTTTACTAGATGTTAATAACATTATTATATATTTTAAGAGATAGCAGTAGAATTTTGTGTTATTAACACATTATAAAAAAAATTTCACGTCCTGACGGTGGCAAAATAAAAATATGGGATATTTATATTTTAGATCAAACAATAGTATCAAAGAAAAAATTCTATCGCTTCTTTATTCTTTTCAATTGTAGCTATCTGAAAAGTTAATTCAAAAACTGAGATTTTTTCATCAGATTATGTTTTCCACTAATCTGTAGGATTATCTTGAAGATGCTTCTCAAATAAGCGACGCACCCGAGTCATTTCTATTAACATATCATATAGACTGACGAAGTTATCAATTTCTATTCTTATTAAAAATACAAATCTACCGCAGAATCAATCAAAAGTAAGGATGCTGATTAAACATTGCAAAAATTTTGATTAATCTCCCTTTCTTAATTTAAAACGATTAACTATGATTAAATTTACAATATATAATATTTTTAGGCTTAAGTTAATGAGTCGAATTAAAAACAGTTTTTTTGCATTCTAATAAAAAATGGTATTATCACCACTTTATCTTTTAATGTCGAAAATTGCACATTTTACTTAAATAGGCTTCAATCAATCATTTAAATAATATTAAATTATACATGCATAATCTATGTAACAAATAATTGTATCAGCGTGGTTTAAATATCATACGTGTTATGGGATTTAGAATAAAGGTTCATAGCGTTTTTCAAAGCTTTTGCAATCATCATTGTGTATTTTCTTATTCATTAAAAACATAAGAAATGATTGTGTGTGTTGCGTGGAAGAATTGTGCCATTACTTATATTGCCGCAGAAGAGAAATGTACTAAATTATTTGCGATACGGCACCTGCATTTGGTTGTGACCAGGAATGACTTAGATATTTTATAGCCAATTACTGACCACTTAGCAAACATTCAGTTTCTCAATTCATAGCATATTTAGAGTCATTTCAACACATTAAATCACTATACAATTTACTAACTATTGAATTATAAAAAATCAACTGATGCATTTTCCTTGAAAAGGTATTTAAGTGGTAAGGAAAAAAAATATTTTACTCTAAGGTAACCATTCATATTTAGACACACGTAATGTTAAAATTCTCAATAAAAGATCATACAATTTACGTTTGTATAAATAAAAATTGTTGATGATTTTTTTTTTTACATAATAATAATGATAATTTTATATAATTTATAATATTGACTGAAGATAGTTGATGGAATTTCAATCAAATTCGAATAAAGTATTATAAGTTATTCAAACAAGATTTTTTAATAATAGCAGATGGAAAATTTAGGTTTTTCTTAAAGTATCACTTTTTTTCATTGTCAGATATTTTATAAAGTTTTCATACATGATTTTATCCAATAAAACATTTATATGTTCTCGGTAGTAAATATATAATCATTTTAAACTCAATTATAAACACAATTATTCCATAGTTGAAGAATTGGCAAATTTTATACAATATAATCATGTATATCAAGCAAAGGTACTTAATAATAAACGTTAATAAACATTTTGTGAAAAATATAAAACATTGATTTTTTTATCGAAGAACATTACTTAAATAATTTTTTGACATGACTTTTTTTTTATATTTCATAACAAAGACGAATCCAATTACCTCGTCAGATACAAAAAATATATATTGATTTGTTTAAAACTTTCAATAAATATTTAAAATTGTTAAACAAATATACGGCCCTGTCGTCATTGATACATACTTCACGAAGACTCGAGCCACTGTTAATGTTTTTTAATTAGAATCAAGCGCAGATGAGCAAGTAGGTCGAAACGTTTGTTTGATAAAAATATTCTCTTATCATTTTTACCGTACCAACAGAAAGATGTGGAATATATACATAAGAACACGGATTTGCTCCCATAATTTGAGCAATATTTTGCTTATAACAGTTTATTATTCATACCGTATTTGGACGAATTCAAAATCAAAAATTAAAGCACTATAGCGGTATACTATTTAATAGTCAAATATAAAACTGAATATAAAATAATTGTGATGGTGAAGCAAGTTTTATATTTTTAATTGTCAAAAACTTGCAGAAGCATAAAAACAATATTTTTATTTGGTTAAGCCAGTTTTTCTCTGTAGGTAATGAGTAAAAGTTATTTCAATAATATGAATGATTAAATGTAGTTTTCATATTTTATATCCTTTCAACATATTATTTGCAAGCCTTCCAAGTTAGGTATTTTGATCATTTTCAACCATTTTTTTTATATGTACTTCAACGCACAGCACAAAACTATCTTTTCATCCGAGTATATAGATAGACAGAATAATAGAGAAAAAAAATAATGTGCATTTTTTGGCATTGTCCTCTGACATTCTAAGTCAAACGATAAAGTTGCAGATCTATTCTTTTGCCACATTAGACAATTTGGTTTTTTGAGTCTGTCATGAAAATTATGTAAATGTTGATTTATAAGCTTTTTCACCCACACCAAGAATGATCGCTTTCACGATATATTTGTGTGCACTCATAATCTATATATATTTTTACATTTCAAGTATCCGGTTTCACGCGGAGTTTTGACCACGATTTAAATTTTGAAAGATTGACGTAAGAATTTAGATTGGTTAAATTTGGTTAAATCTTTTGGGAACAAAGTGCTCAATAGTTTACTGTTTCGAATTCATTAAAGATAAACTGAAGCAGACGATAAGTTTTATTTTTCAATTTCAAAAGTCAGAAATGAATGATAATAATGACTTTATCAGAATGAGAATTTATTTTATTCATATTGATAATAGGACATTTATACAATGAATAATGTAGGTTTTTTATATAATACTGGGCTTGAAAAAAAACATAAATGGTTTTAAATGTAATATATAAAAATAATTTTCTGGTTAATAATTATAATGAATCACTCACCGTCAAACGCATGATTGGTTATTTCTTGATCCCAAAAACAATTTAAAATGTCCCATTCACTAATATAATAACGAAAGAAGCCGCAATAAAATGCGTTATCACTTTAAATCGCTTGTCATTATTATCCACACGGTCACAAAAATACGCGCCAAAAATACTACTAATTACTTTTGCGTGCTAATTTGAAAAAAGATTTCGCGACTTGACAGTTGTTTTCGCGGGCTAAAATTATTGATTGTTCACAGCTGGTGATTGACGCAGCACTGGTACAAATATATCATTGTGTTGCTGAGATGATTTTCTTCGTTGAATGAAGTTCAAGGTAATGGTGCTTAGTGATTTTATACATTTAACGGTCTACAGCTCGACCACCCCACTTGGATAGGCGCAGAAAGTGATTCGGATGGGTTCTTTTCTCAGCGATAAACAAACTGTGATAACACAATCCGTTCATCAATTTTTCTTTGTGATAGCAAATCCTATATATAATAAAAACTTCCATACCAGATTGTGATCAGGGAATATTGAAAATATTTTAAACTAAAGATGGTGATGGAAAAAATCTGTCCAAATTACAATTAAAAATATTTTAAGAGCTTTTATTAGTAATATAAGTATAAATTGTATAGGGTTTTTTTTTGGGAATAAACGTAAATACTGTATTGAAATGATTTATTTCAAAAATGCATTATATTTTTGTAATGGTCTGAGAAGCGTTGAAAGATTTATGTTTGCTTTGTTTATTTAGAATGTCAATAGATTATGTATATCTGAAACAAAAACTATATTTACTCGCACTTCAAGAAATGAATAAAATCAAACTGCAGCATTTTAGAATTTATTAGCACAATATGAAGCTTGGGTGTTAAAACTGAAGAAAAGAATTATTGTGCTATTTTTCTACATATAAATAGCGATACATAGATATGTAAATGGACGTTTAAACATAGTTCTGATGAAGGTTAAGCCGAAATAGCTATCAAATATATATCTAATACATTGCTATTTTTCATCATATTTTAACTGGTATACTTTTAAACTACTTAATAAATTATGTTATATTTCCTATTTCAAAGGTTATTAATATCAAATAATGTTTGTTGTGTTTCAAAGTGCAGTTTTAATAATTTTACCCATATCGGATATTATGAACATAAATACGACAAATATTTGTACTCAATATTTTAGAATTTTTTTATTTATTTATTGAAATATTATATGTTACACTATTTCCATATTTTCCTTGTAGATAAATAAAATTTAAAAAAATACTTTTAGTACAAATAACTAACATCGCGGTTTATTTGACAATACAATATTCTTAAAACGGTTGTATTTCAATATATTTTGTAGCTCATTGATATTTTATTACAAAAGATAAAAAAATTGTTTATTTATCGTAAAAATTGTGTCTTATTTCACTCAGCATATGAGGCCCCACAGTTTTAGAAGAGGTGAACAGGGAAAACATTCATTGGTAGGAATGCCGCTGAAAAAATGAACATCGCTAGAGGAGGCTGGACTAGCTATAATTGTAATCATCTTGTAAAATTGAAAATAGTGTAGACGCAAGTGAAAGGGAAATAGCAAAATACTCAAAGATTTTGTGTAGCCATAATTTCATATTGCAATACGCGTTATGTATTGCAAGATCATGTTTTTTAAAGATATTTCTCATTTTTATAATGGCCCGTTAAACGAAGATTTTGTATACAAAGAAAATACTTTTATTATGTAACTGTTTGTTGTTAAAAGGATTGTATAATTTTTACAAAAGTTACAAATAAAAATACTATACGAGAAATCAAATGTTAAATAAAGAGACATCACCAAGTAATCGTTTTACACCGAAAGTATTTCTGCTCAACGACCCTCATAAAATTAAATTGTTACAAATCTTAATTACCCAAATTTTACAATATATATATATCTAAAAACTACTATACATACGCCTATCTGTGTGTGTGTTTGTATCTATATACATGTGTATGTGATGATGTAAATATAATTGTAATGCATGTGGTGTTCACGTAAATCGGATTTACTGAAAATTGCTCAGCTCTGCAGCGACTTAGGTCTATTAGAAACAACAGAACAATTATACAACAAATAAATCAATATATAAGAGACGAAGGAGATTTGAATGGGTCTGACGCTAACGCTCCATCGATTTAATATCAATAAACAAAATCAATTTATCAATGCAAAGGTTCATCACGATTTTTATTTGCAATCAAAGACTGATTAATATTATTGTATTTTAATTGTACTGCCCACGAAAACAATGTATGCATATTATTGGTTTAATAGCGCCAATTTCCTTTAACACATGCTTAAAAGTATATATCGACTTTTAATTCTGAGCAAACATTTTACCAAAAAATAATGAATCATAAGAAAAACTTATGACAAGTTTTTCTCGAAAGTCAATTAGGGTTGTTTGAAATTTTTTATATTAAGCCTAAATTCATTCTTCTATCACTTTATAAGCTTTTCATGGAAAAATATTTATTTTGATGTGTTGTTCTTTCATGTTTGACTTAAATAAATCGTTGAAATTATATAAAGTTGAGTAAGACAATGGAAAACAAAGTAAAATAAAGAAACTGTTGTGCATACAACCTTATGGCAAAAGGAATAGACGGATTGTTTCTTTATGATATATTTATGACCTGTACGATTTAAGTAAAAACTTTCTAGTCTAATATTACAATTCGACTAAATTCGATTAATAATTTAAGATCATATTCTTCACCGTCCAAAACTACAGTAATTTTCAGTAAGGCATCATTCGACGGTAAAAGTGAAAATGGGTTGGGGGTTGTATGCTACATATTAATTTAAGATTAGATATTTAAAGTAAGCAATATAACTTTGTGAGGTTACTTTATAATGTGTTTATAAGTAAATGTATGTCTAACGATGAAAACCGGATTTTGTTTTCTCATTAAACAAAAACATAGAAATATCGAGACTCGACGTCCAAAAACTAGAGGTTCTTCTTCGTGTATAGCAGTGGAGATTTAATGATTAGACTAGCAAACGTAGTTTTACCTATAAGGTGCAGAGTTGAAGTCACCAATAATTACAGTGCCGTACATTTAATAAAACAAAGAAAAACTTAAGGTATTTATTTACATCTAATATTATTTTCAATTTTGTAAACATTTTTCTGTTTTAAGATGTGAAAAAAATAAATCAACTTAAAAGTTTAAAAAGTTACGATTTGAATAGATTGGAAAGGGTTCAGAAGTTTCTTTCTACCAATGCAAGCCGATTCTAGATCTTTTTCATTTATCAACTGTTTCAATAATTATTTTTTATTAAGTACATAAAGCTGAATTATCTTTTACAGTCTACAGTTGCAGGACACATAGACATTAAAAAATAATTATTTCATTGAAATTTTTTATTTAAATTACCAAATATTTACGATAAAGCTGTTGGTGGCCTCACACGGGTATCACTGTTCTACATTATTTGAAAGTTCTTCATTAAATCAAAGAATCATAACACACATTTAGTTTTATGCGCGGTCATTGATTTCGTTCTCCAAGTTCGTTAATTAAAGGTCGATTTTGTATAAATATGAAATATTTTGTATGCATTCTTATATTTGCTAAAATTTGTCATTATTATAATATACACTGTCATTGGATGGAAAAAGTAATAAAGCAAAACTGTGTGCTAACGGTAGGAGCAATAACAAAATTATTAGGCGGGATTTTGTTCATAAAAATTGTGATGTATTACCTCAAGCTCTGCAATGTTTTTTTATTCTTAAGTTGATCGCCAGTTATGTCAAAAAGGCTAATTTTGGTTGATCTCATGTAATTTCATAAATAAAAAAAAATATATTGTTGACTGTTTGTTAGCTGTCATGTTGTGTTTGTGTTTGTTAGATGCCAGTTATATTTTTCTTTAAATATACAGTAGAACTCCGATCAAGCGTTCTCGCATAATACGTTTTTCCAGATGGATCGTTCATTTTTTATAGTCCCATTAAACACCCATAAGTTAACAATGTTAAGCAATCTCGCAATAACCGTTCCCCGATCTATCGTCTAAATATTATGGTGTCACCTCAAATATTATCCCGATTGACCGGTTTTCGTAGATTTTCGTAGGCTTTCCAATAAAATTTGTGAGTTAGAGCATATTGAATCATATATATTAACCAAAAAAAAATATAATGAAATAAATAGTTTCCTCAAATTTCTTAAGATTGTTTGCATTAAAGAATTCGACAAGAAGATTAGGAGATAAGAACACTATTCGATTATTTCAAAAAATAAGATTTTAGTAATATAACTTTTACAAAACCCTCTCATGTTTACCAATTTTCGTAAACTAAGGGTTGACTATATATTTTTTAAATTTTACTTTTTTATTCCAATTTTCTTCTGTTTTTTAGGATCCCTTGAAAAACGCGGAATCCAGGTTTCACTGTATCATTTTTCAATACGATAAATAATAAAATAAAACTCCATATTTTTATAACTGTAGTGTTTATATATGAAATACATGTAGAAGCATAAAAAAATCCACTGTAAATCAAAAATGAATACTTGCTAATTTACCATAAAGAATGAATATACAGCTTGTTTCTATCAAAAAGTTAATTTCCTAATAAAAATTTAATTATCAATTGATAATACTTTCAGGACATTCCTTCAAATTTTGTTTACTTTTTTCGTTAATTTAGGAAGACAAAAACGTCCTAAATGTTCTCAGGGTTGAGAAAATAATATGATATTTAATTGTTGAATATCGCTTTCTTAAATTACTCTTTCATATACATCTGGTTGACTATAAAAATTCATAAAACCCTAAGTGTGATATTAATGAGTGGTTTTGGGAATGGAGATATTTATTGTATTTCCTGTACGCCATTAAACACGTCAAAGTGTTTCCATACGTTCTACCAGTTCTTTCACCTTGCGACTTTCTTCCTTGCTAGAGGCAGTACTGGCTGGCTGTCGTAGGTGAGGGATATTGGGTGCCCTTTTAAGTCATTCTAATCGAAACTGTCGTTCCGTTATGCACATTTTTGTAAGCACCTCACAGTTATTATCTATGAAACCTTGGATCAAATACAAAATAAATATTTCTTATGCTATATGTATCTATTTTCTGTATCAATAAAATAAAACATGTCTAACTAAATTTTCAAAATTCTAAATGAAACAATAGGTGTCTATGACAATAAGATTATATGTGGGACGGAAGTCAAAGGGGTGGTCTAATTTGCTTGCAGAAGGACCACTTCCATTGTTTCTAAAGATTAATCTACATATTTAAAAGAGATATACTAGTAATTAATCATGATTTACATAAACAATAAAAAAGATTAAGTAAGGCATATACCAAAACATAAATAATTACATTTAAATCCTTTTTCTTTACATTTGATTCCTTCTGGAAGCAAATCAGACCACCCCTTTGACTTCCGTCCCACATGTAATCTTATTGTCATAGACACCTATTGTTTCATTTAGAATTTTGAAAATTTAGTGTCATTGTGTAACAAGCTAGGCCGTTGGAACAGGAGAGAGGATGTTTTGTGTGCCTTTTCTGCACAGCTATACATAGATAAGCAAATGTTAGTTTAAGCATAGTTCTGGCGACGGCGTGAGCCGAAATAGCTATCAACTATATTTGTTAAAAATAGTTTTGTAGAACCAAAATACATTGCTATTTTTTCACCGTGTTGTAATGGAGTTCTACCAAGTGAATGCCAATTCAATCAATAACTTCATCAATCTTACTAATTTTTTTTGTAAATAAATCTTACATGAATCGGATAGCGTCTCACCTTTTTACCCTTGACTAACTCCAACTTTTTTGATAGTTCGAGGTTTGGTGCCTGAATTAATGATGTTCTGTTAATGCATATGGAGCGTCTGATGGTGCTTGATGGTATTTCTATATCAAATCTGATTATTTAAGACTCTGTACGATTTCACATGTTTTGTCACTAACGACAACAAAGAAAGTTTTAACAAGTTAGATTTAAAAATACTAGTTGAAGCTTTTAAATAATTTAATAGAAATCTCAATTAATTTACTAATTTAATAAAAACTAATTCTGTGGTAAGGTTTTGATGAGTGTCGTGAAAATACAATACTGTGACACTTGTGTGAAAATCACTTTAATTTAGCAAATCTAATAGAACGTGAATACTCCCCCGGGTCACGATCCCAAGGTGAGGCACACGGCAGGTATCGCGCGTCATCACTAGTTGTTCCCTTCACCATAACGGCATATCGTCCTCACTTTCGCCTGTGGGCAAAAATTGCTTTTTAAGTATGAGATATACAAATGCGATTTTTGCGAAAGAAAAAACACGTCGACACCTTCTAATATATTTGTTATGTTGGTTACGAGTTCAACAATAAAACAATCATCCAGATATATCGTAATACAAAGAATATAATATTTCTTACACTTTTATAGGTCTGTAGTTCCATCATTTTATGGTGGAAAAATACCTTTAAATGAATGTTTTATAACACACGAATAACACCTTAAAAAATTATTAACAATGCGTGGAGTTATCTTGATTAAGCTTGCAAATGAAACAGCATAATTTTTTCTCAATATGCTATTTTTTACAATTATTTGAAATTTAGTAAGATTACATGATTGCTGCTATTAACACAAAACAGAAGTCGCCTAACACTTTCTTGCACGCTTTAACTTGCTGTAGTGTCCTAGCGAAGTGTTTTGTTTTGACTTACAGTTGAATCAAGACAAACAGTACAATAATTTTATCGTCAATTTTACAACAATTTTACAATCGAAAACATAAAATCGTAAAAGTAAATAACATTTGATTAAAATATAAATTGATTTTTTTGTAATTCATTTAGGGTTTTGCAATATATTTCGCTTCATTGAGAAACATCTTCAAACACGTATCACATCTTGCAGGTATAAAAAATCTATCAATTTTAATATATATTAAAAATTAACTGTGACAAAATTATTGTGGTTTTCGACGAAAATAATTATTTTTTTATATATTTATAAAAATCATTTTTCATACATAATATTGTTATAATGTTTTGATTTTGCCATTTATAACTTTTTTATTTAAAAAATGAAAATATAAATTTAATTTCCAGATAATTTTGAAATATATGAAAAGGCAAGCTTCTATTTAAATGTAATTATTAATGTTTTGGTATATGCCTTACTTAATCGTTTTTTATTGTTTATGTAAATCATGATTAATTACTAGTATGTTTCTTTTAAATATGTAGATTAATCTTTAGAAACAATACAAGTGATAAATAATAACAATTAGTAATAATTAATGCAGTAAAATACTTGTTTTGTAATAATGATTTGAAAATTTCTACATTTAAACGTATCATACTTACATGTATCTAAGTAACAAGCTCCGATGAATTTGTTTCTATTCAATACTTTCGCTTTGAAATAAAGTATTATGCCAAGCTGTTATTAAAATATTAAACTGTGACTGGTGCTGTAATAATTGAACGAATTTATTTGTATTTGAAATAATGAATTGCAAAGTTAATATATCATAATATAAATAACTTTGGTACGTTTCTTTCCATATCATTAAATCATAAATTCCTTACTAAAATTAATTTTGTTGATTTTACGATTTGTGGTCAAATTATTAATATTGTAATCAAGGAAAGTGATAATTCATGCAACGCTAGAAATATTCTGACGTATTATTTAATTAATGGTTTGTTTGAAAACGGTCTCTTTGTGATAATCGTTTTGTTAAGTATTACATTATTATGTCGCAGAAATTATCAATTCTCGTTTTTGCTAATTTGCCATTTTCTTACTAATTTCTATAATAAAATACAATTCTCAGTCTGTTTTTGTAATATTATAAAATATTTCTATATTGACTTTGTCCATCATAAGCATTGATCATTAACGTCACATTCTACCAAAAAGTGATAGTTAACACCATAAAAGTTAGTAATTAAATTTCTTATTCAACTATAGCATTGTTATTTTTCAATAATTATTAAGGAAGATAGTCTACATTTCCTCAGCAAGTAAATATGTGTTTTATAATAAGAAACAACAATGCGTTGAACATGACGTATTTTTACCTTTGAAGTATGACTGAATAATAGTGTTTATCTAGTTGAAATGCGCGAAATGAGTGAAGATTATTTAATTTTCATGAAAAGTCGATAGCCGTGATAACTTTCATAAAAATAAACGTTTAACATTCAAAAAAAGTTTGGTACCATTGAACGAAAAGGAAGCTTTTGAATAATATGTGTTCAATGAAAAGGTTTCTTCTGTGACTATGCGTTGAATTTCAGCGACATTTTCAAAGCAAACTTATTAAGAATACCACATTGTCAATTATTTGAGCCAATTATTATAAAATACAAAAATTGATAGTAAGATATTATGTTTAGATTGCTAAATGTAATTTTATGAAACCAAAAAATATTGGCTGACACTAAACAGCAAAAACAAATACGTATACAACAAAGTTATGCGTTATACGAATGTTTTAACCAAATAAATAGTATTTCAATATATTGTAGAGACTTATTTTTGTACGGGTTTTTTCTAAATCTTAAGCAAAATAAAATCGCTTTGCAGACATTCTCCCTTAGTTACACATGGAATGCGTTTCAGTTGATTTAAGTCAATTGCCAAATGGGTACCGTTTTATGAAGTGAAAATTATTTTTAATCAGTTAATCAGTTTGTATTTCCCACGATGATTACAACCAGCCGTGGTCATCTTTAAAATATAATTTTGCTCCAAATTAAATTAAATCCACGTAAAAAATATATATATATTTATATGATAATAATCGATATGACAACAAGATAAATAATTATTTCGAGAAGTCTGTTTATATATATTGATTGCATTTTTTTATTGAACGACATTGTTATTATTTTAAATTCAAAACTGCAAAAAATATTTTCAGGCCCAGCGCTTCAAGCTGGGTGACTCTAATAAAGAAACACTACCTTAAGTCCACTCTCGAGAAAGGAAAATCAACTTCTACCAAGTGGCAGTGGTCATCGATCAAGCAGATGCACAAGGTAATAAGATACGATAGAAACAGGGCTATGAATGAATAAAATAAAATACGTATTATTTTTGAATTGGTGTTATACACATTACAAAGACGGGGATCATTGTAGCGGGAGCCAAATGGTCTAAGAAGTATCGGTTGACTGGATTAAAAATAATAGTCGCGTTCTTATGTATTGGGTAACGTCACCATAAGACTTATTGAATAAAAATTTTAAAGAGTATTTTGGTGATAACAAATATTATATTAAGACAATAATTCCACTCAACTGAAATCATGACAGCGGCTTTATACATGGAAAGCTTAGGCAGTGTATATAAGTCATCATTTTGTTTTTTTGGCAGTTATTGTAATATAATTAAAATAAATGTAAAACTAAGTATATATTTTAACGATACATAATCAACGGTGTTTATAACAGCTTTCCAATAACAGTTGAAAATTTATGGAAAATTCTGTCAAACAAATCATCATCAATAAATTTAAAAAGTCATAAAGGAAAGTACCGTTAGAATTATTGAAATTTTTTCGATTTTTTTTTTTGAATCTACAAGTTGGGTAACTTATATAAAAATACATTTTAAGCAAGGGTGAATAAATTGGTTATATTTCTTCAATCATATAAAAATAAATAGCAAGTAATCAATTGAATTTGACTTTGTTCGGTCAATTAAATGTCAACGTTGTGTAAATTGTGTCTTTTATTTAAAAAATTGTAGGGTTTTCCAAGTCATTGGATATACCAAAATAAGAACAAAATTCAAGTCATATATTGTTTATATGTTATAATATCGAATTGACTGTTTTCAATAGCTACTTTGCTCCATATTATAGATACTATGGTTACATTGGTAATCATGTGTGTATTAAATTTCTATAATTAATGAATCAATATTTTTTATGGCAACAAAGAGTTAATTTCTGTCAATATAAAATAATTTTGCATAGTTTGTAACCCTAGTAAAATAGATACGTGGACATTCGGTATATTCAATTTCTCCTGGTAGGTTTAATCTTCTTTGATGTCTGGTATTGAAAACGTAATATAAAATGGCATAGGTCAAGCAAATATTTGTTGACAAAACATAGTTGTAATTTTTTAAGTAATATTGTTTTGCTTATTACAATAATTTGTGAAAACTAGTAAAAATATTTTCCATTATCTATAAATATTAAAAATGAATATCTTTTTTCATCTCCACGAAAGTTTCTGAATTACCACAATTACATGACAACACATCTGAAAAGTTTTTAACCATTAGAAAAACTCTTATGAAACTGTCAACCATGTCACACTTTGAGAATGAAATTTCGTATACTGTAAATTGTTCATAAACTAAATTTGATTTTGGAATAAACTTTTTACTGAATGAAAACGTTTTTCAATAATACTCACCCAATCCGATTACATTGAACCTAATCAAGAACAATTGGTGTTTTAAATAGTTTCATACCATCTTTGCAAAATTGTCACACTTTGAGGTTATGAATTTCTAATGACTTCTTGCAAAATATCGATTGTAGCGAGTAATACAGTTTTACAAGTTCACTTCGCCGGGTACTTGTTAGTGCTTAAGTAAATAAAACTTATATTTTTTTACCATTGATACAATTTCCCAATATGATAATCACCTAAATAAAAAAATGGCTGTTTAAAAAATTTGTAAGTAAAATAATAAAAATAAATGGCTTAAGAATTAAGAAATTAATTTACAATTTTTGTGGTAGTAAATATATGAATATATGCAAATTTAAATAATTTACGAATAAAATGTTTAGTACTTCTTTTCTTTTATATAAAAAAAATCTAAATTAAGAGTCGATTATGCATTAAGAAATCATTTAGATACTCATTTAAAAGTAATGAACGGTAAAATTTTGCATACAAAATGAAACACTTACATTATTTAAAAAACCATAATAAATATAATACTTAATATTGTTTATAGGTAATTCAAAGACAAAGCGGAAGAAAAGAATTTTCGGTTAGATATATCTTGAAGCACATTTGGAAAACAAAAAATTAATAATATTTTTAATATGAAAGTGTTATTAAATCATTGGGAGTTTACCTAAAGGTTTTGAGACATGTTATTAAGACGCAGGATGCTAAGTTTTATTGTTGAATTAAAAATAACTATATTTTGAAATATACGGTTTCCAAACGATGACTATTCATCACCTTTTTGGCACAAGCTATATATTATTTAAACGGATATGCATACAATTAAATAACGTCAATAAATTACCAGAAATGTAAATTAAATTTTAAATATATTTGTTAAGCGTTACTAAATATTTTCGTAAGACACGTAAAAGAATAAATTAAAATGAAGAGTAAATCGATTGTGGAAGTTATTTAAAAAAAGTGCAATATTTTAATGTTTATTTTTATTAATCGCACGACGGAAACAATTTATTTATTTTTCCTAGCATAAAGCACAAAATTAATAAAAGAATAAGCGTTTCAAAGTGTATATTTTCTTTATTTAATAGCGCTTCATAAAGAGCCATTCAATGGTTATTGATCGGAAAATGCACTATTGTCATGAAAGATTTACACCATTTTTTTTCTTCAATCAATATTTTTTTCCTCTCATGATATTCCTGGTTTATTGAATAAATCTTACGGTTTTCCGAGCTGGAAACCGTAAAGAAAACTCGTAACACAGCTAGTTCCAAAGTCTAAAACAAAGAGACAAAAATTAATTCATGAACAAGCTTATCTTTACCGAATAAAATTTAACGCTGAAGGTTAAGTATTCTATTAGAGATTTTTAAAAATAAATTAGAATTAAAGTCATCTTTAGAATTCTATATTGTAAACACTTTTTTTTAAATTTCTGACTATTAAAATGTTATTCGCATTTGAGTTGTCACAATACTGTACTCAAAATTTTTTAGTCTTCGAAGTATTTATATGAAAAATGTATATATTAATCCAGCCATATTGCGCAACACTTTCATAAAAACAAAATTCATGATATATATATATATCATTTATTCAGTTGAATATTTTATTATGCTTATTTTGGGTGGTGGTCCTAAAAGAAAATTTAATTTATAAATTTTCGACAAAAACTATTGAAAACAGTTTTTATTTGATTTTCCTATGTATGTATTCTTGCAATTCCAAAAACAATCAAAAGCTAAAAATGTTGGCATCTAAAGAGTTTGAGTAACATTACTGTATATTTTATCAAATATATAACTACTGTATTAATAAAATGATTGTTTTGGAAATCATTTTTGTGATATACTGTAAACACTTTGACCCTGTTAACGAAATATATAAATTTTTAATTGCTTGTTGTTTTATTTGGTATTTGAAGTACAAATCCAACAAAGTGGGCTTGTACGTCAAAAGGTAATCGCTTGGTTGCCGACTCTAGTACTTATCAACATTTAAAGAAAATGTTTAAGTTTATTCACCCAACCGTTACTGTTGGCAACGTATATGTATACGTATGCTGTTATATGAATTATCGGCAACACATATACTTTGACACCTAATATGGCCGTTTTGAATTGTTGAAACTTTGTACATTTTCACATGTTTTTTCATTCACGACCACGGCTTACCGGAGCCACTGGACGTAGTCTAACTAAAAGTTCGTGTGCGTCCTAATATTGACAATTGCCAAACACTTTTAAACCGTATATTACTAGAAAACCACTCGTTTAACGCGAATGATTGTGCTAAATTATTGCATCAAAATACAGGAGATTATTAACTATCTTATCAAGAAATTTTAGAAATTAACAAATTTCTATTAAATTCAATTTTTATAGTTAACGATCAATTAACCTTCAAAAATTTCCGATACTACATACTACCCTTGCAATTGATTCAATGAGTTAACAGTCTGAAAAAATAATTCTTACACCGCGTCATCTGGCATAGGTATCAAATTCCACACTCACTCTACTGGTAGATGATTATTGTAGCAGCCTCTCATTAAAAAGTCATTAACTGAATTTATTATCTACAAGATTACAACATATTCATTTATAACATTATAATTATACCTGTGTAACAAAGTGTCATGAGTGTTAGTTTTTTTAGATGCTTGTTAAATCTGTTTTATCTTAATAATTGGTAAATTTTTAATTTATGGAAAAATTCATTATGAATATTACATCGTATTTTCAAAATTAATTGTGTACCTTAAAGTTTGGGATATTTTACAAATAAACTTTGAAATGCTAAATTTGATCGCCGAAAAACTTCAAATATAATATACTGGTGTCGTAAAACGTAGACAATATACTTCAGTACAACTAACTTTTCTTAATCCAGATGAATTCAAATTTTTTAAAATCACCTTATTCGTATATTATCGATTTGTATAGCATTGTAACCCTGATTGGCCAAAAACTAATTTGAATTAAATACAACATGCAGAATGTACTAAAAAGATATGCACTTATAAGATTTGTTCGATTAAAAGTTTCTATTTTACAATTATCAACTTTCTTAAGCCAAAAATTAAAAAATGAAGCCATGTAATAAAGTCATTATATTAATAATTGTAAAACCGAAAAACAAAATAAAAATACGAATATCGTATTGTAAATCAGTACTACTATATTATCCATGAATATAATTTATATAATAGGAGATTTATTTATTGATCAGATAAACAACGATGATAAGTACGATGGAAACACTTTCCCCAGTTTCAAGTAAAAATTATACAGACTGCAATCACATCATTATTATTTTTATAGAATAATATAATAACTGATCTTATAAATAGTAATTTATTTTACTTGTATTCTCTTGGATGTATAAATAATCCTTACATATAAATAATTGTTACTCTAAGAACAAGAGTAAAAGTAATATTTAGTTTTTGAAAATTACACTAAAACAGTTTAGTTATACAACTTGAATAAATAATATATTACGATAATAAAATACCGCAATCACTTTTAGTGTAATTTATAAATCATTTGTATTCCAGATTATGTGTAAAAGTTTTGGTACACACGTGAAACTTGAAAACGTTAAAAATACTATTTTAATTTTTTAATGGCTTCATGGAGATTATGACGAAATAAAAACACGTTAACTCTTTATAAGATTTTATAGGTCTAAGGCAGGGGTGGGTAACCTACTAAAACGAGCAACACTAAAATGTGTAAAGATATTGGCGTTAGACATTTTTTATGTTTCTTTTGTTTTTAAGTTGTGTTTATCCAAATCAGTGGATTATATAGAGGGGAGGTTGCAATGGTTTATTGACTGCAACGTTACGATGATATTTGATTAATGGATCCAAAGCTTCTTATGCTTAAAGCAGTTATGGTTGAGACCTGGGCACTAAGCTCATAGAAATTTCAGCCTTGTGTGATATCCACTACTGTCAGTCAGAAGTTTCGAGACTTTTCATAACTCAATGCCTACGCTTTATTTGTTCTATTCCTATAAGACAACCATAAAGTACTGTTTATATGATAGTTTAAATAGAAAGGCGACTGGAGAAACGGAAACCGATTAATAAGGACAATGTTCATCCCAGACTTACAGACCAGAATTGGTAAAATATTTTAAGCAAGGCTGAGGAGTCGAAAACGGAGTTGACGAATTTGAAAAATATCACAATGAACAATTTGCTGGATTGATTTTTGATCATTAATTTACTGTACATAAATAAGAAATGTAGGAATAAAATCCGACAAAACGAAAATTTATTTTAGTTGGAGGAAGTCGTGTTTTTTGTCAATGTCGGAGTTGGAATCGTATTTTATTTCAACGACTTCATAATTGTGATATACATTACTTAAAATGTATTTTTCTAATAAAAAAAGTTTCAATTTCAAGTTATTTCCTTATAAATTCAACGGAAATTAATATAATATATACAAGAATCCGAATATCACGCGTAGTATATAAAATGTTTTTTTTTTAATTTGTAATAGAAGTAATTTTATCCATTACTACTGTCAATTATGACTACGAATACAAATTCGTTTTATAGCACTCAAAATCACTTTCACTCCAAAAGTTATTGAAATTAACTACATCTGTACAAAACTAATAACCATATCATAGCATAACTTTAATTGTAATTGTTATTAATATATATATCGTCAATTATGAGTTATCAAGAAATCAATACGAGTCTGCGATTTGTTGCAAGTGCATCAGTTAAGAGTTGCTGCAAAATTGGTTTCGAATTCTTAGAATTCTGCAGTCTGTGAAAGATGGATGACTGTTTGACAATGGAATCGTCTTTATCACGCACAGCTAATCAAATGATTTAATTTAAATTACTGTATGTACTTGTAATTTGAAGGCTTAACGGTATTTCATTATGTGTTACAAGTTTCTAAAAATCAACTTTAATCACTTAATTGGTTTTTGAACATTGTCACAACGTTGAACTCTTATCGCAAAAACCACTCAAAATTATTTTATCTACAATGTATTTGAAGATGAAATCATGAAAAATTGTATTATAGAATTCATAGTTTATAATAAAGACACGAGTGATATAATGATTCAATTAAAAAATCATTGTAAGATGTGACTATTGTCTTGAAAAATGTAATGTAGACTTATGGTGCTTCAATATTAAAACTGAAATTTTTTTACTAATTTTCATGTTTTAATCTTCGTATTGGTGGAGAAATAAAACATTTAAATAATAAAAAATAATATTCATTAATATTTTCAAAATTTATATAGCAATAAAACTAGACCGGTTTCGCTCATTACGAGAAGAAAAAATGTAGAATCTTGAACTAATGACAATCTTAATAACTAGAAGAAATCCGTTTGGAATATTTTGCTTTTTTTAAAATATTTAAACAAAATTTAAATTTTGTAGACACAATCCCATTGAATGACGAATAGAAACCTTTTACGTACAATTCGCACATCATATACCAAAGAAAATATGCGAAAATTTTCGGTTTTTTTTTCCTATTTTGCTTTGTATTAAAGTTTGACCTCTGTCTAATTCAAGAAGTTGGCTTTGGTGGTCATAAGCTCGAATCTCAATACTGATACTTTTACCGCCGATAAATAGATTTTTGTTGGGTCTAATTAATTTATGTTTTTGTATATATTCATATAGGATCTTGATTCTTTCTTACGAACCAGATCTTTATAATAACCGTAACGAGATCAATGATTAAAGGTGAAATATTAATGAATATAGCTGTATCCAGTATTCTGCAATTTCAATAGAATTTTCTTGTTGAGATTATATCATATGATTCTGTTTAATCTAGATCGTATTGTAAAAATTTGAAATTATAAAATTTTCTCACCTTTTGTAATTATTATTCGATGGCTCAGTTAAATCTCAAATCAAGATTTGAATTGATATTGTTTTTTGTCATTGCGTTCTTAGTCTGGTCTTCTTCTTTCCCAACCTTAGTGAGGTTCTCCGATATGGTTGCATTTTATATACTGAATTTTGGATGTATTTAGTTTCTATCTCTTTGTATAATTTAACATAATTAAAAACTAACAATATTAAAAGAAATAACAAAATGGAATATTGCTAAAAATTAATCAAAATTTCATGTACTACTTGTTTTATCTTATTTTAGGTGAATGAAAAATACACTGAGAAGATGAAGGATACACAAAAGAGGTAACGCGTCAAAAATTGAAAATTAAAAGCAATACAAAAAAATAAAATGTATGATAGAAGAGTCTCCCTAATCATCAAATTTTAAGCATGAAGAGATAACCAGGATATTTACATTAGTCGTTATATAAATAAAAAACAAGTAAATGATACACAAATTATAAAAAAAAATTGAGATAATGCATTCATTCATAAAAAAAAATATTTAAAAAAAATATAAAAACATTTTATTTCACAATTGTTAGATATGAATATAATATAATATATACATTTTTTTCTTATGTCCTAATTTATAGTATCAAAAATACTGGAAAATATTGCACGGAATCTTAGTATATGTCATATGGAAATGAACAAAATAATAATCCTATTGTGTCTTATTTTTGGTTTCATTCAAAAATTATTTGTACATAATGATGTAAGCGGAAATCAGTATTAAAATCAATTATAGTTGGTTAATTCTTACATGTAATATATCTTTAAGGGACGATTTAAAAAAGCATATATATTTTTTTTAATATATCAAAGACTTACTCATTTATTAATTGTTTTTAACACAGTTTTATATTTTATTGTTTATTTGTTAACGCGCGTTGAATGTAATAAGCAATTCAAATATTGTAATTATTGCTTTTTTAATTTGTAATATTGTTCCATAAATATTTACTTAACAACAATTGCGTGATTTAAAATAGTTATATCAATGTTTTTTTATTCAATAATAAAGCAATGGCTTTTTAATTTCATATTTTACAATGGCAACAGATAGATAATTATTATAAATTTGAATGCGATAAAAATAGGTGTTAGGATAAAAATCATACATAAAAGTAAATTAAATATTTTGACTGATAATGTATAAAAAAGAAAACATTGTAGTAATGATAAAAAGAAAGTTTTTTGATATGATAAGTTCGGTGCTTTAAAACATATCAATTATATTTAAAGTTTGCAATATGAATACCATTTGACATTATTTTTATTTAATAATAAAGAAATTATAATTATGATTATATTTAATTATGAATACAAAAATTTACATATTTTTAGTCATTGAAGTTCTCATAATTACCAATATTCGTTAGATAGTTCTCGGCTATTTTTTAGTAAAGATGCAATTTCTGTAAATCAATGATGTTCAATTTATTTACGTAATTTAAAAATATTTTTTACGACATAACCCTCCGCCTTTGATGGCTACTTTTTTTGATTTCCTTATCAGCTGGTTTAATTTGCCGTTTTGGGTAAGGATGTGCGTGATAATTGTGAGGAATCTGCGGTGGAATCTTGGAAGGAGAAGGTGCTTCATATTTTGCAGGACTCTCAGCAGAAACTCCTTGTTCAGATTCATACGTCTCGTTTTGTTCATGGGAAGAAGCGGCCGCTGGATGAACAGGGATATATGTTTGTGTATGTCTAACTTGTGCACGAGATGGCGTAATGAAATATTGTTGAGAGTTTATTACAGACGTTGGTGTGACATAACCTGATTGACCAGATACAGTATGAACAAGAGACTGGCCTGATGCTGAGCTATGATATTGGGGTTGATATACAACTTGTGTATGAGCAGAGTCGGGGTAGTTTTCGGAAAATGTCAAGTGCTGCGATTGATCGTCAGGGTTTTCGTAATCCTGCTGCTGATGAATTGTCGGTACAGATGAGTAAACTTGAGAAAACGAAGAATGAGAAACCGCTCCTTGAACGTTGGTTGGTTCTGATGGATGAGGAATCACATATTGAATTGATTGACCTTGTTGCTGTATCTCAGGCTGGTGTAAATAAGTAGGTTGACTTGAAGGAAGGTAGTGTTGCAGCAATGATTGTTTCCCGGAATATTGCAAACTATTCGTGTTTGGTGCTGAATAATCCTGCTGAGGTTGGTACTGATAAGACACCGGTGGACTGTATGGCAGCACGTATTTAGGTTGTGGCTCTTGAGTAGGTTGAACATATTGTGGTTGTAAGTTTGCCAAATATTCACTTACTAATGATTGGATGTTAATATTATTTAAGGACATTGCGTATGGGTGATTTTGTGGTAATTTTGGATACAAATCTGCTGTTGGGTTTTGGATATGTGAACTTGGAATGCGTAGAATCAATACGGGAATAACATTTCGTTGCGGCAAATGCTCTTGTCCCTGTAAACCTAAAGATTGATATTGCGGATGACTTAATATTTGTGATGGACTGACAAAATAGTTGGGCATTACGACTGGGAAATGTCCACTCAGATCTGATAGCTGTCCGCCATTGTATGTCGAATACAATGTTGTGGGATTATTTACTTGACCGTTACTGTAGACTTCTTCAGAAGAATGGAATTGAGGAGGTGGCGGAGTTTCAACAGCTTCTACGTGTTCGTATTTAGTTCTGAACCTAGAAACAGTTCTTAAAGGATTGTAACTAGACTGATGATCTTCGTCAGAGTCAACTGGGATCAATTGAAAAGCTTTTGATGGTTGAATTTCAACGTGGGTTTTTTCGTTCTTTGACTTTGTATGAAATAAGGCTTGCGTGTGATATTTGTAAGGGTTTCCACTGCTTCCTGAGCTGGATGGTGGAGGAATATCGTGCTGGGAATAGGGATAAATCATGAATTTTCCTTGTGTTTTATGTGAGCTTCCAAACTGGCTATAAATATAACCATTATTTGTTTTATATCCGTACCCTAAGTTAGCATCTATAGTTCGTTTTCCTTTGCCGTCAGTTGTATTATCATTTATAATTTCAATGGCTATCACTGCTGGCAAAGGAGCATGTGAAATCTTCTTCTTCTTTATATCTTTGACTTCATCGCCGTCATCTTTTGTGACGTTGTACTTTTCTTCAATTTCTTTCAAGAATTCCTTTTCTTCTTCTGTGACTTTACTTTCATTTTTGTTACTAAGAGCATCGTTTGCTTTTCCTTTAACTGGAAATAGTTTTGTCTTTTTAACTGTAGATGTTAAGACTGGTCCAGCCAAAGAATTGGCGAAGTAGAGTATAAGAATGCTTGAAACCTGAAACGAAAAGGAATATAACATTACTTTATTATTAACATAATAATTGAATAAAGTTCATTCTTACAAAATTTTAATTTTTAAATATCTTTTGTTAATTTTTGGAGATATTCACACATTAAAATGAGAAACATTTTTATTTTTTAATCCATATAAACTTGAATTAATGAAAATGCTTTTAATGTTTTAGTGTTAATTCTCTAGCGCGATTTGATTTCAATGCTCACTACTAATTTTAAGGGGTTAGTTATCAAATATTTATGTAAAGGCAATGTTTATTTCATTTATTCAATAAATTTCATCGCAGCCCTTTTTAACTTAACGAGAAAAAAATCTTCTTGATTTATAATGCTGCCATCTAACGGTCAATTGTTTAAGTTTTATGAAACTTGTATGGCTTATAGTAATAATTTTTCTCAACAGATCTACACAAATTTAGAATGCATTATAAAACATTTAATTGAACAATACAACGATGGATGATAAATAATATTATGAAGATCATTTGAATTTACTTATTTCACTATTGAACTTAAGTTATATATATTAAATATGCAGCAATAATTTCGTTATTTTTTTAAAAATGTTGACGTACATTTTAACGGATATATATTTTGTAGCTACAAAAAATTGAAAGAGCTACTCCCCTATTATTATTTCGAAAGCCGTCAGTTGAATTGCATATCTGTATTATTATTTTAAAATATTATTTCCGAAATCTATTATATTGCTCAATGACTTCCACCGGAGAGTTCATAAAAAATATTAATGCTGTGTTTCGTTACCATTAAATTTCAATTCAATTCAACATTGAAATAAATTTCCGTTCCCTGCTACTTCCCACACAAATTAAGCCGTCGTCTGTGAGATTATTATATTTACGACCCTAAAATATCGAGTTATTGATAATTCAAAGTCGTTTCTTTGTGAAAGGATTACATATTATGTAACAAAATCAGTTATATTATATTTGGCTAATTGGCAATTTCAAATAATTTTAAGGGAATAGTTTCGCTTTTGACTCGGATACTATAATACTGAATATACAAAGAGAATGAGATTTTCGCGATGCTTAGCGGTCGTAGAAATAATTATATATAAATTTTTGACTTATGATAGATAAGTAATACCAAGCATTAATTATGTGAGGAAAATTTATGTATGGAAAATACATGATTTTCGAGCAGACTTGGCAAAAACAAAAGAAAGTTGATCCAAAATTGATAAAAAATAATGGGTTTTATTTGATCAAAAATAACAATAGGCGCTTTTGCAATCAGATTACGGAAGCTGGCAAAAATTATGTTTGATTATTCTAGTATAATCTTTACGTGTATTATATAACTCGATTCAATTATTCCTTTGTTTTTTTTTTGGTATGCAATTTTTAATAACAAAGCTAATGATCTCTCTCAGTTATTCGGTCATAATAAAGTGATATTTTTTTAATGTTGTTTACGAATTTTATTTTTAATTTTCGTGAGTATATAACGTAATTATTATATTAATATAATTGGCTTTTACTTGATTATCTTTATCACTTTTAAGGTGTTAACGTGTCACTTCTTGATGGAAAGGCATGATATTTTAAATAAGAAAAACACATTTTTTAGTACTTATCAACACGATATATTTTTGATCAGGACCGGTTTCGCTCATCGCGAGCTGATCAACTGATGGGCTAATGCTCGCGATGAGCGAAACCGGTCCTGATCAAAAATATATCGTGGAAATAAGTACTAAAAATTATGGTTTTATTATTATTAAAAAAATAAAAGATATGATTACTTATATTTTAAAGATAGGACGACTATACATTTGGTATAGTTTACCGATATTCAAGTAATATTCATTTTTTGTTTGGCAATTTGGTACAATGTTAGGAGAGCCCTTAACCATTTTTATCGTTCATTTTAGGTCAAACTACTGAACATGAATTCACATTTTAGTCTTTTTTTAAAGGTGGATGGATTCTTATGTCATGAAAGCTCGTTGATAAGCATCACTATGATGTTCATTACATTGATAAGTCGAGGCAATTACAACAATGAGATTGTTGAACGATGGAAAATTTCGTTGGCAATACGTAATGACCACGAAAAAAGAAATAAAATAAATCAAAAAATAGTTTCACTGAATTTTTATGTGGTATATGTTATTTGATTGAGGATTTAATTGTATTTTTTTATGATTATTTTTAAAGTAACAAATCCTTGCATAATATGTTTATTGTTTTAACGTAATACCCACACACGCCTAAAAACTGTTACCACTTTGATAGTTTTGTATTTATTGAACAAACTTTATTATTAATACGCATTTTTAATAACTGTAACTTTTATGGTATCCTCGATCTCAAAAGCTATTAGTTAGTCATAAAATGATATTTAGATCTGATATTAATAAGTGTTTGTTTGGTAAATAAATCATTGATAATCGCTTTAAGGCGGTAAGGTTGTGATTGTTAAGTAATTTGATGACGATGTGAATTTTTTTAATAGAAAAAAATATTTCAAAGATATATTTAAAATAAATCAATGAAAAACCTAGCAGCACGAAACATTTTTTTCAGTGTCTAAGCTAATTATTTATTAATATTGCAGTTTCTGGGACTAATTAAATAATTATTGAAAAATAAGACTTATAATTTCCATAGTAATATAAATAAAGAATTCGTAACGAATGGAAAAGTTGAATTATTCAACATTTATCCAGCTGGACTTATATTTTAAGTGGAAGGCAATTTACTCGATTCCTATTTAAAAATTTTATGATTTAAAATAATAAAATAGTCCACGTTTTGGATGACGAAATTTATTTCTATATATTAAAACAGCGAATAATTATCTATAAAATATTATGCCCTTTGAGCCTCCTTATTCAAAATCAGAAAAAAGACAGCTAGAGGTTGCATTGTTGAAAATACCATTACAGATTAAGATCACTACATTATGATGCAAACCCAATAGTCAACTAAAGTAATAATAACACTACTATTTTAGAGTGCATAAACATTTTTCCCTATAAGACAAAAGCTTCTTACGAACTTTTTTGTCAGTCAGTTATTAATGCGATCAACTAATTTCGCAGTTTAATTGTTTCAAAAATAACTTGTTTTTTTCATTAAATACAAAAATTACAAATCCGTAATGAAAACATTTTATGAATAAGAACATGGCTTGACATTAAGTATAAATTTTCAAGCAAATTCAGTTATTACTACAATGTAAATATAAACACTGTCTCCATATTATATAACTGATTTCATATTGTAAACAAACCAGCATTATATAATAGTTCATATCGTATTTGTGTGTACGTAAAAACAAGTTATTTTGTTCGGTGTATACATTGTGAAAACTTAACACAAACTTGTTAATGGTAATGTCTGAGAAACAGATGAACCGAGATCCATATATTTTGTTGGCAACCACGCTTTTATATGATTTACTGGATATGTCGTAAAACAACAGACAGACAGGCTTTCAGTGAAAGTCGTGAAATTAATTTATAGAGTACATGTTCGTTAAATTCAGTTACAATTCTATTGCAGTACTTCAAATACAATAAAACAGCATTCTTCGTATATATGTAAGATATAATTGCACTGATGGTATTAGATTTTGATACGCATTCTTAGTAATGATATATTTCTTCATTATCTATAATAGTTCGAAATGAGCCAATCGTTTCTGAAATTTATCTTAAAATAGAAGAAATAATAAATTCGTTTTAACATTAAAAAACTACACAGAGATAACTATGAAAAAATGGGAACTTACATGGTTTTCATACCGTATATTATGTGTATATTATTGAAATATTTGTATGACAAAATAATAAAGCTACGCAATTTTTTTCCCGGTGACTTCGTGAAAATTTTGATTTCAATTTCTTTATTAAATCAAAATTAAATCCGTCTGCAAAATAATTAATAAATTAATCACACGGTAAAAATAATTTTCGATGTACAACAATTTTTAAATGCTTGATTTTTTTTCTTGTGTTTTTTTTCGTAAATTCGTTGGATGTAAAATTTGAGTGTTCTTAGAAAGAAAAAGGAGACCATAAAATTTATTTTTAATCATGTATAAATTTGAATGCCGCACTAAAGTGATTGGCATCAGATAAACGTGACTCAATATTACGAGACAGATTTTGTTTTTCCTATCTTCACTGAGAAAGGAAAACTTTATTTTGTTTTGGCAAACTCAAATTCGCTACACTTTCGTGGCCAATACGCAAATTATTCCGATTGGCGGCACGATTGTCAATGCCATCATTAACCATTTGCTTATCATGTTTAATTACTTTCTTTGAGAACGGCACATAAGAGAAAATAAACTGTAGATGAAAAAATTGTAAGCATATTAAAAGAAATACAATTGGAAAAATATTGTTCGCTCCGTAGTGCAGCTGTCAACGTGGTTGGCCTTCGTTATAGATCTTACGAGCTTAAGTCCCAGTACATACGGCTTTGTCAGTCTATATCCGGAACTCTGTTCGAAGACATGGGTGTTTGTGATCCCTAAAATTTCTCTTTCACACGATTGATTTAAAAAAAACTGGGCTTAGCGAAAGACATTACCTTTCTACTTGATCTTTTCTACACATAGAGGTTAAGCTACTGAATAGCAATCAGTTCTCGTAGAAAAAATCTATTCCAATTTTCCCATTACGATGTCATATTCGTTTTTTTATAGCCAGTTTAAATTTTTATAATTTTTAATGAACAATGTGTGAAGCAAAATAGATAAGTATCCCATTTCTATGAATCAATCCATTCCACTCATTTTAGTTGACTTATTAAAATTCTTTTACTGCATTTTGTTTCGTATCATGTGTTATATATTTGCAAGAATAATAATTTAATTTGATGGTCAGTATATATTGATAGGAAGAAATAGTTTCAACCACAAACAATAACACTTTCATATATTATAGTTGATTGCTTCTGAAACGTAGCAACGAATTATCAACGGCAAAATTGGAAATCGGCAGAAAATTTAACCGAGTTAGCTAAGACATTTTTTTTTTTGAATACATTAAAAAAATGTTCGTCTGAACTAACTCTCGTTCACATGGAATATAAAAGCAAAAAAAAAACAGGCTGATTCTATAATAGACTACAGATAAATGAAAAATTTACAATATCTTAAAAAACTGTCTGGAGCATTCATTCTGATAGTCAATGATGGCAAAACTCTCATTTTACCCACATATAATATATTACTTAGAAGATTTTTTTATATAAAACTTTGATTTCAATTTCCACAATTGATCTCACACGTAGCTCAAAAAAAAAGCTTTCACAATAATTAAATCGTGATTTTCTTTACAATAATATTGAAAGATTATTTATTTGTGTAATATTTAATGTGCTATCTTTGAATTATCTGCTTTTATCATAACTGATTATAATTGAGTAATATTTGTATTATTAATTTATTGAAATTTTCGAGTTTCACCTAGAAATTTAAGTCTAAAATATATGGCATATGAAAGCTTTATAACATTGCACTCCAAAATGAATTGAATAAAATTTTATTGATTGAATTGGCTTTCACTTGGTAGAACTCCATTATAACACGGTGAAAAAATAGCAATGTAGTTTAGTTCAACAAAATTATTTTTACAAATATAGTTGATAGCTATTTCGGCTCACGCCATCGTCAGAACTATAATTATAGTTTAATTATTGAATTGGCAATCAATAATATTTGAATTGTTGAAAATTTTTTGTACACTTCCGCATGTTTTGTCCAGGTTTTCCTTTTTGATATTTTCATGCATTCTATCACACAGATGCAAAAGACAGAATGTCGAAAAGCTAGTCCTGGGTCACGAGTGACAAAACATGTAGAATTGTACAAAAATTGAACACTTAAAATTTTCTATTTAAATTCCATCAAATAGCCTCAGCTGATATCGTTAATTATGATTATTGTTCGTTAGACCTACCAAAATAAAACGTCTCATCTTAGCGCCGGCTAATTATACTTTTCACACTAATTCAATGAATAAAAACTGCTATTATTCACACGAATAATTCAGCCTCAGGTCACTTTGATATTAATTATGTTCGTTATAACTTCCGGAGTGCGTTAATACTCCGTTTATCGACACAACCTTTCACTTGTGTCCATCACAAAGATGCATCTCTTAACATCATAATATCCGGTCATGGGATACGCCACTACAAATTGATTTAATTACGTTATTGTCCGCCGCAATACGGGGAGAAAAACAAAAAAAGTGTCTGTGAGATTTTCGGTGGAGATGTTACAATGGTGTGCACTTAAACGGGTTTGTTGGAAGACTGTGAGTTTTAGGTAGGAAGCTGTAGTATTTATATGGAGGAAATGTGAGATACTGGCAAGATCGTCCATCGTACAGATGCGACCGTCTTCGCTTTCATGTTCTGTGAGAAATTTGAGGGGGTATTAAATTTAACCTGCTAAAAATAATGCAAATATTTTTTTTTATACATAAAAATTAAGCATTGCGAGATAAAGATTTTTTGTATATAAATGAAGCTCTAGCATCCTGGTCTTGACGTTTTAAAAGGTAAATAATCTTGTGTTTTAATAAAGGAATCAAAGATTGATATTTTTTTTCCAATAAGAATTTCTTTCTGCCTATAAAATTGTTGGTAATATCTGGAAATATGACAAAGAAGTAGTGGTAATTTTAATACTAAATTAATTAAAGCTCATCATTCTTTTTTGATAAATAAAGAATCAAGTTTTCATTCTCTATAGAAGTAAATAACTTTCAAATGAGAGCAGATATGAAAAATAATACACGATACTTTAAAGAAAAATATAACATATTATCAGGTATAATGCATTGAATGTGAAATTATATTTTTATTATTTTTAATGTTTTAACTGTCACTTCTTGATGGAAAGGCAAGATTATTTAAATAATTAAAACATATTTTTAGTAAGACATTATTTTCACAATAAATTCTTTGATTAAAACCGGTTTCACTCATTGCGAGCATTTTTAACTCGTCCTGATCACAAAATATATGGTAGAAAAATTACTAAAAAATATTTTGGGAATGTTTCATTGTTTTAAATTAATTTCTAGTTTTAATATGCAGTTTACATGGTTTTGTTTGTGTTTTCATTTTCATGTATTTAGATTCAATGCGTGTTTTTTTCTTATTATTTTATAAGTAAATTGTGAACGTTAATTATTAAATTTTAACACATCTATCTTTTTGAATCCATCATTAATTTGTCAATTCATTTTTATGAATGAAACTACAGTAGTTTATAAAAAAAAGAGTTTTGAAAAGTAAATTTTTATTTTGAAAATTTTTAATAAAAGAAATGTGAATTTTCTCTTATTATTTTAAATTATAACGGTATGTTTTGAAACTCTCTTAGGAAGAGATGTATCTCTTTGTAACCAGCGTACATAATTATTATTGTATTGAACCATTACAGCAAAATAACTTATCCGTATAATATGTAATAACGTGGCCAAATTATTATGTACGCACGTTTGATCTTCAATATAGATTAATACTGCAACTTTTCGAAATGCATCTGTTGGCATGATATTGAAATCAAAATGGAATTCTTATTAGGGGATATTTTGATCAGAAATTTTCATTAAATTAAAGTCAATTTACATACACATTAATGTAATATGTCAAAATTGGTAGGTACAGTAAAATATACGTTGTTTCGTAATAGATCTTATGAATAATATGAAGACATATTTTTGCAATGATTTCACAAGACTTTTTACTCGAAAGGAAGAACATAAACACTATTTGAAAAAAAGTTGCACAATAATGGACAAAGTGATTTATTGTGTGTTGAACTCTTGAGGTTATAAGTTCCTGCTTCGGCTAATTTGTCAACTCACTAAGAAGGTATGGAAAAAACACCTTAAATTGTATTATTTATGATACCGCGATTTCAAAATATTTTTTTCTGATCATTTATATATTAATGGGTTTTTTTTATAAATTGTGAACAAGGTGACGATTATAACCAAAATATAACTATGAACAAAGGTTTTAGATATTTAAATTATATTCATATTTTAATGGCTTTATCTAAATGATCACAAGCGTACTTTATTCGAGTTTATGATTATTGTTTAATTGATATTTTAGCAGTTATTATTTTAATGGTCAGCTTGAATTCTTTATATAATTTGACATCATCATGTAGAATTCAAATTTTTTACTTTATTAATAAAATGAAGTAAAAATACGGTACAAAGCAATGGTCGACGCTGAAACAAACTAAACCAAATTATGCTATTATCAATTGAAGTCTTTTGAAAATCTATAATTGTATAATTTTGTCAAAATCACAAGCATTTTTATTGTCACTTTCAGCAGATGAAAAATGAAACATTAAAATATCACAATAATATTATATGTGCTGTAAAAATATTGATGTAGCCACTCATAGCACACGATGAATTTATTATTTTTTCAGCATTTAAATGCTAATATATTAAAGGATTTTGAAACACTCAAATTGCTACTGTTTGAAAAAAAATCATACAATTACAGTATAAGTTTGTTCGTTCTCTATTTATGATGTAAATACAAATTTGCATGTGTTTGATATTCATTTCTTTTATTAGAATGGTTTGTAATATTTTGGTTTATTTGTAATATTTGTACGTTTACTCTTATTGAGAAACACTTTCGCGCCGTTTGTTGATTATTTTGCTATTTTTTTTTTTGAGTTGCGTTGCATTTGGCGTACGATTAGAATGCTTAGATTTGATGAAGTATTCATTTATGATTTACATGAATCAAATTTTTTATTTCTCTCAAAGCAAACATACTTCCAAAACAATTTCATTTAATCGTTAAAACACAAAAATTCTTTCAAATTTTCCAAAACCCCAAATGTCAATTCCGATTACTTTTAAGGTGTTAACTGTCAATTCTTGATGGAAAGGCATGCTATTTTAAATAATAAAAACACATTTTTTAGTACTTATTTCCACAATGTGTTTTTTGATCAGGACCGGTTTCGCTCATCGCGAGCATTATCAACTGATGATAATGTAATATCAGTTGATAATGTTCGCGATGAGCGGAACCGCTCCTGATCAAAAAATATATTGTGGAAATAAGTACTAAAATATGTGTTTTTATTATTTAAAATATCAATTCCGATTACTGATTGATAATTTTTCAAACGTTAAATTATGTAAATTCATTTAATACGCAAGCATTTGATACGTAACGTATAATTGAAACAATTAATTTATTTGAATATATTTCCAAAAAAATATTTGTTGTTGACAAAAAAAATGTACACTTTCATCAACCTTGAAATCTAAAAAAAATTAAGTATATGGTCGATAGCTATTTCGGATCACGCCTTTGTCAGAACTACTATATAGATCTTATTAATCTAAATATATAAAAAAAATTATATCACTAGTTAAAAAGTATTATTTTTATCGTCAATATTTTTATTTAATGAATTGAATTGGAATTTTCTTGGTAGAATTCCATTTTAATACGGTCTAATAGCTACAAAATTTGCTATATATATATTTTGATAAGAGTGTAATTCGAAATCATCATCAGCCATCAACAGTATACCTTATATAATTTGTAAAATTAATATAAATTGCAATTTTTTCACCATGTTAATTCCTGATAGGTATGAAAGCCTCTTTTTTACTGAAAACCTATAGTCAGTATTTCAGTAGAATACTTAACACAATGACAGTTTTTATTCACATTAGAGATATTTAAAATTGCCAATAAAAGACATTTTATTTTATTTTGTTTAATTTTAAGGAAATATTAAATGATTGGGGACACATTTTTTTTCAATGCAATGTTGTATGCTCACTTATTGATTTCATGCCATTACCGTGTTAAAAGAAGCTGGTTGGTATAAACGTAGCGTCTTCTATTTGTCATTCTGACAGAGTTGCTCTTTTGTTACAATGGAAGTAAAAGTGCAACTAATTTAAAGTAACAAAGAAATAAAAATCATGTATATTGTTGACTTTAACACGTTGGACTGTTTTTTGAATGATGATAGTTGCCAAACACGTTCGAAGATTTCCCAAAAAAATAATTTTGACAGGAACACAAAATTTCGTTGTATTACATACTGACTAGTTTTCGGTATTGTTTCACAATTGATGATTGAAAAAAGTATGACAAATGAGTGTTTCGTATAAAAAACAGAACAATTCAGAATAAAGCACTCAATCGCAACTCACAAAAAACGTTTCATCTGATGCATTGAAGGAATTGCATCACAAAGCAATCAATCAAAATTTGGTTTTCATGAGAAAAATTATTTTGATAATCATACACAGCTGTTTGCAAAATTTAAATTGTCAACACTTGTTCAATACCACTGTGCAAGCGCTACTTTTTCATGTCAGTACAGACTAACGGATATACCAACTGATAAAGTATTTTATTGTATTTAGAATATTACTCAATAGTTAAAAATACCACCAAAGATTTATTTGATTAAAAATTTTCATATTTTATGCTTAAATTTTCTGTCAATGGAAATTAAAGAAGAAAGTTTTATTTTTTTTTAATTTACGGAAAATTAATAAATAAAATAATGTAAAATGTAATACTTGAGGTAAAAAAATCCTTTACTTGAAATGTTTGACTCATTTCTTGGCGTAGAGTAATTCGACCAACATGTCAGATTTTTCAAATTCAAAACAATGTGCCCCTTAACTTTACGCTACGTAAATGTTTATTGACAATATTTAAGCATTTTTTTACCTATAAAAATATCTTCAATTATTGATCTCTAAATAACTGCATATTTCGACTGATTCATATTGAATTTTGAATTATATCGATTTCAAAACAATCTTTTTAATAACATTTGGGAAATCGCACAGTGAACAGTTTCAAATATTTAAAATCTGAAATGAGCCATTCAAAGAATATTGCTTCGTTTTTCACATATTTGGTAAAATGAAGAAACATTTATTGAGTAATTAACAATTCAATTTTGCAATATGTGTTTTGAGAAATCATTTTTTCTCTATAATCAATCTTAAATATTGATTGAATTACAGAAGTTATTCCAGTTTTCTTATCAAATAGGTAACCGACAGAATAATACTAGTCTTTGTTTGATTCGATTACTTCTTTAATTCGATTTCCGTTCAATAAAATCAAAATTAAGCTTCAAAATATTAAATATTAAATTATAAAAAGGTTCCACGTAACACTACAAATTTGTTTTTGTACAAATAATGAAAGCATAAAACCATTTATATTTTTACTTTGTTTTTCAAACGGATTATTCATAATAATTTTGTTTAAAATATAGCAGCTTTTGCTTCGCTATATTCAAAACTAGACAAGTGTTGTTCTTTAACGAATTAATTAACTGTCACTTCTTGGTGGAAAGGCATGTTATTTTAAGTAATAAAAACACATTTTTAGTACCTATTTCCACAATATATTCTTTGTCCAGTATTATCAGTAAATAATTCTCGCAATAAGCGAAACCGGTCCTGATCAAAAAATATATTGTGGAATTTAGTATTAAAAATGTGTTTTTATAACTTCAAACTAGCCAAGATTTTAGAAAAACGAGAATCATGAATAGAAGGAAATATTCAATTGAAAGTGTCGAATTTAAAGTCAGCCTTGTTGTAATAATGCCAATCCCTGGACGACGTAAAAACTGACAAGATTTATTATGTAAGCCGGCGGCTGCAAAGCAAAATATTACTGACAGGATAAAATATCGTTAATGAACGACATCACCAATTTGCGAGTAGCTGTCATATGTATAATAAATATACTCTCATGCTTTTTACCTACAAAATGAATTAACACACCCAAAAAAGGGCTCAAATGAACGAATCTTTTCAAACAAATTTTAGTAGCCATTAACCAACTCATAATCCAGCAATATATCGATATACTTAATATTTATGATGAACATCGGATATCAGTAGGTCATTGAACACAGTCATGAAATAAATGTTTTTAAGCACACCGTACATTTGTATCTAATAACAATAAAGGCATAAACCAATCAATCTTGTATAATGATATTATTTATCTAGCACTTTTGAAGTCACTCATCAGTCATCTTTACTAATAACATATAAATATTTTTTAAAATAAAATGAGTTGTAACGTATTAACTGTTATGGATAACGTAATTCATAGAGTAGTTTTCTATTCGATTACATATTAAGAACGGCTTCCTTTTGTAGCACCAGTTATAGAAAACATTTTTATTTATTTTTGTGCCATAAATATAAAAATGTGTTTGTTGTGCTCAAAATAATAATACAAAATTAAACTGTCAGATTTCAAAAGAAATGCTATAACTTATATTTTTCATGTCATTATTTTTTGTTACTCTAAATACTACAATTAGAACAGCTTTACATTCAAATAGTCGATTCATCACTCAAAACTTTCAAACGTCGTTTTTATCTATTTTATCTAAATAGATGGATGTATCTTACTTGTTTCTGAATATAAAATTTAACAATCAAATAGTTGCGAGCTTTTATTCAATCCAACTTATCTATCCTTACTTTTAAAATCTCGAGTCAATAATTTTTTTCGCACATTTGCTCCACTAAAAATCTATGCGCACCACGTTGAGAGCGGACCCTTCTCACTTTTTTTTAAACGCAAAATAATTATTTTTAATGGAAAGTGAACTATATTTCAAGTATCTCCCCTTCATTTCTCCATGCATTTAAGTTTTTTTTTCTTAGTCTATATATCACCAATAATTTAAAAAATGGGTCTTGAATCCAAACGATACTTGCTTACACTTTATTAGCTTGCTTAAGATGTATTACATTAAAAAATTAATAGTAAAATATGAATAATTAACAAAGACAGCCAATGTTCATATTTTTATTTTATTCATCAAAAAAATTCAAGCTTAACGGACATCTTCTCGGTGGTTTAAAATAGTTGCACTTTAATAATTAACTACAAAAATATATATTTTTAACACGGTGAAAAAACAGCGATTTATTTTAGTTCTACAAAATTATTTTTAACAAATATAGTTGATAGCTATTTCGGCTCACGCCATCGTCAGAACTATGCTTAAACTAACATTTGCTTATCTATATATAGCTGTGCAGAAAAGGCACACAACACATCCTCTCTCCTGTTCCAACGGCCTAGCTTGTTACTTTAACACAATGACACTACATTTTCAAAATTCTAAATGAAACAATAGGTGTCTATGACAATAAGATTATATGTGAGAAGGAAGTCAAAGGGGTGGTCTGATTTGCTTCCAGAAGGAATTAAATGTAAAGAAAAAGGATTTAAATGTAATTATTTATGTTTTGGTATATGCCTTACTTAATCTTTTTTATTGTTTATGTAAATCATGATTAATTACTAGTATGTTTCTTTTAAATATGTAGATTAATCTATAGAAACAATGGAAGTGATCCTTCTGGAAGTAAATCAGACCACCCCTTTGTGCAACGGCTGGATAAATCGCCAGCAGTATCGCCACTTGTCCAGCCGTTGCACAAAGGGGTGGTCTGATTTACTTCCAGAAGGATCACTTCCGTCCCACATATAATCTTATTGTCATAGACACCTATTGTTTCATTTAGAATTTTGAAAATTTAGTGTCATTGTGTTAAAGTAACAAGCTAGGCCGTTGGAACAGGAGAGAGGATGTGTTGTGTGCCTTTTCTGCACAGCTATATATAGATAAGCGAATGTTAGTTTAAGCATAGTTCTGACGATGGCGTGAGCCGAAATAGCTATCAACTATATTTGTTAAAAATAATTTTGTAGAACTAAAATACATTGCTATTTTTTCACCGTGTTATAATGGAGTTCTACCAAGTGAATCCCAATTCAATCAATAAATATATATTCTTTGTTTATGTATTTGTTTTGTCATATAATAAATTTGTTTATTTGACAAAACAGAACATTATCAAAAAATAAATGACAATATTTCCAAGAAAAAAAATTACGCATTGTATTTTACTGGTCACGAATTAAGCGCATATAAAACAAAAACTTCAACTATTAATAAAATTGTACATTAAAAAGATAATGAAAGTAATTAATAAGTACCTTACTTTATTGAAGCGCGTTTAGAATGTAGTAGTTATTTAGATGAAGCGTTTTTGTCATATTCTGTTTTTAACTGTGACCATTTAAATTATACGCAATGAAAAAATGTTTTCAATTACTGAAACAAAGCATCACCATTAGTCTTCCAAGATGAAGCATCGAAAGGAAAGAAAGCGATGTGGACTTATTACGTGAATCGCTAATGCGCTTCAATACTTAATATCTCACATTCTATTGCTTAACAGAACCTCTCTTCGTAAATTGACAAAGTTGACTCATGGCCTAATACTATGTTGTTAATCTGTCATTTTTTCTAATAGCAATTTAAAAATTGGTTTTTATTTCTTTTATAGCATAATAATCTAACACATCAATGAAATTTTGTATACTGCGGTTTGGTACTAAAATGATTTTAAATTTACATGATATTAAGTGCAAGGTAGTAAAACAACACATCGAAGTAAAATTGATTGTGTCGTCGAATTGTCTCTTTTGGGAATTATTTTCAAATTCAAATGTAACACTACTCTGTTGTTATAAATATAACCCACTCACAAAATTAGACAAACTTTTATTGAATTCAGCATTTTCGTATAATTAAAAGGGAAAATAATTTTTATTTTTAAAATCATTGAATGATATAGTACTTAAAAGTATTTCAATCAATGATAAGGAAATGATTTCATGTAATATGTGTTCACGGTAACTAACCGTTGACTCTACGGTATTCAATATTATTCAGCAATAGAATACAGTTTAGAAGACCATGACTTAAATTATGTCACTTATTTAGCATACTCTCTTTTCAAATAAATTTCTCAACCTCTCCCTTTGGAGAGGGTTATAAACAAAAGATGTTATTTAACACAACGACAATGCCACATATGTCTGTACCTTAAAAATGAGGGAGTATTATGGAAAACATTAGAACATATACAAGCAAATTCATAATTTGGTTATTTGATCTCGAAACTTCTACCCCACTTCTACCGCTACCAGTGGATAGAAAAATCTCAAGCTATTGAATGAAGAAGTGAAATATATAGGTGCATAAAATTTACAAAACAAAAATATTGGTTACTGACTTCAAAAGTTCTGGGAAAATTGCATTCAACGAAATTTTTTGCAGTTAGAACAATCATGATAAGTTTTATTGTGGGACTTCTTTTGCTTATAGTTATTCATTTATACAATTTATTACGTATCTTTTGCATTGAAAAGAGTCATTTCATAGTGTTTATTTCATATTTTATTTGTAATAATCTTATTTCAGCATGAGACAACGAACGTGATCGTTAGCAGTTACAGAACGTTACATATCTATTATTTCTGAATGAACCAAATGAAACAAATGATTGATACGAGATAAGTAAAACATAACACATTTTTAAATACAAATTCTAGTTTACAATGTATTTCTACATGTTTACAATGATCATGTACTGTATCTTAATCGTGAAACTTATTATTTGATCAGTCAATAAAGCAAGTAATGAGACTGGTTTAGATAGTTTAAGTAGTAAAAGTAAACAAATCAAAAAATTATGTTTTATTTGTCACTATATTACCATTTAACCAAATATTACCAGATAACATACTAAAAGTACTTAAAAGTTGTCAATTATCATTTCTCAGTGGAAAAGAATCATATTTTATGAATTAAAAAACATTTTTCGCTATCTCTTCGCTATCATTATCAAGTGATGTAAAAAGTGGTTATTGAGATGTTTAATATTTAAAAAAATATATGTATTAAAACAATTTAGTATGTTATACCATAATGTGAAGAGGAAATTGACCAACCTAACGATTTAAAAGAGCATTTTTGAGACCTGCATAATATACGACACATACGGGTATCTGACGTTGCAATAACGATATATCGTTATTGCACCGTATATATTGTGTGTGGGACCGTATTTCAAAGTTTGGTTAGTTTTTATCAAAAATATACGATCAATCATTTCTACTTTCGTTTTTTTTTCATTTTATACGAACAAACATTAGTTATGCTAAATACTTCAAACGCCGGAAGCTTGGGTAGACTATAATCTTTATAGTGATTTGCATCTATTCAATTCAATAATAAAAATCTAAAAAACATTTTTAGTCATGCCATGTTTAGTTTTATTGAATGCCTTACATTTTTTAAATAAATGCATAACAATTATAAATACATTTTTTTTTCATTTTCCTATGTATGACATAAGAATATTTATAAAAATTGTACAATTTATTTAACATTTCCTATACTACACATTTTTAACCCTTTCCCTAAAAATATAGTTCTATGAACCGATGATCAACAAACTAATGGAGAATATAAGAACAAGTCAGACTAAATAACTAAAAAATAGAGTATATCTCATAGTCTATACAAAGTTTCTAGTAAAAGACATGTGATTTCATTGTTTCTATTGCAGAACATATCATGTTAACAAACGGAAACTGAATTTTTCGTTTGACATTTAACGTGAGTCGTGACGTAATAAATCTGTCATCACAAACCAGTAAAACAAGATGTATGCAAAATAAACTATAGTCAGTAACATAAAATGATTGCCCATATTAATATTTTTTATGGCAGCCAAACACAATATATTGAGTCGGACACACTTGTAGTCATTTGTATTACTTGCATTGTAAAAATTAAAGTTTAAAAAAATCATAACAACTCAAGAAAATACTCATTTCAGGTCAAAATCTTACACAAAATATACTTATATAACGTATCGATCATTTTCAGATTTGAAACTAGCGCACCAATTTTAAACCATTTTTAAATTCATAAGTAACTTTTCAAATGCCGTGTAATAAAAAGCTTTCGTTTCCGTCAAACAAGAGCGGCCTTCTGAAGACTTGTAAAGATAGTTTCTATCAGTTATGCTTTTTCAGAATATTTGACGTCTAAGGGTATTGAAATAAAATATGCAGCTGCAGATAAAATCCAGCCTATAACAAACTGCGTTCTTCATTAAATTTGTGATGACCGGCAGGGAAGAAACAATTATGACGCCCAAATTGCCAACGAGTGAGCGGTAAATGTGACCATCTGACACTTCACAATGGGATAAAGATACTAAAAAATATATTGTCTTGAGAAATTGATATGACAGAACAATTATTAAGCTCACAGATTTGCGTAGAAAAGTAAAAAGGGAAGTCGAAAATTATGAATGCGACGAGAAGAACAAGAAAATGGCATTTGACGATATGTTTAAAGCTGTCTGCGTCAATTTGTATAATTGAACTATGTTCTGTGATAATAAATCATATATCTTGATTAATTACTCTTTTGATAATAATAATTGTGAATTTTATTCATACGAACTCGATCGCAAATATAATATAATGCGATTAACTATCAAAAATATGCGCTGAGAAACATGTTAATAATTCAGTCTTAGACGAAACAAAAGTATGAGAAATAGCCTCCCAGGCGATTTTTTTTTAAAAATGAAAGTATTTTCAGAACACAATGAAGCAATATCTCAACCATAAAATGAAACGGACAATTGTTTACCTCGTTAAACCATTTCACACTATGACGACTACCAGTAATTAATGAATTATTTAATATCAAACGCAATTAACTAAATGTAACATGTTTGATTACATAAGTTTTTAGACTTTTTCAGTGTGTCTTAATAAAATATTTTTTTGACAATGTACGGAAGTTTTATTGGTTTTTATGATGTAAAGTTTTAAAACTTTTCCGGGATATATTCTAAAGAGTTTCAATTCATTTATCATGAGAAATATTGAATTAAAATTAACGAAGCTCCTTTCTAACAAATTTGTGTTGGAAAAAAGTGTTTTTAATTAAATAAAAATAAAAGATATCAAATATTAAATGTTCATGGAATGAGTGGTCGCTGACATTTTTAAATGTTTACCTTTAACATAATAATTACTAATGTCACTATTCTCTTCTTTTAGCTTTTTTTTCAAGTCTACCATAATACCGTCGTGTATTAACAGTCTTTTTTTATTATTATAAATAATCAATCATTGAAACCATGGAACTGATACTACTGATGTTAAACTGATAAAAATGTTATTAGCATTTTTTTTTAAATACTGTTGAATTTAAATCTTTTGTTTATTATGACATCATACTATCGAACCAATGTAATAAAATAGTGGCATAACCTTAATTTGTGTTTTGATGATTTAAATACGCATTTCCAATTCATTAAAATCATAAATTAGTATTTTTTTTAAATCTATTTTCAACTGTCTATTAATAATTTTTGTTATATACTTTACATTTCCTGAACTGGAAATGAAAACATATATACTAATTAAACATTCTATTCTAGTTTCATATAATTTTATTGCCTTCAGTTTTAGAAGCATTTTCAAATGATTTTACGTATATAATATATAAAACGATTTATACTGATTGAAAATGCTTATAAACTTAGTAGTGCTAGTAAAATCGAATCAAATTTGAATCTAAAATGGGCAATTAACAAATGATTTTTAAGAAAATCTATAATAAAAAAAGGCTGGTTCATTTTGTTCTCAGCATTTAGAATTATGTATTTTCCCTGCACCCGTACATTTTCGTCATTTTTATGATTTTATCTTGTAGTAAATTATAACTTTTTAACTTATGCCTTCTAAGGAACGATACATTTTCACTCCAATTTATATCCAATAAAATTAACTACTTCGATTCTCATTTACGTGTTACTGATTTTACCATTTTTTTCTAATTAATTACAAATATTGTGTGATACTTGGCACGTCGTTAAAATATTATTTACAACGTTTTTTTATTACTTTACACAAACAGAACCTATCAAATGTTTATTTATGTTGTAATACGTGTGAGGATGATTTGAAAAAAATAAATGAAATAAAATAGGTGTTAGTTTTCACTTTCTAATATACAAAGTGATCTTTGGAATTTGGCATAGTAAATCATATCGTATTTAACAATCAGAACGAATCGATCGTGAGTAACTAACAAAATGGTCACGTTGGTAAAGTATTTAAAAACTCGTTACTCAGCAAGCTTAAACATTCTAAGAGTGCATCAAAATCTAAAGATTAACATTTCTTGTCCAATATTTTTTTGTATTATATATTATGTATAATGAATCATAAGTGAGAATAGCATTATTTAATGTGACATTTGATTTTCATTCATCAAATGAGTTTATATTATAAATGAATATATTCGTAATTAAATGAAATTTATTTTTAATAATAAAAATGTATATTTACTTATGTCCACAATATATTTTTTGATCAGAACCAGCAGTTGATAATGCTTGCGATGAGCAAAATCAGTCCTGATAAAAAGTACTTTGTGGAAATAAGTACTACAAATGTTTTTTTATTATTTAAAATATCATACCTTTCCATCAAGAAGTGACAGAACACCTTAAAAGTGAAATTTATTTATTTTAGTGAGATTATTTCTCACAAGCATCATTTGGTTTTCCTCTTTCACATTCAAGTCTTTACTATCGACGAAGTCAAATTGCATATTTAATTCAATATAGGACCGAATTGAAGGTTTTCAAATAACATTATCTCCACCTGACCTCCTATTTAGCATTGGCAACGATTATATCATTTCGTTCAACCAAAAAAACTTAACGGGGAACATATCTAAAAGTGTATCTCATTTAATTTTTTATTCACAGTAGTTTATATTTAAGAATATATCTATACATTATCAGCATCGACACAAATCAATATAAAACCAATTAAATGTTATCAACAAATGCCATATACATCAAAATAATAAATTTTTCACCATTGCTGTAATTTGCAATAAATGTGCTACCTTTAACCGGTTATGATTTAGTGATTATTTGATTAATGAAACACATAACTTAAATACGGATAATCAAATATTTACTTTTGTGCTTACAAAATATTTAGAAAATGATAACCTATAAAACCTTTTAATTAATAGGTACTTCACTCAAAATATTTGAATAAACAAAATAAATTTGACTTCAAAACGATTTTGCCGACAGCAAACATTATTAAATCTTTTATTGTAAATAAAAACCCTGACATCAACACTTTCTAACCCTATTTTGTATATATTTAAAGTTTATATTTTATTTGAGGAGACAAAGCATTTTGGAAAAAAAATATTTTAAAATCTTTATTTTATGACAGGAAATACATTAATTAATGTATGTTTGCTTGTATTTTTGTCAAAAGAGCTTTTTCTAAAGCGACGACAAATTTGCAAATGCTATCCCGTCAAAGCATTTCTAAGCTGTGCTTTGTACAAATTTTTAATGTTTATTTTTTAATTGGTTGGCATTTTATGAGGTTAATAAAATATTCAAAATCCAATATCAATAAATATATTTTACCCTACATAAAAAAGGAAACCATGCTACTTATCCTCATTAAACGTCTTGCGTAATACTAATATGTTATGTGTTTGAAGAAAACATCGATGAGGGAAACATGGAAGTCGTTAGGCTCAATATAAGTAATTTATTGAATTTTTCACCGTTAATGTTGACCGTTTTTAAACAATTTTATCAAAAAATATATTTGGTTAGATGAATATTACCATTTTAATGGTCAGTTATGTTGAACAGCACAAATTCACACGTACCAAATGTAAAGCAAAGACAGCTAGTAATGTCTTTGCCCTTAGTCAACATCGTAAAGTAAGTTGATTCCATCACTAAAAACTTATGTAAATTAATTAAATATTTTACAAAGAACTTCAAATCAATTATTTTTGATTCATACGCATTCATAACTGCAAACTATAGATTTTATCGGATAAAACTCATTCTTATTTATAGACGTTACAAGACTGAACAATGAAACTTGTAAAGCTGCCGTTAACAGTACAATTTCAAGATAGAATATTTTTTTATCGTGGTGTACGTAGAAAAAATATTCGTATGTATTGTAAATACTAACTACTCAATATAGTTTTTCATGTCTTTGAAATTATTACAGAATTTATTTTGAAGACTGAATGAATAAAAACCTCAACACCAATGCTGCAGTTAATTCCGTTTGTCGTGAAACAAGCATTCCGTTTTTTTAGGAATTCTCAGAATATGTTTGTACTTTGTTGTGTACACACACTTCTCGTTGAATTTTTATGCTATAAAAAGATTACACAATAAAGTCACAGCTATCTTCATACTACAAAAAAAATAAACCTCAAAAAAATTCAAAGCCTTTTCTATCACCAGACCTAATTAATTGACCCACATTCAAGGCATTGTAAATAAAAATCATGGCAAATTTCTGTTTTCTATATTTTTTAAAAACGCGTAAAAAACTTTTTATGCCATAATTGTAAATATTGAGTACAAAAGCATATATTCATAAATATAAAATAAATATTTTTCCACAACTTCAATTACAGCATCAATAATCAAATTAATTATTGAGATGTTAAAACATCCCAAAAAAAACAAACCGACTTAAATAATTCGGTCACGTTCTTTACACACTATTAATGAATATTAAGTAACTCATACGTAACTAATTTGAATATTAATTGCATTTAAAACGATAAATGTCCAATCTTTTAATAGAAACACGTCGATTTTATTTCATAATCTAATTATTTTATTTATTATACAATTCAAATCTTAACCGAAAAATATTCTATACGTAATGTGTTTACATGTTTGTCTTTTGGACAGTGACGCGATACCTTACTTTATTCACACGCTTTTTCATCGAAACTCTTAGTTGCAGATAGAACCAGACAATAAATTATAACAGTCAAAATCTAATAGACGATTTTTGATGAATTTTACATATTCTTCCGTGCCTATCATTATCAGATCAATAAATAATTTTGGTAGAAATTTCCAATACAAAACATATCGTGTTTATGTATCGCACAACCTTTGAACTTCGAAAACATCGTTTAAAAAACTGTTAAATTCGACAATTGCGAACGGCAGAATTTCACTTTTTAACGTAACAGTAGATTTTAAACTATCGTTTTAAAATTGTGAAACATTTTCAATTCGTCCTGTAAAGTAAAAATATTTTTTTAACATAAAATTTTTAACACCAAAAATTTCGTTTCTTTCGTTTCTATACATTATTACATTTCGAAAAAATCATCTAAATCTGCCGGTAAACTAAATTAAATACACTTATATTCAATTTTTCAAATGAAATGGATTTTTAATTCTACAGTTAAAAAATTTAACAATAATTTGATGAAATTATTTAGATAAAAATTTAAGAGTATTTATATTAAATAAATCATATGTGCTGAACATTCAAAACAATTCAACGTTCACTTAAGTTTAATCTTCGACTTGATCCTGAATTTAAATTCCTATATTTCACATATAAACGAGTTGTAACAAGATACGTGAAAAAAATGACATACAAAGTCTTTAAATATAATATTTGAAAGGTACAAACATTTTCTACGACATGTGATCTGTTAAAAATAACTAATAAACATAATTTCTAATATAATAATTGATAGAGTTCACTAGCTGTGCCTATGGTGTGTTGTTATTTTAAATAGGCAATAAGCAATGTGATGTTAAATATATATGTATCATCTTTTATTAAGTTTACTTTTAACATCATTGATATAGTACTTGATTTGGCAATGGTAAAATAACTTACATCAATTGAGTATTTAAAAAAAATAATTTTGTAATTGTAAAATTCCACAAGCATTGTAACTCGAAACCCGAGTTTTATTTTTCTAAATTTTCAGGTATTCTGGATTCATCACATGAATGCAATAGAACTGTTAAACAATAAATAGTTTTCGTTGGTAATATACGAGTGGAGTTAATTATAAATGAAAAAAAAAGATTCTCACACTAGAATCCAAATGTGTATTTGAAATAACTGATTATAATAGCAATTATTTTCGATTTAATAAATGGTATAAATAAAACATATAGTTAATGAGTTTTTAAAGAAAGGATTTTACAATAAATAATAACCAATTAATTTAAAAATGCAATTGGGTAGTTTGAAACATAGAGACACCTGTGTATTTTTAATTGATAGGTTATTGGGTAGAAAATTTAATGATTACAGAATGATTGTACATCTCTTTTTGTAACTAGTTCAAAAAATTAATTGATTTTCATTCTTCTATATGTTAATTAATCAAGAAATCTTTGATTAATAAATTCTGTCAGTCATACTTCATGCGGCGTAATTGAATTTCATTCACATAAGTACGATACAATATAGAAATCGATATTCGCTATGAAAACGTCTTTAGACTCGTTTTAAGACCTACTTATTTCAATCAAATCATCTTGTATTTAGTTGAAAGAAGATGCATTCATTCAAAATTATATAACATACAATATTATGTATCTCATGGTAAATAAATATTATATATAGCAGTAAAATATTACAACACATTTAAAAACGTTTCGATTCGGAACTCGTTCTTAAATTGTGAGTAATATATAAACTGGATATAAACGCGTTACAAACATTTTCACTGAAGTGGATACTGTAATGTGACCAAGTGTATGGAGTTTTGGGGAATGCGTCGATTCAACATTAAAAGCCATATATAAAAAAAACATACGGATATATTTAGTATTTCAACCATGTTTTTTAGTATAACGTAATCTTGTTTTAGGAAAAAAACGTCGAAGTGTTCCAAAAATGTGGTGTCACTCATAATGAAGCTACTGAAATATTTGTATACTGTATTGTATAGCACAATTAAAAACTTATAAGGATAAAATTCTTTAAATAATTTTTTAATGAACTTTTGTACTACCTTAAATTGAGTTTATATATGAAAAACCATAGCGGCATACACATTTTGAAAATTTTATATTTATTTTTAAAAAATTGAAGGCATATTATATTACACGGTGAAAAAATAGCAATGTATTTTAGTTCTACAAAATTATTTTTAACAAATATAGTTATCAACTATATTTGTTATAATAATTTTGTAGAACTAAAATACATTGCTATTTTTTCACCGTGTTATAATGGAGTTCTACCAAGTGAATGCCAATTCAATCAACATATTGTATTACATATATAATAAATAGTCTCAATCAAAGAAAAATATATTCATTTTTGTAACTCTAGTAAATTGGCCTACACTTTTTTTGCGGCAACCTAATTTGTAAACGTGTAAAGCTTAAAATATTTTTTAATCAATGTGTTATCATTAAAAAACTTTTTTGCGGTGCATCTTTTAGTCAGCATCGTTGATCTGTGGCTAAGAATCAGTTGATTATATAAAAATATAACTACTAAAAGTTGAATGAAAACAAAAAAATGTATGCATCGAGAATTCGCAAAAATATTTATTTTAATATTTATACTAAAAGCAATAAATATTTTTTGTAATTATTTGTTATAGGAAGCCTTCTATTTCATAAAATATTTACCAATGTAATTTTTTTCACTATTTTCATAACCTTATTTAAGTCTTATGTTTTATATTTTGGCCTTTTGCTAGTCACTCTTTGCTCTTTCCAACAGCAAGTTTTGAAGACGAATGGCTAAAGCAACATGCTCATTTGATGAATTATTATTTGAAATATTTAATACAATTAAATTGCAGTGTAATTTTAATGAGTCATTTTTCTATAACTTTCACGACGTGCATTTTGTACTATGACCGCAGAAATGCAAGATTACGACTTGGATAAATAGCAAATATAAAATAATTGCTTAAGAGCATCAGTTTAATAGACTGACTTTTAAAACATAGTGTATTCTTATGAAAATTGGCGTTTCATCAAATGATTTATTTGACACCAATAAAATTGAATTGTTATAATTTTTTTTGCTGATAAATATTCAATACTTCTGAATTATATTTTATTTTATCTTACGTATCGTACATCAAATATTATCGTAGTTTGAGAATAAAATAAAATAGTTATATTTTGTCGGTTAAAAAAACGTGAATACTTTCAAGAACAAGCTTTTTCCTAAAAAAAGTGACTATATTTAACAAAACTTTCACTACATTACGTTTATATCAAGTTGGTAAAGTTATATGCTACTGATTGGTGAGTATAATCAGTTTAAAAAAAACCTTTTAATTTTCAATCAATAATGAGTTTTAAGTCATATTTATTTTTTACTATGTTTATATGATTTGTCGACTCAAGGACTTTTCAAAACCTCTATTTTGTAAATAGTATTGATTTAAAAGTTTTGCTTTCACAGATCAATAGAACTTGATCAATTGCAAAAAAAAAATTCAACACATAATAGATTATAGCACACAATACATAACCATTGTGAAAAACGCAAGTTTGTTTTCAAAACATCTTCATTATAAATTTCAAATATGGGTATGTTGAATTAATAGACTAATTTCATACTTTAATAAAATGCAAGTAAGTGTGACGTAATATTTTTTTGCATAATACAACTTCATTTATTTAAATATAATTTATCGTGGCAGACTAAGAAAGTTAAGAAAATTAAACGTTTTATTCATCGATATAAAAATAATAATTATTAATAATATCTTTAACCACTTTCTTTTATTGCGCGTCTTTTTAAAGAAAATAATTATTAATTAAATTTCACATCGATTAACTACATATTTTTTCGAGGATACCACTTTTTGTGTATTAACATACATGCAAAGATATCGAAGGTAAACTTAAAAGAATTAAATGTTTTCAGTAGCGTATTGAATCTTGGGTATGCATAGTCGAGCTTCATGTTCAATTTGTCTCCGAGAAATTGTTGTAAAGTAAACAATTACAAAGTTTTTATAACTAAGCTTTTGGTTATTAAAATTGATTCGTTCTGGCAGAGTTAATTGATGAACTCATATTTCTTTGCAATTTATTTTTCTATCGTAAGTAAGATTTATAATTTATTGAGGCACGACAAATCGTTTTCATTATTATATAATGAAATTAGATCGTGCAAAAAGCATTCATAGATAAATTGTTTGCTACGTAGGTATTTCTTTAAAAAATCTAGCTTTCTTATTTTTTAAATCTTTGATATTAGCCCTCTGCGATGTCAAAACATTATTTTTATTCAACACATTTATTGTGCTAACTTTCGCTACTTGAAGAAAAGGCATAATTTATTAATAATTACATTTTTCATTAAGATTAAAACAAGTTTCGCTCATCGTGATTTTTAATAATACTTCAGATATAATTATAAACAATATTGTCTTATAAAATTTTGTGTTACTAATTATTCGTTATACTCCAATAACACTTGGTTTGAGATCTATGACAAAAAAATCGCTGATTACAAATTAAAGTTTAAGTACCTCTTAAAAAAATAAATAAATAAGATTTTCATAAAAAAATTAGTCATTTTAAGTGTCGATTATTCAGGGAAAAAATGAGTATACAACAGTTTTAATAGAAGATAATATAATAGATAATTAACATTGACACATTCTTTAACGTATGAAAATATTGTGCTTTAAAAATAACCAAATAATATTTGACTAGGAAAATTAAATAGCCCATGTTTACTCTCTCTCGCAAATTCAATAAATAAACCTTAAAACAAAGTTCATATATATAGATTAATGCAACAAGGCGAAGATGAAATTAATTTTATCAATCAATGTTGCGATTTGGAATAATGTTTCGACATACATACAATTACAGACAGTGATGGAATAATAAGCTTGATATAAAAAAATACTGATTTATCAGACTACTCACATGCCCTAAATTTGTTATCTAAATATAATTTAAAACCATGAAATAGGTAATGGCGAGTATTTTATCATGACGCAATGCTTTTAATCCTCCATCTTTTTATATTATCTATTTATCATTATATATCACGACCACTAAACTATTCGTAATGAGTAATATTAATTTCGGTTCTCGTTTAAAAATGTTAAAATTATATCACGATGCTTTAGCACCTACTGACTTTTATATCGGAATCTTAAAACGGTAATACTGTAGAATGATTATCTCTAGTACAGTATTTTACGCTTAAGAGTAACAAAAATCTACGGTGTCCATGGTTTATATCTGTAACTGGTACACAAGAAATAATACGAAAATAGTGACGTTTTTCGTTGTACTATCAAATTTATATATTAGCTGAAATGTACGACTTAATTTTAATTTATGTTATCATATTTGATTACGTTAATAATAGTTGACTCAAGAATTGCAATGTATTATCCATAAGATATTCTTTCCAGTTACGTAAATGAGATTTGAAAGGCTGCCTTATATTTTCTAGAAAATCTTACACGTTTTCGAATCGCGAATGATTTAAATCATAAATTTTTAGCAATGTAGATGTAAACCAAATCTATTTACATAAGTAAAGTTTTCATATGTTTTCATTCATTTATACGGTTTTTTGGAACGAAACGATAAAAATTTTAGCGTGTCTATCGTGACATAGTTATTTACTTAAGACTTTATATTGAGAACAATCATGGTGAAAATAAAAAAGTTTTAAAATTTCACAGGGACCGCTGTTATGTACTTATGGTGATATTAAATTTACTGCCAAATTAATCATAGTGTAAAAACTAAATTGAAGCTCTACTCAGGCTTACAAATTAACGCGCTTTTGATGTAGGCTTCAAATAACTATCATTAGAATTAATCTTTATGATCTTCACGGTTAAAATTAAAACATTGCACAGCAAAAGTTTTTTTGTTTAAGACTTGTAAATGAAATACGAACTATGCTATAATTTGTATTGTTTTTTTTTGTTGCATCTTCATTATTTTAAGATAAATATAATTTATAACAAACAACAAATGAAATACTAACCTAATGTAAAATATTTTTTTGATCAATTTCAATATTAAACCATTACTTTAATCTTATTAATTAATGTAAAGTTTCAATTAACATTATCACAAGTCAATTGAGACATTAATAATGGTACAATATACCATTCTATATACGAACATAAAACGGTATATGTTTTAGATAGCTTGTTAACGAAGATAATTACGATGCACTGCAACGTGTCATATGACTTTATATGATATTTATTGGTTAAAGTAGTTTCAAATATTTGTAATAATTCATATGGTCACATTACAACGAATGACCATACAACGCTTTCTTCGCTCGCCTTTCGCCAATAAAGTAAAAGCATCTTAACCGTAACGTTGTGTAATACAGTGATTTTAAAAAACTCGCCAAAGAAGAATGATTTTTTTGCTAACATTAATATACAATTTATTATAATTATTTTTTGGAATTTATATAATTTAGGGTTATAATGCTCTTTTCCGAAACCTTTCAAAATGTATATCAAAAGATGTTCTAGCATTATGCCGATCAGTTGATTAAAGTTTTTTTTAATTCACTTACAAATCGAATGTTTTATACAATTTGTACGCAAATTAAAAAAGGTTCTAGATAATTTGTCAAAACACACAATGAAAAATCAGCTTATTTTTATAATCACCAATATTTTTGTATTTTACATTACCAACACTTCGAGTACATATAACGTAAGAAGACGTTTGAATAACTTCATATTTTATCAGTGCGAAATATTTTAGTTTTATATAACACATAACTTTTCAACAAACTTTCAATCGATAATCGAATTTTCTTTTAACATCATTTTCAATATATTAAGTACTCTCTTGTGAAATCAAATTTCAATTTAAACTTAAAGATATTGAATTTACTTTACTAAAATGAACACTGGTAAAAATAAAATTGAATTTTAATTCAAACTTAACTAATAAACATTTTCAAAGTATAATGGCCAACTTGAAACACCTCGGAAGTACCAAGTTTCTAATTAGTAAATATATTATATTTGACATCAAGCATACGCGAAAAAAAACTAAATAACTGAATTTCACACTTTTAAAATGGGAAACTGGTCTCCCGAACACGTTGCATGAATAAAAATATGTTAAAATGATAATATTTAATTTAAACATGTTATTTTAACGGTATATTTGCATTACTATTAACAGTAACAGAAATGAATTAACAGTACAGCTTAAATAAAGTATTATTAATAATTAATAACACGAAACTTTCAACGTCATTAAAAGACTTTTTATCACTTTTTGTTTAAAATAAGATGAGGCATAGACAATCAATTTAAAAAAATATTTATGTTCAGATATGGAAATACAAACAAAGTGAATGATTGACGATTTTTTATGAATGCTATTATTTAAATGATCGCTCTTCTTGTATTAATTGTGATTTTTTTTAGTTCCGCTATGCACTTGCAAAGAAGAATAGTCTAACCCGCCAACTGAGTGTTTTCTTCTCTACTACCTAACGTTAAAATTTATTTAATTACTCTTAAATTAGAAACGAATCTTACGAATCATGTGAACGAGCATCAGATGAATCATTTAGAATCAGCGAAAGTAATAACATACATCATATTTTGCACTCTTATTTATTTAAGCGTTTTATATTCATACAAAACTGTTATGTAGTTTCGCAATTAGAAAGAAAATAGATTGCATGATTAATTTTTGTTTTTTGATTTTTTAGAGATTTGCCTTAATGATTCGAAAAATATCACATTTTTACTCAATGATTATCCATTTTTATAACAATTATTAAAGGGAAAAGAATTGGTGAATCATACGTCATTGAAACATTTAGCGAAGTAAAAGTAAATTTGGTTGTTTAACATTATATTAGAAATACAAAATATATTGACATATTCCAACAGACTAACTATTTCTCGTTATTGGTTAGGCAATTTATTTATACAAAAACTTCCATGTTTTACTCGATATATGCGACCATGAAAAATTGCCTAAAAATCTGTCAATCGATTATTAGACAATTTATTTACTGTAAAACAGTTTGTAGGGTTTTTGAATCGAACAAGTTTTAGATCCCTCCTCTAGAAGAATTTGTATTGTCTTTATTGATCTTATTACCGAGTGTTAACAATCTCCGGATAACGTTTAGTATTATATCTTTTCCGGGAAAAGTTTATGGGTATTGAAAGTCCATATTTAGAGGGTAGAGCTAAACACACAATGAAGATTTTTGATGAACGCAAAAAATGTTTACCGTCTAAGGAAAACTTTCGAGATTCTTTGAGTTAAATATAAGATATATATTAAGAAAATACTTATACATTATATATGTAAGTAATTAATTTAATTTCATTCGATAATACATGTCAAATATAATCAATTTAAAATAAATAAAATAGATAACCTCTTTTGAGTAAACTTGAAACTAAAATCTACAAACGTGAATCTGAATGATATCTCAATTTTATAAGTAAGATTCATTAGTGAACATTTTTTAAAAGTACATTCTTATGTGATAATATAAATAGGCATTTTATTTGATTAGGTTTTTTTAATCCGTCATCAGTTTCAGCTATTCAAAATTTTGTCATAATGTTTTATGCTATAGTTAATTATTCCATTAAATTTTACACTACCAAATATATCATTGCCACATTCAAAATTTGTCAAGAATCGTTCCTGAGACTGAGACATCTATGTAGAATGAGTCATAACCATGTTGTGAAAATAACAAATAAAAAATATTTGCTATGGAAATTTACTGAGTGATGACGTTAACGATTATTAAAATATTTGGTTTGAATACGTGATAAATTACTTTTGTGATATAATTTATAGATGGTATTATTCAAGCTTCAATTATTTTTGTTATCTTAAATTCATTTTATAAGTTTTTTAATTAATTAAATAATGTGAAGACCATTATCATAGGCATATAGGTTTTAGTCCAATTATACTGTCATTTAAAGACTTTTATTATGCTAAAGACATTGCTCTCATATTCTCTTTAATTTTTTTTGACTAATACTAACAACTAAAGGTATGAAGATTTTTGAGAATCATTCTAATTGTTCAAAATTAAAATTTTATTTTATTTATCTAAATATAAAAAAATAACGTATAACATATTTTTTTCGTCAGTATTTTTATTTAATTGATTTAATTGTCATTTGCCTTATAGAACTCCATTTAAATTCTAATAGCTGCAATAATTTGTTATATATATTCTGATAAGAACGTTATATGGAATAGCCATCAACATCATACCTTATACATTTTGTAAAACTAAAATATATTGCTGTTTTTCCACTGTGTTATTTTCATTTAAGTTTCATAATGTTCAGATTTCAGAATCACTTTCAGATTTTATTTTTATTTGATTATTAGAAGCTTAAAGTATAAAAGATATCAGTAACCAGGCAAGAAATAATATGTAATTGTTATTGATAATTATTAACCTATAAAATATTTTATCTTCAAGTTTTTATAAAAAAACATTATTGGTATAAATAACTCGGTAAGCATATTTAACATATATGGATAGCGTCATGACTTATGATATACATGAAAAAATGAACCCCCATGATGGAATATTAATGATATCACCAAACTGCCTGACGTCAACTAGCGATGTTTATTTAATTCTAATGCAATTTAAAAAAAACATCATTAGAATGATTTTGCTTGTCACTCTAGAAAAATATTTATGTATAAGAAATATGTACATGGAAATTATCTCCTTGAAATGGATTCTTCTTTTATCGGATTATCGAACATTATTAGATACTAAAAACACATTTTTTTAGTACTTATTTCCACAATATATTTTTTGATCAGGACCGGTTTCGCTCATCGCGAGCATTATCGCTACGAAAGTATAATATAAAGAAATAGCGAAACTGGTCCTGATCAAAAAATATATTGTGGAAATAAGTACTAAAAAAATGTGTTTTTATTATTTAAAATATCATGCCTTTCCATCAAGAAGTGACAGTGAACACCTTAAAAGTGATTATTAGATACGTTTTATTTGAATTTCAGACTTTCAAATGTAACATTCGATCATCCAATGGTTAAGATGTATTTTTTAAATTTAATTTATCAATAAAACATTGTGCTAATATATATAATTATTTAGCATATATTTTACATGTTGGATCTTCTATGTTATTGAGTGTTATATTCTTTAGAGGGTCGCAAGTATTTAAAGATAAGGGTAGAAATAAAAATGGCCAGCTGCCATGGAATTCAATAATGAATGACTTTAAATGGCTTTATTTTATAGTATAATCGCAATTTGTATATATTTTTATTCATACAACACGGTGAAAAAATACCCATCGTCAGAACTATGAACATATAGGCGTGAGCCAAAATAGCTATCAACTATATCTTTAAAAATTTGTAGTGTTTATTTTTTTTTCACGTTTGATATTTTCTAACTATGAAAAGATTAATATTTTCGTGGTGTATGTTTTTTCGTCATCCTAAATTATTTATATAACGACAGCATAATTCATAAAATTTTGAATTTAAGAATGCTTTTTTTAATACCCCAAATTCTCAATTATTTACGAATATATACGAGAATCCATCTATTCCAATAATATCGTAAGATATTTTTACATCTTAAGAGAATTATACTTCCTTTTTTGTCATTGCAGTTTTTATGTCAATAAACTCAATTTTTAATAGTTGTCCTATCAAATAAAAAAACAAAATTCGTCTGATTTTATTTGCTGAAACTTTGTACAATTCCACATGTTGTGTCACTAACGATCCGGGCTTTGCCTTTCGTTATCTCCAGGCATTCTATTGTATTACACGGATGCAACAGTACTGACAGATCACTGACTGAGGTCAGTTCCTTAGTGACAAAACATGTGAAATCGTATAATGTTTCAACAATTAAATTTTGATATTGAATTTCTATCAGGCACCTTCAGTCGATATTATAAATTAAACATCATGTGATTGAACTATTTTATTTTTATTTTAGCTCATTTTACATTTCATTCAAATGTTAATTTTTCATTCCCACATAAATACACATTATTCCTTTAGGTATTTCACCTACATGACGGAAGTATAAATTTTGTCGAAAATAGTCATCAAATCTATGATTTAATTTACTTACCAATATTACTAAAATATTGATTTTTGCCATTGATTTTGCCAATACGGTCAGATCTTTAGGTCTTTTAATTCATATTATATGTATTGTTTCAATGAAAATATCACAAACAACATTCAGTTTCAGACAAACATAATATATTAATAAACATGAAAAAAGGATATAGAAACAAGCTTTTTTATTCGAATAAAAAATATGTACTCTATATATTTATATATATTTATTTTCATTTTCAATATACAATAATTAATTTACAATAAATGTGTTGTTATTTTTTTTACATAAATGCTTTTTCGTTGTTAAGACGTTTTCTCATGTCTATGAAATTATGCAATAGAATTGTTACAAAAGAAAATAATTCATTAATTGGTATAGTATTTATTGAAATCATCCAAAATTTGTAGTATTTTTATTATATTTTTTTTATTGAAAGTCCAAAAGTGTTATTACTTTTATTTTCATAACAAAAAATATCTCTACATATAATTTAAATTGTCATAAATTAATTTTCTTCTGAAAGAGAATCGTATTCTATTAATTGTGGATGATTTTTTTAATACTTAATATCTGGCATAGATACTGCAGAAACATAATATACTGGTGATTAAAATTTGAAGACTAGAAGTTTTAAAATAACAAATTAACCTAATGGTATCATATTATCAATAAAACTAAATAAGTTCATATATCTTGAAATATTTACACGAATATATTACAACATCCCAGCCATTATTAAATATTTCATCATGTGTCTAAATGTAATGACAGCATTGGAAACAAAATAATCAGTGATTTATTTTAAATATTTTATACCATTAAAGATATCAGAATTCGTTATTAATATGGCTTTGTCCACAACTTAATATTATAAAAATAAATTTTAATATAACACACGTACATTTATATTTAGAAAAAATTAATTTACTTTGCTGTTTTTGTGATTTTATTGTGTTTTGTTTTATACTAAAATGAAGTTTTTAATAAATTTAGTAATAATATTAACTATAAAATACGGTAACATCTTATAACAGATCGTTTTCGTTAAATTTATTTTGTTGACAATTATAAATTCTTTTGAGGATTTCTCTTTTCATATCATTGGGTGTACAATGTTTTCAGTTAACCTCTCTCTTAGTTGCTCGATTAAAATGCGAATATGTTACTCCGCCACTTGCCGTAGGGTACATTTGATTTGGCAAAAAACCTCTCTCGAATTTGGCTGGAAATCTTCTCGAAAAGGCAACAGTGTCGTAAGTGGATAAAGGCTCTTTACTCAAGCCTCTTTTCAAATATTCAATTTGAACCGACGAAGGGATATAAGAATCCAACAAAGATGTCGGCTTACGAGCAGGGAAATATTCATAAGCTGTCTTAAAATTTCCACGATTTGGACTGCTTACACTGTAATCTTCTTGGAATGGACCACTTCCTAAGTTGTTGGTTTCATATACTGGTTTCGCATGATCCTGTACAAGTTTTCCCGAAATGTGTGAATAAACAGGCTGAGAAACTCCTTGGGCGTATTGTGATAATACTCTTGGAATGTGTCCTGTTTGACCTGTTGGCGAAGAATGAATTGCAATTGGAGGTGGAATTAGTTGATTGCTTTGTCCGTGTGGTGCTTGATATTGCAGTGCAACATTTTTAGATTGCACAGCAGGTGCCACGTATTTGTACTCTGGAATATTATGAGGTTGTTCTTGTGGTATTTGTTGAGTATAAGCATACTGTTGAGCAAGACCCGCATAGTTTTGCTGAAGTGGTGGTGTGCTTGATTTATCTTCTTCTGCAAGGGCTTGTTCCTGGTATTGGGGTCCAACTACATATTGCTCTCCTTGTGTCAGAGCCAAATATTGTGCTGCATCTTCGGAGATAGAAATAAACTGCATTTGGGGATCGTATGCTTCGGCTTGATTTTGTGCTGGAAAAACTGTTTTATCTTGTTGTTCATTCGTTTGATAATTTTCTTCAGATTGCTGAACGTATTGCATTTGGGTCTCTTGGGTACCAGGCTGATAATAGTATTGAGAGCCTTCTACATTTGGCTGATAATGATTGGCATACATTGAAATACTATTACTTGCCGAAGGGTCATATTGTGGAACATAAACAACTTGCATTCCTGCTTCTGGAAGATATCCAGCGGCTAATGGTTGATGTGGAGTTTGTCCCAAAGCTCTTGTATGCTGTTGATATGCTGCAGCGTACGAGTCCTGCTGAGGCTGTTCGTTCAAATTTGGATCTGTTTTGATTTCTTCATACTTGGCTCCAGTGGCGTGATAATTTTGGTCTTGTGTTGGATGAACCATCACCGGTGATTCTTGGGCAGTATTTTCTTCAACTGCGTATTGGCTTTTATCGAAATCGCCTCCGTCGGATGGGCCATAATTGGCAGTCTGTTCTGCGTCTATGCCAGGTGGTTGCAAATAATCATCTTTGTTAAGGAATTCTTTTTCTATTTCACTTCTCAAATTGTCCTGTTCAATATCCTCCAGTCCAACTTTCTTTTCTTCGGCTACAGTCAAACAGCAAAATGCTATGAGCAGGGAAGTAAACGTAAGAACCTGAAATAAAAGAAAGAAAAAAATTAGTGGTTGTCTTACTCAACTGTCATCATATACAATATACATATATATATACAGATATAATCATTATACAATAAATACATAATTAACATAAGTAATTGAGAAGTTATTTTTCAGTTGCTGGATTAGTTATAACTTTGTTTTATGGAAAAATATGTATGTGTACTTAATCAATTTATTTTTATATGGCATAAACTATTTTCTCAAAAAACTATGGTCGTAGTTTTCCAAGGCATTATTTCATCATATAATTTCCTTGCACTTATTTGACAAAAATACATTGTCAATTTTTATTGATTTTTTCTATATTATGTTATCAACTAATATTTTTTTCAATGAAGGTATCTTATATTTCTTATCATCAGCCGGGGTCGATCCACTGCTGGATGAAGGCCTCCTCCTGTTTTTTTTTTTTTTTTCAGGGGGGGGTTTGGACATAGCAACACCACGCTGCCCAGGCGGGTTGGTGTTCGGTTTTCTGTCTGGGTTTTCCTTCCCAGAAGGTATCTACTTTTATGAAATATGTTTGTAAAAAAAAGCTATAATTAATATTTTGAACGCCATATACAAATTCTTGATATTGCTATTGTTCAAATATGTGAATAACTAAAATAAATCTAGATTGGTTTATTAAAGTTTGAAAAAAAATTGAAATTCCGCAAATGTTTTCTTTCTAACATAAAAGTAAATCGAATTATTTAATAAATGTTCGGTTTCATTCGCAATTAGCTGTCTAAATCAAATTGTTTCTCAATTTATTTCTACCAGCAAGATCAATTCGAAAAGTAAGAATTGAAGTATTTATATTGGATGAAAGTCATTGAACCATTGCAAATTCCTTTATTTATATTAAGTTAAAATGGGTAGTCCACACATTGAAAAATAATTGCTCTTAATAAGCAGAAACTGTCACTTCTTTAAGAAATACACATGTCAGATGGTCAGTCTAATAGACTTGTTTTATTCAGCAAACTTGCTCTGAAGTCCGCTATACAATAATAATGAAAGTGGTTCAAAAGAGTCGCAGCCAATGAACAATCAGGTGTATTAGAAAATTACAGATGTTGAGTTATCTCGTTTATTCACAACGCTTTAACGGGATATGTTAGTATGCTTTGGAATTATAGCTTTATGATATGATCACTAATAATTAACGTTATATGAAAAAGAATGCACGATAAATGTATTATAGGCTTAGGAAACAATTATATTATATGTGACTCGCGAGTTTTGAGTTAATTGAGCCACTGCGATTCGCTTGAAAACACCGTTCATTCGAGTCACCGTTATTGATATGCCAACTTTTTTTTCTTCCCACTCTTCATTTTGAAAAATATACATGAAATTTTAGTTTAAAATTATGAATGTAAAATTATAAAGTTAAAGTTAACAATATTTTCAACAAGCTAGATTTTAGTCAAATTAATTAAAATTGTATGCAGAGCACTTCGTTAAAAAGTGTGATTGAATGGAAAAAAATATGCTTGGACGATGATATTATGACCTTTGGCTATGGTCTTAAACGGATCGTAGCGACATTCAAACAAAAACAAAAATATTTGAATTTGTTTTAGATCATAAACACTTTTTGTCGCCTCTTCAAGCGTTTCAAGACATCTTGAATCGTAAAAAATATACTTTTTATGTTGGTAAAGTTGGTTTTATTTGAAATCTTCCCAACCATGTCAAATGTTAAAACTTTTGTCATAAAAATCTTTATTTCTGTCACACTTCTACGATAATTCTTTCCAAAAAACATGAATATTTCTGTAGCGTTAAAAACTAATACTAAATCAATCATTTATGCCACCGCCTGAGATGGTTAATTAGATTTATTTGTTAGCGTTATTATATAACAACGTTTTAAAACGCAAACATTTCGTTCGAACAATCCATTTGTTTATTTTCTCATTTACATTGACAGCTGAACGCTAGCTTCTGACATCGATCATGTGTGATAACACGTGCTATGAGTTGTTTTTATTTTTTACTTTGTTCTTTCGATACTTTATCTTATGAATAATTATTTCTTATTTGACCTGTCAAAGCGCTTACAATGAAGTGGTAAAAAGCTTGGTCTCCGCTCTATACTATGAAGACATATTCTAAACATTTTTTTTGTGTTATTTTTAAACAATTAGCAACTTTCAAATATTGGGAAGATATTTATAATAAATTCTGTTTGGTTGTTTTAAGGCATATGGATTTGAAATAGTGACAAATACGCCATGAAAATAAATATGATAACCCAGTGGCATAGGACATCATCCCAATTAAAAAACATATTTCCAAGAGAATTTAAGAACGATTTTGTGAATAATAAAATGTAAAAAATAAAACAAAATTCTTTTATTTATTAAGTTATTTACTTGTTCAATTATGAAAATTATTGTTATTTTTTGTTTTGTTTTAAAGTACATAACTTAAACATAAAATTAGCATGATATTTTATCACTTTTGAGGTTAACGTTCCCTTCTTGATGAGAAGGTATTGTACAAAAAAAATGCACAAAATATTTAGTATTTTTTCCACAAATTGATTAAACGGTAATCAGAACCGGTTACAATCATTACGAGCATTATCAACATTATTGTGACGAGTGAAACCAGTATTGATCGTTATAATGTTAGAAACTGTGTAAGTCTAAGTAAAATGATAGATTTTAATCCTTGGCTATTGTCATTGTTTTTGTATAATTGAAACAAGACTTAATGTCAGTCTCTAGTATCACATATAATCCGGCACACGTTATGAAATTGTGTTATGGTGAAGAATGTATCATATAAATGATTTATAAAATATAAATACTTTACACAAAAATATAAACAGAGAATCAATCAAAATGATCAATGTGATGAGACTATTAATGGCACATTAATAATTCGCGGGAGGAAATTTTAAGATATTCGTGTTTTATAAAACGAATCCGTAAATCAATTGAAAAATCAATTTATGAAAGTGTATTTACTGGGATTCCCAATATGGCGAACGATAATAGCGCTTTGACCACTCTGCTGTTAGAACGTAATACCAGAAAATACTGTGATTAAATTTAGTATGCGTATCAAGAATTTTACACGTTATAAAACGAATATGGGCGTTCAACCATACGATTTTTTGTATTTATTGTATCAATTTCATTACACGCCTAAAATTTCTAAATTATAGGCGTTTTTCATAAATTAAATTAGTGCTATTTACTGTAATTTTTAATTTAATGAAGTCAATAAACAGCGAGTATTTTGAACGATGAATAGAAAATTAATGCGTACAAGAAATTCCAGTTTCTTCTCGCTTTACATACACATTAACAAAACAATCTCTCATTGTATATAATGGACAGAAAAATTACTCATTAATATGTCAGGTACAAATTTTTTATTTTAAATTAATTTCACGCTTTATTTTCATTTTATGAGGCATTACAAACACTACCAAGCGACACTGATGTTCCTAGGGGTATTAAACTAAAGCTCTTCTAAATACAGAAAAAAAATCTTAAAATTGACACGCATACTGTCATACATACTATCTGTATCTTATACATATAATATATATTCTAAACTAGTGTTCCACACGGATATTATCTACTACGTGACGGATATTTTAAACAACGTTTAAAAAAAAAGTTTTTTTTTCATTAACATGCACATTTATTAAAATAGTTAGCAATTTTTTTTGGTATAGTATTTTGTGTTAGTGTTTTATATTATCTTCAAAACAGTGGAATAGTGAGAGCATTAAGCCACTTCTACGTATTTCTTCTTAAAAAAGGAGCGATTAAGCAACCAAATATCAATCAGTTCTTCAAAAAATCAACTTCCCAATGGAATTTCAATAAATACCCCACTAGGATTTCACAATATGTTCAATATAAAAAGTTTACATGTTGAAAAAACATCATATCCAATGAAATAATTTTATACAAAAATCTGACACAAAAATTGTTATTTTTTTTTTACCATCGACAAGATTGCCACACGAGCGGGATAAATTAATGATATTATAATAGTAAACAGTGTTAAATTCTATTATGACAATTATTTGAATGTTATAATAGAAGAATTATTATTGAAAAGTCACTCATCATTGAAAAAAAATGTTACTATTTATTCATGCAAAATGAAGCACCGGAATTAATTTCGAGCATCTGAACCAAATTTGCTTAAAATATTCAATAAAAAAAACATCGCAAAATTAAATCCATTTTGTGCATATCTAAACAACTTTCTATTTTTTTCTTTACTCGGTGAATAGCGGAGCATTTTTTTTCACTTCATATCAATCATCTGATCAAATTTTCAATCAGGACCATCTCAGATATAATCACGTCGCAGTAATTATTATAAATTAATTCCAAATCAGTGGTACTAACGTATATTAACTGTAAAAAAAGGACGTATGTATGGAGTTTAGTGATGCAAGTTCTTTATAAAGATCAGTTCCTGATATTTGGGCAACAAAGAATCATCTATTCTATTCATTATCCATTCTTTTCATTTCATTAGTTTTTTAGATAAAAGTGTTTGAACCAATCACGCGTCGGGTAATTTCATTTGCTTTTACTTTTTCAATATCCTATTACAGAAGGTGTCCGAAACAGCTGAACGTTGTTTCCAGATTGTTTCAAAACTCGTAATGAACATATTTGATTTGACATTATTATGTTTAAAAACTTTTACTAAGTGATCTTAAACATTTCTTTTTGAAATTTTTCATTTCATTTACTTATATTTATGTATATTATAAGATTACCTATAAATTATTTTATAAGTTCCTAAGCCTTTTGTTTTTGATATAATCTCTAATTCCTGTTTTTTTTTTGGCAAAAAATGCCTCGTTTGTAATTTGTATTGTATCAGTTGATGACGCTTGCCATAAGCAAAACAGGCCATGATTATGAAAATATTAAATTGTGAACACTTTAAAAGGGAACTAATGAGAAATACATTGAGCTTGACATCTAGTTTTTTTTTCTAAATGTATTGATCTATATTTATAAACGTTGGTTTTGCTGTTTCTATCATTAAAATTGCTTTCATTCAAAATTCACACCAGAACCTAATAAGTTAGATGAAATTTTAATTTAAAAGAAAATTCTGTTTCAATTATTATGAAAAGCAAAATTAAAAATAAATTGGCTTAATCAATTTTGATTACAAGAAGTATGAGAAAATAACTAATCAAATGATAAGATTACTTTAATACACAAGTCATTAAATATATACGTCTTTTTTTCTTCTTGGCAATTAATTTCTTTTGAATTTTACTCGGTAATTAATTTTATACATGTTTTTCAACAATTAATTATGCTAAAGTGTTGTGCCAATTATAAAAGTCGTTGTCACGGGAAAGGGTAATGAATAAACTGTATTGATTGAATTGGCATTCACTTGGTAGAACTCCATTATAACACGGTGAAACGAAACTAGTTCTTAACTAGTTCTGACGGTGGCGTGAGCCGAAATAGCTATCAACTATAATTTGTTAAAAATAATTTTGTAGAACTAAAATACATTGCTATTTTTTTTTTCACCGTGTTGTAAAGAAAAACATTTATCTGTATTGATTCTAGAAGAGATTAAATATTTCTTTTGATGTCTCGGCTTTTATAAAATCAATAAAATATTGAATTTTTTCACTAAGATGATTTTTCAATTTCTTTAAGCACCTTTTGTTTAATTAACAAACATTTAGAAAAAAGGTTGTTTATTTGTGTGTATGTTCTTTATGTATTTCATTATTAGGGGTAAGACATGTTTGAAACTTTCAAAATATTCTTTCCACCTTCGATAAAGTTTTTGAATTACTACAACCACACGACAACATATAGTAAATTATCCATGTATTAAATTTGATTTTGGAATAAATTGTTCACTGAATGAACACTTTTTTTAAAAAATTAATCACACAATTCGATTATTTTGAATCTAATAAAGAACTATTGGTATTTTAAAAATTTACCCAGGTATCTATCACCTTTGCAAAACTGTTATTTTGAGGTTATGAATTTTTAATGACATTTTGCAATCCATCAATTATTCTTAAACTAAATTCATATTTCGAATTTAAGATTTTTAACTAAATAATTTTTTTAGCGTAGCGATTAGTATTGGGCTAGTAATTCATTTTGTTTGACTGGCATTACAACGCCTGCCGCGTACTCGCTAGTTTAATATAAAACCAAACAAACAGCAGTCTTGAACTTCAAGGATCCAGTAGAACGCTGTTGAATCAAATTATGAGAATTTTTATTAGTAAATATGCAATCTGTTTATCCATTGTATTTAATTGACTCTAGGTTAAAGAAATCTTTTACCCTGACGTTGTTTACTTGAAAGCAATACGCAGAGAAAACTTATGCATTGTTCGATATTTAAATCACTAAAACAAATTTTATATTCAATTATATTAAATTCAAAATATTACACTATCATTGAAACATAAAAGGGGGTATGTGTGACTAAAATGTACATGAATTATAATTTATAATCCTCAAATGATATAGAAAAATACATACAACGAGTACGTGTTATAATTTATTCTCTTTTACTTTCGTATAACTTTCCATGCTGATATTCAAGTAGCATTTTTAATGGTTAGTTTTAATTCTATGACTTAATATATAATACTTATATATATTCAATATACTTCAAGCCTTTTTAAACAGGGTGAATATTTCCAGAACTCACATTTTGAATTTATAAGGACATTTTATATATAACAAAATATATAAATAATATTTAGACAGAAAAATGTTATGAAACATCACGCATTTTATTAAAAGCAAATATTAAAATCATTAAAAGTTTAACAGTATAAAAAAAAAAAGATTTTCGTCTGAATGATAATCAAATTTAAATTGTTGAAACTTAACGAATCCACATGTTTTGTCACTAACAACATCCTTTTGGCATCTTCAGACATTTATTTATGTCGATTCAAAAGAACTGAAGTCATTTCAATTTAGTTCTGTTGCATCCGTGAAATAGAAGATATGAAGATGCCGAAATGCTAAACCCGGGTCATTAATGACTAAACATGTGGAATTCAACATATTTCAACAAATTGAATTTTATATTGAAATTCCATGAAGCATCTTTAGTCGATATTATAAATTATATGAATGCTAAACAATTGAAATAATTACATAACTACTAAAATTGCTACAAAGCTCAACAAAAAGGGAGCCAAGACATTTTTTACGAATCCATTATTTGACTGTGTTACTTGCTGGAGATTTCTGAACGAAGATTAATCTCTTTAAGTCGTTAAACGTTTTACATTTAAATTTTTTGCCTTTTACAGTAACATCAAAAAAAGGCCTTAACCTAGCGATTATTATATGTTTAGAGCGTTTAAAGATTTCTACAGGCCAATTGTTGAGAAGGTGATTAAAAGTGAATCAATCAGACGAATTCTGTCGACACGGCTTTTGGTTAAATGCTTTTCATGCCATTATCACTATCAATTACATAATTTTTAAGAGCACACTCGTGTTTTTCTGTACTTTTTTTGCTGTTATTTTACTTCAAACACTAATTGATAACCTATGCAATGTAACTATTTGTTCAAAAATAAAAGAGCCTAACCACTCGAATGTAGTGTTATGAAATAAGTTTTGATTATATTTCATTAGGCTGAAATTAAAATAAGGGGATTGGTGTTTTGCAAAATATTTGGAAAGTGATAAAAGTTTCAAACGCATTGTAGAGCATACGGACTTTTAAACATGTCAAAGTTTTACAAAAATACATGCTACTTAGTTGCTTATCCTCTCTTTTTTTAATGACACTAGAGATGGCAGGATACAGTAAAGTTATGACTAGTGGGCGGTTTTATGCCCTATTTTGGGCATCGTAAGTTGGATGGGAGTTGTACGTATTACAGAAATATGTGCCTCTGAATAGAAATCGACTTTTAAAACTCAACCCCATGATTAAATACATGTTAGTAAACTAGCATTAACTAGCCAGCCCTAGACTTTATTTATGAAAATTATTTTTCTTTCTATAATATAAATTAATGTATATATAATTCTTTTATATCTACGGAAAATCAGTTTTAACTTGAGGCCAAAAAAAAAACTTACTTAAAAAGCTAATGGTTTATCTCAGAAAAGATCAAAAGTATGAATTTACTATTATTTACTTACTCATTCATATTTGAACATTTTCAGATTATGCCATCACCCATACAGTAGCATTTATTAAAATATACTTATTACCAACCGACTGTGCTGAATTTTAGCAGTTAAAATAACATCTTCAATTCTAAATTGTCCTATTATTAGAAACCAACTCTTTGATTGGGTAGATATTAAAATACTTCAAAAAGAATTCTCTTCAACTCGTACTTATATTGTCATTTATAAACTTGTTATTTTTTTAATATATTAAAATAATGCAAAGTCACTGAACCGATAAAATTTTGAAGAGCACGTGGTTAATGAATGGGCTCAATAATAATTGAATACCCGTCGATCCAGTATAATAAAGTCTAGCTTCTTAGTTTATTAAAACCACCTGCGGCCAATTGTTAGTGCTTATAAAATTAATTATAAGAAGCCATCCCAAAGAAAGTTTACAATACAACAATCACAAGACATTAGCATTCAATACACAAAAATGACAGGCATTTTGATTGATGATAGTTTTCTGAAGTGTGTTTAACATAGCTGTAGAACATATAAAACAATTTGTCCATATTTGAGTTTATTCTCGGAACAAAAAGTTTATATTTGAATAAAAAACATGAGTAATGAATATTATACTACATATTTAGAAATAGTAAAAAAGTCACTCAGAAAATATGATGAAATGACATTTTAAACCACAATTTATGGTCTTACTAATTTACCTTCCCCGAAATTTTCATCGTAACTATAAATAATTCATATCGATTATTTTTAAAGAGAAATAAGCCAAAAAAATCCATAGTTCAGTTCTATCATAATGCCGTAAACAATCAAAATAATTGGTGCTCATAAAAAGGAAAATATTTGAAACAATTAAAACTGATTTTTCTTTATGATCGCTTATTGAAAAGGCCAGGTGAACCTTTTAATTAAATTAAAATGCATTCGATGAGCGAAACTAGTTTAGATCAATCGATTAAGTTGTGAAAAATTTCCTGCAGAAATATTGTATTGAAATTATAATATTGTAATAGCCATCGTTATTTTTTTAGTGTCTTTTCAGACCCTTCTTTAACAATTAAAAAGTTCTACAGCTTAAAAGTCACATTTGAATAAAAATACTTCAATATTTTTACTCGTAATGTTTACTTTAATACCTCCATTAAATTTTCCTGCAATCTCTCTCAAATGAAATCTAGAATATAGCAAAATAACGGCGATTTTCAATATCTTCTTTACTAATAATATTCACAGAGCATGTAATTTATAGTTTTTTAGAATGATTACCGTCAAACCTGAAACATTTTCGTCCGTAAAATGTTTTATTTTCACTTGAGACTTAGTCAAGCTCAATCATGATATGCGTAGTAATTTCAAATGCGAAAGTTCTTTGGGTTCCAAGTATTTCTAAGCGCCCACCAATAAGTCTATCAATAAATAATTTTGAACCAAAGTACATTCTTAAAATATGGTAAGAATTAGAGGGTCACGTGCTTCAGTTGCAGAGAATGTCATGTGTTATTTTATTTATTTATGAAAGTGGAACCAAGGTAATTTTATCATAATTAAAAATAAATTCTGATAAGAAGCTATACTATTTTTTTAAGACAAAAAAAACTTTTAAAGCCAATATTAAACAAATAAATATTATATAAACTATGTACTTCTCAGTGTTTATCATCAGTGCAAGGTTGCTATGTGTATTAGGAATATAAATTTCTACATAGCTTTCAATAGAAAATTCCAAATTTTTTTTTCATTGTAAATAAAGTCTAAAATGAATGACGATTAAGAAATGTACACAGTTTTTTCAAATTCAAAATGTAATTTATTCACAGTTGTGACATAAGTATATTATTATTCTCACGTCTCTACATTTAAAAAATCTATATCATGCAGCTTTGCATTGGTAATACTATTTTGATTTTGTCTTTAATCTAGTGACCCCGTTTGTTTAATGGGTCTCGATTGAATTCAAATTATCTAAAAAGACATCAACTAAATATTGAACATTTTAGCTCTAAACAAAACAAAAAAGAACCGCGCACACTTTAGTTATAATCTTAAATATTTCAGTGATGTATTTAAAGGCATAAAAAAATATTTCTGTAATAATCGCTCATTAAATAAGCCAAGAGCTATGTCATTATAACTCATAAAAGCCGTTGCCCAAAACGACAAAAACGCGATCAAGTTGTTTTTAATTATCGAGACGATTACGTAGGATGCTAAACCGCATACAAACTGAACTCAAGAGAAAGGCCCTTTCATTATTATGTATTTACGTAAGCGATAAGAAGCGTAGAAGTAATTCAACGAGTAAAAAACATATTTTACGACGGTGATCATAACTTAATTGTAAATTGATGTCATCACTAATTTGATGGCGGCTTCTAAACAGACGTTTCTGACCGGAAGTTTTATGGAAAATAAAAGAAAAGTAAAATCTAGATTTCATGTCATTTTCGTTTATTTTATATATTGTGAGTGGTGTCATAAATATTCATTATCAAAACCATGGTACAACTAATCAATGATATACATATTTTATTGGGTAGCAATATTAATAGCAGTATTCAAGTATTTTTTATTCGCCATATAAAACTAACGTCACTTGTTATTTTCTTTAAAAAAATAAATACCGTTGTTGTCCTTAAAAACCATGTCATATTAAATTGCCACATAATGCAGTCTTCGCCTATTTGTTTTCAATGAAAATGCACATATTAAAAATGGTTTTTCGTGAATTAACTGCGACCTTTCTAGCAACTAAACGCTGTACATTTTATAATCCACACTAACGTTCATACTGCTAATTATTGATTATCTAATCGATCCTTAATTGACATGAGGGGTTCAAACTTTGATAAAAACGACTGTCCTTTATTTAAATGTTTAACATTTTAAAAATAATTATTGGAGATGTAAGTAAGGCATTTTAATTTCAATTCTAAAATCTAATTCTAGAAAGAAGCCTGTTTTTATTGATAAAGCAGTTTTATAATTCAGGTTTTCGACTGAGAAGACTTGATATAATTTCATTATCAAATTTAAATATTCACATTCCGGCGCTTTTTTTAACACTGATATATGAAATTGAGTAGTGTTACCATGAATAATGTTTTCCATGCGAGTATTTTAATTATATTTGAATTTATATTGCAGATTTTTAATTTTTTTGTAATTTGAAAATAAAGTTCTGCAGTTTCGGACAGCTTTTAATTCAAACAGTAGACATTGTAGTCTTTTATATTAATTTTTTACGCCTTTAATGCGAACTTACAATTTTGAGAGCCTTCGGGGTATCCACATGAGAATACGTTTATATGTTATTTTTATTGGTTTAATTAAGCTTAAAAGCTCATCGTAGAACAACTGATAATGTTCGGGGTGAACTTCAGCTTTTTGAATCATTGAAATATAAAATTGTGACAAAAATTTAGAATACTTTGGTTTTACTGTTTATATATGACGTTTTTTTCGCCAATAAGTGACATTTAGCACCATAAAAGTGGGTTTGATATAAATTTAACAAGGCCAGCAGTTTTTATTAAAGTTAAATTTCATCATATTTAATGCTTTAACCATATAACGTACCTGAAAGTAGTTGTTAAATAAATGATGAACAACTACTCGTCTTAAAATAAGCTAGAATTATTTAGTGTTTCTTTAATTACACTGCTGATGTTACAATTAAATTACAGAGCTACCTTGTCATGGGATGTTAAGAAAGCAGTCAAAAACCGGCATCAATAAATCAAAACCTCGATTAATACGTCACAGTAAAATTGGTTAGAATGCTGATCACTCGAACAACACATCACAAAATATAGTGTTTGATTTCCAGCAGATAAATCATACCCATTCACACTGCCAAAAAGAAATACTTCCGTGCAATGTATTTTTTGCGTTGATGCGTAACGCGGTTCGTATTTCCACTTACTGCCATTTTATTTTATTACATGTGTAATTTACTTTTCCTTTTCTAACGATACTGATTATCGTGATGCTTAATAGTTATTACAATCAACTCGCTAAAATAACACACTATATCCGCTGACAATAGTCATTATATTCAAAATTTACACCGAAGAAATCAGCACTTCTGTCGAATACATAATACTTTTCCGCCGTAATTGTGTAATTGCTTGAATTAAAAAGCATTGTTTAATCTAGAATGTAATTTTTCATTTTAAGCTGAAACGTTTTAATTTTATGTTCGAATTATGTAGACGGCTTGCTTGAAACAATTTCAACATCAAAAAGCGAAAATATGTATTGAAAAAATTCTTATTTTGTGGATAAATTTTCTGTAATCTCATAGCTGTATTTTTGTACAGAAATAATAAACTACTTTTCTAGTTAGCTACGCAATGGTGAGGTTCTTAAATGGAACTTCAAATTGATTTAATTCAAAACGGAATGTCAATAACTTGATAGATATTCGAAAGAGTTTATTAAATTTTAAAACTATTTTTAAAACATATTTAAAAATAATATTTTATTCAAAGTTTGGAACGGATTACGCTCATCGCAAGCATTATCAACAAAAAGTGATAGATACAAAAGTGAGTTATATTGAAAATTATTCAAATTATATTTTTACAAGATTGAAATGTTTGAATGTTCTTCAAATTTACTTTATATTTGCAGAAATGTATTATTAAAAATATGTTTAAAATTTTCAAACGTACATTTCGTTGATATTTGAATATTAAATTAAATGTAAAGAAGATCATAGCGACATGTTATAATGACTATAGTAATCAAAATCTCTATCTTTTCGCTAATGACATAGCACATTTGAAGATCATACCCAACTTTTTTTGAATAAACACATTTAATATAAATATAATGAAAAAAAAAGATTCTGATACTTTTCATTAAATGTACTTTCTTATGAAAAAAAAAGACTCAATTAAAGCGCTAAATGTTTTGTCAAGTATGCACTTGACAAATACATTAATGGAGAAAGCAGTTCGTACAAAGATAAGCACTTTAACTTAGAAATTTGAAAATCTTCTCTACAATTAATATGGTTAGGAATATACGTTCTGCTTGATAAAAAAAGAAGGTATTTATTCCAAGTAATGGAGCGTAAATAGTTCTTGAAATATACTAAATAAATTCACTTAATTTGTTGATGTGAAGAAAATATTTTTTGTAGCATGTGTTCTGGAATTACTAAATGAAAAATTAATTACTTCCAACCTGTTGAAACCCAATGCGAACAATTAGAGTAAATCTTAATAAATTAGACTATGTTTTTTCGGGAAACAAAACCGATTCTGATTCGAACCATAAAAAAGTTTATTGTTTTGTTATTCAATTTATTATCTTATCAAGATTTTGTTGAAAAAAAGATATTATTGCCGACAATAATGATTGCGAATTAGTATAACATAATTAGGTTCAAAACAATTAAGTTGATCATATAGATGTCAATAACGCTTTGTGAATATATGTATGATCAAAACTATTAATGTAGAATGTAGTGATTTTTATAACTTGATATTTTTTCAATCTGATTATTTGTTAGTTTACAAAATAGTGCATAAATTGTAAATATATATAATTCATAACATACCTTTCTTGCCAACATAGTTAATCTTTTATCCGTCTGCCACTGTTGAAAAATAAATAAAAAACACTCCGATTATAAAGTTATATACTATATTAAGTATAAATACAGCAATATTCTGTGAACTTTTTTATTTATTTAAAAATAGTTTCGGTTCTATTAAATCAGTAAGTGTCGGATACACTGCGAACGTTGGCCATACTCGATCCAAAGCTACCCGTAGTTATAAAGCGGTAAATTCAGAAAGATAAGCTTTTGATTCGATTGTTTTGTTCTAGAGTTCGTGGGAACGCGTGTCGGACAGCGGTCAGCGATTGAATGGTCGTTTTAGGGGGACGTTGCTATCATTAAATACGAGCTTCGCACTTAGTTGGCGCGCTGTTGCTTTGTTGGGGAAGGTGGTTCATAGATTTATCGATTCAGAGCACAGTGAAATATATTATTGAGTGGTGAAATCGTACGTAGGATTATAGGGACGTTACGAAATAAAACTATGATGTTACTCTATACATAAATGGATATTATGTGAGAATTATATAACATATCGATATTATTATCTCGCACTAGGAGCATTGCGTACCTTTTCAGACTTGTTCGGAATAATATAGAAAAAATAGATTAATTTTTAAAATCTATTTTAAGTGCACACTTTTTGTATATATATATATAATAAACATTTTTTTCATATGATTGAAAATATTTTTTTCAGCTTTTTATTGTCGTTGTAGTGTATTGTTTGTTAAAAACCATTACAATTTCAAATTCAAAATTAAAACGCCTTATTTTTTATTTAAAATTTTTAGTTATTCAAAAATCATATGTGAAAGTTTTCATTTATAATTTGAGTAACATGACTTTTGTATTTTTGTTACAATAGTCAAATTTTAACAGAATAAGCTTAATTGTTTAAAATTAGCAGAATAAGCTTAATTGTTCAAAATTCGTTAAAAAAAAAAAAAAATGTATTGCCATTAAACTGCAGAATTTTTATCTTCCAATTAATGCAATAACCTGCAACAAGTTCACAAGAGTAGGAAAAGTACTGCATATTTTTTTAGTTCCTTAAAAACATATCTAAATATAAATTTTGTGTTTTGATCTTTATATGATCCCGTATGATGGATAGCATACTTAAACCAATTAATTATTTCAATTTCAGGAAAAAGCAACAATCGTTTTTGAGGAGTGTTTTTACTTGCGATTAAGTCTTCAAGTATTTAAAAGATTTTATTTATTTAAAAAAAAATCAATTCAGTCGTCTAGATTTGCAAGAGTATTTCATTTGGTATTTCTTAATGTGATATGTTTGCTGACAAATAAATATTTTCACATATTTCATTTCAATTAATTTATGTTAAATAAAATAATTAAGCAATGAAAAGAGGATTAAAAACTAATCTTTATAGGTACTTGTAGTGATTTTTTTCGTAACGTAATTTTAGAATATATCAATTAAAAAAACTGAGCAGATTCATGAAAGAATAAAATATTTTTAAATAACTATTTTACCCAACTGTAATATGAAATAAAGAAGATTAACGAAGGACACCACATGTATAGAAAGGCTAGTGTTGAAAAAAACGTATTATATGAATGTATTATTTATTTTTTTCAAAACATCATTGAATATTCAACGATGTTTTAGCATCTGTCTATTTATCCAATTGCATAACAGAAATAGACAGCTTAACTTCATGCGCTGGAATTTAATTTGACACTTAATAACAGAAGAAAGATAAAACATACCACTTACAAGAGGTGAGTATTTACCAAAGAAAAATTCTAGAAAATAAAAATATTGTGCAAACAAATCATTTTCAGCTAAAGCAAAACGCATCGAAAGAAAATCGCTGACCAGTGGTCGAAAAAGAATGGTAGTTAAGCGAGTTGTTACATTAAACATAAGAACAATGAAAAAAATGAGTCACATTTTGAGATATGTTTTTCACAGACGTTTAACATACTATTATACAATGATTTTTTTTTTCAGAATCAGTTTTCTATTGAAAACCATGTAAGTTGCTAAGTTGTGGGATTCAAAATTATTAGTTAAGAGAGGTCTGCAACGTTAGGCACCGCTGTATTGGACATTTGATAATACAATCAACACAATTTGAATTTGGGAAACCGTTGAATGTTTGTTAGCTTCTAATGTGTATATTACCTGCTTCTAAAAGATCATTTACAATCATGAAATTTGTATCGTCAGTTTTTCCTAATCAGAAATAAGACATACTTTACATTTAACAAAACTGGAACAAAGTTTGTGTAGTCGTTTTAAAAAACGACCAGAACTAATTTACCCCAACTTGTTAATTTTATTTTATCGAAATAAATATTGATCTTACTAATATACTCATACGGTGAAGGAAATACGATTGTTAAAGCATGAGTATATTAAATTATTGTGATTCTAAGTTGGAACGCATAACATCGAATACAGAATTTTAGCAAACTACCTATTTGTATGTATTTAATAAATTGTATTTTTTTTTTTTTTTTAATCAAAACATAACGTGAAGAACTATTATTAAAATTGTATATTTAAGCGAAAAGAACTGATAAAGCTCATTGTGAACATTATCACTGTACTGTGTTTGTATTGTTTAGCATATTCACCAAGATATAACAGATTAATTTTAAAAATGTGTTGTGAAAGATTATACCAAATAAAGTAACACTTATTGTTCATATTTTTCAATCATCAAAAAAATACAAATACCTTTGTTTCCATTTTTTTCATATTAAAGTATCTAAAAACACATATTGTTATGTTTTATTATTTAATTTAAATAGCTCATCTTCATTGAACAGCCTGAGCGCATAAAAACCATGCAACTTGAGAATTTTTAGACTTCCATAAAAGATTTGGTCTAGTAATTAAATTGCTTATTTGAACTACAATGAAAAAACCCGTATCTACAATATAATTCGAAGACATATTCAACTATTTATGAATTTAAAATTAGTTTTATGTGTACATAGAGATATGAAAAAATGACACATAAAATATTACATACAATTCAATTCAATTCTTCCCGTTCTTGTATGGCGTTAGATTTGATTATTATATAACAAATCAAAACAAAAAAAAAAATGTATAAATTTAAAAATCATCTTTTTATGAACTGATTATGAAAATTGACTATTTTTTTTTCTTACATTTTTAACACTTTTACTTAAAACGAATCAATAATCGGAATTGAATATTTTGTGGTATGTATATAAAATCCACTCTAAGATTAAAAGAATTGTTTATTTTATTATTATTTTAAACCAAATAAAAAATCGAAAATTGTTTGATGGGAGTTATTGTTAGTTAAACGGGATTTTGAAGCCTTACGATATTATGTCATACACATAACATACCGTGTTTCTTTTATAAAATAATATTTTATATAATCCATTTAAAATCTAATTTACAACTGTTTCTTTTCACCAAAATAATTTGACAGAAAATTAAATAAATTTACTTATTTTACCATGATACTGTTTTTCTTTTTTAATTAGCGATCGTGGGTAGATATTTAAATAGGTTTGTGAATTTAGTGTAAATTAGTCACGCTGCACGAACACCTTCAAATAAATGATAGGCATTGAAAAAACATATTTTAAAAATAAATTTATTTGTTTTGTCGACGTTATTGCCAGAAGAAAATTATTAAATTGTAAAATATCTTTTTAATTATTTAGAATTGCCTTTACAACTATACCAACAGTTGTAATGTTGCATTTATTTCGCTTTAACCACCATATCGTATTGAAATTGGATGCAATCATTTGGTTATGGACATTAAAAATAAAGAATGTAATATACTTATCACTTTTCATTTACGACACAATACCTTTCTATAAAAGAGTTCGACACTCTTATTGTCAGAAATATCTCGTATTTGTCACGTACAGTAAATGTCAAATTAAAAATTCAAATCGTTCATTCAAAAATGTTTAAAAGGGTTTGATTAAGGCTTAAATAAACACCAAAATTTTGTAAGTAAGTTATTTTGATTAATTCAAAAGACATATTTTTGCCTTTAGCGTTTAAAGTTAAAATTTTACGACACGTGTATTTAAAATCATAAAATTCGATAAGTAAATTTTTTTTGTAATTAAATTTGTCTTGTTACTTGGCAGGATATTTGAAACTAGCTTTGAACGATTCCAAAGGTTTTTTCACTAACGACACGGGTTTCGCCTTTCGGCATCCCCAGGCATTCTATCACAAAGATGCAACCGAACTGAAGTCAATAAAGACGAAATCCAGGTTGTAAGTGACACAACATGTGGAATCTTACAATGTTTTAACAATTCAAATTTGATCGATATCATAAATTATATTCATGCGTTAATGAGGAGCGGGGTATCAATTTAATAGTTTTGCAACGCCTGTAAATAAATGCGTGTCAATCCGATGATATTCTTAAGCAATTTGCCAAGTGTTTTAAATTCGAAATATATAGATGACGTAGTCTAAAGTGGCAAATTAATATATGTAGTTTACTTATAAAATGATACTTATATACATAATATGTTTGTAATACCAACGTAAAAAAGTTCTCAATATACATAACACATGTCATTATTTATGATAAAGCTATCTCGTAAGACATACAGTATAAATTTTAAATAAACATAACGGCCATTGACAGTGAAAGCTGCATTGTTCTGTGCTAAACATTTCCTACAATACAAATCCCAACTAATATTAATTGCCAAAAGATTTCTTTCTTTTTCAAAGCTGACATCATTAACATGTCCGACAATCTTAGCTAAAACCTGATATGTGGTAAAATTGTCTTACATAATATAGACAAAGAAACTATTACGCGAAACATCAAAACCAAAAAAAAGTTCAGTATTTTTACGGTTCAACCGGTACATCTCTCACCATTGCGATAGTATTAGCACATTACAAGAACTAAATTAGATTTCGATTCTTCTAGTAAATTGTTTCAACGTTTTCCGCGTTTTATCTCACTATGGCTCTCACATTAGCCTCAGACAGATTTCTGTATTACGAAATATTGTATGTCAATCATTGATACATCTTCATAAAATACCTTGGTACTTGATATGCCGACAGTCTACCAGCTGCAAAACGTTTATTTTATTGAATATTTCCTAATTATTATAGCGTTTGATACATGAGTGGAATATTTAAAGCTTTTTAAAAGTAAAATTTAATAATCATATTTCCGATTTATTAGACGAATGGTTAACACTTGCAGAAGAGTGGAATCTGAAACACAAAATGAAAACGTTTTTAATGTTACAAGACTTTTTTTAATTGGGTACGATTGCAAGGATTTTTGTTATTCGTTTGTTCATTCCAACTATACGCGTAATTCTTGGCTGATTAATGTATTCCTCTAGGAGTACGCAGGAAGAGCGTGTTTATTCTAATAAACACACTCTTCCTACGATGAAAATTATTAAGTATTTTTTTACTTTATGTTACCATTTTTTTAAATAACTCAGACCTTACTATACGTATCTTATTTTTCATATGTAAATTCTCATATAATTAATAATATTATTCGTAGACTGACAAACATAGCACTCAATCTAAAATGTGTAAAACGTTTTATATTCCTTCAAAAGTTTATAGTTGTGTATATTTCTCAGATGTAAGTGATGTTTAAATTTCACTTTAAGAGTGTATCCATTTAAGAAATCGTCTAAAATAAACTACGCATTCTTTTATATATATTATATATATCATTCTTACGATATTACTTTTGATTACACTGCGTAGTTAAATCACCCACTTAAAAGAAACGCATATTTATAGTAAACATTAAATTCTCTGACAATGGCACAGTTAAACACATTTCCTTTTCCTAAATGACAATCAGTTAGATTTAACGATACATTTTTTTATGCACGCAATCTTTCTATCTTATAGAATCACTAACAGCGATATTATAAATATAAACTTGTGGCATAAACACTCTCTCTGAGTGGCTTTTTCACTGATTTTACTTTTTTTATTTTTCACTTTAATATATAATATAAAATAATGAAAATTTGTTGGCTTCGTTATTTTAGCATGAAAAAGCTCAAAGTTTCCACCTGTGCTTAATTCTCTAGAAAAATTAAAACAACATTATACTAAATTACGAAGACAGTTTTGTAGGGACTACGATTCTTTTAACACGTCACGTAATGAGTTCACGCGCCAGTTGCACGACTTAAATTATTTTTTTGAAAAATAGTTCGATTAAAAATATTGCATGATAGACGGGAGATTTCATTTAGGATATCGATTGTCAAATTTTTCTAATGAGTTAAGTAGAGGTGAAGAGTAGATTATTGTAAAAATATCAAATTCTATTGTTCAAAAATAAAAATTATATTCATTCTTTTGGTTTGTGCTAATATAAACAAAAAAATTCTCATATTTTTATTGTAATAAAAAATATTTTATTGATGATTTGGCATTTACTTGGTGGAACTCTATTATTACACGGTGAAAAAATAGCATCGTATTTTATTTCTAAAAAATTTATAAGATATATAGTTGATAACTCTTTCGGCTTACACCCATAGTTGTGATAAAGGCGTAAGCCGAAATAGCTATCAACTATATTTCTTACAAATTTTCTAAAACTAAAATGCATTGCTCTTTTTCACCATGTAGTCAAAATATTTTATTTCAATGGTGTTCTACAAAACAACAAATCAGCTAAGATATGTCTATATATTTATAATTTTTATAAAGCACTGATTTTTTTTATCTTAAAAAATCAATGCATTTTATATTCCATACACTTATTTATGCTAATGTACGAAGTGCTTAATCAAACCAGTAACTATCTTTCAGTCTGTAACTATCAAAGTAATGAAATAGAGCGGAGTTAAATGGTGAAAGTGCGTTTAAACGGACATCCTACAGCTGTCTGGTCATTTTATTTCCTAAAGACAATTTGAACCCAGAAAGAGTAAGTAATTGATACTTTAATGATAGGCCTATTGTCGGCTTTATTTTCTGTTTGAACAAAGTTAAACGAGATTTAATAATTTAAGCAATTTCATTACAAAGATAATAAGTAAAATAAAGTAAAGTAAATAAGACAAAGTGCATAAAATATTGTATATATGTGAGCCAATGTTAGCGATAATTTGGTGATAATCTTTTTTTTTTTAATATATTAATTAAATATCTATTAGCATAATGTATAAAAACTATATTTAATTTTCTTTCATTGCCAATCTATCAGAAGAAACTTTGATGTATATAATTAATGTATTTGTATCTTTAGATTTTAATTTTGCGATTCTATCGAAACGTAGATTTAATTTCATTATTCAATACAAAATCAATATCATCTTTTTCATACGTTGGTGAAGATTTCTTACTAACCGACGATGCAGTGACAATCACTATAAAAAATCCAGATCACATGTAAAATGAAATAATTAACCGTAAATGTTTTTGAATAGTATTTCTTTAACTTCAAAACTTGGAATGAACACATTAACTTTCAGTTAATATTTTTATTCATACTCTATTAATACAAAATTATTAGAACTCAATACATAACTTCAAAAGTATGTACAATTAGTTTTACATTTAAACATGTGTAAGTACTTTATAAACGTTGCGAATATATACATTATCATCCTAATCGTTCAAATATCTATGTTTTAAGTGTACATGTAAATGTACATTTGTTATATTAAATGTCGATATATGAGTAAGAAAAAGTAAGTAATATTACAAAAATCTGTTGATATTATTCAGTTAATTCAATCTACCGTTTATAAACCAGGAAGTTAACCTTGTTAAATTAACAGGTAATATTACTTCAAGTAGTGACACTGGTAACATAAAACGTAACATTTATAGATATGAAACTTTCTTCCAAGTTCAACGGCGGCCACATAAACTTTTTTCTTGTTTTTGTTGAGCAAATTATTACTAATCTAGCTAGCGAGGAAAACTATATCGCTTCCTGCAATTTTCCCTACAAATACAATTATTTCTCTGTCGTTTCCTAAGTAAGTGAGCACTTCAGTGTAATAATTTGATCATGCATTAACCGTAGTGTGTAATTTACATGTATATAATATTACCATAATCTTCCAAGGTATAGTATCTTCCACGCTTTATACGAATAATATTTCATAATAAACACTTCCGTTTATCTTTATATGTGTACAACTGTTAAACATTGAAAATGAAATGATTCATTTTTTTGTTACTCAAGGAAGCTTTTTTGTTGTTATATTACAATCATTAGAAAAAAGCTCTTTATAATCACGTCTGCTCTCATTAAAAATATTACATACAGATCATTTTGGCTTAAAACTTATCACCAAGAGATTGTGAATTAATTAAATCTATTTTTATTAATTACCTGTCACTTCTTGGTGGAAAGGCATTATATTTGAAGTAATAAAAATACAGTTTTAGTACTATTTTTACAATTTATTTTATGATCAGTGCCGGTTCCGCTTATCACGAGCATTATCAACTGATAGAATACAAATTAAAAACAATTCTATTTAAACAAAAGTCAACATTCATTAGAGTAAACTTAAAGTTGTTGAAAGTTATTCCGTTTTCATAATACAAAGTATATAGTAGCCGATCATGATTTTATTATGTTATAATGTTATTCTACCGGGTGAATTTTAATTCAATTGATTAATCTTTATTTTCTTTATATTACAGTTTAGTACGCCACATTTTTTAGATGGGAAAAAATAAAAATATATTTATTTTGGATACAAATTTATTGAACGTTTGAAAAATCAATTATTTAAAATATTCAACTGAAAACTCATTGAGCTACAGATATTTGCTTTACCTTAGTAAATACTATTCGTTTTAATTTGACAAAGTTATTAAAAGTCAGTTAATTATTTCTTACCGAAAAATTATAATACTCGTATATTATAATCGTCTGATTTATAACATTTGATAAAAAATGCTGATATTAAGTATTGTAACATTCAATATGGCGTAAAAGTTACACAACTTTTGAGACCAATTTTTAGTGTGTATCCAAAAATTTGGATGATATAATTCAACCACTACTTCATGACAAATTCAATTTTGGTATACAATAAACACACTTTATCTATTATTTAACTTACTCAGCAATTGCACATTTACAAGTAAATCTTTTTATATTACAACATAAGTTTTTAAATATTTATTTATGCTCTATTTTAAAATCAATAATAACACACATGTTACGTAAGCAAAATTGTATAGTTTAGTAAATTACGTTTATTTCTAAATACAATAACATACTGGTACTAATCTTAATTATAGGCATGCTTGAATCAATACAGCTACCTACATTATTAGATGTTCTCATTACGTACGCAGAGTATTTTCAAATCCATCTTCATTGCTTAGTGGAAAAAATATTATATAGAAAAAACTTTATTTAAATACCTGTTATTAACAAAGCGCAATGTTTAAATCACGAAACAGCGGCACGAATTTTCACTACATTTGTATTATGTATGTATAACCTTATTTAAACTTTTATGAATAAATTATAAATCATTTTGAGCGTATTGCATTATGCATGCTGTATCCATTTATAACATGTTTTAAAAAGTACTTTCTTGTTGTATTGTGTGAATTTCGTTTGAATTTATTTTTTGCTTGGCAATTTTCGAAAACGTTTTGAAACCACTTTCAATTCGATCACTTCTTTTACCAAACACTTCAAATAATATTGTTCCATAAATGAAAATGAAATTAATATCTTAAATCTTGAAAAAATAAAAACGGTCAAATAGTTGATATATAGTGTCAAATAGTTGATTTATTTTATTTTATTTATTACAACTATACGGTACAAAACTTACAAATTATTAATTCAATGCTTTTGCACCGTAACATATTAACATATTTAAATATAAAAATTCAACAAATATACTATAAAACAATCAATAAGGATTGCAAAAAAGAAGGTCAACCAAGTAAGCTCATGAAATGTCTACTTTAACTGATAAAATAGCATTCGTCTGAGCTCAATTTCGTCCACATGAAATATGTCAACATCCGAAGCAATACCGTTGAACATTGTCAATGCTCTTACCATTGGCATCCCCATTGGCGGACTGTTTCTACACTTTGGAAGAACAAACAAATTATGTACACGATTTCTTAAAAAAACTATCCGGAACATACAAATTTACATTATTAAGGATGGCAGAATTCTCATTTTGGCCTGGAATTAGTCGAAAGAAATATGTGGCTAGATATATTTCTCTTCGATTTTTCAAACTATTAAAAGTCAGCATACCCAAAAGAAAGTCAGTTGGATAAAGCCACGGATAGTATCCATATGCTCTCAAGTAAAGAAGTCTCAAAAATTTCTTCTGAACCTTTTCCACCATAAGGGCATATTTCAAATCTCCTGGGGCCCAAACAATAGACCCACTCTCAAGTCTGCTTCGTAGTAAGGTATTGTACAATAATATTAAAATTTTAACACCTGAAAAGGCTCTCGTAGTACGTAGGATAAAGCCCAACATTTGCAATGCTTTGTTTTGATGTATAGATATCAGTGAAAATTTCTTTTAAACAATTATCATAAATATATACATGATCAATACCCGTTTCACCTATCGCAAGCATTATTAACTTATATCAATCAGTTGATAATGCTCATGTGGAACGACACTGGTCTTGACCATACATATATAAAAATTTGGAAAAATTACTAAAAATCTGTTTTTATATTATTTGAAAAGTAATGCCATTCGACCAAGAAATGACAGTGAACACATTAAGAGTTATAAGATATAAAATAAGAAATAAATTATTCCTTGAGTGATTTAGAGCTGTACTTTTATATGTCATGTTAACTTTTGTATGTATGTTTCATAAAAAATGCTGATGTGTTCGAAATTTAAATATTATAAAATTTTATTTTTGCTGTTCAATTGTTATGTCTTCTAGTAAAATTTATCTTGAATATTGTGACAATTCGTAAAATATTACTTAGTCGTCAATTGTTATGAAAAAAAACGCACTAAATCAACAGCATACTATCTTTTCATTAAAATTATGAATTATTCACAAAAAAAGTGAAATGCTTCCACATATAGTTAACATAAATCATTTTCCTTTTGTATTCATAAATTAAACGAAATTTAAAACCGTTAACCTCACGTTATTGGGGCGATAAAAACGCCTGAATGATGAATGTAGCATCGGTGTATCAAATCATATCTCATTTGATATTTTCGAAATTTAAATATTATATTATTACGCAATGATGTAACAAACGTAATCCAAATTGTATTTCTTGACATCGTTATTTATTTGACTGGTATATTGGAAAAAACTCCGATGCCTACTTTGTCCGATTCAACTTTCTAATGCACCCTGTCTGATGATTTATTAAATGGTATCAGCACAATGTGGAGAATGCAATCTTTCACTTCGATTGCCTACTGCCTACAATAAAAGTGAAAGATCTACCGAAGGTATTAATCTGGAGCAGCGCTATTCAATGTATGGAGATATTATACCTCATAATTTCCAGTGTTTCTCAAATTTATTGTTGATCAATCGATGATAAAACATTTTATCACCATTAGATTATATTTTATATAAATTAACATGAGCTTATTATCGCAACTAGTTATGAGAAATTAAAAGTAGAGTTAATATTTTTTTGATTATTTTTTTAGTTATCGCTGACAACTAGAGGTATCTAAATATTTTTTTTCTACTAGAACTGCTTGCTACTCAACTACTGAACCTCTATTAAACAAATAATTAATAATGAACTAGTGGCTAGCTAACTGCTTTTTCTACGCCTCCTATTTTATAACCAGTTGGAAGTGAAGGATTTTTTTAGACATACACAAATATCCATGTATTTCTATAGAATCGATTAAAAGACGTTGTTTGTACTGAAACTCTATGTCGTGAGATCCATTATGGAAGCCAGCGTCGCTGATCACCGCAACGCCAATATGACTAAATCTAATGAAAAAATGTATTTCGGAGAATCATCTAATTAATAATGTTTACAATCATTATTTCATGGGGTAATTGTAAAGACGTTTTTAAAGATTTTAAATGAAAAAATATTTTTTTATTATATTTTTAATTCACAAGAGACGTTTTGTATTCATCATATTGTAATATGAGAGAGAATTATATTTATATGCAAACTGCTTGTCCATAGTTAAGTGGTTACTGCTATTGGGGTACCCAACTCAGACACGTATGGAAAACTTCAAATGAATACTCAACAGGAAAAGTGAATTTCTCAATAGTTTAAATGAGTTTCATTTATAATTGAATGTGTATCAAAATGAATTTATTTGTGATATATATGATAAAAACAAGACGAAGAAAAAGATTGATTCACTTATGACCGATTCTAGGTAAATAAACATTCTTGAGGTACACCATTTAATTAAAGACATTAGTTCCGAGCACGGTTTTTAATAGGTTATCTTTATCAGTTTTACTATAATCGAGTTTGTTTAATTAAAAAATCGCTACATTTAAGATTATTTTTAGAAATTAGTAAAAGTAAAGTAAAAAATGTTTTTTACTTATCACAAAAAAATTGCAATTAATTGTTTTTATCTTCTAAAAATCGACGATTTATTGAAATTTACATAAAGATAGAAATGGCGATTGCACAGAATAAAAACCATAAATCATTAAGTAAGCGCTTTAAGTGATTGAAGACGACTTTATGGTGCATTGTATTTACACGAAGACGTAGTAAAAAACACAATTGTATTGATCTACATGATTGCGAATTGAATGTTTTTCGTTGTTTTGCAACTAACCAGTCACGCCGTAACAACGAACTTACTAGCAGTCCTATGACTTTTCATAAGAAACAATAATTATTCAAGTTTTATATCACTTTTATTCTTTCACCTAATTATTCACACTTTAACCGTTTCAAACTACAAAGTTGATTTGGTAATTTTGATTTTATTATAATTAATTGTCTTATGTTGTAGGCAGGTTATTGTGTATTGTTATTAAAAGAAATTCGTTTGTATAAGACCACTGAGTTTGATTAAATTGAATCACATTTTATTTAAAGACTAGTAAAAATATTAATAGCTTTATATTATGCAATTTACCTGTTCTTGTGTTGTTATTAAGTTAAAACAAAACCTATCTTAGATTTTTAAGTAAATGAATTGTTACTTATTTTAGTCAATTTGATTGAACTTTTTCTTCTTGACAGTCACAGTTATGCTTAATTTATAAACAACTGAATAGAATTAATAAAAAATATTTTGATTACATGAAAAAGAAAGGATCGATCAACACCTAAAGCAATAAGTAATACAACATGAACGTCAAAGTGACAGTTGCATTAGCAACGAGTTTTATCTTATATATTTATTTTTTCTTTTAATCCTGCTCCAAAAGACAAGTGACATTATAATCAGGCTTATTCGGTGCATGAAATATAAATTCATATCTCTGTGCTTTTTGCATTTCACTTTTTTTCATAAAAGTAATTTCCTAATTTTTTGTGTGTGATTATTGGTCATATTCGATGTATTTATTTATATAATTTTAAGTGATTAATGCAATATTATGCAAACAAAATACGTATATATTAACTGATTATTAATGGAATTGAATGCATGTCGAATTTGTGAAACATTGATCAAAAATAAAATTTAAGCACAGAGTTATCTTCACTTCAATCTCTTATGGTATCAAAAATCTAAAAATTGGAAAGAACATATATTAATCATACAAATCTTAGAAGCTTACAACAGCGTTCAGGGCAATTAGAAGACGAGTTTTCAGCATAAGTAAAAGTATACGAAATCAATAAAAAGCTTCTTAATAATTATGTATAACCTGTCCGCAACTTGTTTTATGTAAAGTTATACTAAGTAAAAGTTCAACTAATTGATCAGATTCATAGATCATCCATCACATGATTTGACCTCTTCGGTATCACATAAAAAACACTAACTGAAAATGTCTAAATGCTTTGAACGTTCCTTTGACCCGTAACTACGTATGTACGGAAACTCGGATGAACTAGTATTATGATAGCACACTCGTAAACGAGATACCGTTATAAACGTATAATCACGTGCAAAAAAAGAGATTTATTAATCTTAAAACTATCAAAAATAGATGAAATATTGACCGTGTTATCTTTCGCAAATGCAAAATTAGGTTTGATTTTATCGATTTTTGTAATATCTCTTTAAAAGTTTGTAAAATTAACATTTTTATCTTGGTTTGGTCGATAAAACAAAAATATATTGGTGAACATAATACGTGTATCACGTATCGAATGTTTCCGACACTTAAAGTAATACTTTTACTCTAGGGAGGAACTAACGAATCGACAAGACAGAAACCCTGTCCGTATAAATAAAATTATTTTACAAAGCTTACTGAATGGAGGCAAAGTTTCAAGCTTTTGATGGTGATAATTTTCTTTGCTTTGAAAGCCTGTTTTCTCTCAAAAGTTATTGCAGATAAATAAAATTTAAAGTACATTTGTATTTTGGGTACATTTTTGTTGAGATGATTGATTGTTAATTTATTAATAAATTTCTTTTTTAGTGAAAACTATCTGTCATAAAATTGATTCAAATAAATAAAAATTGTAGTGATATTTTTATTAAAATAACATCATCACGACGTTTACCACATACCGTAGGACTGCCCCAACATGGATGCCGAACGAGCAGAGCTATTTGTTGTGGTTCGTTCTCATACGTGCCCAATAGGCCACGCTGACTCAGTATCATTCAAGGCCAACTTTGAGGCATTCGATAAAATTGCAAAATTATTAGGGGAAAAAGATATTCTCTATACCTCTTTAGACCCAACTCGGAGCAAATTATACACTTCCATCACAGAGGACTTTCAGTACACACATACACAGAATATTTAAAAATACGTAAGCCAAGCGGCTGAGTAAGTCACTTTATAACGTTATTATTGTAATAATGAAAATTCATATCATTTTTAAAATACGTGGCTTAATTTTTTTTGTAAATGAAATCAATATTTCAATCTGTGTACTTTTTTCTAACATCAAAAAGTAATATCCGTTGAAAATCGATATACACACAAGCTTTTTTTGTTCATTGAAATTCAGTCTTACTCTACGCACATCTTTAATATTCAGGTCACTTTGATACCGCACAAGAACTTTTACACTAAATTAAAAAAGTTTCTTAAAAGTATTCTAAAATACTTTATATAACAGCTTGTTAGAATCCCAGGTAGAACGGTTTTTAATACATTACGTGACTATAATGGCAGATCGCCATTAATCCATCAAAAAATTTATTTCTTTCAAGAGCTTAAGTGAATATAATCGTGGAAATTAGTGCACCTGTATTATAATATATAGTATATAAAATAAGTAATATATTGTTAATCGGATTGTAAATTACACATTATTAATTGTATTAAATCATGATTTCAAATGAAATAAAACGGAATGGGGGATAATAATATGGAATTATAATTAATGTCAGACGTCTTTAGCACAAACTGACACTAGGAATCAAAATAATCATTTTATTACAATATTTTTAAAATTTCAATAATTTTAATTTTGTACAACTCTTTATCATTAGTAACGATTTTTCATTTTCTAGAATCTGACATAATAAATAGTATTTTTTTTAAACATCTTACGTGTAGTTATAATTACTTACTATTGTTTACAACTATATGTACATACAAATTGTTTTGCATAAATATCCTTCAATTTATTAAAATATAATAATTAATTTATTCTCTGGTTGTGCTGCAACTGTGTACCGTGCATTTCTTTAACAATCCTTTTCCCATTATATACAATTTGAACCCGATTGCAATTTTCGTCCACCGTGTTGTCACATCGCAAGTGAAACTTTCTTTCGAAGTAATTTGAGAGACTTTTTATTCCTAAATAACATAAACATGATACGCCTACATTAATTGACATAACTTATAAGTGCAAAAAAATCTTATACTTATCAATAGAGCTAAATTTTGTAATAAGCTTCAATCTCTCTTCCCTTACTACCGAATTTATTTACGTATCTTCTCCATTGTGTTGATCCAGTCACTTTTTTTTGTATACGAAAGAAAATCTTATTAAGAATTCTTAGTCGATAATGTGATATATATGTTATTTTCACAACACATGAATTAGATAACTTTATCAAATACAATTAAGAAACAACGAAATAAGTAAAGAAAAAATTTAATTTTACTTGTTTTCAAATTTATGTTGAGCTAGAAAGAAGTTTTACTGTGATAACAATATATTATTAAAGTAATACACATATATTATACATATTGGGCGTGACGCCACTGCCTAATATGTACAACTTGCCGCTATTTAATGATATTTGACCGATTATTAAATAAATATAAACAAAAAAATAATGTAATTTCACGATTGAAAGTGGTAAAAAAATATGGTGACTTGCTCACCAGTCACCACTCACGAGTTAAAGTAAACAAAGTAAGTCTTCTGTTAATCCTGTTTTTGAACATCTACTGTTTTGTATGTGTCAAATCAAATATTCTTATTGTTCTTTATATTTGCATAAAAAGGGAATAAACTTCAATCAAACAATAAAATGCTTTTTGCTAGGTTACATTGTTAAACAATAAATTTTTAGTTCGTTTTCCTATATCTTATCCAAAATAAATAAATAATATTTTATTCTGTGTAAACGTGTGAAAATATATATTATACAATTTCGTACTACGTATTCTGGATACGTGACACAACAGCCTTGGTTTTAAGATATTTAATTTTCTTATCTTTTAGATACATAACATCAGAAAATTTTGGCAATTCAATACGATAACAAACCATAAATCGCAAATATGGTAATCTACATTCTTTTGCATCTCACTTATCAAAAGATCACACTTCCAGCCATGTATGCTTTCTAAGTTTACTTTTTAAATAAACCTTAAAGTCGGTTTTGGTTACAAGTTGTTTTGACTGACTAACAGATTACACCAATAACGATCGTAATAAATTTCTTGTCAAAAACTCCGCCTCTCAAATATTTATCTCTAATACGTGCAGCTAATATATCTTGCAGTAATGTGTTTAGTTCACATTAGGCATCACACATTTTTAAGTGCTCTCTGGAAACTTTATGAAAAATGATGTTTTTTTTTAATTACAAGTTTTTTAAATCACTTACTTACATAAATAACTTGTTATCTGATGTAAAGGTCCATAATTTTTTGATTTTTCGTAGTAAAATAATGACATCAATAATACATCAAAAATTGAAAACAAAAATTTGATCTTTTCGGTAAAATGTTTTATAACATCAAAAATAAAGATTAGTTACAATTTATCAAGGATCAATATATTTTTTTCAATATTTTGGTAATACATTTTTTTTTTAATTAAAAATCAAGTATAGCGGCACAGATCGGATGAAATCAGTATTTTTTTTTATCGTTAAGCATTTATGTTTAAACAAAATATCACCTATTGATTGACGAGAGCTAACGGATATTGATTTACAAAATTAATACTGCTGCCAATTAAAATTTAATTTTATAGATTTTAATCTTATATTATATTTATTGAGTAAGAATTAATTATTTATATACTGGTTTGGATATATCTATGGAGATTTAATTTTATTTTTAAGGGAAAGACCCAAGTGAGAAGCAAAATCTTCGAAGGGATCCTAATTAAATTGGGAAATAAATCTGTTTATCAAAATATTTTAAACTATTTTTAGTATTAACTCCATAATATATTTTATGATCAGGACCGGTTTCGAAGCATTATCAACTGAGCTCGTGATGAGTGAAACTGGTCCTGATCATAAAAAATATTGTGGAAATAGTACTAAGAATGTGTTTTTATTATATAAAATATCATGCCTTTCCATCAAGATGCGACAGTTATAACTTTAAAGGTTAATAATTAAATATCACTCTAGCTTGAATGTGTCATCGTAATGCCGAAACAGCTATCGAGAATATTATATCATACTTATGAAATTTATTCATTTTGTATTTGTTTTTTACATTATAATAAATAAACTATTTTTATAAAAGCTTATTTTAGAAGCTCTGCCAAAATTAACTTTATAAAGTATTTGCTCCAAACCAATTCATTTCATAAGTGCAACAGATCGAATCAATCACTCGTTTTCATACTCTTATTGCATTAGTCAGTTACATGCATCTGTTGAAAGATAGTTCAGCTTTTGACCCCTGCTGGTTGTTGAGCGTAATATAATCGTGAGCTGAAATAAGTGAGTAATTCGAAAATGATATTATTTTTAAAATAAACAACGTTTGAAATATTATATATCAACTAGAGTCTTTGGATGTCAATATGAAGGCTGTTTGAAAACGTGATATTGCTTTTGTTTTTTCTTTTAATAAAAGAATTTTTTATTCGCTCAGTATTGATTTCACATACGATAATAATCTGGTTTATTTTAACACAATATTTATTGAATTTACTGTTACACCATTGCTTAATTTATATACCAGTTTCGACGTTATATGCTTTCATTTGATTTGAGGTTTCAGGTTTCTCGTTGAAATTTTACTTAATCTAGCGTTTTTTAAAAGAAATCTAGACAATAAAATATATATTTTTTTATATCAATTGGTATTGCCTATGGTTTGCAGATGTACATTGTATTCATAATAAAAAAAAACTAAACGCTATTTAAAAATAATATTGGAAAACTTTATTTGATAAAGAAACTTATTTTACTAAACAGTATACATTCTAATCCAATGAATTACGATAAATGAAAATTCAATTTATTACGGAGCATTTATTACCATTTTTTGTTTTATTCACTAAATGTTAGTTATAACAGGAGAAGAAAAATCAAAGTTTGTTAACCATACGAAAATTAAATATTATGTAAATATCGCTATACTTAGTAGATTTTAATCTTTTTTTAAGGATATCAAATTGATTGAGCGTTAAGATCTATGACGCGTTAGCATCAGAGCTCTTCAGGTCTCGTTCATCTCTTATGTATAGGTATGGTTATGACGATAGCGTCAAGTAGAAATATTTCATTTATATCAACAAATATAACGAAATTCAAAAGTTTAAATATTTGATATTTTAGGCTTTTTAATCAATAAATTTAAAAAACAACTTTTATGTCAACCGTTTGACCTTTCTATTCATTTCATTTGAAATGGATAGAGTGATAAGAAATCGAATTTAAAATAACAAACATCTTTGTCGTTCAAACACGAACCCAGCAATCGATTGAATCATTATTAAAAGCAAACGTATTATAAATTCCGAAAGTCAATCTTGTGATTTTAGTATGTATGTCTTTTAATCTAAATAATTACAATTTGGATACGGCACTGATATTTATCATTTTATATAACATCAAAAGCACTTTTTTAAATCACAACGTTTAAATATGCAAGTCTCCATTTAAAATACGTGTAATTTGGTTTGAACTTTATCGTTTCTTGATTCACCTTTATACGTATCTTTGCTCGTAAATTTTGTATAATTTCACCAATTAAGCGTCTTGGGTATGTTCTCATACATGAAGCACCCGATAACTTTTGCCCTGCGTACATTTTAAAAGAAATAATACTTAGTCACGTAAAAATGGAATCAATATCTATCAATAATTGAGATAAAACGGTAATAATTTTTCCTGCCTTACTTCACTTCAACATTTTCTTTTAATACTGTTTATTTTATAGTCTGCGGGCCCGCGTAAGCTTAATTAACAACTAATTGATTTGTATTAGGCTTGTACAGTTTTGTGTACGTAAGCAGAGCAAATATGTTATTAAAAAACCTACTAAACATCAATCAGTTTTCAAAATTTTTCTCATTCTTATCTCGGTGAAAATCGTATGATCTTATTCAATTTCGTTTATATTTGCTTTAAAGTTGTGTACCACGCTAAACGTTTTTTAAACTAAATATTAACTTAACAACAAAAGCATTATTAAGTGAATAACATAACATATTTTCAATTTCAAATTTGAATTGTTAAAATTTTGTACGATTCCATATGTTCGTATCGTATGTATATATCGTACAAAATTGTAACAATTCAAATTTGAAATTGAAATTTCATCAATCACCTTCAGTTGATATCATACATTATATTTTCAATTAAATATTAAATAGAAGTTGTATTTCAATTTGAGATTTCAAATCTTTCCCATATGTATTTTTAGTTAACCTGTTAAAAAACTGTCGAAATAAACAAGAAAGTCTGTTTATTTCGACAGTTTAAATTTTTAATTTTAATAATAAAAAAAAATATATCAAAAAATATAAATCATTTTGTTTTCACTGCAAATTTTTTAAAGTTTTATTACTTTGATCCCCAGATAACTGCATATATTATTGCAATCCCGTAAGAACGTGTGTTAAAATTGTAAATCAGACATAAAGTCTGCGATACAATTGCTTTTGTTTGTGTAAGAAAAACAACAGAAAATTTTTTATGGATTAAGCAATACAATATAATACACAAATAAACATTTTTCATAAAGCTCTAAGAGAAAGCATAAATCTTTTACATGTATGCGAAACGGTGTACTTATTTTTTATCACTTGTTGCTTTTAGTTGTAAAACAAGAAGGTTACTCTTCCACACACATGACATATCCGCGGCATATATTGGGCAATGATAAAGTGGATTCATGTTTTATCTTTATTTTTTATTTTTCTTTATTGCGTTGATAATGTTCGTACAAAAGTATTATATAAAACGAGAATAACTGTAATTTATGTAATAGTTAACATTTGACGTATCATTTAATTTTCTTCCAATGACGCATACATAGATCTTACTGGAATTACATCATTCATTAAACTAGTAATTCGCTCGAACATATTTACATTAACTTTGTTAGTTTTTCGGATACATAGTCAACGTTTTTGGCTTTTGTTGCTATGTTCACATACATTTATTTCAATACAAAAAGTGCCGTAAATTGATTTTCCAATTGATTTATGGAACACGGTGAAAAAATAGCAATGTATTTTAGTTCTACAAAATTATTTTTAACAAATATAGTTGATAGCTATTTCGGCTCACGCCATCGTCAGAGCCGAAATAGCTATCAACTATATTTGTTAAAAATAATTTTGTAGAACTAAAATACATTGCTATTTTTTCACCGTGTTATAATGGAGTTCTACTAAGTGAATGCCAATTCAATCAATGATTTATGGAATTTTGTTTAAAGCTTAGATACATGTGATGTCCTTAGCTTGCTCCCTTTGCCATTGCTAAAAATATTACGTAAAGAAAGTGATTTGTATAACATTTTTATAACCTAGATATATCTAAATTTCTTTATTTTAAAAAGAAAGGTTAAGTAAATAATTCACAAAAAATATCTTAGGAAAACATCTCTTGCGATAATTTCTATAATGAGTAAATTTTTCAAAAATTGAGTACGACGATAGTTAAAATAAACACTCTATTTTATGTTTATTTTTCTCTAAGTGAGTCTTATCTCTTTGATTGATTTATTTCATTTTAAAATAATCGCTGAAAAGTGACTGAGTTTTATTTATTTAAAATAATTGCTACGGGTATCAAAATAAGATTTTTATATAAAAGAATGCCTCATATATTTTCGTAATAACCAACTCTTCGATCATTCCTTTTAAAATTGATTTTGATTCCAAGTCGTGTTGCTCTCATTCGATGAATATTCCATAATTAATATTTTTCTTCTTAAATGAGATTATTTACTAATTTTAAAGTAAATAAACACTTCTTTATAATCGCTTTTAATGTGTTAATTCTCGGTTTTTGGTATATGGGCAATATATTCGAATAATAAAACAGAATATTTTGTACAACTTTATATTTCTAAGATCAGGATCGGTTTCAACTCAACGCGAGTAATATTTACTGATACATTTTTTTAAAGCTGTTAAAACAAAATTCGGAAAAAGCAATAAATAACATTCAAATATTAATTTGACATTAAAATAAAATAAAATCAAATTAAATTCCATTAACATGTCATAAATGATTATTAATTCGCAAAAATATTGAGTGGATTCTTTAAATCAAAAAACAATTTTAAATTTATTTTTAGTAGTGCGAAATTAAAACGATGCGAAGAAACTGTAAGTCAGTGACGTACCAGTAAAGCATAATGCACATTCAAAGAAAGGTAATATCAATACTTACAACAACAACAAAAATATTTGCTCACCTTTAAAAACGATACCATCATTAATCAATAATATATATTTTCTCCAATGATGCTTTTTTATATCATACAGTAAAGAGACACTGTTTATATTTTTTATTAATTTGAGAGGGTGAATTTATGTACAACATAACATATCAAAGCGCGAAATTCCATCACTTGCATTCAAAATAGTATTTGTTTCCTAAACAAAATGTCATTGGTAATAGAAATTTCCATTCCAAGTCTATTTTATTTTTTCGTCGGAATGCAATATGCCCTGTCTAAAAAAAACTAAAAAATTGACAGTTCCATACTCACCACTGGTTATATCGTTGAATCATATACTTCAATAGCTATTGTGCTCACTTGTCAAGTAGAATTACTAACTAGTCTGCGATCTATGGTTCAACCACAGGTCAATGAATTGTTTGAGAATCAATAACAATCTCAATAGTGACTCTATATGACTACAGCGCCCCGCTAGTAAAACGCCTTATCTAAACAACATAATAATCGATCTTAATTTCGTATTGTTATATTGAGGAAGCTGACGCTAGCAGCACAACAACATCAATTATTAATTGCTATAGGTCGAATTCTGAACAAGTTGAACAAAATCACCTTTCTAACAAATATACTTGTCAATAAATTATACGTTTTAAGATTGTATTTTACTATGTATGCTTTATTAAATATTTTATTCGTATTATTACATTTCATGGTTATATAATTATTTTGCGAATGTTCAAAATTTTGCGGGTATGAATAAATATTGTTATAATATCCTAGTTCATTTTTTGATCTGAATCTACCGTTGTATTGTATTTCTCGAATATATTTGTATGTCATTTTTTTTTTTAAATTACCTCAAGCAAAAAACGTTTTTTTTTGGTTATTATGAAACAAAAAACGGTTCAATAAATAAAAAAAGCCAAAAATACTCACATTCGATCCCGTTTTTAGACCGTGTGAACAAGTATTTAAATTATCATTTGCATAAATTCAACTTAATTAAAAAGAAAACAAATTATTCCTTCACACATTGGCCGCTTGAATATTATCGGTTTTTTTTTAGTCGGCCCAGTAAATAAACATTAAAAACGATACGAATAGTCTAAATTACATAATTTTGAATATTCAAATATAAACGATTTAGAGAGAATTAATTTAATGTTTGACTTTTATTAGAGACATCCGAAAATAACATCGAAATTTCTAATGCGTGGTAACATACCTGATACATAAAATTTATTATGTTCATACTTTATACAAACAAATTGCACAATATTTTATACATAAATTAGAATATTAATTAATCGCCCCATTTTACTTTCGAACTATTTTATAAATAAGCTGATTATCATCTGCCTTACTTTTTTTCATACTATTTTTGCATTTTAGTCGACGACAGCAGACCTTGTAATATTATTCAAATGAACTGCTTCTAACTAATTTACCCTTAGGTCAGTAGTGTGGAACATTTTTCATACCAAAATGCTGCATTATATAGAAAATGCAATTGAATATAATAAATTGTAACGGTCACTTCATTGACATTATATTTAAATAACATAACAGTGTGTAGTACTATTTGCATAATTTTACAATATCAGTGTGTGTTTTACTCATCGAGAGGGTTGTTAATTAAAACAAGATTACTTATACAAAAATTTGCGTTAAAATTATAAGGTTTACAAAACCAAAGGCTTTTAAATAGAGAAAATAGTTTATTTGTAATTATACAATATATCAATGTATGTAAAAGTTATAAAATTTGATTGCAAAAAATTCTACTCTTTTTGTTTTTGCTAATGATTTTGATCGTGATATAATAGAAAAATTATAACGATTTTACTAAAAATTGTGTTTTATTTTATAATGCAGAATCTCCATTTAATTTAATGGCTACCTGCCCTAGAAGCTTTAAAGATAGAACCTAAAATAATAATCTAGAAGTCATTGTAAAAGGCTCATAATTACAACAAATAATTAAACACTTTATTACATTATACATAAGAAAGCAACATAGAAATAATTTAATTTAATTCTCTTCTACTTGAAAAAACTAACTCTGACAACAAATAAATTTTTACAAAAATATATGACTCGGGAAATGTGATTACATCATTATTTCAGATATTCGTATGTATGAAATGATTTATGACTTTGATCACGTACGTTTCGAAGCTTAATAAAAATGCCTTATTATAATATAAAAACGTATACTTAACACATACTCTGGGCAAATAGCACGATTAGACGCGCATTTAATACTGGATAAACACACATAAATTATATCGCCGTGACGTAATCTTTACGGTGAAAACGTACACCTGCCTTTACAATACAGAAATATAGTGTGTCCGAAATGTAACATTCACTTTCAGTTCCATATTAAATCGCTTTACATCACATTGTTGCTCCTACTAACTATCTTTTATGTCGGCTTTTTAGCTATTATAACGTTCCATCAGTAGCGTGCAGTCAAACTGTGGTATCAAAAATATAAATTAATTTTACCTACCTGTGTACCTTTTTGTTTCAAACTTGTCAAACACCAGTTAAATTTTCCTTGTTGGTCTTTTCTCTGTTTATTAAAGTTAATTCTTTCAGCAATTAGTACTCTTCGTATTTTATTGATATTTATCATTTTATACATTCGAAAACAGTTAACACGAAATTGAGGGGACCAATTGTTTTTTATTAATAATTATCATATAATAACCGGATTCAGTCGATAATGCTAGCAATGAGTGAAACGGGTCCTTTTCATAAAATAAATTGTGGAAAAAAGTACTAAAATATCTTTATATTACTTAAAATAACATACATTTCTATTAAGAAGTTACTTTCTACACTTTAAAAGGGACCAATTGTGTTAAGCAATTCATACAAAATATGTCATCATTGTTATAATTAACACTTGCAACTAAATTTAAAAAAAAAGAATGGAAGTAAAAAAATTATTGAATGGTTGTAAAAACGTCTTTGGGTATACTTTGTTTGATATGCAAAATCTTTTTGTATTATAAGAAGTTTTCGTTTCAAGTGCATATGTTTGTTATTACGATAATGTATTTTAGGTAAAAATTTACTTTTCTAGCGTTTTAATAAAATCTCATACGAGCAAATCGAATGAGATTTTGACATGTCAAAATCAGTATTCCAGTTTTAATACATTAATTTCAGTTTTTTTTTTTATTGAAACGATAGAAAAATTTCTGATACTTTAGCTCAAAATTTTATTACACTTTTATTACCTGAATTAGTAAACCTTATTTTCATTTGGAATGTATTTTCTCTGAAATATATGTGTATTTACATTTGTGGCGTACAAAACCACTATTGAAGAAATAATAAATATGCGAGAAAATGCATTGAATGCAGGTTGAAATACATATTCACCTTAAAACAGATATAGCAAATCAAACATTAGCTTTGATAAAAGTGTCTCTAAAAATTGAAACTGTTTCTCTAATATATCAAATAAAAAACTGCCTCAATGGATCTTTTCTTAAATTAAATTACTAGTAAAAATATCATTAAAAATAAAAAAAAATATGACAAAACCAATCATACATCCGATAAATATTGAATTACTAAATCATATTTTTTTTGCTAGGTATGATACGATAAACAAAGTATTGCCAGCTTGTCAATATCTAGATTGAATTTAAAAAATATCCTCTCCTTAATCAACATGTTTTTAGAAAATGATGTATTTTCTTTCCACCTAAAAAAATAAAAGCAATGAATAATCCACATTGAATATATTAGTTCTCAATATTACCTTAGGCATTTCTTGGAATCACGAAAACAAAGTTTATTTCTGAGAGTAGTTCTTTTATTGTTTCCTACTTTCATTTACTTAATGAAGGTATTAAAAGTTAGCTGGCCATACTTATTTTTATCTACTTCAGATAAACCCACTGATGTTGTATTTATTTTCAACTAATGGTATTAAATAATTCAAATAACAATTTAAAACGCCTTACGAATACTTCCTGACCTTCATTTGTTAAAAATATGTTCAAGTGTTAACATAAAGTGAATTTTTTTTTGGTAGCTTTTAATGTACCAGTTGACTTTGGCAGTGATTTAAAATCCAGATTTTCACACATACATTTCCATACGTAATTAAGAGATTTGTGTGATTGTTGACCGATAGAATCGTGTAGCGTTTTTATTTTTATTCCATAAACCTTGTAACTACCCGTATCTGTATTTAAAACCAGCTAAAAGATACCAAATAGATTTTCTACCAAAAGGTTGCATGCAAAATACATTTATATTTAAACTTAAAACGCTACTGTTTCGTTTTTAAGCCTTCCAAAACTATTGAAACGTATAGATCGTAAAGCGAGCAGTAATCATTAGCAAACATTGCTTTCATTTTGTGAACCTTCATATTATCAAAGCCTTTAATCTTGTTTTGATGTCGTTATCCGTTAAGTTTATTGTATAATAATAAATATTTCAAATAAATTACTAATCGCAACAGAAATATAAATGTACCTTAAAAAGATTCCTCAGCTTAAGTAATGAGTTGAGCTTTAAAATTAAACATTTAAAGAGTGAACGGTACTCATTACTAATATAATACATATTTTAATATTACTTTGAGATAAATAATATTGCACATCCTGCGTTATATATTTATTTTCAAAATTATAGTTCTAATCTTATAGACGGGCAACTCGGAAAAAAAATAATTCGGGAAATAAATATGAACGTATTCTTTATGGTTATAGAAAAGAAAAAAACTCCTAAAATTGCATGTAATTGAAATGTTTATTGTTCAATTGAAAGTATTTATTGACACAAATTAAATTCTCGTGTTCTGGTTCATTAAAACAACTCCAAATATTGTTTGATACACATCTCGCTTACATACTAATTTACTTCTTTAAATTTCAATTCCAAAATTTAATTTAAAAAACCAATTATAAAATATATTCAATATCTTCTTCAGAATCACGCCACCGTCAGAGCTATTCGGAAGGTGCCAATTATACAACCATATTATATCTAAATACATTGTTTCAAACCTTTGATTTTTTAATTCCAGATTTTGAATAAGATACAATTAATTTTCAATAATTTTCACTTCCAACAATTAACATGTAGACTCCATAAAAACATCACTACAAAAGTAGTTTTAACGAAAACTTATCATTCGCTCTTTCTGGCTGTCTTTTTAGAGATTGGTAAACTAGATATACATATCTTAAAAGATACAACTTATCATCCTTGCTTTGAGCGATCAAGCTTTTATATTATATATTTGAAAGCAAAACGATTCATTTCAGCGTTATCTGTAATAGAAAATGTTTCAACAAAAGAGAATGGTCAGCTTACCTGTCAATAAAGCTATTTATAAAATATATGATAACAAAAGGTGCATTTGATTACATACTTTGAAATGCAACGTCACTTATTATTTCAAATTATTATAGGTTGCAAAAAAACAAGTTATATAAATAAACGCCTCTTATTTGAACACATTTTTCAGACAATCTTTTAAAATTATCAACACGCATAATATTTTTATCTATTTTTTTAATATGAGTTAAAAAATCGAAAGGTATGCTTTCTTTCAGATAAAGAGAACCTATGGAATAAGAAGAATTTTGAGTGATATCCGATTTCAAAAGACAACGCATTAGTGACCAATTATTATCGGCAATTCAATCCTATGATTAAAATATTGAAAACACTAGCGAATTTTGTGAAGCTTTTGAAGAACATTTGAAAATTTATTTAATGCAGTCTTCCAAAACTCTCTCGTGTATTCGGTTAAATGTTTCATTGAATATATTATATATTATTTTTTTTTTTTTTTTATAAAAACAATATTTCTGTACATAAAATATATTGTGGAAAGAAGCACTAAAAATGTGTTTTTCTTATTTAAGATATCACGCCTTTCCATCAAAAAGTGACAGTTATTTTATTGATATATATAAATGCTTAAAAGGTATAATATATCAATAAAAATGTTTTAGGCAGCGTCTAAGCTTAAAAAAAATCTATCATAACCGAATCCTTAAAATTACATAAGAAAAAGTTCTGGTCATTCTGGTACTTTCAATATTTCTTTTATATTTTGATTCGAATTGAGTTACAGTGATAGATAAATAGTTTAATACGCATAATATGATTTAGAGTAACTATGATTTTTTGGTTACATCATATTAATGTCGTGAAAATGGTAAATGCAAATTTCTTAAACCTTATAAAAATGACACTGAAATTCATTAGTTTCAGTTCTTTTTATATCATGGTTTCAATTTTTTCCAATTATTCAAGTGATCTTTTCAATATCCTGTTTCACTTAGTAAAGATTCATTTCACTTTCTTTTTTGATTATTTGTATCTTTTTATTGTAAAAAAGCTTTCTTTGCAAAGCCTTAAGGGATTGTGAGAGAGATAAAACTAAATAGGTGATACAATTAATTTGATCTGTGAAATATTATTCAATACGTCAACTATAAAAAGAACACTGCAAAGTATCATTATTGAAGAATAATGTAATATCCTTTCACTTTATCGACTAGTTCCATATTATTTGAAATCCAGTTTTTTATTCATATATTGAATTACAATTTACCAGTTTTTACGAGGCGTTTTATCATTTTTATGACATTCAAAAGTTTTAAATTCTCATCGATTACAATTATGTCCATACGCTCATCCTCCGATTAACGCGGTAAAAATGTATTCCACAGACCCGTGTAAACAGAACCGTGTAAAAAGGCAACAAAGTCATACGAAATCTAAAATAACGCAAAAGTGGAAAAGCGTTAACTGGAGAATGAGTTTATACAATATTTACTTATTTAAAAATTACTTTATATTAAACGAAAGTTATTTTAATACTACGTTAGTTAAAATATCGATAATTATGCCAAACATAAAAAGTGGCCATGGGAAAACATATGTACCATTCCCCTGACAAAAGTTGTAAAATTTGTTTTTTTTGTATTTGAGGATGATTTATTCAAATAGAAAAGGAATTTTTGTAATTACACTATAAGATTTATTTTCGATTTCACAATTTTTACAAGTAGACTGCTACTTTTTTATATAGAATTTTTGGCGCCCGCTATCATCGTCAATAATCAAACTATTGAAAAATTATACTTTTTTTATATTTCACACTATGTTTTCTTGAAATTGTTTTTGTATTTATATTATAACAAACCCCATAGTGTTATTGTATATTATTATCAATGAGCAGATTACTTCGTCAACGCTTCAAATATAAAATAATATAAAAAATACAGTTTTAAGCAATACGGTAGTAATATGTATTATGTTTTTATTTATTCTTCATTATAATGGTAAAAATACAAGTATAAACAATAAACCAATACTTAAATATATCAACAAGTCGTAGTAACTAAAACAATAACGATAAATAACAAATAATTTTCAGTCATCCATAAAAATATATAACAATTTTAAAGCATTTTAATGGGTACAATCAGATTCTTCTGAAAAAATAATAATTTTCATAGTGTTTTATATATTATAGTATATCACTCAAGAAAATTTATTAAAAATATTCTCTATTAAGCACCAGTATATATGATTTTATTTTTTAATTAATTTTTATAATTGTTATTTGTTGTTCCCCTTGAACCATATGATGCAATTGGTCTAAAATGTGTATCAGGAGGTGAAATAAATTCATTTGTATTTAGTCCTATTGAATCACTTTTTTGAGGTGACAATCCTTGCTGAATAGGCCCTGTGACCGATTTCTCAAACTCAGGACTGGAAACGGGTGGTGATTGGTAAGTTGTTTGACTAGGGCTTTGCTGAGAATTTCCATAAAGCAACTGATATTTAGCTTGAGGGTTGGTTTGATAATAATTTAACAATTGTTGACCAGCTTGAGAATATAAAACATTGTTTGACGGTTGGTTTATGTAGTTGTTGTACAATTGTGGGGTAGCAGTTTGGCTGTAAAGGAACATCGTAGAAGGTTGAGCGATAGCAGGGTGCTGATTAAATCCTAACGATGCTTGTGGTTGGCTGTAATAATTTGCTTGAGGCTGATTTTGACTTGCAGCCTGTGTAGTGTACGACAACGGTTGTGGAGTAACAAAATTATTTTGGTTTGCTACCGGTAGATGAGATGTTGTAGCTGCCTGTCCGGCTAAACTCAATTGTGGATGATTGGCTATTAAAGTTTGTTGAGGTTGTAAAAATGATGGTTGAGCAAATGTTTGTTGGTTGAAGAATAGCCCTTGAGGTATCAACATCAATTGTGTATGACCATTTGCTTGTTTGGCGGATATCAGTTGAAATTTAGGCGCCATCGACACTTGAGGGTAAATCTGTAAAGGCAAAAGCTGTGGTTTTTGGGGTAGTAAAAAACTGAACGCCTGCTGATGACTTTGCTGCGGTGGCTGTGGCTGTTCGACTTGTTGATAATTCTGCGGTGCCAAAGGGTACAATGGTGGATGGGCTGCCGCGTTCGTAGGCTGGTAGTTGACGTAGTTTAAGGAGTCTGGTTTTTGATGGCCATTACTTGATAGTGAATTTATAGCAGGTGATTTAGGGGCTCCTCTTTTCTTATGTTCTGATGAGTTTTCGATTTCAGCTGCTAAAGACACCATCGCCAGCGTTGACATCACCAGCTGGAAATAATATATAAACAATTTATTACATACAGACAGAAGATTTCAACATCTTATTTATAAAAAAAAGCAATGTATATAAAATTGCAATATTTGTCAACATTATCTGATGGATACATTCAGAAACAAAAAAAAATTTCATTTTAATCTTTTGATTGCTATAAATTTTAAATGTACATCAACAGTATAGGTACCAATTTATTTCATTTAACACGACATAAACTATTTTTTTTTATTCCTTTTCGATTTTCAGTTACAATATAACAATCGCAGCCAAAACTTTTCGTCAACTCACAACGTTAATTTTTCACACTCAATATATATATATATATATATTGGCTAGATAAACAAACTATCCTATAATTATTTGTTAAAAACTCGGTGGAAATTTATATTATGGTAAATTTACAAAAAATCAAAACAAATATCAAATGGCTTCCAAATATATTTTTATGGACACACAAAATTGAGTAATATATTGACATAAAGCAGTGGTTGATCGTCAATAATAATAATATTTCTAAGATTTATTCCTGATTTATAATAATAACTTGAAGATTTTTTAAATTTTATAATATGCAATAGATCGCCTTAAAAACACTCGTGTACTATTTTATACGTACATTTTTCCTAAAATTAATTTTGATCATTTACAAACACTCACAAATATTACAATATGATATATGGACCATTGAGTCTTTACATACAATATAATTAATTCAATATCGATGAAAATTTTTTAAAAAAGTCTGCAAGAATTGCCAAATACTTTCGATTGTCAAGCACTCTGTAGTTGTATTAACGCATAATTATTATTTCATTATTATAAAATCTTATTAAGGGGCAACAATTCGGTTCAAATGACAATCGATTATGTATATACCCCACTGTTATAAACAGCTTACTGATAAGTAAATATAATTTAAAATAGTGTATAAAATAACTTACAAGAACCTTCATCCTGTGGCTGCGTAAGTTCACCGTTCGCTGATAAAGTCGACTTACAAGACGATGTTAATATTTTCAATGCTCGTTAAAGTAATCAACACTGCACTTGCAACACTTTCTCGGCTTCTGTTAGGAAATCTCTGGACGGATGTTCAAGCAAGAGACAAATGTCTCGCGTATCAAGTATCGGAGCCTTTATATAGAAGAACTTTCTTGCTAATAGACATTCTCACTATACTAATACGAGTTACAATCCAGTCATCGGTGTACTTACTTTGTAAGTACACGTGTATGTGTGCACGGTATATGCACTACCTTCTACTGATGAAGTCCAATAAGAAAACCGTTGCTAGGGTTGCCAACTATACATTCAAACCATTAATTTCTCATGACAATTCACGATTCTGATATGAATTATCATATGTGTGCCTTAGAGACAAACGAATAAATGTCCACAATTTCTAGAAACAAAAATGACACCAAAGTTTAATTAATAGCCGTGTTTATATCTGACAGAAAGATAAAAACTTTATTACGCTAATATTAATTATATAATTGGTAAAATGATCTCATTATTTTTGCTTATTTTTTTTACTTTATTTTAGTTGTATTGTTTAAGATGATAATTCTCGCGATGAACGAAAACGGTTCCGATCATGAACATACAATTTTGTGAAAATAGTACTAATGATTGTGTATTCAATAATTTTATATAATGCCATTCCACTAAGAATACACTGTTTGACTGACACCTTAAAAGTAAAACATTATCTGCATCTGAAACACTCTGAATACGTTATGATCATATTCTGAAGAGTTTTTTGATTTCAATACTATTTCCACAATTTCATATTTTTCGATCAGGATCAGTTTTTCTCATCGCATGCTTGATCAACTGGTGAAAATTGTGGTTTTATTATTTGAAAAAGTTTATTGCTCTACGCTGCCATATCACAGTTATGAACGTTAAAATGAGTCATCCATTGACTTGAAGTGTAACAATTGAATTACAAATAGCACAGTGACACAGAATTGCAAAAACTACGCTCTGTATATTTTTAGGAAAACAAGACTGTCAAAAAATCGACGCTCCACAATCAAAGGTGTAAAACTTTAAGAAAGCCATACCCATAGGAAACATCAGTTTACATTGGTGTCTGTTATTACCCAATACAAATGTGTTTACAATTTATTTTCAACAAGTGTCATATATATATATTATAATAGTAATTTTCAATTTTCCCAGCCCTAATTTATCTTTCACGCTCACCATGTGCTGCAGTACCTGCGAACGGAGAAAGATAATCACATCAACCTGCTCACCAAAGAACGCTCACTAAAAGAGATTAGTTAAATGAATGCAATAAAAAATGCATTTGCGAATAATGAACCAACCGATTTGAATCAATTTGATAAAATATTAACGTTCATTAAGATTAATTTACAACACTATTAGAGTTTTTAAGACAATATCTACTCCAGTGTTAAGCAAATCAACTCATTATAGAGATTATCACAACATAAGTTTAGTGTTGAAGACCGGTTTCGCTCATCACGAGCATTGTTAGTTAATATTTGACAGAATAAAGTGTTCATTTCCACCGTTAATATTACGTTACGGCGATATAATTGACGCTTAATAAACATCGAATTATATATGGTCAAAACCATAAAATATTTCAAATATATATATCGATGTAATATTTTTTTTTGAATTTGATTTGTGGTAAAAGTGTTTTTTTTTCAAATAGAGGAGATCTACGTTAAAATGTTTCTATGCTGTGTTCTAAGGTATAATTTATTTTTTATTTTTGAAACTGTAAATCTTTTTTCATTGATGACTCGGTTTTCGGGCTTCTGCATCTTCGGGAATTTGATCTCAAGCATGCAACATAATTACGTTTGATGGCATTTTTTAAGATGACAAATGGTGAAACCCGGGTGACAAAATATGTGCAAATGTATACGATTTCAACAATTAAAATTTTTCAAAATTCTTTAAATTAATTTCAAATACCCTTCACTAATATTTATCAGCTGGTTACATTTTTAATTTCAATTGTAATTATTTTTAAATGAAAATTAAAGTCAGTGAAAGAAGTGGTCAATTAAACTAATGGTTCAGGTGTAATGAAACCTTCCATCGAGTTCAAAGACTATGATATATTTCTACAGTATCTCCAATCTACAAATAATTTCATACAATGGCTTACATTCTTCACCATGTAAGTCGTATAAAGCATAATACCTTGCAATCCGTTCACTTTATTTACCACACTCTCGTTTAGTACAAGTCTCAACAATGGAAGAAAATCAAACAAAAAAAAACAGTCCAATAACGCCTTCCAAAGTGAAGGGCTGCGATTTTCTTTGAGTAAGGTTACTTAATACTTTCTAATCATTGACACATCTTAGGAACCAGAAAAATATTTCTTTGTATGTTTTCGTTAAAATATGTTGTATGTTATATATAAAAAAATGCTTGATTATCGGAACCAATTTCCATACAAAATATACACGTTTTTCATTATTTAACAAAGATTTTTATGTTATTACATAAAATACCTAAATTTTCACTCAAACGTTGGTAATGGTAATTATTTAATAAAAAGCTTTGTTTCTGTAATAGACCATTTCCGTGCCATATATAAACTTATTGATATAACCGCCTTTTTAGTTTCATTTACAATTTTTAGTTTTATTGCGAGCAAGAAACAAGCTAGGTCATTAAAACAGGAGAGAAGATGTCTTGTGTACCTTTTCTACACAGCTATATATAGATAAGAAAATGTTCGTTTGAGCCTGACGATGGCGTGAGCTGAAATAGCTATCAATTATATTTAAAAAAAATTGCAGAACTAAAATGCATTGCTATTTTTTTCACCGTGTTATAATGGAGTTCTGCCAAGTGAACGCTAATTCAATCAATAAAATAAAAAAATGTTTGATAAAATATATATATAATAGTTTGTTATATAAAAGTAAGTCAAAAATTTGTAATATAGATGGTAATTCAATAATCCGCGGGTACCAGGTTGACAACCACAGATCTATATTAGTAAAGAAAATAATGTCTTTGTACGGTGCATGTAAAGAGTTTTTTTTTTTATATTGCTATAATTATATTAATGAATATTTGTACAGTTCAAATTTAATGCTTTGTAATGATACTCCAAAATTAAAGTTCGTTATACATTAGTCTAACCATAATTCATGGCGAATTAGCACCTGATTTACTTTAATTAAAATAATTTCCTTCAATTGCGTTCATCAGTTTAAATGGTTTGAAAAAATTATAACTTTCAAGATCTTGTATTGTGAAAGCAATAAAGTGCTAATGATCAAAATATACCGATGTAAATGAATGAGCTATTGTATGTACTTGAATTTAATTAAATATACCACTTGCATTAGCATTAAAATCAGCAAAAAATAGAAATTATTTACTGAAATAAGAGAAAGATTTTTTGATGAAACAATTCTTCAGACATTCTAACGGTTCGGAGCAATAAATTGTTGAAATTAATAGTTGATATCTATTTAAAATAACGCTATCGCACAACAGTGATTTGTGAGAATTTGTATCATTTTTCATATAAATAGAAGTCTAATCACTCATTTATTGCAGTTTCATCTCAGATAAAAAAGATTATCAAGGCTCAAGGGGTCAATTTGTAGAAATTGGGTGAATACAAAATCTAAAATATAATATATCTCCAACCCTCGCATACACAGTATAGCATCTGGAGTTTTTTTTTATCACTTTTTCAACATGAAGTCGTCAAAATTACAACAAAATAACATGTTCTCTTGTTGAATGCAAGTTTACATCACATTTTGAATTCGTCAATTTGGTCTATTAACGCCGACTAATTTGGCATGAAGCGCTTCTCAATGCGGCCGTTTTTGTTTGCAGCTCAACCATATTGAAGGAAAAAGAAAACACCGTAGGGTAAAAATTGTAATAACTTCCCAATATATTACTTAATATATGATTTTTAATGACGAGTACTCAATTGCAATTAAAAAACTTGCTTTATTTCACGATAATCTTACCATTTTTAGCTTTGTACATCAAACGAAAGCAAATAAAAAAATGTACCGTTACTTTCAGATTTCATTTCAGCTCCAGTTATACCGGAATTTTGTACACTGAATAATTTCATTTTCATAGGTACTGTGTACTACAAACCTATAACACACACTTTTGTATTTACGATGTATATTTAGACGCATACTAAAATAGAAGTTCGTCATTCTTTTCCGGTCAAAAAAAGCACTTCTGTTACTCTTGACATTTGATTTCTTACAAAGCAACACTAATTTCATGTGGAGACTATTTTGTCAACCTTGTGTGTAATTATATTCACATATACTTTGGCACAATACGTAGTATTGTAGAAATCTTAAATAGTATTTTCAGACGTCATCTTTAGATCTTTAGATCATTTGACATCCCGAATTTCAATGCCGTGAATAAACATAGATTTTATAAGATACCAATAAGATTATAAATAAAGTCATATCAAGTTTTACCCAATTTAGTCAGTAATAATCTGCACTCCACTAGTAAAAAAAATACTACGGGTTTTTTATCCATGTGCCGTCAACACCTTTTTGAAGAATTTGTGTATTTTTCCTATTTACAACAGTCAGTGTAACCCCATCTTAAATTTTAGTTTATATTGAAGGTGAGAAACCGGCTGACCAAAATTTTGTTTATTCTAGTTACAATTTGGAGTTGTTATAATTTTCATATTTTAAATTGATATGGATATTTTTTAAATATTATTTTGAAAATAATAAACGATATTTTGATATTTATGTGAAAATGTTTTCAATTTATAAGATTCTGCAATGAAAATTAATATCAAAAGTAGCTCTTTCTTTACCACAAAAAGGTTACTCACTTTTTGTGTATATCTGGATTATTATTTAGACGCCAATCGACGAAAAAATAATCAAATAATTAAAACAAAATTACTTTACGCCACTGAACCAATATTTCAATAAATTAACATTGTGCCATGAGGTGAAGAATGTTTTCATTCTTATAAATTAACGAAGCTAAAAAATACATTTTTATTGAAATTATTTACCTTATATCAACCCGTATTGTAGCTGCAAAATCAAACATGGTAAAAAAATGAGAGGTAGTATCGGTACACATATAAAAGATCTACTTAATGTGTTTGATTTGTGTAAATAAAAATAGTTTACAAATATAATAAATTTACTCTACTTATATTCTATCAACATATTTTCAAATGTTTTAGATGATATAACAAAAATTGAAAATAATTTATCATTATTTAATCCAGCTATAAGTTAAAATATATTTTATCAAACCCAACTTTGAATCATCTGCTAACAAAATTTGGTCGAATCCATTGCAATCGATCCGTCAAACAACCGTATAAAATTAAATCACTTTTTCGTTACCTGCACGTTTATTTATGGTTTGTTTAATTCACGATTACTCCGATTAATATTTCTAAATCACCATACGTTTTAAATTGAATAGTAGGAAATAAATAAAAAAGATTCATTTGCAGATCTGAAAAAAGACTGTCAAACGAATGAAATAATTTTTTATTTGAATTACTTTTTTTGTTTTCACTTGTTTTTGTCAAATCCTAAATTTAGAACAATTTAAATTATTAGTTCTGAAAACGTTCGCGAGGCGGCGCCTTATACTCGATATTATTTATCGCGCGACATGACAGTCTAAATCATACGGCTGGAATCATTTTATTTATTTTATTATTACAATATAACATAAAGAATCCTTTGTCACTATTCATTATTTTGTAGAAAAAAATTAGCTGTCTTGCTTAACTTACCCTTCCCAAAGGCATAAATAAAGCCACTGAATCACATATATTCGTCATTATAAAACTTTTGTTGATTTGTAGGATGAAAAAATCTTTCAGCTCTAAAATAGAAAGATTCATTTATATACCGACATATATTAAAAAAAAACAAAGTAAATAAAAATGCACCTATAAAAATAATTCTATGAATTATCATTTACGTAGAAGAAAAGGTGTGTCATCGTAATTCATTAAAGCATGTCTAAAATTAAAGTGTAAAACTTGCCAATAACCATACTACCGATAAGATTTTGCTCGGTTGACTTCCATCTATTTTTGTAAAGTTTCCAACGCTTAAATTTTTTAATCTTTTCTGCGTTGAAAAAGCTTGTAATAATTTGTATAAATTTGTAATATTTTTAACGTATATGTTAAACATAAGTTTTAAAAAAATGGTAATTTATCCGATGAGTGAAACTGATCTGATCTTAAATAAATAATATAAAATTGTAGGAATAGTACAATGCATTAAGATTTATTATTTACATAACAAGATCACTTACGAAACAGACTTATAAGACATAAGTTTACTTTATAAGATTGAATGTGCTTTTTTTTAAAAAAACTCCTTCGAGAATTATCACAGCACTATTAATTTTAAGATGATAACTCAAAGAATTTAAAACGCAAGTTTCTTTCAAAGTTCCGGTTGATCGGTCATTAATCGCAGTGCATTTTTGCATTATTTATCTCACGCATTTGCATTGAACAGATTTATTTATACTGCAAGTGAAAACACGACCGGACAATCTAGTTCAGTGCAAGATTCTTGGGAAAAAAGTGACATTCAAGCGTGCGTAAGGTTAGGCTTGGTCTAGCAAACACGATATTGCGGATGTCAAGTAAGATGGATGCGTTCCCCGCAACGAAATTATAATCATCTGTTCGTGCGTACAATTCCAAGAAACGTTCATAAACAGGGCCAGACTTCTGTAAACAAAATCAAAACCTATTTAGTAATAAAGGGTAAACAATATAATTCACAATTTATCTTAAAATTGAAAAACTTTAAGCAGGGAATAGCATCCCTGCATGCTGATAAGCGCCAAAATTTAAGCTAATTTCAAAATGGACGTTTGATTAGTCAAAGTAAATTACAAATTAATTAATCATTTGGTTACTGAAAGATATATCGGCTCAGCATCGCTACATAAATAATGCATCTAGCACATTTTAAGCTGTATATAATATATTGTTTCAGGGGTTTACAACATCGAAAAAAAATAAATAACATAAATGGTGACATATTTAAAAAAAAAACGCTATATTTGCACTATTTATATCAGACGCGCGACATTTTTCGCAATATTTTTTCAAAAGGCTCGGCAACCAAAGAGTTACAAATAAATTTATTAATTTGTAGTATAACAAAACTTCTTATTGACAAACACATCTTATAGATTTTACATTAAACGAAATTATTGATATAATTAAAATGTGTTTTTAATACATCGTGCATATGCCGTAGTTTGAATATACCATATGAAATATATGTCGAGTGTTAGTTCGAAAGGCTTCGCGGTGAGACAGCCTGCAGGCGGATACTAAATTCTTCTCAATAACCTATAATACAAAACCTGCACAAAAATTCATACCCGGATGCAATTTACATTAAGTCATTATAATATGATAAATCTACAGTCGATCTCTGTATAGCGTACATATTGGGATTACGCTATAGGGGACTAGGTGCCTATACAAAATTTGAGGTCAGGTTCTATCATTTGTTGTATTGTGTGAATTGCCAGAAACTGTCAAAACAAACATTGTTCCTATTTTCAAACAAAATATTTAATGATCTTGTATTCATCTTTGGCCTTAAACAGGTCTAACAAAGTCATGTAACAAACAACCAGTAACCATAATTTTATTTTATATTAATTTGCATGTATAGAATATGTTTGTATAATATAATATATTTATTGAAACCCAATTTTGATTTAAAAATGTAACGTTTTGTAAAACAAAATGCTATACGGGGATTGCCGTAAATGAAATAAAACTTTGATATGGGGAAGACGTTATAGAGGGGTTTACTGTATATATAAAGTTTAATTTAACGTCCAGTATTTGCTTCTGCCATGTAAATGACAATAAGTACGGCCCTGGTTTGTTAATATTACTCTAAATATTACTTTCAATTTTTTAAGTGTCAATCAAGTTACCAGAGTTATGACTTCCGTCATTTTATCAAAATATGTAATCTATTTTGTTTTTTTTTTCATGTTATTCGTACCAACGATGATGCTTGAATTAAAGTTTTAAAATCTCTCTTTACCTAGACAGAACAATAAGCGTTCTTGCTTTAATATAACAATACCTATAGCAAATATATATTTATCGGAATTGAATTTAATACAGATAAAGACTTTAAACGACAACGGTTTCACTGAGGAATTCCCTGAAAAGAGAAACAAAACTTTCCACAATTAATTTTTATAGTAAATTTCTTTTCTCTTCGACACTTTAACATCATGAAATTACTTTAAGGTAGAAGGAAGAAAATGTATATTGAAAATTTGTCGATGAAAAAGAAAAAAAAAAATTATTTGTTTTTTTTCACTCTTCACCAAATATGTATTTTCATCGTGCAATATAAAACATTTCAAAATACATGTTTCGTTAAGCAGGTATGCAATTTCGGTTTTGTTCAACTTTTTTAGGGGAAAATCATTTTTTTATCTCGTTACGCAATAACGTTATTTCAGTTTTGTTCATCTTCTTTTAGGGTAGGGGAATTTATTTTTTACACCGTCTATATGGGTAGTTTATATACAAATATGTACATATCATCTACTTTTTATGATCCATTTCTACGTTGAAAGCAATCACAATAATTATTTTTTTTTCTAACGTACATACACATGTGTATTGAATAAATATGTATGAGACTCATCGCAAAACGGGATAAATGTTTCTTCAAAAAGACTATTGGATATTTCTCTTCCCTGAACACCCAAAAGCCGTCCCTGTCAATAAATAGAAGTCATACAAAAACATTTCCATACTGTACTTATAATTATTAAGTAAATCAAGTAGCATTAAAGGGATTCTATTTTATTTATGATAACTAGTGTCAAACTTTTTCATTTTTTCATAAGCTTCAGACAATTTAAAATCCTAGTATTTATACTATACATCGACTTTCACCAATTCATAAAGTTCGGAATTTGTTTTGATTTACAGTGCAGTTCAATTTTCGCCAGCTTATATAGCTATAATCAAATTGGAACCCTATAAAACTATATTTGAAGCTTAAAATGAAATTTTACCATTGATCAAGCATGCGATTTTCATTCCATACGCAAATGATTATACATTTTATCGAATCATTGATATTTTAGAGAAAAGAATTATTTTGCGGGTATACATAAATACTAGAATGTAATGAACTCCAAAGTCATCGAAAACTCGTTTTCTCTATAATATCAATTACATATTCTTTGACGTATATTATTCTTGAAATGCATTTCATAAGAAAGTCATTTAAGTTGTTTATCGGAAGTATATTAACATTTAAAAATTAAAACAGATCTTATTTCATTTTATTTATATGGACACACATAAAACTCGTTTCTAATGCATTTCAGCATTCTTCGACACACTCAAAGGCAAACGGAATACTTGTTCATTTAATTAAATACCACAAACATTTCCTCACAATTCATCTTAAAATTTTATTAAATAATTATTGTCAATTCTTCAAGTTTTCACCACTACCAACAATCATTATATACTTGGAGGTAAATATTTTTTATTTTAAAGAATCCTCTGACATAGAAAATCGTTCACGATTATTCTTAAACAATGTGGAATATGTTTTTTTATTTTAATTTATGTAAAATATTAATTTAAAAAAATAATATGATATTCTTGTTGAAAGCTTTCGTGATAAAATTGAGTAGAAGGCTTAAATATGGATTGTCAATATTTTAATGCAACAACTGCGTCACTCATACCCATACGATTGCGGCGGTTTAGTAATGCATAGGTTAAGATGAACCGTGAAACAAACCCTGCTTCCGGCAAAATATTACAGATATATGGATATTCCAGGTTAAAGGGTTGATAATGGAATTTTTATAATTTCGGAAACCTTATTATTGAAATCAGACATAAAAATTTATTCACTATGATTATATGCAATTATTTCAGTTAACTTTTGATGATTAAAGGTTTTAAGAAATATTTGTACAATATTAAATCTTCTCACTTTTAATGTTACAGTTGAATTCTTTATGGAGTTGTGCAAAGTAAGGAATTTTATTTATTTAAATATTCCCTTATGATAAAAAAGTTTTAGAATTCAAATTTAAGACTTCTTTAAGTTAGGGCGTATGCCATATTTGATAAACTCAAATTTTATATTCCCGAAATTGAATTGAGTAGTCGTAGACATGATTTGTCTGAACAAGCTTACCAATATAAAAGAACATTAACAATGCTTAGCTGGATTGCTTCAGATATGTATTATATATTCCACGTGGACAAAGGTGGCTTAAGATGATTATTATTTTTTAATGTATTAAATTTGGTTTTCCCTGAGCTTGTTCGAATGGCATACTTGCTATTTCCAATTTTACTTTTTATGTACCGTTTATACGTTTAAAAAGCAATAAGTTTAAATAACTCTTATTAAAAAAAAAATATGAGTAATGTTGATTTGTTTCAAATTTTCCGTTTTCAATTGTAGGAATAATTTTATTTATTTATTTTATGTCATCAGTGACCTTTCAGAGAGTATACATAAACAACTCTTAGACCAACAAGCGAACTGATGTACATATTATTAGACGAATTCTAATATCTATGTTGCTTACAAAATGTAAAAATTTGTTTTAAAGCTAATCTTTTATAAATGATTAATATTATTTCCGTCATATCTGACCATAATAAAAACTCAATATTTTTAACTATGAACTTTTTTAGTGTGTGAAGTGTGATATCAATATATTAATCAAAATAAACACATAGGTAACCGTTTTATTAACAATTACTTTACAAGATTAGAAATAAAAGCTAACCACATCAAATCAAGTAATCTGACCATAACAACGGTGCAGCGAACTCTAGCAGGCCATTGTCAACAAAACAGACAAATTCAAAGCATCGTTAAGATGACGTTAGTGGTTTTAAATTCACAAAAAAGTGTTTTTCCGGAGAATTTTTTTAAATAAAAGTCATTTGTTTGGCATTCAACTTGATTTCTTGTCATAAATATTATTATTTCATAAAAATTCTTAGGCATCACGAACCATTTACACGATTTCTTTTCAGCTATTCATATTTAAATGTGAATTTTAACACTCAAATTGTATAGCAAATAATTTCTTAAAAATATTTAAAAAAAAAATTGTGGATATGTGTTCTTTACCCACAGTATTCAAATGAAGAAAATATACATTCCATAATCTTAAATTGAATAAAAATTATACTCGGTTACAAAATATCTCGATAAGTGAGCAAAAAAAAATTATTAAAATTTTTGAATGTAAATTATTTTTTATATAATTTTCATTTAAGTGGCATGAAAAGAACTCGATATTGAAACTTCTCAGCTGGTTGTAAATAATCAAGCTAACATCCTTATGTATTGTGTGTCCATGTATGTACATATATATGCATGTATTATACATGTGTTTGTGTGTATGTGTGTAGGTATAGTATATAGAATTATATACATGTATGTATATAGTGTTTACGTGAACTGACTTTACTACGGATTTCTCATCTCTGCAGCGACTACTTCCCATCGAAAACGACGGAAACGCAACAAAACACCAATACACAAGAGATGAAAGAAACTCATACTTTGAAATTGACATAAAAACACAGGTTAAATAAGTAGTGTATAAATAAAAAAAATCCGATAGAGTCTAATGTTGCTTATAAAGAATGAACCTGTCATTAATTCTCACATAAAAGTTAATTTTCTCAAAATATTCTAATTACAATATTTATACATACTTTATTTCTAATGATTTTGCATTAATTTATTACAGATATTCTACTAGAGAAAACATTACTTTTTATCAAGTTTTCTAATCTAAAGAATCAACCCGAACTCAAAGTTAATCCTCACACAAAGTATCAGTAATTGATAGTTAATAAAATCATACGTATAAATATCAAAACACATGTTTTCAATGTCCATTATCAAATAAATAAATGCAATAAAATTAATTGCAATAAAAAATGCAACTGAAATCTCACTTCAATGTTATTAACATTCTTACGTTTCTCGCTAAAGTTCAACTCAAGGCCGGTCGTTAAACACTTTCGATCACAAGTGATGTTTCAAAACTTTTTAAAATAACAGTTAAAACATAACACCAAAAATTCTAGCCATATTTTGTATCACATTTCATACATATATAACGAATTTCGTTGATGTATTTTATAATGTTATATTGATACGATAATAGTAATTAATTAAGTATTACCATATGTGAAATAAGTCTCTACTATCAAATAGCAATAAAAATATATATTGTTTTTTGGTCAGTTTATCATAGTAAGAGACGGAAATGTATAAATTTATTTATCAAGTAATTTTTTCGATAATTAAGAATCTTGGAGGTAAAACCAAACAAAAGGAAACTGATAGTACTCTCTCAGTCGGCCATGTTGACAGATCATTCACTATTAGTCGCCCATAGACTAGAAAACATTTTGTGGAATAAGATTTTATTTTTAATGATTTCCACAGGTTCAAAAATAAATTAAAGATTCATCACTACTTATATTTTTTGGTTATATAACAACATGTGGATCACAAAAAGCCGGCGGAACAACGAATTACCTGATATGAATTTATATAATTTAACGCATTTTATTTATTTTTTTTAAATTAGTCTCATGTTTTGTAGCTATGGTAAGACATTACATTATGACAGATGTTGTACTGCAATAACATCTCTTATTATAATCACAAGAATAGGAAGATAGGCCTATGATAGCAATAGTGGTAAACTAATCGTTCTCACAGTGTGTCGTTTTTAGAATCGGGTGAAAAGTTTTTAATTGAGATATAACATAAATTTATGACTTCAAAAACAAACCTCTCCTTAGATTAAAAAAATACAATTTATGAATCGGCACTGGCTGAGATTCGAGCCGATGACCAATAAAACCAATAAAACGACACTGACTTCTTAACTGAAATTTTTCCTAAAAAATATTTTACGTAGACTTCAAAATACATTGAGACTTAAAGAGTTTGACACATTAAAAAATCAGGTGTTGTAAACTTTACAATTGATTACACAGGGAAAAACAAACAATTATGTATAATTGGATTTTAACAAATGTGTTTTCTAGAATTAAGATTATTTTTTTTCACCACGAAAAAGGATTGTTAAATGTTTCGCCACAGGCGAGTTTGTACTGTACTAATGACACGCCTAAGTGATTATTAATGTAGCATCAATCATTCTTACAATATGTATTTAAGAATAGAGTATATTTATTTTACATGACTTATTATTAATAGCTACAAACCGCAATGAGTAATTATTGATGATATTTACTAGTATTTTAGGTGGTTGTTGAAATACTCTTCAGCTACAAATATTCATTATATTTCAGAGTAATTAATTTTGATTAGTTCAAGGAAGTGGTGTCGAAAACATTTTAAATGTGGAAAAAATGAAAATATTTATAAATATTCATCAACTGTTAAACAATGTCTATACGTCGTGTGTATTTTAACTTCAGTTTGCGATCTATATTTAGTCACAATTCGGAGGTACATTTCATCGGAACGTATTATTTACATTGTATTTTTATATATTCGCAGATATTTTTGAGAAAGTTGATTAAAAGATTGAAGTTGTTGTATAAAAAACTAGTTTACTTACTTATTGTGTCCTTAAAACTGCAATCGAATATCAAAAGGGATTAGTACAGTATACCAATCGTCACGTATTTTTGTGCAGTTTATATCATTCATCATCATTATCAGCCGGGGTCGATCCACTGCTGGATGAAGGCCTCCCCCTGTTTTTTTTTTTTTCAGGGGGGGTTTTGGACATAGCAACACCACGCTGCCCAGGCGAGTTGGTCTTCGGTTTTCTGTCTGGGTTTTCCTTCCCAGCAGTTTATATAATTTTATAAAATGTTCAGGTTTTGTTCCACTCATCACGACTATGTTATATTAAGTTAGCGGCTATGAGATAGACCAGGCATTATCGTTTTATTAATTGATGGAATTATCATGAAAAAAAATCCCAAATATCCTTCTACCAAGAATGGACAGTTAACTTCTTAAAGTCTTAGAGTCTTCGCACTTTCAATGCTAAAATAAATAATTTGCAATATATACATTATAGATATTTTTTAATAAAAATTGAAATAATATTGAACGTCGTTGCAATACGACTTTCATACTTCTTCATACTCATCCCGAATTTTATTCGATTTTATATGGAGATAAGTTTATATGTAGCTTTCGAAGCTTTAAAACTGCTTTTATCATATTCATTTAACATTAAATCAACTTCGTAGGTGGTGCTATTAGCAGTGGCTGTCAGACGTATACTAATATTGTTGGAATGGCCATAAAATTTCTTCGGGTCGTAAATCCGTGTGAAAATAATTACCGGAAAGGTCTCATTAGAAATGTTCACCTTTACCTAAGTGTATAAGGAAAAATCATTTCTTTCATTAACAAAACTGTGTTTTTTTTTGAATTTAATAAGATATTTTGATGAATTTATAAAAACGGAACGCGCATATTTTAAATCACCGATAATTCAAAAAAAATATTTTATAGACAATAAATATTAATTTATCGATTCATAAAGACATCGATCTTGCACGAACAAATACTCAATTTGAATGTCAGTAGAAATTTTATTGGAACGATTCAGTATTGAGTGATTCTTTCAGATATTTGAATGATATGCTTGGGATGAATATATTTCAAACAATAATTAAAATTGACAAGCCAATAACATATTTTTTCCAGAGTTTCTTCTTATTATACAATTTACGCATACTGATTATTTATTAATTAGTTATACGCCGTGTAAGGAAAATCTTTCAATAAACACAATATTTCTCAAAAATGATAATGGCTTTAAAAATGTCATTTGGCGCTAATTTTTTTATTCTCTTTACATGAGATAAATCTTAATTTTATTTTTAAAACACCCGGATAAATAAAATTGAAAATATCTGGGCTGAAATTATTTTGAACACAATTTTGTCATACTTTACTACCGATCAATGCATTGTATCGCAAAAAGTGTTATACGTCCAAAATATCAATTATTAATGTAGCAGTTTTTTTTAATATTTTTTAATTATGCATCAAACATCAATTTAAAATTAAAATAACAAACAACCATGATTATTCTATGCAAAAAGAATAAGACAATATTGAAGTATTTTTAAACCGTATTATTTATTAACTTCAATATTTCTTTTGAATAGAATTTGATAGATGTTTTCACAAACACCGATTGGTCGTGATGTGAAATTTGTTATCCTATTCTTGGTTTGTGAGATATATCAATTCTAAAAAATATCATTTCTACATTCTAATGACTTTTGAATTCGGAATTAGCTTTGTGATCAAGTGTTTTGAGATATGTCACGTTTTAATACAATTATATTTTTTCAATTCAAAATAACTAATAACAGTGAATACATTTTAAATGTAACACATTATCTCGTTTCCTAATACAAATAAATTTCTACAAATAATTAAAACTATACCACGCCAAAAGAAATATTTCTCTGTCACTTTGTTTAATTATCTTTTCAATTAACGGATAAGTGTAAAATTTTATGATGTCATGACATACAGAAATATAATATGTAAATAAAATATTATACTTTTTTAAAGCTATGCTTTTATCCTTCGTTACAGGTTTTATAAATGCCAATAAATTTCAATGGTTTCCGCAAAGGATTGACAGCAAAAAATATTAAATTGATCGTTTTAGAAAGTTTGTAGTTTTTCCGACAGCTTGTTAGAACATCAATTTCATCATTCAAATATGATAATTTTACAAAATCTACTCCAAATATTAGTTTATTAAACGTGAAATTGTTATTTAATAGTAAATTGCTATATAATTAATCAAAGAATATATCGAAATAATTGATAAAAGTAATAAATCTTTTTTTAAACAAAGCCATAAAAATAAACAGCTCTTGCACGATCGAAGTTAGTTTAATTTCTACTATCGTCTCTTATATCTATACGCTATTAATCAATTGTAACTTAATTTAATAATTATTTTCAATCGATGAATTCGTAGGTACTAGAGCAACATAATTAACTGCGATACACAAACAAGGCTCTGAAAACTCTCTCTCAGTAGCCGACCCACGCGAAAAATAAATGTGTAACATAACATAATGTAACATGTAATCAAATATGAAACAGTTATATAAAACGTCCGATAGTGTCGTTTCATTTCGTTTTTTAATATGCACACATGATTTATTATTTTGCGACCATTGCATATGTATATATATATGTATGTTTGATATTTCAATTAAATTATGTGTAGTTTTTTTCCCATAACGCTAAGTTTTAAGGAAATTTACAATGTAAGTTCAAATCTATGACTTTGATATCCAAAGCGTAATGAAATAAAGATGTACTATTATTTGGTTAAAAAAGCGCTTTTTTATACACTCAGTTTAAAATTACCTAGATACGACATGTAGCACAACATCAATGGCTATGTTATGCATAAATCGTGCGCTAATTAATATCCATAAAAATTTAACGCGAACAGAAAAAGGTGTATGTGATATAAGGGTATGATGTCATACTTGCAGGTCGGAATTTAAAAGTATAATGGTTTTTTTCTGGACATTACAAAAATACGAAATATTCATATAGGACATAATTTATACGTGTGATAGTTTCTTTTGCTTACTTTCAATCTTAGTATTAGTTTTACAGACATGCTGATTTTTTTATATCCAAATTGTATACCGTGGCACATTAGAGTGCAGAAAGAAATCTAAGTGTGTGTCGCAAAGGAGAAAGTCCCAAACTTCAATAATGCTAATTCATTGCGATTTTAAATTAATGCAGCTTCCAAATATTCAAATATTCTACTTTATTTAAAAAGTCTTTCTCACTATACAATACTACCATTTGTCTGCATTTATCCATATAAAATACTTCAATGTTCAAAAAATTGCTACTTAAACTATGATGTACATACAGTGTACACTTCCTAAAACGAAACCAATTTTATATACCAGTGCGCCGTGAAGTAAATACATTTAGCAGACACATTTCAAATAAACGACATATAGAAAATATATTCTCACGCTTGTAAAATATTTGTTGAAAATATAACATACTCTTGCGAAAACTTGAAATAGTTTTCGATTGATTTAGTCAAATGCGTTACACATTACTTTTTAGTAGAATTTACGGTAACTGGTTTACCCGCGTTAGGTGAAAGTGAAACTGTATCAAAACATCACTAGAAAAGTGTTTGTGAAACATCTGAGTCCATCTGAGACCGGTCGAAAGAGATTACACCTTGCTCTGAATTGGCCACTTTCAATCTTTCCACATACCCTAGTGTTTTATTTTAACGGTCGGTAAAACAGTTACCTTCTACGTAGAAAACTGCACCAACATTTCAAATACGACCAGCATGTCTGTGACAGGTTGTAAATTTTATTTAAATAATAAAATAGATATATTTATATCTCTGTTAATCTGTGAAAATACCAAGAAATGAGAGTTAATTTTAATTACTCTTAATAAAAATAATTTAAATAAAACTTTATATTTATTATGCGCCATCTTGATGTTTTCAAAAATGCCTGAGAAAATAATAAAATATTTAGGTCATAGAGATGGTAAGTATCCCTTAATTGTTATACATATTGAACGAAAAAATGTTTGACTGTGGGACTATATATTCGATACATCAAAATGACATAACAGATCATCATCATATATAATCACTTTATCAGATGAAATATACTTCTACGCGGAAAATATATTTTTACGAATATATACAGTGATTAATAAAAATTGTCGACTGGATAACTATATTTTTTCAACTTGAATTAGTAAAACATATTTATTGATTGAATTGGCATTCACTTGGTAGAACTCCATTATAACACGGTGGAAAAATAGCAATGTATTGTATACAAATTTTGTAGAACTAAAATACATTGCTATTTTTTCACCGTGTTAGTAAAACATACTTCACTAGTCAAAATACATTTTCGCTTGAAATATTCTTTCACTGATACATATTCATACACAGGCATTTATATAGCATAAAAAATAATACTTTTCGTCCACAAGTTTTTCATTTTGTATGATGATCGTCTAGGCCTAGTTCAGTATTCCGATGCAGAGAAACCCTGATTTTTCAATCTCGCATTTGTTGGATTTTGGTATTTTTTTAAATATGATATCTTATTTTCCACTGCTGTCTTAGATTTTAGATACTTTCTTGCATTAACATCTTTTACTAAGACTCATAAAAATAATATTACATTGTATAACATACCAATTAGGATATATTATATTTCATACGTCACTTCAGAGGTTAACATAATATTTTTCATATCGAATTAACATTCAAATATTGAAAAACTATAAGTACTATAAACTGGATAAAAGCACATTTTACAACATCACGCAAAACATTGAATGATAATGTCTACAAAAAACCACTAAATATTTTTATCGTATGGCTATGCAATAACAAATCATCTTCGAAACAACTACTTAAAATTCATTGCGTATCCCACAGTACGTTTGATTGTGTTACATTTAATTTTTCATTGAAAAATTACTAAAATATATTCATATCACGTAAGACTACAAATAAAAACCCTCCACTCTATTTTTTATTAACCAGATTTTAATTTCCAAACATTTAATCGATATTTACAATTTCACAACTTAGTCAGTTTTAACTACTTTATGAAATATAAAAAAACATGATTTTAACGTAGCTTTTTTTTCCTCTGAAAATCTACGTTAAAAATGGTAGGTTGAGTACAATTTTCTGGCTGTAAACATTATTTTTTTTTACCATTATACTTAATCCATAAATTGTTTATAAAGTAGCTTGAATAGTTTAATGTGATATTAAAATAGTATTTGGAACTCGACTATTAATTTAACTGTTAGATTTCATCGTATACCTCGAATCTCATTAATATTTTGAATGCAATCTATAACGAAGTACACGTATATAACCATGTCGTATCTTCATACAAAAGAATAATAGTAATTTGTCAATTGATAAATAAGGTATTTAACACAAAAATATGTATTTTTCAAAAATTTTATGTCTGCAAAATACCATACATATCTTTTTCATTAAACAGCCTGCATAAATCAGTATTTAAAATACACATGTGTCTATTTTAAAGAAAATATTTTAAGCGTTCGATAGAATTGAATCATTTCATTTCACTATTCAAAATAAATTGATTGTTTTATCTGACACTGGTCTAAAATTGTTTACACTTGAAGAAGTGGCTAATAAATTGAATCTTATATCCTTATTTACAGCAACTAACCACAATCATTAAGATATGCAGTTATTTGAGGTGGCCGCCGCGTTGAATTTATTCAACTCTCACTGTCAGACGGTTTTACTATTGATGTTAAATTTGCAAGTACAGCAACCAGAAACTGGCGCTGTGGCTGGTCGCCTTTTTCTTCTCGACAACATCAAACTTGAGAATCACGTCTGCCGCGATAGCCGGTGTAATACATACATGTTACCTGCATTCGTATTGCAAAATATGCTTCGATAAGGATGTACCTAACTTTTGTCGGATTCATTTGCTGAATCCGACATAAAACTTATGATAAAGATCTTTGTGCTAAGTAGGAATTCGATTATTTCATTGCGTTCTTCTATTTACCGTGTGCTTATTTTGTATAATTACTTTTAGTTTATAAATAGAATGCTCTTAAATCGTATAAACGAGATCGAAATATTATCTTTTCATTTGAAAAAAGGATGTCTGAAAACGATTAACATTTATAAAATAATAAAAAAATATTCAACAATTTATCAGGAATTGTTCAAAATTAAATCTGAAAATAATAAAATATAATCTTATAAATAGAAGCTTTGATTAAATCACTAAAACAAATGAGCAGAGCGCTCTCAAAAAATGTTAGACAATATATTTTTAACTAGAAATGAAAGATTTAGAAAGTAGATCAGAGAAAAAAAATCAATGAAAATGTAAAATGCTGATCAAAGATTTGTTTCCATTATTATTTCAAAAACTTTAAAATGTTTATCTGATTTTTGTGAATATGAAAAATTTTGAAGGAAAATGCATGGCTGATTTGAATATTTTTAGATGGTTTTTATAGTACAATTCATTATGCACTATGTGCGATAGAATTGTCTCTCACTTTTCTGTTCTTTGATGTGCATTGCAATTTTTCGTTTTAATTTCTTTCAAAGCTTTCAAAATAAAAACGATCAAATCAATCTTTCTATAAAAGAAATGGTTTGTCATGAGTAAAGCAGTTTTAATTCTTTATCTTTTAATTAATTAAAATACGAATTATAGAATTTTATTTTCAATATATTTAACACATCTCTGCAGGAAACATTATCATCTAAAAATAATTTATTTTATCTGAGTTTTATATTTTGATAATTAATATATATGTAATGTTTCTTGACAAGTTCTCAGATAAGGGTTCAATTGTATTTTGCTGTTACGTTTATGATGAGGAAAAATATGCCACCAAATATTTTTACTCAAAATTTGACGTATCACTCAAATTTAACATGATTAGTTTTTTTGCTTTTATTTTCACAGAAACTTTTATTTAAAATTTCTAATCTTGCCTAAGTAACACAAATATGACTATATATTCTTTCAACGAATTCAATAAATTTATTACTTCTTGTCGAATAAAAAAAATGTTGGTTACTCTATGTGACAACCCTGCCTATAAACTTGATTTGACACCATAGCCTTCATTATAATACACGTGACATTTGAATCTTCGAATGCAGAGCAAAATAATTGAAAGTATCTTGACTTAGATCCGGAATAAGATTAGTCTTCATAAACTCATTGTTATGTCAATATGATGTATTAATCTCACTTAACTGTCAACTTTGTCTATATTATTGTCTATATTTGTCTATATTGCTTTTCTATATAATCACTCACGGCATTAAAATTGAGAAAGTTTAGGTACGGAACCTAATTATTCATAAGCGATTGACGAGTTTACTTATGAGAAACATAAAAAAGAAACTAACTGATCGATTAAATCATAAAAAATCTTCTATAGCCTCAATAATATATTATAAATAACTATTCCAGTAATTTTTATTCCGAATGACTCATCATATTGTATTTCAACGCACCGGCTTATCGAAGGAACAATTTTTGTATTAAAAAATGAATAAGCCGTGAGCCATTGGTACACAACCTTTTTGAATGAAGGGCTTATTTATTAATTCTCTATTATTTGCGAATCACAGAGAATTACATGTTTTAAAAATAATCCTATAAACCAATGCTCCGTAACCTTATCTAGGACACACCAAAATTCTTCCTAGAATTCCGCGGCACGCCAAAATCTAAGGTGCATAAAATTTGAATTTTTACAAGTTTGTACGATTCCACAATTTTTGTCACTTACGACTCGGGTTTCGCCTTTCGGCATCTTCATGCATTCTATCACATGGATGCAACAGAAATGACGCTAAAATGTATAGTTATTAAATTGATACACAAATTTTACAATAAATTTTCGTTTTTTATTTGTAAGTATACATACACAAAACTATAACATATTTATTTTTATGCAATCATAATTTTTAACATAAAAAAACTAATTAATATGATACCTGCGTGCTTCTTTAAATGAACACAAAAATTTTATATTATGCTCAATATTTGAAAGCGTATCCCAAAGTACTTAGTCAAGATCTTCTAAGTGTAACCGTTTATCGATTTTAATTTAATTATTAAGTTTAAATATTTATTCTATACTATATTTGGAAAATATTATGAAAAAATAGTTTTTGCATGTATTGTATATTGAATATTTAATAAAAATTGTAATGTCAAATACATTTTATTTGACCGTGGCACATCTGTCTCTGGCTCACCTATTTTTTTCTCCACTCTGCACTATGTTCATATTTTCACAATGGAACTTTGTATTAACTCTATTGGGATTTGTAACGCTGCATGCAGGCAGCAAGTATTTTGAAATCTGGTTAAATTTTTGTTATAACTACAGTACTATATTTCAAGCAGTTTTTATGTTGAAACTTGTTTGGTTTTCATAAGGGAAACGCTTTCTCGCAAAACTAAATGCTTCCGAAAAGACTTGCACAAAACGTAACCGTGTTACGTAGAGCAGTAAATTGTTCATCGGGGAGATATTTTTAAAAATAATTTGCATTATGTTTTTAGTCAGTCACGATTTATATGAAAAATTTTGCTACCCACATTTTGTTCACAAACATACAATTTTTTCGTATTCAATTATGAATTTGGTGATGAAGTACTTTTTATTTTAAGCCACAACAAATGGCATTTTGGTCCACATGCGTCTCACGAGTCGCGGTTTGTGTATCAATGTTATAAACACCGATCCTAAAACCGCGGTTTTGTTTCCTGATATCAAATAATTAGCACGCAAAAATTAATAAGTTAATAAATTACACTAAAAAAATATGTTTATTCTATTGCTTTACAGAGAACTGTGATGGAAAGAAGAAACAACGAGTGAACACACTTATAAAATGGTGACCTCAATTATACTTTTAACGAAAATTACAATAAAAATAACATCTAAAATCATTCAATCATAGAATAATTCTTAGATTGATTATTTTTAAATCAAATTTACGTTAGTTTAATATGAAATGATGAAACAAATCAATTAAATGTTATTTCTCTTTTATCTAAAAACTATATTGGATTAATTTGATATACTATATGAAAATATTGCAAATACATAAATTATACACGGCGATGGCTAAAATACTATAAAACAAAATTTAACTCCCATACAACGTCTAATACACGGCTTAATACCACAAAAAAAGATGTTCTTTAATAAAACGTCTCATATTTTTTACATAAATTATTAAACATTTTTTTATATAATATATACATATTATTTTATAAAAATTAATTATTTTTAGTGGTGGATACAACATGGAAAACATTAGACATTTCCAATAAAACATATTTTTTTAATGTTATAATTATTGTGTTTCTGTCACGTGATCAAAAGAAAGTAATGAAGGTATCTGAATAGAATTTATTTTACAATAACTGTTTTTTTAAGCCGCATCCTCACTTTTTAATAATGAGAGAAAATATGGAAAGAATAAAGCTAAGATTGAACTAGTGGTTAGCTATTAGGTACCGTTACGCCCAAAGATCGGATGGGTGGAAAGATTTTTTAGTCGTTGGAGACACCATGTCTTCGAACGGAAATCCATAGATTGAATTAACTCGATCCATAACGGCACCCAACGAAATTGACCAACGTACCACAGATTTGGCATAAAAGTCTTTTTACCGCATATATTATCGTAACCACTATTAAATTTAAGTAAAGCCATCTAAAAAGATTTTTATTTGCATAGGTACATGTTAAACAAATGTATCGTGACATACAACAAATTAACATTCTTGGAAGCATTCGGTATGTAGAGATGCATTCATACAAAAACAGATGGCACCAAATCGGTAGAGAGAGTGAATTTGTTGTTTTAGATATTAAGGCAAAGTTTGCGGGAACATTTAATTAATTGAAGTAATAAACATGAAATACTGCATTTTCTAATTGATTTGAAAAAACGTAATTTTAAGTTTCTCACATATAACATGTTAATATTTGAGAAAGTATTTTGTGGCTTTCAAATACCAAATAACATCTTCATTTCAATAATATTTCTGTTTTAAACTATCTAAATCCAAGCGAACTTACTTAAACGGTTGATTTCAAACCTGTAGCATGTCGGTAAACTTCTCAAACACCTATATAGTAACGCAGGATAAACAAGAGTGTGTGTTTTACGCATTTCTACACCATTTATTCTATCGATGTTAAGCTTTACAAATTTATTGAGTACGCTCTCTCAAATGTTTTGGCATACCATTCCTTCCAATCTCCGCTTCCTCTCCTTAAAATCAATAAAGAACTTAACAATTTCTCAACACTTCGTCCCCCACTCCTCTCCCAAATAGAAAATAAATATAACTATAACGTACGTAACTCATAAATTTTGTAGAACTAAAATACATTGCTATTTTTTCACCTTATTATAATGGAGTTCTACCGAAGTAAATGCCAAATTCAATTAATAAATTCATTTTACACCAAACAAGGAGAAAAAATAATAATGTACTTTAGTTCTATATTATTTAAAAGGTACGGATTACGGACGAGGGCATAAGCCGAAATGGCTATCATCATATCTTATATATAAAAATCAATGTATGTGTGTCTGTTTGTCTTATATGCATTACTAAATCATTCATCCGATCGATATGAAGCTTGATAAATTTATTGAGTACACTCCCGCAAATTTTTTTAGCATAGCACTCTCTCCCTAAAACGTAAATAAATAGAATTAAAACGACACTACTAACAATTAAATTGTTTGTTATCATAACGAGTTGCCTTGAATTGTCTTACTTTGAGATCGCAGCAACGCGCGACGCGTCATCTAGTAATACATAAAATTTTATATAACTTTGCCTCTGAAAGAGTCTCAACACGTGTCATAATTAATAAAACAATACGTGAAACAATGAAATTTATTTTTAATTTTATTATTTTTAAAATAAACTTCCAGAAAGATGCCGCAGAATCTATCGAAAGTATTAGGTATTATTGTCATCATTCCTAATTATTTTGAAATGAAATTTTTATGAATTACAACCATTTGTCGTAGAACTACTAATTGTTCAATAAGATGATCATGTATGCTGTATACAACGATTTAAAAAAAGAGTAAACATATACTCCATTTCCCGATAAATGTGTATTAACATACATTAATCCATATCTCAAAATTTTCGTTTTGGGTTAATATGACCCATATTTAAGCTCAACCGTTGTATAAATTAGTAACATAAAAATATTTTTTAATATTGCAGATGTTCATTGAAAGATAAATAAAAAAACAATAAAGCATATGGCTCCGCGTTGTCATTCAAATTCGTATTTCAAAAGTCTTTTGTATTTTTTTTATGCAGTCATCTATTTTGAGCTGTTAACTAATTTCATAAAAGTTTTTAGCGTAAGAAATTCAAATCATTAAAAAAAACACTAGTTTTTCATGGCCTAGCCAGTTATCGAATCAATCAAGTTTTTGATCTCAATAAAATAGTTGTCAACGATTTTTTTTACATAGTGCCAACATTTGCGAAAGAGAATATAACGACAAACAACTGTTATGGCTGCATCAAAAAGTGTTAACCTAATTTTTTAATTAGTTAACATAATTATCGTAATTGGTCACATTAAATATACGAGCTCTTTAATTTTACACCACTAAGTCAGATAATCTAATAATAACTAACTGGTTGTCTCCATTTAAAAAATATTAACGATAAAAAATGCAATTCTTTTTGATGCAAGGAATAAAAAGCATAAAACATTGTCTATTTAAAAAATATATCGAAATTTTAATAAAACGTTCATAATGAATGCATGGTAATAATGATAGTATTTATTAATTAAATACTTCAAGTTCATTTAACAAAACAGATTTAATCTTATCAATTGATATATGGTACATATTATTAATTCATCATACATATATATACATATATAATTTCTTAAATAGTTATTGTTGACCATATACAAGTCAAATGTAAAATATAAAGACTTTCCTTTAATCAGTTTTAATGTGTTTAACTGTCACTTCTTGGTGGAAAGGCATTTTAATTTAAAAATAATAACACAACGTTTAGTATTATTTCTACAATTTAATATATTTGTTATTATAATTGTAATTTAATAATTATGTTTTAACTAATTACTCTCACGAGATGAGAAAAAACGGTCTTATTCTTAAAAATATTAAATCGTGGAATAATAATGTTTGTTTTAATATTTTAATATTACTTTGTTAAACGTGAATTCTTCTGCTGCAAACAAAACCATTTTTCCAAAACATTCATTGTTTCTCAACGGACGACTGTTTGGAATACTTCTTCCTTACTTTGGTTTATGTTTAAAAAATACCGAATGATCTCAAATTGATTTCAAATTTGTTTGAGCAGAATATCTGCTGTAACCAATCTAAATATAATAAGAAAAAATCTCAAAATTATTGTTTATAAGATAAATGCAGTTAACTGACCTTACTCAATTTAATCAACCAAATTATATATTGTAAAAAAATCAAAACAACTTTCTCATAAAATTGATTCTTATTTGATTCGTATTGGAACTCAAAGCAACAAATACCCGTCGTGCCTGATATTTATATTTGTGCTTGTTTTTTACGCGTAGAAATCTGTTTCAAAAACTTTTATAACTATTAAATAATTATATTTTTATGTAAGTATGAAAATTATTTTATACATTAAATGTTGAAACTAATACTATTATATAATTTGATGTTTGTTTTCTCTCTGAATTCAGTAGATCAAGATATTTGACATTCATTTATTTTTCGTTTTTGTCAATCTCCAAAAAATTTGACTGATAACCACTTGATGCAAGTCGCATACAATCGTCGAAATGATTCTATGCGATTTGCATCTAGATTTTAAATTGTATATAATTCATGGGAAATTTCATTCAAATTTGCACTTTAAAAGCACTGTGAAACCCGTCGGGAGACATTATCAAAAATACGGATATTTAACCGGATTCAATACTTTCCATACATCAGTTTTTAAATTGACCACGTAACATCGTTTTTGAATTCAATTAACTGTAATTATATAGCATAGTTCCAGTTGTAATCCATCATAGTTATCCATTGAAAATAAAATTGCTTTATTCTCTGCCAGATCTGCGATTATATTTCACTGATCTTTTTTTCTTGGTGCGTTTCGGGATTGACCAAATTATGGGTTTCAATCGACACCTATACAGTGGATGCTCATCACGTGACGTTTCCACGATTTCGTGTCACTTGTTTTTGCATGAATTTTTGCAACTTTGATCCAATATTTCACAATTTATTTTGTGTTTTAGCTATTTCCTGCGGGATAATCTCTCTTATTTTTCTGATATTTCACCTGGAATATTAAAAAAAATTTCAGTGACTAAATATTATAGTTATAATTGTTGAACTAGGCTGTGGCATCAAAGTGGTCTCAAAGCTCAAATCTACAATCTGAGACAATTATGAATATGAGAATGTGTTATAATATGTGGAGTATTTTTTAAATTAATTAAAATTTTCATTTCACTGTTTTTTAACAATTCTAGTACACTCAATATCTGTATCCGGGAAACCAAGGGCCTCAAGTTTATTTAGAAAATTTAATATGAAGAAACAAGACAATGTTTTATTTTGAATATGTTAAATCACTCACAGCGTTCATTACGTTATTTTTTGTAAAACTCTGGATCGGAATGTGTCCACACTATATTATTTTTTTAATTTCAAATAAGTGAAATAGTAAAAAAATGTAATTTATTACACACGCTAATAAATGCATTAGTACAATTCAATCTTCTATTATTATTCATCATATTTAATTTCACACTTGCGGAAATCGATAATAATTATAATTTTTTATCTCTGATCTAGGTTACCGTCTTAAGAGTTTTTGTGTATTTAAAAATAAAGTCAGGTTACACAAAGTGATGCATTCATCATGTCGAAATTTTGAATTATACTTATGATCATTGTCTTAGTGAATACGAAATTATTTCACACATTGTGTAATGGCAGAATTATCTCATAGCACTGTAAAACACTTCTTAAAATGTATTTCTTTTCAAGAATGTTTATTATATTATATTTATTTAGTAAAGACAATTTCTATATACGCATTTGAAGGTTCATTTATTTCTATCTTCTTTGGCAGAATACCATGAGGAAAAGGTTTGCATTTATACAATTACTACCACAAGAACTTTTTTAAAGAATATTTATCTAATATAAAAAAATACAAAGACTTACAATTTAGAAGCTTTCTTTCAGTATAGACAACGATATGTCATTACACATATAATATATCTATCAATAAGGATCTTCGCAAATATTTAAATTAAAATTCTATATTTCCTGCATATAAGCTTTTAAAATTTTTTCAGGATATTTTTTGTTATTTTATTTAAACTTTTGTAGATTTGTTTTAACTATGAAAAAATTCCACTTTACTTTTTTACCCCAATCCAATCAGGTCAACATACTTAAAAAAAATTCATAGCTTGATATTTTTAATGTTCGAAAGCTTGATGTGTGTATTATCTTTTTCTGAACAGATTTTATATTGCTCTTAGTTCGGACCAAGCACAACCGTGAGTCTCATACTTTTCGCATTGAATTGAAAGCCGATTTTTTTTTTTTGAGACTTTTTACTTATGACAGCATTTTACTATTCAGGATATACCCCTTGGATTGACATATAAAATACCCGTTCTATAAAAATGCTCAGATATTCCATAAACCATTTTTTTCTGTTTTTTTAATGTTTTTTCTCTAAAATTAAAACAACTTATGTCTAATTAAGCATTCAGACTATAGTCAAAGTAGTCAAATTTACACCGTGAGAGCAGACATCTTCGTCGTAAAGTTTGCTTTTAATTACTTAATTTTTTTATTAGCAATATATTGTTCTTCGGTGATTTAATGTAAGTATGTTAAACTAATAAAGCAATATGTAAATTCATATTTTCAAAGCATGAGCATAAACCAAATATTTATTTCATGTGGTATTACACATATTTTTTTATTACTGCAGTGATGTTTGTATAGTTTATTAGCCAATAAAACAAAAACACTTAGCAGAGTTTTTACTGTCGATAGAGATGGAGAAATTAATTGCTTTTACTTGCTACATTGCTATTATTTAAAAATACTTTCGTTCGGTGAAAAAAATGTTGATCGAATTTTTTTCGTCTCAGTCTATTTTGATAAATTGTCTTTCTTTATTTAATCTTTTAATTTATTATCAAATCGTGCATTTACTATATTATAAGGCAACTATCATTTCACAATCTATTTTTTTCATATGATCAATAAAAAAGAATGGATTTTGTATTTTAGCTAGACTTTTTCTACACAATTAGTGTAATTGAAAAACTGCTAACATTCACAATGTTTTTAATTAATGTAAAAAAAAATATTTCCATAAAGATTTTATCTTTACTAGAAACGAGGATTTAACTAATTGATAATTTTCACTCTCTTCCTAATTTATAAATTTTGATTTCGATTACTTGACAATAAATTTTTACTTTATACAATAAATACAATCATTTTCATACAACACATTATATGCGAATCCACTTGATTTACCTTGTAGTTACATCCATCGAAATAAGATTTATAAATATTATATTATAATTAAATATTTTTTATTATTAATTAAAATCAAATAAGACACTGAACTTGGAAATAACATTTTCGTCATTTTCGTTAAAGTTTTTTTCTAAATACAATCTGACGATCCGACATTTTTCCAACATCCGTTTTACATTATAATTGTTATTCTAGACTCTTTAATTTTCTTTATTTACAGATTGCCATTATCCGTTGTATTTGATTTCAATTTGAAATACAATTGACATCTAACCTTGTCAACTGAAATGAATGAAAATGTGTGTTTTAGTTTAATAAAATTTAAGCTTAATAATGCATTTAACTAATATATTGAAACGACTTAAAGAATATATAATCAAGCTTGAATTACGTTAATGTTGAAATATTATTTTTACCTTGTCCGCATTTTTGTTTAGTGTGTATAATGAAAGGCAACAGAGTTAAGACCGAAACTGTTTAACTAATTACTATCTTTTATACTTCCACGACCAAACTGGTAGCAGGAGAACGAATGAAAAAAATAAAGGCAATGTGTTGTTTTAAATTTTTCCCTACTGAGTCATTTAAAGGATATTCCAACACCTAGACTTCAAAAATTTATTAAATAATATTGGTTTGAAGCAATCTTACAGAGTTTGTCAGGATAAATCAATAAATGCAATTACTCAAAATTTTGCGAATACAAGAAGGTTTAAACCACTGTTAGTTCTTATATTTTTGGGTATCAACTATCAACACAGTTAAATAAGCCTTCTCTACAGTTGAGACGTTAGCAGTCAGAAGGTTGAAGTGAGATTTTAGTCGAATAAAAATATAATATAAAATTTTATTTATTTGAAGGAACAAGTTGAAGAGCATTCACAACTTAGGAACAAGGCCTAAAATTATAATTCTATGTACAATAATAATGTAAACAAAGTATATTATGACATTTTCAGTAAACATCGCGATGTTTATCTTCAATAATTGTATTAGAAACCACAGAAAATTACTCTCGTGATAACAGGCATGTCAACATTTTCGTCAAAGATAATATCATAGCGTTTCACATAATAGATTTTGTAATATTTTTCGCTTTTAGAAAACGTATGATGACTGTGGTGTCCATTAAAAATTTAACTTTTGATGTTTCGTAAAGCTTAAATCGCCGGCGACGCTTGTTCAATTTGATGGAGGCACATTTACAGTTTCCGGCATCACAAGAGCCAGTAATTGAACCCGGAACCGTGGCAGAGGAGACATCTTGCTGAACGACGCCTTGGCTTATGCCGCTCTAAGGAAAGTGGATTAATTAACTGATGATAAACGGTCACAGGCAATTCATTGACCAGCAGAATTTACATAAACACACTATAGTAATGGGAATCATTAGCTATCATATTTATTATTATATAACGCAATAATTATTATTGCACGTCTTTTATATAATACATAATATGAAGCTTAAGAAATGAATTAAGGTTAACATAACAGATATTAAATTTCAGTATAAATAAAAAAAATTTGCTCGTTATATCATTTATTTCTCAGAAAAATCTCTGTAAATATTCATTTTTCAAACCATTTCCACTACCTTCAAAATGTATCATATGAAATATTATCGAAGTATTGATTGAATTGGCATTCACTTGGTAGAACTCCATTTTAACACGGTGAAAAAATATAAATTCAAACTCAGCGCCTTTTGCATCTTTATAGTAAGGGTCGCAGGATGACGGCTTTGAAACAGTTGGAAATCATTAGATATCAACCATCACAAAGGATTCTTAACGAACAAACTAATATAATAGTGTCCCCATTAGTTCAACCTATTTTCGAAGGTGGTCTGATTTGCTTCCGTAATGACCCCTTCTGTCCCACATGTAAACTTATTGTCATAGCCGCCTTTTGTTTCATTTACAATTTTTGAAAATTTAGTTTTATCGTAAGAAAGTAACAAGTTAGGCCGTTAAAACAGGAGAGAAGATGTATTGTGTACTATTTCTACACAGCTATATATAGATAAGCAAATGTTAATTTAAGCATTGTTCTGACGATGGCGTGAGCCGAAACAGCTATCAACTATATTTTAAAAACTAATTTTTTAGAACTTTAGAAATACATTGCTATTTTTTTCACCGTATTATTATCGAAGTATCTACAGAGGTTGACGAAAACTAACCATAAGTTGGCTTACCTATTGCGAGGGCTTCCGATAAAAGGAATGGTCTAAAGAGGACTAGTATCACTAATTAGTTTGTCTAAGAAGGGATGTAAATATTATGTTACGTTGAATACGAATCCATCAATTAATTGATGAAATTATCTACACTGGGATCTTAAGCCGTACACACTACACTCAAAAACACTGAACACTTGACTACATCAAATAATAACTCTTAGAAATGCTTACACCAATTCAGGTTCCCAAATATTGTAAATGTGTAAATCAAGAGAGATTGAAACGATGATATCAATTTTCATTTTGAAGTTTGACCTGAATTCTGCTATTTTTTACTATATACCTTAAATGAAGCAATAAGCATCGATAATCAAATAACAAAAGTTGTTTTTTTTTTTTACATTAATGTACTCTGGGTGTAGAGAAAACGCATTTAACACAGACATAAAATTATCCAGAACTATATTTTTTTGTTTTGAAAGTTAAAACAGCGGCAATTTATTCATAAACTTTAAAATATAGAAGTGCCTATTAATATTGTATTACATAACTCTGCGTCGATTTCCATTATTAAAGTTATTGAACAATTTAGACTCATTGTTTTCAAACTTTTCTTTTTATGTCACCTTCCAGAAAAAAAAATCAACAATAGCGCGATAAAACAGAAACTGGAATTACAATCGTCAATAATGGATCTGACAAATTTCTGTTGAATCGATATATTTAACATATACATGAATTCAATTTATATCTAGTTTTTAATTTCCTAAGCATAATTTTGACATCATCAAAAGAGGAACATGGGTAAAAAAAATTACATGGATATTATATCACGGTGAAAAAATAGCAATGTGTTTTAGTTCTACAAAACTATTTTTAACAAATATAGTTGATAGCTATTTCGGCTCACGCCATCGTCAGAACTATGCTTAAACTAACTTAGATAACTTAGTTAGCTATTTTTTCACCGTGTTATAATGGAGTTCTACCAAATGAATGCCAATTTAATCAATGGATATTATATGTCCTTCTACCAACCTAACTGAATTTGTGTGAATTTTTATTTCCTTTGTTCTTTTCAAATCTTAATTTTTTTTTCTTAATGGTCACTGCTACTCAGCTTATATGGAGTGATGGGCTAATGATGAGTTTATTGGTTTTGCTATTTAACTTTTTATAACACTCGATATAACAAAGATTTATCATTACCAACAATTATTACATAAATATATCAACAAAACCGTCCATACTAGAAGTCAAGCCAGAAACTATTGTAAATGAAGCTATCAAGTATAGTATTCTTCATAATTCAACAAAAAACCGTTTTTTTACGGAAAATTCAAATTTTTATAGATATTATAGCCGTTGGATCATGCAAATTTTGTTATGATAATGATATTTTTTTTAAGCCTTAAATCGTTTATTTTACCGTGGCGCACACTTTTAAAAACGCCTGATTTACTCTATTTGAACTGTAAACGCATATTTTCACCATATACATGTGCCACATTGGACATATAATCTTTTATAAACGTGCATAAAATTCATAAAACTAAAATTTTACTATTTTATGATATCAAATTACATGTTAAAACTTTGACATATACTTAACTAAATTAAATGGTCCGCTGTGTAGATTTGTCCCACGGCTTAGTGTGGTATCGTAATTTATTCGTGTTAAAGCAAAAATTTATGTAAAAAATAATACACCCTTGAAATGAAACCGCCGATAAAATCTAATTTAATACTACTTTATATTAAGCGCATAAACGTAATTAATCATCTATCTATAATAGACGTGCGCTACGTGAATCTCTCTTTATATTCAAAGATGAGACGTCAAAAAAATCAATACCGGTAAGGTTCACGCCCATACACTTTAAACACTTTTCAACAATAATTATTAATAATGGCGACGCTCTAATCGCACAACATAGACTCATTTTGCCAATACTGGTTCTCTTTTTTATCTGTGAGCAGGTTATAATTATTATTAGCCAGCATTTTCCTTATGGCTTCTGCATTTTTTATATCGAATTTCTCAATGCGTATGCTTACTTTCTATCATCACAGCCGAGCGTATTTGGTACCATACTGAAAATATCAACATCGACTACTATGAAATTATTTTTACGAGTATCTTGTCCGAATCACAATTATTGACAAAGATTAACCAAGAAATGTATTTTACATAATCATATAATATGTATAGTATAGTAACATATCTGATTATAGTCGATAAGCTCTTTCAATTTGACTTCAATAGTCCAACGTGTAAATATGGCAATGTTATTCAGCATGCTGTTCACATTACATAGATATATCCATACATTTCCAGTTACATCTGTCGGTCGTACCGACTAGGGATTGCATTACTGGTTTACCGGCAAATGGCGTAAAATTCACCAGCTGTAATTACCGGTAAATTTTATATTTACCGGAAATATTTTTATTCCGAATTAATTCCAGATACAGGCATATTATAACGAATTTTTATTATGATATATCCATGAGGGAGTGAGAACTTTTTTATAGACTCTGTTACAATGTGAAATTTCATATTTTGAACTCGAAAAAATTCGTGACAAATATTTGAACATTGCATTTCAACATCTAATAACTTGCCGACCAACTAGTATTGAATCAGAACGAACGTTTTCATCTGCGGGACAAATATGTACAAAAATCAGGTCAAATTTAAATTTAAAAGACGAAAGTATTGATATAATTTGCTTCCTCAGAGCACATTTTAATTCTGATAAATCATTATACCAAAGTAATTACCCATTTATTAATAAGCTCGAGAATCCAATACATTATTTTTTTATTTTATTTCAATTAAAAATTTCTATTGATATATACAAATTGTGCATAAATGTATAAAATATATATATACTACATCAATAAGTTAATGGATAAACAAATAGGTAAGCGTATGAACTTCTTACAAGCAGGTAAACCAAATATTAATATAGTCGTAATTTAAAATAATCAATTCATTGATTGAATTGGCATTCACTTGGTAGAACTCCATTATAACACGGTACATCAATAATCAATCTTTGTGTGGCAAATAATAAATTATCTGATTTGCATAAAAAAAGCATTTTAAATATGCATGTATTCACCTGAAACATATTTAAAGTACATTTTATAACATTACTATTCACCTGAAATTTATTTTAAATTATTTTAGTTTCAATCCAGGTACCATTTTTAGTGAAAGTAGCCACGTACAGTTATACTTTAATGATATAATTCACGTCTATTTTGTTTTTTCATTTATCGGTGAATTACCGGTAAACCGATAAGAGGTGAAATTATTTACCGTTTACGGGTTATTGAAATTTGACGGTAAATTGCAATCCCTAGTACCGACAAAAGTTCTCGTCGCCCAATAAAGAGTGCATTATCCTTAAAAGTTCCATAAAAAAAGATTCAAAACTAAAAAAGACGTCCACTACGAAATACACTGTGTAAGGAGACTGCTTGAGAACTTTAGCGTCATTTTATTGTCATAATTAAAACGAGCCGTAAAATTTCTCACCAATATTGCATTCAAAACAATGTTTGATTAATCAAAACAGTTGTACTTGAGCGTTATTTTATTGTTTGTTTATCAGATCAGATTAAAGCATTTAATTTTTAATAATTGATTTGTATCCAGACGCGCATTCATTTTCCATATCTTAATCCTGACAATATAGTGTTGTATACGCTGATAATATAGTTTTGTATATTAAGCTTGTAGAAAGTGTACCTAACACTGATATTACGGTTCACAGAACATATAAAGTTTACTTTAATGACATTTATTTATATATCCAATTATAATGTAAAGTGTATTAAATGAATGTTTTGGTCTTGAATTTTTTGAACATAATTACTTTCATTTGATCATAAAATCACTTTTCGATAGATTCAGATAAAACTTTCTTACAAATCTGTTTTTATTTAACTTAAAAAAAACATCAGTTGACCGAGATGCAAGTTGATAATGCATCGTTAATATATAACGGAGAAAACTACCAATATAAATCAACTACATCAAATTTTGAATGAATTTCTACGTAACGATGTACAATAAATTATAAATAAAATATAACAGCAATAAACCTTATAATCACGTTGTAAATGTACCACTTAACTATCAGAAGAATTCAGGTCCAAATACTGGCAAGGTCGAATTTGATTTCTATCAATAAAACGTTCTAGATTTGAACATGACTGATTGGAATGTTTGTTTATCTTCAGCAATAAATACACGAAAATATCTAACATTTTGGTTATTTCCTACCAAGCCAAACTGTTAATTAAGTAAAATTTATTTATTTCGAGAAAATAGGGAGAAAATGAATATTATCTTTTAAAAACTACCATTTATATATAACTACATTATTATTCGATGGAAAAATAGCAATGAAGAACTTAGTTCTGACTAATTGTAAGCCGAAATATCTCTCATCGATATATTTTATATTTTTTATAGAACTTACATCAATTGTCACTTTTTCACCATGCAATAATGGAGTTCTACCAAAAACAATTCCAGTTCAATCAATGTAATTCATAAACATATATAGATTATTTTATCAACACTTTTATCTTATCGATTATTGTTGAATCCCCATAAACGTCACATCACAATTTTTCAACTTTTTGTATATATATATAATATATATCTATGCTCCGTTATTATGTCATAATGCGGTTAGATAGGAAAAAAGGCAGAACTTTAGATAAATAATATCAACGAATCGGTCGTAAAATATATGTAAGATTGTTTCTGTGCTTGATGATTTCGATCCCTTGTCTGCTTATTGGAATACGATGGAAGCCCAAGAGCGTGTCACTCGACCACGATACAGTTGTATACGAATTATATAAATAAAAATATCACAACCACATTATTTAGGTCATCACCAAAACTCGATGTCGCTGACTTTTCTGTAGCCATATGCAGAGTATCTACCCACCTTTGTATTATAAAATCGCAAGGGTTTTTTGCAAACTGGTTATGTGATCAGTGATATAATACTATGTTAAATATCGCCCACTTTTGAGAATTCGTCACAACATGAGAGTTTTGTTTTTCGATCAAATTAAGCAAAACAAACAAGGTGGGTTTATGTGGAAAGTACATCTTTGATATATTCAAATGCTAGTGTAGAAATTTATTTCGTTAATAAAAATCAAAGCGATTATTGGCTTTGTTAAAACTTAATGCAGAACGCGTGGATTTCTATCGGAGATTTTACTATTGAATTTTTTCACTAAAACAGATTTTTTTCAGTCACATACTTTCATTTTTAAAAATGAAAGGATAAAAGAATATGACTTGACAGGTAAATATTTTTTTACTATTATTCGACGAAAGCTTATTTATTATTTTGACGAACATGTTTCCAAAATTACAAACTCAACTTTACAACAAAGATGTTTTTTTCAAAATTATGAATTCGATTGTAAAGGCACTAAAGATCGTTGAAGAAAATTATTACAAACAATTGTTGATTGAATTGGCATTCACTTGGTAGAACTCCATTATAACACGGTGAAAAAATAGCAATGTATTTTAGTTCTACAAAATTATTTTTAACAAATATAGTTGATAGCTATTTCGGCTCACGCCATCGTCAGAACTATCTATATAGTACAGTATAGTTCTAACGATGGCGTGAGCCGAAATAACTATCAACTATATTTGTTAAAAATAATTTTGTAGAACTAAAATACATTGCTATTTTTTCACCGTGTAACAATTGTGTCAATTATTATTCGACTATTTCTATTAAATTTGTTTTAGTTGCCATTTAGTGCTTGCCTTAGAGTTTGTATTTTCCTGTAATTAATACCTTTGTTTATTGTACGTCAGTTCTGTTGCATACGTGCGATAGAGTGCCTGACGATGCCGAATGCGAAATCCGGGTCGTTATTGACAAAACATATGGAATCGTACAAAGTTGTTACAATTCAACTTTTATATTGAAATTTCATCAAGCACTTTTTGCGTTAGTCGATATCATAAATTGCTACCTAAAAGTTGTGTAACTTTTATCTTTTGTCACACGGTGAAAAAATAGGAATCTATTTTAGTTCTACATAATTTTATAGATAAAGTCGATAGCTATTTCGGCTCCAATCGTCAGAGCTAGTTCTGACGGTGGCGTGAGTTCGTGAGTGAAAATTGCAGAACTAAAATACATTGCTATTTTTTCACCGTGTTGTAATGGAGTTCTATCAAGCTAATGCCAATTCAAACATTAAATTTATCTTTTGTATTTCGACATTCATAGCCATCGATATTATATATTTTAACGACCCATCATATATTTTTTTGATTATGAAATTGGTACTGCAGTATTATTCTTTGTTGTTTTCTCTACTCAAAATTGCACCGCAATTTAAATTGTTGGGCAATACAAATCTAATAAAATAAATTAACTCGACAATGCACTGCGGTTGGTAGATAAGTAAAAAGCGTTGGCGATCAAATACCCGCACCAATTAAACGTCTTACACTCAAGAACCTAAGTACAAAATTATAAATTGAATGGTGGAATTTTTATACTTTCCAAAAACCTTTTACTTCAGCGAGGTATCCCTTTACAAGGTGTATGTTAGTCAGTCGATCGGTTTCTTATTCGCATCTCGCATTGCACACTCTCTCTGTATAAAATAATAATACAGAGTGGACGCTAAAACGTTACCACTCTTTATTACAAATGTGGGTGTATTTAATGCTTAAATTAAAGCCGTATATTTATGCATCTCATTACAAAATAAGTACAAGAAAGTAAATTTGCATTGTCAATTCGCAGCTCTTTATTATACACTTTCTATTAAGGATAATTTTTGAAATAAATAAATAAATATCAAATAATTTATGATATCGACTGAAGGTGCTTGATGGAATTTCAATATCAAATTTGAATTGTTACAACTTTGTACGATTTCACATGTTTTGTCACTTGTGGCGGCCCGGGTTTCGCCTTTAGGCATCTTCAGATAATCTATCAAACCGATGCAACAAAACTGACGAGTTTCAAAAAATCAAGAATTGAATAATCGACTAATATAATTTACAATATTAACTGAACTTGCTAGAATTTCAATACCAAATATAATTTTTTTAAGCTGTGTAAAATTACACGTGTTTTCCCATCTGTGAACTGAATTTCACCTTACGAAATTTTCAACAGATTTTTCGACAGATTCGATGATTACTTTATATATATTATTCACCAATATAAAAATAAAATTACAACATTTGTTTAAAAAAGAATAAAAGAATTTAAAATAAATATTACTGAAAAATATATGTCCAGAAACTCGTTTAAAAATCATTTCAACTGAGGCTTTGTTGCTTATCTTTTGGGTTAAAATGCTTCACAATTATAGGGCTAAATAGATAACTAGTCAGTCTTATTACCATTACAGAAAAAAAATCCTTATTAATGGGACATTTAATAATGTGAGTGTTATTAAAATACTTTGCTACTGTTAATTTTGTAGAAATAATTTTGGCACACTCTGTTCATAAGCTGACCACGCCACAATGAATCAAATTCAAAGTAAAAGTCCAACTTAACAATAAATTATTTACTCGGATCGGACACTCAAGATTGGTGTCTCATGACCGGATGTTATACATTCGCCTGGCGCGACATTCGCATCACACCCGTGCACTTTTTTTATTTCATCGTCAACGTAAAAAATTGTAATTTTTTTTGATTCACTCTTTTATTTAAAATATTTTGATGTGTATTTTTTTTTCTTTTGATCAATTACAATGCAATGCTCTTTTACTGTAATGAACGATCCTAATTTATTATAACAATTACAGTCGTTATTTTGATCATTATCAACATAGTGTAAATAGAATTTGAATGATACAATATAAATCAACTTAAATATCAGCATATATATTAAATAAAAGACAAGATATATTAACACATTACTTATTTCATAAAAAGCTTTTTTCTTCATCTCCTTTAATATTCTTATTCTACTGCCATCTCAACTGTTGAATTGACTGCTACTTGATACTCAAAAATTATTTTAACTATATATTAAAACAAATATTTAAATTTGTTCTCATTTTTACAGATGATCTTCATAGTTTTAGTTAACACTAACTCTACTGAACTATTTTTTGAAATATTTACATATTAATATCCTTAACACATCTCAGCAAACGAATTGGTTAATAGTCGTATTTTTTTAATGGTAATATTTCTCAATTAACTTTTACTACAATTGATATTCCATACCCTAATGTCAAAGTCTCAATTCACATTTACTTTACTCAACAATATTCATCACCGTGCGTTTTTTTTCTTAATTACTATTTTTTCATATTAAATTTAAACAATAAAATTATTTTACTAATACTAAGATGTACATGATTAAAATATATGTACTTTAGCTAATTTTTTAATCATCTATTTTACAAATCCGAAATTTTAATTTTAAGAACAATGTATAACGGTGTATTAAATATTATCGTATTAATCATATATAATGTTCGTTAACTAAAATTTTAGACAATCGTTTTGTCACCACCATCTAGCGTCAAAAAATATAATTATATTCCGATACAATCAAGAAATTGAAAGAACTCTTTTTGATAAATATTTCACTTGACAATTTTAAATATATTATATTATCGTTTACCAGGAGCCGAAATACATGTGTACGTATGTAAACCAATATAAATAAAATTGTATAATAAAATAGTAAAAAGTATTACATGATCAATTCAAACCCTTTTTTGTCTTTATATTTCATAAAAAATATTTGATTTTGAAGGAGCTATTATATACGAGCCGAAATAGCTATCAACTATATATTTTTTGAAAATAATTTTGTAGAACTATAGTACATTGCTATTTTTTTCACCGTGTTATAATGGAGTTCTGCCAAGTGAGTGCCAATTCAATCAATATATTTAATAGGCTTTTCATGCCAGAATTCTAAGAGAAAACTGTCATTAATAATTAGTTCCACCACTATACTGATTAATACTTTTAGGTCTAGTTGTGATCAATTTATTTTATCGTATTAGTAAGTCTAGCGGTTTTGTAGTAGAATGAGGCAGCGGTTGATTGAAAAGAAATCGTAATGATGTATTTTTTTTGAATTCTTTTAATAAATTCATATTTCTATTTATAACTATCACTGATCCGAAATATCCCGAAGGAGACGATGCTTAATTTACAAATTAATTATTTATGATATCAGATTTAATAGGTGTTTTTTAAATGTTTTTTTTTATGTTGTCAACATTTCCACTATGAGTATTTATAAGAAACTATTTCCTTAGATTTTCTAATTTAAAATTTTAACTTTTTCAGACACAGTTCTTGAGAGTATCCATTGAATTAATTTATACATAGACTCAACCCTTATTCTTAGACAATAAATTTCAAAAATATGGCGTTGAATTTTCTTTCTACTAATTGTAGGAAAAATATTAATAAAAGAAATCATTTAACATAGCATAACTAATTATAAAATCAACTACTTATGCTTTAACCATATTATAATACAATATCTGATAAATGATTATCATTATTTGTTCCTGTTATGTTGCCATCTTACAATCAATGTTAGATAAAGAAGTTGTCATATTTAGTAAAATAAGACACATTTTTCCTACATATATCAAGTGATCAGTAACTTTTACTACAGTTAAATATGTATCAGTTTCTATTTTCTTTAAAAATCTCAAATAAAATTCGTGTTTTATTTTATATAAATGAGTTTATGTAATAATATACTAATTTTTACTCAAATTGTTTCAAATATTTCCTGAGGAAATTATTGTGCCAGGTTCCTGCATGGAAACATTTTCAAAGCGAAACGAAGAATGCCTAAAGATTTCGAAATTTACTTCCTTTTGTAAAAATGACTGTAATGGCTTTGCGAATCGCGTTTAAGCACGAAATTCAGAAAATCGTGAGAGATGTAACAATGGAATACATTTCTTTCAAAATTACATAAAAACGTTTGGCCCTTGAAGCGTTGTTTTTGACTGTAATTATTGTAACGAAGAGAATATGACAAAATTCACACGACAACTCATTTGAATAAACTCATAAAAGAATATTTTAACGTCACAATGAAAACGGTTATTTTTTCACAATGCAAAAACATGTCATTACTGGATATTAAATATAATGTAAGTGTATTGATTTCTTCTCGTGCTGTGGCCAAATGTCAGCGAAATTATAACGTTTTTTTTAAACATTTTGCATTACAAAAAAACGACAATAATTTTCGTACAGCGAAAATGAATCTTTTTGAATTGTAATTACATTTTAAATCGAATTCGTTGTATCTACAATATCAAAGAGAAAAGAACCACAATTCAATTCGTCATTAATATAAATCAAAAAATACTTTTTACAACAGTTGGTATGTAATGGCTGAGAAATAAAATTAGAAATCTATTTTAGATTTGACGATACTCTAATTTCTGAGAAATATTACATATTTAATAATCGCTAAGAAAATAATTCTTATATCAATTGCCACAACTAGGGCAGCCAAAATATTATCGATTCTTTTCGATATAAAAGCAAGTTGTTCCTACATTCATGTATTTTTTTTTTTGCCTTTAAATCGTCTTCTTCCGTAAATACTTGAGTGCATTACATAGTTTGTTAAGCTATGATATGTTATAGGAATTAAATATGTATTAATAATTTTACGCATACTTTTTTTTAAACATAAATTATTTAACACTCTATTTTTTTATATTTTTGCATCGAAAAAACTATATTATTTTGCGAACAAATACTTTTATTTGTATTGTTAATTTTTTTGTATATGAAATATTACATGACGTCTTTTTTAATATAGGTAATTTGAGCATATTTATTGTACTTTCTCATATTTTCAAGTCACATGTAAGTTAGAATTATAAAGTTTGATACATTATATAACAGAAAAGGTTTTAAAGAAATAAAACAATAAAGTAGAAAACAATAACAGTTTTAATACAAAAATACAAAAAGTGCACTATACATAAAAAAATAATTACAACACATTAATTACAATAAATACTATAATACTATGATAATACTAAAACTAAGATGGTGTCTCTTTTCGTCGATATAAAAAAAATCTAGTTTTTGTGTCGCTTACAATTTTCTCTTATTGAGAGTATAAACAATAAAATAGTTTTTCTTGCACGAGTCTCATAGAGAGCATATCGAATGCAAGTCAATTACTTTCTACAGCTCTAAATAAAAGTAATTTAAAACACACAAATTCATTAAATAAAGCTTATGTGGCACAAGCGCGCTCGACAACTTTGATAATTATGCTAATGAAATTACGATCGACTTTTATATGCTAATTTATATAAGCTAGTGACTTTTAGTATCCGTTAGAGATGATTCGTTGAAAAATTCGTTCGTTAAAAACAAACCATAATACACTGGTTTAAAATAGTCCACCTTCTTCAACAATATAATTAAATTTCGAAACGATTCAATTAATGTCAAAGTAAAGTCAATATTAACTGAACCGGTTAGGAAGGCAAGCGGTTAAGTAAAATATTATATTTTGACCAAATTATATAAAACAATTAATGATTTTAAATTGTATTTGTAATTTAAATACATACTATTAAATTGTTTGAAAGAAAGTAGAGTTTAACGCATTCACAGTACAGTTTGTAAATTTAATTTTTAAAATATTGATTGATAAACAGAATATTAATGTTTTGCGCTATTATCTACAGGCAGGCTTCTGCTGTATTTGATAGTGTCGTAATTGTTATCGCTCTGTGCCTCATAGCTATCGTCTGAATGACCCCCGAAGCCACTGCTTGCGGATACGAAGGAGCTTTTCGGCGAGCCATATGTTTCGTGTGGAATTCCAAAAGATCCCTTTCCAGAGCTAAATCCATGACTTGACGGTTCGTACGATGAACTTAGTCCAGATAATCCTAAGCTTGAACTAGAGAACGCATGCGCTCCACTGGTTGATGGGAGTTCTAATTTTCCAGAACCGATGCCGTCATAATTGAATCCAGCACCACCAGAATAACCACCGCTGGATCCACCAAAGCTAGGCACTCCGTAGCTAGATGATGGGCTTCCAAAACTAGTCAATGAACCAGAATGTCCAGCTGAAGATGAATCGTAACCCAGTCCAGCTCCTGAATAACCTCCATGGCTGAACGATGGTGCGTCGTGTCCAGCTGAACCTGCTTGACTAAAAGAAGACGATATGTGATCGGAAGACGATCCATGACCAAAAGCTGGAGTACCGTAGCTTGCTGATGGTGCACCATAGCTACCAGATAAAGCTGCAAAACTTATGGAAGGAGCGGAGTGACCAGCTGATGGTAAATTATAGGAACCACTCAATGTTGGGCTCCCGTGAGAACCATCAGAAAATCCTCCTCCAGATAGAGAGTTTGCGGAATCATGACCTGATGAGAGTCCGCCAAATGTCACACCTTTGGGGACTAAGTAGACAGGTTGTCCTGATGAAAACAATGATGAATGTCCTGATGATGATGATGGGGTACCGTATGATGCAGACGGCGCTTGATGAGAGTAAGAAGCTGAATCATAAGAGTTTGATGAGGATGGAACTGATGATCCGAGGTAAACTGAAGGCTTAAATGATGAGGAAGAAGAAGAAGGAGCGCCATAAGAAGAGCTGATTTCCGAACCACCATGAGACCCTCCTGAAGTAAGTTTACTGTAGTCACCACCAAACAGTCCTGGGAATGAGTTTTTGATTGATGAGAAATCATGTCCGCCAAAAGACGATTGACCTCCGCCTAAAGAATACCCTGACGAGAGTTGGCTTTCGTGACCTCCGATACTTGGAGCTCCATAAGAGGAAGATGGAGACCCATATGACAAGGATGGTGAACCATGACTACTGGCAGGTGAAAACAAAGCATGACTTCCAGATGTTGCAAATGCTCCTAAGCCTTGAGTACCTGATGCATATGAAGGAAGGCTGGAGCTAGAGCTTTGATGTCCTGAAGATAAAAGGGAACCGAGTGATCCAGATGGTGTTCCATAAGAAGCAGAAGGAGTACCATATGAGACCGAGGGTGATGAATGTGATGCTTCTGCTTTAACAAGGGCAGCATATTGTGGAACTCCGTAGGTCGATTGAGGTGATGACAGCTGTGAGTGTCCAAATGTTTGAGGTGAAGTACTTGCTAACGATCCAAGGTGGGAACCAGCTCCTCCAGCAAATGATCCAAGTTGAGAGTGAGAGCCACCAGATAATGAACCGAAATTGGATTGCACTCCCGCAGACAATGATGCCAACTGAGAATGCAGTCCACTGGATAAGAAGTTGCCGCCATAGCGTCCTCCTACAGACAACCCATGACCGCTGATTCCTCCAGCATGAGAGTTCGGGTTCTTAAGAGTCCCACTTATCGTTGTGTATCTAGGTGATGTGCTACTTGCGTGTCCTCCTAAGAAAACAGTTGGGGCTGCATGGCTTACTCCTCCAAAGCTTGAAGAATGTCCAAGCGATTGGAACGAAGGTCCTCCATGTCCGAATTGTGGTCCACCGAATGAATGGGAGCCTCCTAAGTGACCGAGACCGGAAAACTTAGGTCCACCTAATGTATATCCTGCTCCAATATTCAAGGATCCCCCGGCAGGTTGTAGTTGTACCAAATGAGAAGAGCGTGGTGGTCCATATGAGAACGATGGTAGAGCAGCTTCTCTTTTTCCTTTCAGATCCAAAATTCCTTTTTTGTGGCCATCTCCGTGGAATCGCTTGTTCTCTCGCTTAGATTGTGCAAAGCTTAAGCAACATGTCACCAACACTACAAATACCTGAAAAATAAAATAACATCATATGAATTCCAAGTATTTTGTTATTGTGAAATCGTCAATGGATACATAAAAAGTCCTTCTATAAAATTGACGCTTTAGCTATTCGCTGTGGGCTTAAAATACAATTTGTTATATTTTATCAATAATTGCATTTTAAGCCCACAGTAATTCCGCTAAACCGGTGTTGACTCTAAGTCATTTAAAATTTCATGTTATCTAAATAAAATAGCGTGTCTGTGAGTATTTTCAAGTTGGAAACCAAATTCACTTTATTATATTTACGAAACTTTGCTTTTCTTATTTACACAGTAAAAAAATAAGCCCGTTTTATTTGCATAAATATTTAATATTACCCAGAGGATTTAATTTAATTATTAAGCTACTCTTATTTTGATATATTTACATACTTTAAAAAAAATCGTGGATACGGTAATTGTTTTATCGTAATTAAATTTTATTTTATAGCATTGAAAAATATAACACGGTGAAAAAACAGCAATGTATCGTGTTATAATGGAGTTCTACTAGAAAAATGCCAATTCAATCAATTAAAAAATATATTCCTCTCGATCCTTGTATGTATAAATAACAAATTTTGTTATAATAATGGTACTGCATTTTCAACAATAATACTTTGAGATCAATTAAAAATTAGCATTGCACTCAACACAATTTAGAAATCAATGAACCTTTGATTAGGTGCATAGTTCGCTATTCAATAATATGCAGTATTAATTAAACAAGAGAAACCCAGCAACGGCGATTGTAGGTAAATGTTCAGCCAAATAAATGTACGATTATTTTTTGTCGGGATAAAAAAATGCTTATATCTTATACTTTCACAATTCTTTGCTAAATTTGACGATCGTTTATTGGTCCGTATTGAAGTGATGATTCAAGTTTGCTGTTAGTTTCATTATCAAGGACAGCTGTGATGCAGTGTGATTTATGTTGAGTTTTTAAACACAATATTTTTTTTTTTTTAAAAACAACTACTTGAAAAGCATACAGTATTTTTTCCATAATATTGATTATTTGAACACACCAAACGATTGGAAGTGTTATGTTATTCGAAAATGTACATTATTTAAAATTGGTTCAATTAGACTTCATGTTTTATATTATATAACATTATTTAATCTATTATAAAACGATCAAAAAAATATATATTTTGTAAAGAAATAAAATCTCTCTAAAAATATTACAAATTATCCAGTTGTATGATGATAGTACTAAATAAATGTTTTCAATAAACAATTTCTTCTCAAACAACAACGCAAACTTTTTAGTTCTAGGTTAAATATTTTAAATTTTTATTTTTACGTGTCGAACGAAACCGGCCTTTAACGTTGATAGTAAATGAATGATATATTTTTTTTCATATTAAGTTGATAGAATGCAGATAACATGTAACTTAAATATGTTAAGTTTGTTTTATTTTATTTACTCAAAATGATTACAATATATTTCATAATAAAACTTTATGATATATATTTCGTTTTTGAAACCCGTCGCGAGAAATCGTAATTGATGAAATATTTGTAATAATTTCGTTTGTTTATCGTTTGCAAACAAAATAAACTCACCAAAAACTTCATGTTGGAAAACTTAATAACAGACACCACAAAAAAACGCCGAGCTCTACTATAGCGGTTCCGTTCAACTGGCGGGAGAGAACGAAAGTGATTTTTTATTTAGTGCGCGCGGTTTGACTGACCACGTGCGCGATGCAAATTTCACCGAACTCTAAAACACACGCGGAACTCCGGTCTCAAGAGAACTCTACACCCGGCGAAGGACTGAAAATGAATGATACATGATCTCTGAATTTCACCAAATTTATAATGAGCGAAGGTGCACGCGCGGCTGCCGACGAATGGCGGAGGAAGACAATCGCCGGTGATTGTCGAATCGGAGCATAATGCAAGGGGAAAGACGTGATTATCAGTGTTATGGTGCGACACGCTGAATACCGGAGATGATGTTTGTCAAGTTGTCGATAACTACAGCATAATATCGTTATGCAACATCATTTGACAGCATTCAAGGAATGTAGATTCCACCAATAAAGCTTATTCGATTTGGCGCCAATAAATTAACATCTCACATACTTATTTAAAATAAAAATATTAACTATATTTTCTTTCGATTTAAAAAATATTATATTACCCTTAAATCCATATAAAGGAATTTTGTTAAAATTCACTGACCCCTTTCTACTTAACACTTTAAATAAATTTGAATTGTTACAGCTTTGTACGATTCCACATGTTTTGTCACTAACAGCTCGTCAGCTCTGTTACATCCGTGTAATAGAATGCCTAAAGATGCCAAAAGGCGAACCCGGGTCGCCAGTGACAAAACATGTGGAATCGTACAAAATTGTAACAATTCAAATTTGATATTGAAATTCCATCAAGCACCTTCAGTCGATATCATGAATTAGTTTAAATAAACTTTTACTGTGAATAAATAATATGAATCTGACTTCTGATGTGTTTCTGGACCGGTTTCATTCATTGCAAGCGTTACCAACTGACATTATTCAATCTAACAACAGTTTTAATCATATTTTGATAACACTTTTAAAGTGTTAACTGTCACTTCCTGATGGAAAGGCATGATATTTTAAATAATAAAAACACATTTTTTAGTACTTATTTCCACAATATATTTTTTGATCAGGACCGGTTTCGTTCATCGTGTGCATTATCAACTGATTATCAGTTGATAATGCTAGCGATGAGCGAAACCGGTCCTGATCAAGGAATATTTTTGTGGAAATAAATACTTGAAAAATGTGATTTTATTATTTAAAATATTGTGATATCATCGCGTACATGAAAACGCTTTGCCAATATTTTGTTTGTAAATCTTAATAAAATATAATTTATCGGTCAAGATATTCTAGATTCTATAGGGTATGTTACCGAAGATCCGATGTCCTCTTTTAAACTTAAAAAATACTAGTTTCTAACCAGTCACTCTCGTTGCACCCATTTTTTAGTTAGGAGGAAGATTAATGTTAACATCACGTTACTTTGAAAAACCAATTCATTAAGCTGTGAACATCGATCGCTATAGCGATATAGAGGACGATCCGTCTGCAAGTCTGGCTAATATTTCATAATGATAAACAATTATGTCTCCAATTAGTTCTAAAAGAATTATCAAATATCGATATGCTATTTTCTGATTGCCAACGACCATACCACGTTGAAAGCACCGGCTCTCGTGCGATCACCGAAGTTAAGCAGCATTGGACGCGGATAGTGCTTGGATGGGTGACCGCTCGGGAACACCGCGTGCCGTGTTCTCTTGGCTATGGAAAGGAAAACTCAGACAGAAAACCGAACACCAACCCGCCTGGCCAGCGTGGTGTTGCTATGTCCAAACAACCCCCCTGGGAAAAAAAAGCAGGGGGAGGCCTTAATCCAGCAGTGGATCGACCCCGGCTGATGATGATGATGATGAAGATTTTCTGATAATAAAATCTTACAATATCGCCTATAGAGCCGACAAAGATATGATTATAAAAATAGTTGAAAATTGTCGTAAAAATTAAAACAATACTTTCTTTCTATAATTGGCTTAGTAGTTCAAATCAATTCGCTCTTTTCGTACTGTTGGTTGTTAATTCTTTACAGGTATCAATGTCAAGATTGTAATTTGATTCCAGATCATTAATGAAATAGTTGTCACAGTCACGGTTCTATGATCTTACTATAGACAGTAACAACAAAAGAAATAAAATAATACCGCTAGAGTTTTGATTTACTGTAAAAAATTTAATTTCCAATTCACATTTTTAGAGAGAGGAGATTATCAAGAATCAATTGAAAAAGTATTCCAAAAAAATGCATATAGATTTGATTCTAAGTAAAGTTACTTAGGACAATTGTTATCATGTAATCATTCGAATGCATTTTTAATTCTTAACATTAGAAGTCCTTGATATGTGATCAACTAATTTCATAGTCAATTTCAAATGTATATTATTTCAAAATGAATGCGGACTCAATCCAATTTAGAATTTAAAAACATCGATCATTTTTAGCAACTTTCGCTTATTTATAATGTAGCATCTCAGTAAAAGCTATTTTCCGGGCTATCTTCTGGGAAAGGTCGTAAGCTCAGAACTACGTAATTTTATCCAACATGACACATTAAATGCTTCAAGTATCGCATTTTTTTTACTTTAATCGGTTTCGCTAGCAGCAACTATCTGAGATTTTCTTAGGGACTCGCTTCCTCTCGATCAGTGTCCAACAACCTTAGTTTTTCATCAGCACACTATAATATTTTCCAAATTTCTAAGGCACACCACACATAAAAAAAGAGTCTGTTACATACAAATCACGTTTTTTCATTCTTTAAATCAATCATGAAATAATTAAATGTATGGACAAATTATTAAATATTAGACACAAATTATTTTTACGCCTTCAACGCATTATAATGTAGAATATTTTTAAAATTAAGAATTTGTTTTGTACTACACCATATGAATTTCAGCCAAAATGTTGGCGACCAATTTTTTAACCATTCAACATATTCTCCTTAAAGAGCTTATTCAATTACATTAAGGTAATATTATATATATTGAAATAGAGGTTTTTTTATACTGCTTAGTTCTAGTCAGTCTTCGATATTAAAAACTTTGTTTAGCACAGAACTAAACAGAATCTGTTATTGGTTAATATTCTTATGTTTTCTATTTGTAAAAACTTTACCCTGGTGATCAGTGGTACTGAAATGACGTTCAAGTTAAGTCAAATTTCTATTGGCAAACATTTATTTAGAAACAATTTATTAATTTGGCAAAATATTTACGAATTATTGAAAACTGATTGAGATAGATTAGACACGAAGAGATGAAAGTAATACTGGTATAAAAAAATCAGGTGGAAAACCATATTTTCTCAGACAGTTTTTGGATTGAGCCCCGCCCCCTTTATTGCAAGTGTCAATCACGCTTTTCACTGCACTTAAATTATATAAGCAATTGAATTTTAACTAACCAATCTTCACCTAATTGAAAAAAAATCTCGATAGTCAATATTATAAAATCATTATATGTGAATAAATTACCAATCTGTTTCATTTCAGATGAACCTGTTATAAAAAGCTTCACGAGTTTAAAAAAACAACTGACTCGAATGTAATGGACATGGTCAAATCAACAAGTTGAATAACATGCAAGTCCATCCAGTCCAGTTTATTATGCAACGATAATTTATTTCCTCGTACTTTTAATTCGGGGATATCGAAACAAGAAATTCGTCACTTTCCCAAAACCATTCCATACTTTCATCTCAGTGTTGACTTAAGTAGATGGCATAACGACCAATTGTTGTATTTTGAATAAAATGTTGGCATTTCTTACTCTTTAATCACACGATCATATTTTTAGTTTCTCGTTAATGTCGGTACATACTGGAAAATATTTTTCTATTCAAAATGTGTAAAATCATCCGATACCGAAATAGTATAAATTAAGCCTTCACTTCTTTATGTTACAGCTTTGTCAACTCATTTTTTACATATTAAATATTGTTTTGAAACATATACTGTTGATTTGAGCATATTTTTGAATCATCTATATATCCATAAACCTATTTTCATTGGTTTTTTTTACGCCGCAAAATTTTCTGCCGCTAAGAAAACATGCAGTGTTAGAAAACCGTGACTTTTCTGTATAAACACTGTATTAAATATATATTGTGCATCATCTCATAGTTCACTTGAAACGCGATCCGACAAAAATATTAATTAATCAACTGAAAACGAATAACTCTTCGAGACCACTTTCGGCTTTGGCTATCGGAAATTATTTTAATAACGATAAATCTTAAATAGATGTTGAATATACTGAATAATATATATGGTAAGAAATTAGAAATGCAAATCTATTTTTTCCACGATCTAAAATTTATGTCTATAAAAAAAATACACGGCAATGTATAACTTGACCACACTCTACAACGTACGCCTTTGAAGAGTAGTATATGGTGTTATTATGAAGCGTAGCAACAAAAGTTGGGTTACGTTAAAACTACAGAGCCGTAGCATAATAAAATTTAATCAAAAAATTAATTGCTAATCCATTTACTATATCGAATTGAATAAAAAATGGCAGTAAATATTATCTAATACTGTGCCATATGCCTAATTCTCAATTTAAGTATTGATACAATAATTAATTTCATTCAATATAGATTTGGAAAAAATACTTTCTCAAACTTCAGAGGTTTCCTAGAAAATACAAATGTCTCATTATATTATATCTTCGGAGATCAATGTAAGCTATTAACTGTAAATTAATAGAGTTAGATTTAAATCTTGATAATTTACCATCACCAATGATCTAAATTACTTCCGCATGGACATCATATTATTAACTAATCGACCATTCTAATTAATTTATTTCGGTTGTATAAAAATAACATTTATTGCACATATATACGTAGTAAAAATCATAATATTTCTATGATGTGTTTTTTTTTACATTCGTAACATTATTGTTGTGTAAATAAAAGCTAAGACTCTTAAGTCTTAAGTAATATAAATGAATGACATTTGACAAAAAATAGCTCGTTATCTAATTGATTCACTTTTAATATTTTGAGATGGAATATTGACAATTAATCTAAATATATTCATTGTCGGAAGTGCAATATGGCTTTTTTACTTAATAAATTAATTAATGTATCACAATGTCGTGAATAATAAACTACTTGTGGAATCAAACACATGACGTAATTGTTAAGTGGTCCTGAAGTCTTATGATGGTCACTACTATTAGTTGCTGTGTTAACTGATTTGAATCCCATTACGAATATTTAGGCGTAGCAAGAGACATCTTACCCTTTCAAACTATTGGAATCCTCTCTTAAAGACCAGTTAATCATTGTTTCCCTTAAGATATTCCACATTGAAAATAGACAAATCAGGAAAAAACGCCGTTCACATTTGGTGATATAATTTCATATATATTGTGCTTTATTTGTAATTTTGCGTATTTATTAACGCTGTCGCGTGAAATTAACTCAAGAATAAAAAAAAATGACGAGTGAAAGTAAAAAGATAGTTTTACGAATCGTACAATAAAAAATAATTGAACTTGCTTTTGTTACATGAGGAATTCAGTTTTTATTTTTTCTTGTATTATTATTTTTGGAATTGACCAATCCATCAAATTTCGACGTTTATACATGAATGTTTATATATAATACAACAGTGACCTGATCAGAATAAAACTCGCTTCTTTCGACGTGTGATACATTACTCAAAGATGTCTAGAAAAATTGTCATCATATAATATCCGTATCATTGCTTTGTAAAGTATAAATTGATACCTACTTCGATTTGAGAAGAAGATACATTAATGTGCATTGAATTGGAATATTATACATAATTAAAACACATACACACGTATACAAAAACACAATTTCATAAAATATTTTCTTTTTAACCATGTCCAATTGTAGTCACAAACTATAGATCGTTCTTAAATAAGGTGTTTATGGTATCCAATTTTAACAAATAACTCTTTATCTCATTAGCGCAATGATAATAATAGAGGCATAGGTTTGGCTTAAAAAAAGTTAGTGGCTAATCTGTGGTTGTATGTATTATATTTGGTGAAGAATAATAAATGAAATCTTATTTAAAAAACGATACAATATGAACGTATTCATTTGGAGACTGTTCACTTTGGGCATTGGAATCAACTAAGTGAACTGTAATGTAAAAGAAATATTTAAAGCATTCGAATTTTAAATATTATTTAGAATATATATATAATATTTAAAATTAACCAAAACATTAATTTGTATTCTTTTTAAGCTCTTTGGTTCAACAATCAGATGATATTTTCTATTGTGTATAAAACCTAAATTATGAGTAACGTAACAATGACGAAATCGATCGCATCTTTGATAAAATTTGTGATTTTATAATTTGATAAATATTAAATTTCTTAATCTTGAACTTTGTCTGCCAGTAAATAACTAGGAAACCAAACACTAATTCCTTAAATATAATACTTTTGTTGTATTTATTGTTCCGATCGAGTATTTGTATACATAATTACAAAATGGTATATCATTATTTTGAAATCAATCAAAAAAATTATTTGAATCATGAAGGTTAATAGATGCAGCTGTGGCTATTTCAATGTCTACTTTCATCTTCAAAATGTTGTAATTCCAAGAATTTTCTTACATAAATACAATATACTTTATAAAGTAAATTATGTTAAAATGCAGGCCCCGTTTTAAAAATATTTCACTTTTAAGGTGTAAACTGTCACTTCGTGATGGAAAGGCATTATATTTTAAATAATAAAAACACATTTTTTTTGTACTTATTTCCACAATATATTTTTTGATCAGGACCGGTTTCGCTCATCGCGAGCATTATCAACTGATAGAATACAATTTACAAACAAGTCTATTTATACAAAACAAAAAAAAATAATTTGAGTTAAAGGTAGCAGGTGTACAAAACCATGGGTTCAAGAACTAGGAAACAATTTACATAAAATCATACAATATTGATACAAATAAAGTAAATTAGTATAAAAATTAAATGTTCACAATCACTTACTAAGAATTAAAATTGCAATTATGGTAAATCAATAATCCATTAGGAGCTCTAAACAATCAATAAGGAAGTAAGGAGTGGGAAATTTTTAATGACGAAAATAACCCACAATCACTACTTAATGGAACAAAATAAATTAATACATGAGAAGTCGATTAAAGATGAATCGATGAGATGGGAAGATATGGTCAGTCAGGGGCGTTCCAATATTTTCTGTAAAAAAATTTAGTAAAAGGAGGCAATATCATTTTTCAAAAAAAAAAAAAAATATTTATTTGAAATATATATTTATTAATCTAATTTAATGAGTATAACAATGGTGACGACGCAAAATTAGTTTGTTAGAATTAGGCAAAAATTCGATATAAATTTTTGCCTAATTCTAACCTTATAAATGATTTTTTTTATGAAAATTTTTTTTTTGAAAAATGATATTGCCTCCTTTTACTAAATTTTTAAAAATGTAAATCGTTTCCTAGTTCTTGTACCCATGGTTTTGTACACCTGCTACCATTAACTCAAATTAATTTTTGTTTTGTATAAATAGACTTGTTTGTAAATTGTATTCTATCAGTTGATAATGCTCGCGATGAGCGAAACCGGTCCTGATCAAAAAATATATTGTGGAAATAAGTACTAAAAAAATGTGTTTTTATTATTTAAAATTAAAAATATTTATAATATCAGAGATTTGATTGTTTTTATCTCCGTTTAATAGAAGACGGCTCTACTTATATTATTGATAGACAAGGACATTTTGTTGAAGCGATTTTTATTTGATTTACACATTAGTGAATGGAAATAACATTTTTTTCACACCAAAGAATTCATTATACCAGCAAGGTTTCTGTGCAACAATACAACGGTGACTATAAATTTCCGTGACTATCCGTTTGCTTTTCTGGTCGGACCAGTTAACTAAGTTTTCTTGAGGAAAAATGGCTGAAAACACAGATATTCGTACAAAATTCATAATTCACTTAAATGAAAATTAACATATTTCAATAATTTTTAACACTCAAATATTGCTTACTTTTAAGTGGTTAACTGTCACTTCTTAGTGGAAAGGCATGATATTTCAATAACGCGATTTAGATATCGATGAGCGAAACCGGTCCTGATCAAAACATGTATTGTGGGAATAATTACTAAAAATATTTTTTATCATTTAAGACTCAAATATTGCTTTATATACGATAAATTTTAATCTAATAAAGCTATGAATGTCTACAATGTACGTCTTTAATTTGCTTAGTATTTATGTATTTATTTATTTTTTGTGAATATCTAGCATCTTTTATTCTTGATCTAAGAACTGTTTAAACATTTCTTATCACTCTATAATGTGTTATTATGTGTTATCCATTAAATTTTGGAGGAAAGACATTACACTTAAAAAAATGAAACACAACATTTTTTTTATTCATTATCAACTTTTTTTACGATCACTTCCGGTTTTTTTTTTGCACTAAAACTGAACCTATAAACAGAAGACATTAAACAAGGAAATAATTAACTCTTATATAAACTAACTGTGAGCTTTCAATAAGATGAAGTATTCAACTATTTTTTTTTATCATTATATTAAACATAAAGAGTTTAATTTAATTTTAGCAGTCTTTAACTGACATTCAAGAGAAACTTGTACTCGTAAGGAAATTTTACCAGTTCGCAATATTATTGTTCTGTAAACTGCATAAAATAATTTTAAATTTAGATGTGATTAAAATGAAATTAAAATTTAAAACAAATAAAACAATCAATACTATAATCGTAGAGAAAATCTAAGTAACGCAACCAATATTGAAAAGGTCAGAAAGCGAAAATGTTTATTTCATACGACAAAAGATTTTCAAAATATATCTTAACTTGATTAAGAGGTTATTATATCTTTCGCATATCTCTGATAAAGTTAATAAAAACTATCGCTCGTAAGACTCGCTAATTATCGCTCCACTCTTTTCGTGCATGTTAAATATTAAACATACTCTAATATTATAGTTCATTCAGTGTTAATATATCCAGCAACTTTTCTCCTTATGGTAAATCACCATAGGACCGGTTACTGTATTAACGTCGATACAATTTATTAGAAGAACGTTTTTTTAATTTACGCATAATAGAAAATTCATTGCAATCGTAAATAGTATCGCATATTTATTATAGAGACGAACTTGACACCGGTTGAAATTGTGGCGGGTTATGAAAAAAGAACGTATCGCCTGAGGAATGCTCGCATATAGCTAAGCTTACAAATGTTGAACTCTAACATATTTTTAATAAGAAGTTTTTTACATTATTCGTGTGATGAGTAAGTTATTACATTTTTTTTTTAAATATCATAAACAGTCATTATAACAAACGACAAAATTTCAAATCAAATATTCTTACAATTTATGGTTTTATTTCAGTCGTTTTAACCTGTCAATATGATAAAGAGTAATGATACAAAAATAAAGCTAGAAAATTACAAGTACAAAGCTTCCAATAAGCTCCATTATTAGAATATAATAGATGAAAAAATTATGTTAATGTCATGGACAAAACACAAACTTTACTCTTACAAATCTCTCAATAATAAAAGATACCATTGAACAATGTACGAATAACTTTTAAGGATTAAGCTGTAATTTTTCTAAACGCAAATTATTTAAATAACAAAAATATAATTTTATCGTACGATTCCTATAATATTGGTACTGCAAACATTACTTTTATATTTAATCAACGTTGATAGTGCTCGTGATGGGCGAAATCAGTTCTGATATAAAAAATATTGAAGTGTTGAGAATTTACGAAGCATTATTTTGATTTTCTTTGTGTAGAAATAATTTAAGATGTTTCCCGATAAGAAATATTGTCATATATAGACTTTTCCAATTCTTATTTCAAATCTTCGAGTGTTGGTGATATAAGATGTGAATTTAAAAATCCCGTTTATGTAGTTTTTCATATTCATCTGTTGAAAATTGTTTTTTTTTAATCATCACTCAACGCACATGAATCATTCGTCTATGAAAGTTTTTTGGAGTTTGTCCAATAGTCTTGCTTATAAAAAAACAAATTTGCATTCTGTATGAACGATACACATTGGCGATAGTAAAATTGGTAAGGCAAGATCAATCGCAAATAATTAGAAGGACGTTGGAAAGTGATGAAGAACGATTTCATTCTGTTGAATAGTGTAATATTATAAATAGGTTTCGTTTCGCAGCAACTTTCCAGAAATTCTGCTCACAAAGGTAATTGGTGTGGCCATTTTATGAACGGCAAAAAATTTACATTCAATAGTGCTGTTATAAAACACAGTGTCGCGGATAGGGAAAATTTTAATATCAACTTTAATGTGTTATCAACATGACACTTCCTATTAACATCAATTCAATGGAATACACCTGATACTTCTTTTGCACTTTTATCGTAATTTGTAACCGTCGTATAAAAAAGATCATTTTTAATGGCTATAAACACATTAAAAAAAAGATTTTTATCTCTCTATTGTCATAAACTGAATGTATTGAATATCGTGAATTTTTATTTAAAAGTGATATGATTTTTTTGTGTGCTATGTGAAATGTATCATTTAATGATTGAATTGGCATTCACTTGGTAGAACTCCATTATAACGCGGTGAAAAATATAGCAATGTGTTTTAGTTCTACAAAATATTTTTTTTAAATATAGTCGATTGCTATTTCGGCTCACACCATCGTCAGAACTATGCTTAAACGAACATTTACTTATCTATATATAGCTGTGTAGAAAAGGTACACAATACATCTTCTGTCCTGTTTTAACGACCCAGCTTATTTCTTGCTCGCAATAAAACTAAAAAGGCGGCTATTATTGATATAAGCTTACATATGGCACGGAAATGGTTTATTACAAAAACAAAGAAGCACCCCGCAGAGTGTTAAGTAATGGTGATCGACATATATTAGTTTGTTCGCTACAGTGCTATTTTTTTTCACCGTGTTGTATCATTTAAATTTATATCACTTACCGCATGGTAAACTATGGAACTAATCATCTATTCGAATGAAGAATTGGCCTAAGTTTTGTAATATTATATATGTTTGAAGAAAGCTTTTATTTTTTTTTTTTAAATCAGTAGATGACTAAAAATATTCAGCCCCAAATCAAACCATTTTAAGCCTTATTAAATAACTTTAACATGATTGTATTTTTATAATGTTTATGTTAACTTCTTTATTCAGAAAAATGTAATAAGAACAGAGATATCATGCAATATAATGCCAGAGAATAATTATTTGTATCTCAATCCCTTATTGCATTTTTATGATTCATAAGTGTATCAAGAAATCATTCGTTGATCATTCAATATAGAGCTTCATATTATATATATTGGACAATAATATTTTGTCTAGTGCATCTACCACTATGTCCAATTCATTTAAAATATTTATTATCTTTTTGCTAAGCGACAAATTTTATATACAATCTGTCGTAAAATAGATAGCAATTGTTACGAAATATCTTTTCCCCGTTTTGAATTTGAAACTAAAGTGCGTTGCCATTGTCGGTCGCCCGTGACCTTAAGATGCTGAAGGCACCTGTCCAATCTCAGCAATAATAATGGATGTTAGGCAATTTGATGCAGCATTATAACATGGATGAATGGCCTCTCAGGAAGTAAATACCTTCCCATTACGCTTCAATTGCTCTTATACTCAATCTATGTTGCAACAGTGCAGTATTACAACATTTACGAAATTACCAAAGTCAGTTACCATGAACGGTGTAATTGTCGATTGTTAGACGAAAAAAAATTAAAAAGAATTGTATTTTGTGATTCTTATAACTCAATTTTATAAGTGTGATCGGGAATCCTTCCTCTGGAAAAATATTTTGTTTCTGAATCTAATCAGTCTCTAGTATCTAATATTTATCACAAAAACATCTCTCGAAAATTTCAAATGTAAATCAGAATTATTGTATTTATTTTTGACCTTTAAATCTTTAAATATAAAGTCTCGGTTTTTTTTCAGATTAATGACACCATTTTGAGCTCTTAACATGTCTATTTTCTTGATTATGAGTTAAATAAATGCATCATGTGATCCACGAGCCGGGTAGAAAAATTTTACATTCAAATAAAAACAAGGAAAAAATTAAGCCTTAGTAAGATGTATTTTACAATGTGTGACAATTTATTTCATTAATATTTACGATAAATACAAGTAGCTGGAGACAATAAGTAAAAAAATATTGACAATTGGTGAGGTGCACTACATTTCCTGTATATAATTAATAAAAGCATTTTAATATAGGCAGTCTACATAATTAAATGAAATAATATAAATTAAATTAACTTTAAATACTTCCTCGATAAAAAAATAAATAGCTCAGATTATATTACAGATAGATTATTATGGAAGGAATATTATTTATGGAGAGAGCACTACCAAAAGCTCATGTCATTTACTCGAAAGCATTTGTAGCTTATTACTTTTCATTCAGCAAAGTAAAACTATTTTTATACACCAATACTATAATGATAAATGGATTTTTGATTCGTTTACTTCATAATATAAACACTTTTCAAACTTTACAAGGAATTCTTAAAAATATTGTATTGATTATCTAAGCGTCGTAAAGAATTTACTGATATGAAACAAATTGGCAATTTATTTTTTAGAATGTAGTTATTCTAACTTTTATTATTCGTCCGTAGCGAATCAAATTTTTAATGATCGTTAATATTTATCTACAGTTTATTTTAATTGAACAGCTCAATCGACACTTTTTTAATTATTGTATATAAGTATCATATATTTGTGACATGCGATAGACAAACACGTTTATCTTCATGATTTTTTCACTCTATTGTCTTCTGAAAAAATCAAGATTCACTTTCGTAATGGAAAATAACATCAGGTACATCTGTTTTGATTCAATATGTCATTAAAAGTAATGAACTTTTTAATATCTTGAAGCGACCACATTTTGTTTTCGCTTATGAATTGCTTGCATATTTTATTATATATTGATTAAAATTTCATTTTAATATTACATTCTAACAAATTTACACACAGTGAGAAACATATTGTTTTTAGATTTATTTTTGAATGTAAAGATGAATGGATTCTTTTTTTTATAATTAGAAACAATTTATTAAAAATTCATAAAAAAATTTTCATGTATGGAAATAATTTGGCCACGCTTATACATTTCTGCATCTCAAATTTATTACTTCGAACCTTTAACAGTTGAGAAGTATTCATATGGTGGTACCTGTCAGTCTGGAATATAATATTTATTATTTAAAAAAAATATTAGACACATGTCGTGACAACTATTTATTCAAAAGGAAAAATCAAATTCTCACAAAACATCAAGATTGGTACATAGGTTATTATCGAAAAAACGAGATATTACAACCGAGGCTTGAAAACGAAAATTAAAATAAACAGAAGACTATCGCAAAACCTGGAATGTATTAGAGCAAAAGTGAAGACACGAGGCGAATCTACAGAGAGATACGTTTTGACTTAAGTGAAGTTCTTTTTGAAATCAGTTTAACGTCAATAATACTTCACAATTTAACAAGTCTACATTTAACCATAATTCTAAGATATGTCACCGTTTCTACAAAGTATCACATAATTAAAAACAATTAATATAAAGGCTACATAATGAGTTTCAGGACTTGGCGTGTTAACACGTCAAATCTTTATGGCGGGTATCGTGACCTGGAGATTAATAGAAAGACGGAAAATGTGTTATAATGTTTGGGGCAATTGTCTGGTAAAATCAAATAGACGCTTTTCACGAATGATAATAATACAAAAATTTAAAGAAGCTTTTTCGACTTACTTTATATTATAGTATGATTTTACCTATTGTCTACTTGCATATACTAGTGTTACAATATTATAAGTTCTTTTCATATTATTGTGTTGAGAATAGCCGTGAAATTGGTGCATAACTTCTAAAACTTATAATATATAGCCGTTAATTGAGTGTGAGTCACACTGTATTCATTTGTATCCACTTATCGTATTTTGTAAACCTACTTTTAAACTAGATTTGAAGATTAAGTCACACGCGCGTCAATTATTAAATCAAAGTACCTATATAGAGCTAATTAAAAAAAAGCTATTTGTATCTTGTCAAGTAGCTTTTTTTGTTAATCGAATAGAATCGGGCCACCGTTACTTGAGTGACAGAATAATACTGAAAACGAAAGTATAAATCAACTTTTTGGTGTCTACTGAATATTCTTGATTTCGCTATGAAGAAACACCCACAAAAACATGCTCATCTGTTTATTTTTTTGTGTTGCTACAGAAAGCTTGAATCATCAATGAAACTTTTTATTTGGTTGCATTATTTTATTGCTTGATGTACGTGTAGGTGATTTTTCAATAACTTTGTTGTATTTGGTACCGCAGCTTACAGACCAAAAATCTTGTATGAATGTTTTTGATCGAATTATGAATTTAATTTAAGGCGTGGTGTATTTTCATTTTTTCTCTCAAATGTCATCTTAGCAAGGGAACTTCCTTTATGTACGAACTTTAATTCTTTAGGAAAAAGAAAACTTTAGATACTGTGCAAGTAGGCTTTATTTATGCAGAAATCTCATATAAAATATAGAACTTCATAAAATTAAAACCATGTGGTTTTACTATAAGACACTCTGTTTATTAATTATGTGTGTATTTAAAAGCAAAGGTATAATAATCGTATATTCTTTATGATGTATTTTATGAAAATAAAATTTTTGTAAAGGGTAAACTGTTATTTTTTCATTCCGAGTTTTATACGATAGATTCTCTAAAATTAAAAAAAATAATAATTAAAAACTTGTTTTAATTAAATATATATACAATATATACGGAGTACTTAGTTACTTCATAATCAGTCATATACTCACCACACAACTGGAACGCTTGGACAAGACAAAAACCTGCACCTCCTCAAATATTGTAAAACTTGATTTCAACATAAAAATAAATAGAGCTCATATCATTCCACAGTGATAATATTCTAATCATGTATATATTTTGCATTAATACAGCGTTCATCCAATCGATATGAAACTTTACAAATTTCTTCAGTACACTCCCACAAAAGCTTTGTCATACCAACCCCAAAAACAATCTATATATAATCTTATTTATATTATTACTTTTAAGATTTATTAACACTATCAACAATTAAATTTTATGTTATCATAACGAGTTTCCTTACATTTCCTTACTCTGAGATTGCAGCAACGCGCGACGGGTCAGCTAGTCATATATAAAATAGCTATTCTTATTAAACAAATGATACGTTTATACATACATATTTTTTTAAAACATAGATTAATGCATTATTCTTGCATTTCAATTGACAAGTTTTTCGTGCAAAAAATAGGATTATATGAATTTTAATTAAAAAAGGCGTTGAAGAAGATTTTAATCTAAAATATATAATTATATTTTACATTTTTTAAATCATGATTTAAATTAATAATAAAAGAAAATGAAGGCAGCTGGAACAATGTATTCTTGTTCTAGTAATAATAAAAATAGTAAAAAATATTCAGTGTTCTGTGCTCACAAATAAATTATGCAGTTATTTAAATCGTTTTTATATGTTGAGTAGTGTTAATATCGTAATAATTATGCAGGTTTATAGCGAGAGTACGAACATACAGCTTTTAATTATATCTACGATAACATATTTTTTGTGCGTATTCAATTTCAGTTGGTAAGCATTACTTAGTTTGATAAAATTATTTTAGAAGAGTGTACTACCCACACGACGCTAATTGATTTATTTTATTGAAAGTATTTTTCTAACGATATATTTTGTTCTACTTTACTTTACCTATTTAACTAATGTACTTTTATTGTATGTGCATTATTTTATTGTATATTTCATTGTAATATGTTATAAAGCATTACAAAAAAAAAATTCTACCAGATAATCAACACGACTTTTTCCGTCATATTTAATCATTGTTTGATAATAAGAGTTCATTTTTAATTTATGTTATCGACTGAAGGTACTTGATGAAATTTCAAAATCAAATTTTAATTGTTACAATTTTGTACGATTCCACATGTTTTGTCACTAACGACCCGGGTTTGAAAAGTTCAAACGGTTCGTCAGTTCTGTCGTATCCGTGTGATACAATTCCTGAAGATGCCGAAAGGCGAAACCCAGGTCGTTAGTGACAAAACATGTGGAATCGTACAAAATTGTAACAATTCAAAGTTAATTTTTAAGATAATTAATAAATATTGACATACGCCGTGGCCACATTTTTTTACTTTATACTCTTCATCCGAATATCATTTCGCCAGTGTATTCAGTGTATTCAAGATTCTCTTTCACATACTCAAGAGTGGATAATCATCAGTGGCAATCTATGATCACGAAATCTATATATGTAGTTGATACAAAAAAACAAGCAGTATTCAAGCTATTTTGGTTCAACCGTATCATATATTCAAACCACACTCACAGTCGCTTTTATACCAAGTAACCTGTTCTATTATCTTTAAAATTAAATTTCTGTCAAAATCACACTGCAGCGCCCAAATTATTCGTCACAAATAGCGGTATTTTGTTTGATTTTTTTTTTAAAGTAAACTTTAACTCTTTCAATTGTCACCAGCTACAATGATATGCAATAATCTGTTTTGTAATTGATTACAAAAACTGTTAGCAGTTTCTGTAAGGTAAGATTTATCAATCTAAAATTTACATTTACTCTACGATGAAACTCAATTTATTCCAGTATTTCTATAAAGGACTTCAAATGGTTTTGAAAATTTTAAGACAATCATTGTAAGAATGTGTACATTATTAATTAAATTCATGAGTTTATCTTTGAACTAAAAATAAAGATAAGGTTTAAAGCTTTGGGATTTTGACAGAAGACAAATATCTACCCCTTCTATGGATTAAATGTTTTCTTGTAAAATCTTCATTTAGATTTTCAAAAAACTGGAAGAACACAATTTATTCAAAATATTCTTGAGGAAAAATCGTTTTATTAAAATTAATGCACCAACTAATGATGTAGTGAAACTTCTTAAGCATAAATTAATAAATTATTTTGTTTATTATTTTAGAATATCAAAACTCTTTGCACTCTTCCCATTGTTTTATTATTTGATAGACAACCTTGATAAATTATTTTTTGAATACACAATTGTGAACAAAGCATATTTAATATAAGCAAATTTTGGCTCTAATTAACGCTCCAATTAGTCGAGAATATTGACTTTGTATTTCTGAGCCCCGCTTCGCCTTTGCGAGAAAAGAAGAGTTTTCGTTGTTTAATTATTAGACCATGTCATTTGAAGAGGGAATTAATTCTTCAGATGTTCACACTCAAATGTAATCTGCAAGGCCAAGCAAATCTGAGAAAATTTCGAGACTTCATGTCAAATATATTTTTTACTGGCTGTAGACGGGCAGCCAAGCCTGTGTTCAAATATTTTTAATTCTGAAATCCAAAAACAATACATTAATATCCACTGTTGACTGTTTGAATGAAATTTATTTTATTAAGAAAATAATAATCTACTTACCTTTATACACCAATTGTATTTTACGGAATTTGGTATTTTATTAACTAACAGATTAAACTATAATTGTTTTATAACAATATCACATGTTTATATGGATTTTTTATGCTAAATATTTTAAAAAATATAGTTATATTTATATGCCGTGACATAAAGTGATTTTAATTCAATTTCTATCTGACTTGACTATGAATTTTAACGGTAATTCTGTTAATTAATTCGATTTTTTGTACAGTCAGGATATTTAAAGCAATGGCGCACAACCTATTCGTCGCAATACTGAAGCTGAATGATTTATAGACTTGACAAAGATTCTATTAATAATAATTTTATAGTAAATCCGATTAATCTTCACTCTGTCAGTGACAGTTGAGATAATATATTTTATTTCTAATATAAATACCTAGCAGGGAAGTACTAATGTAGTACTTGTCTGATACTGAACGTCAATAGAATTTCATCGTAATATCAAAAAAACACTGCAATTTTAATGCGCTTTGATCACGTCATGAATAATTTATTATGATATTAAAAGTGATGAGTATATAAAATTATATTAAAGGTTGTTTTTGCTTAGTATTACATTTAAATAATAAAACACAATGTTTCGTACTATTTCTACGATTATAAATTATTAAAATCAGAACCGTTTTTTCTCATCGCGAACATTATCAGTTGATCAACCAAATGCTAATGATGAAGGAAGCCACTAAAATATAAATAACACTATATCAATAGTAATCAATTTTAAAGATTCAAATATATTTTTTTCCACCAAGAATAGCCTTTAGCACTTAAAATGGACTGAATTTTATATATAGTGATTTTATTTTTAACTTTTTAAAATGTGTATGTGTCAAATATTATATTTTTAAAAATTTTGAATTCTGTTTCATTAATTGTATAGTGTATCAAAAATTATAATGAAATGTTATCTTGGAATGTTTCAATAAGCACAGCTTTTTTTACATTTCTCTTCTTTGTATAATACAATCTTCTTTTCCGAATTAAACCGGATTAATAATTCAGATCAATATAATGATTATAATGCATTCTAACTAGTAATAGTAAATATGCAGACAATCCAAATTTATATAACAAGTTAGCGGATAGTTTATGATTCAATAAAAATGTTCTATCACAAGTGATAAAAAACCCGACATTCCAAAAACGTGTCTTATATTATTTTGCTTCACGTTGCTACTATAAATATTGCAGTTTTTACCATTATTAAATTTGCTCAATTGAGGTGACCACATTCCAAAATCTGTAGAAATATTTTTTCAAACATGTAACGTTCTAAGGAAATATTGTCATTAAACTATGTATTGCGATGATATATATTTCATGAATGCACGTTTTTAAAATGTGAAATATTTTTTTCAATTTAGGAAACTCTCGTGAGGATTTCATCAAATCTATAAGAAACTTTCCAAAACTATTCGAATTGTTGAAAATATGTACGATTCTACACGTTCGTCACTATCTACTCGGGATGCGACTTTCGGCATCTTCAGGCATTATATCACACGGATGCAACAGACAGTTACTCTATTTAGACCTAATTTACAGGATCGAATCAAAAAAATTAGAATGACGGAAAAATTTTATCACAAAATCAAGCCATTTACTTAATTATGTGTTAGACCAAAATTGGTGTTTAATAAAATCAATATATCTGTGATTTGAAGTAAAAAAAATATCTTTCATTAAACATTTTGACAAAGCCGTGAAATGATGTTTCATTTCAAATTCCATGATTACACAACTCAACGCTGGTCTTCCTATTTTCGCGTCCTTTCTAAATGAATGCTGGCCGGTTTTTTTGAATTGCCGACAGAAAAAGCAACCACTACAAAAATGGCCGTGACGGGTGACAGTTAGTGGCAATGGCCTCCGTTTACGTTTTATTTTTGTTATGTTACTGCCACGGAACCGACGATTCGCGAGAAAGTTTTCGGCCCGTCGTTGTTACACATTTTTATTTCGTTTAACATTTCTTTGCGTTGGCAATAATGCGCAGGTGTTGTGTGTCACAATCACATTACTGCAGGATGCGGGAGAGAGGTTCTGCGTAAATCGATTATTTTTATTTATGTGCTAAAAACACCTACTATAAATAGTCGAGCAGTAATATTTTGGCAAACATTCATATCGACAATTTTCTTAAGCAAATGAAATATATTTTTTAAGTATTTGCAGCGTATGTAATGTTTTAAATAGAATTTCGAATACAAACTAATGAGAGAAATCATACTTTAAAATGATGGATCGATCACAACAATGAAAAATATTATGAATTCAAGTAACCTATGCTAACTAACTAATGCTAAGTAACTATATTTTTAAATATTTTCAGAAGCACGTACATATTTAATCGTTTTTGGCGTATATCAAAATACATTTTAAAAATTAATATTACTCGTTCCCAAAAATATTGTAAAAAAATATGTGCGATTGATATAGCGCATATCCCATTTTCTGTTAATATAGAATTCAATTTAGCATGAAAGCAGGCAAAATAAAAAAAAATCATCTATAGGGCGGAAGGTAATATGTATATTTTAAATAATAGAGACACGTTTTAGTACTTATTTCAACAATATATTTTATAATCAGGATCGGTTTCGCTCGTTGCGAGCATTATCAACTGATGTTAACTGTATGTATAAGTACTAAAAAATGTGTTTTTATTATTCAAAATATCATGCCTTTTCATCGAGAAGTGACAATTGACACTTTTAAAATAATGTGTACAGTTAAATATTTTTCTTATGGGTCATTAAAATTATTAAAGACGAGAAAAAGTTAAATACCTACATAGTAATTGTCACCTTGCATAAAAAACTTTAAAGAAATCTATATAAGTACATCATTTTTTCAATCATTTAATATAAAGCATATAAACCTCTCGTGGAAAAAGCATAATTTTTGTCCACTTCGTCATTTTGTTTTACTCTTAATTGCTTCCAACAAATTCATGTATGACTACCATTATGCAACTTGGATAAGAACCATCATGTGACTTTAATACCAGTTATTATTATCTTCTAGGTAACACACTACTTTCAAAAATGAATAAAATTATGTGAATTTCTTAACTGTTTTTTTTTTCATTTATTTTGGATACCGAAGGCATTTTAATCATAATTTTATGCGTGTTGACCACAAGAAATTTAAATATTGCAATAAATATGTATACCATAAAAAACTAAGCTTTATTTAATTAACTGCGTATCATTTTGATTGCGATTTATACACCTAGTTATTATAGTACACATCAGGCGGTAGCCACCTGCTAACTCCACTCAACACTCATACACTGTTTCCTAACTCAAGCAAGTGTTATCGCAGTATGTTTACACAGCGAAATATATATGGTTGTATTATTTTTTTCTTTTTTTGAATAATTGATTTGATTCTGTATATTGGCAAGCGTACAAAGGATTTGAAAGAAATGGCAATACAAACGATTTTTTATGAAGCGTAAGGCATTTATATTTTTATTGAAAGATTATAATTAGCTTCATTGCTTAAATTTGATTATCAACAGACAATTCTTACACTAAAAACTCGAGACCCCAAGCCAGTGGTCCGCAAATTACAGTTAAAATATCGTCGGATCCAATAAATCACAAACACAACAAATATCGCTAGAATTAATTCGTTATAAAATTTGACTTGTTACAACTTTGTACGATTCCACATGTTTTATCACTAACGACCCGGTTTTCGTCTTTCGGCATCTTCGGGCATTCTATCACACGTATGCAACAGAACGGTCAGTTCTGTTACATCCGTGTGATAGAATGCCTGAAGGACAAAGTTGTAACAATCCGAATATGATATTGAAGTTCCATCAAGCACTTTCAGTCGATGTCATAATATTAATTCATTATAGTTTAAAAAAAATATTAAATAGTGATTAAAATATTTTTACTGATCTGCAACATCCAAAGTTTGAAGTTTAGTAGTATGCGAGATTCAAACGTTTCTGTGAGCACAAAAGTGTTTTTTATTTTACGTTAAAATAAAAGTCGTAAAATCAAATATTGTATATTCCTATACACGAATGTAATATTTCTATAAAAAATATTGCCATATTTTATGGTTTTATACTAAAAATATGAAAATGCTTTATGTAAACTAATTAGGAGAACTGTATATCGTAGTTAATCTCCACTCTATGCCACCGTTCATTAACTGTATTAAAAAAACACACTGTGACTCCTCCGAAGGTTTCAAGCTTAAATTTTTATTTAATATCCATTATATTATCAACGCTTTCAAAAACCCACTGTATGACATCAATATAAGCCGTTATATGTCGGGGCAAAACCATTTTTCGTCGAAAGCGCCCTGCATAAGCTTTGCTTTAGATTTCTTTTCACTTTTATTTTCAAAGTGAATCGCATAACCGTGCAAACATTAATAACACTGTGCATTGAACATTGGTCCATTAATTACACATAAATATTTGGCAATACGTTCCATTCACTCACAGTATGGCATATTTAAAATAATGTTTCTCAAACACTCTTCGTTATTAAAATTACGGGTTTCTGATACCAGTGATGGCATTTTAGCATTATATATTTAATAATAAAACAAGCTGATTGCTATATATTATCGCTCTTTACGGCTATGCTTTTTGACAATTAAATCATTTATTATACTCGCAGAAACTGTGGGAGAAGTAAAAATGATTCCAATATAGAATTATTACAACTTTGTACGATTCCACACGTTCTGTCACTAACGACCTGGGTTTTGCCTTCAAGCGTCAGTGCTTTTGAAGATGCCAAAAAGCGAAACCCGTTAGTGAAAAAATATGTGGAATTGTAGAAAGTTTTAACAATTCAAACTTGATATTGAAATTCACGCACCTTCAGTCGATATCATAAAATTATTCCTATTTTATTAATGTAGATGTTCTGGCTATCCACCAAAAAATGACAGTTAACAATGCCAAAAATTTCGTGAAGGAGCTCATTTGTTGTTTTGAAATACACCCAGTCCTTTTTTTAGGCGATTTTTTTTACGCGAATTCGATTATACGCTATTTTTTTGAACGGCACCGTTACATTTTTTTACGCGCTTCACTCGTTTTTACGCGATTTTTTCCCCAAATTTGTTTTAAAGAAGAATTTTATATTTGATGCTAGGCATGTACGTTTCATTATTTTTTTAAATAAAAAAAATATGTGTATTTTTAAAACTTTATTCATATAAGTGAAAAAATAATATTGTTAAAGTCTCATTATATTTTATAAGCAATAAAGACATGAAATATATATATTTTTTTTTTGCGCGAATTTTAAAAAGCAAATTTTGGTTTTTTATACGTTTCTGGTACTTTTTCAAGCGATATTTTAATTTTTGGAACCAATTTATCAAATTATATGAAAATTGCGATTTTTTACGCGCCGTTTTCTGGAACCAATGTATCGCGTAAAAAAAGAACTGGGTGTATTGCTTGATTTGTCCAGATTATCTCCATAGGATTGTACAGTATTTTTTTTTTTAAATAAGCAGTTTTAAAATGTCATTCACATGGCAGGAAACAGGTTAATTATAGTGGACAGGCGTTGAAACCATTTGAGCACAACTGATATTTCTTCAAGGTTAGTCCAAGATAGAGTGAAATGGAGAAAACTGATCAAAGGCTCGGTAGTACAATACAATGGTCATGACTTTCGTTAAATACGATCACTTGAAAGAAGAATAATAAAAAAGATAATATTCAAAACGTACGATGCTAAAAACAAATGAGTGCGCTAGTATTATGACTTTAAATCCTGCACATCATTTAAAAATCGCTTTAAGAGAATGCAATGTGAACAAAAAAGAAAAGATTGCCGGCGAGTGAAAACTACAAGTTCAAGTTTTTGCGCTCACGAATCCAACTCATTTTATTTTAAATCGTTCACTTTCATTGCATTTTATATTAAGGTGTTTTGTTCCATTGCAACAAAATACCGCTAATTTTCATTTATATATATTTATTGTAAGCTATTTAACTCTTTTTACTAAAGTGATATTAAAGTATTATTTGAAATACCGGTGGATTAACATAATGGTGTCGAGTCAAGGACAAATAGTCCGGACATTATTCACAGTATATAAGATGGGAATAAAATAAAACTTACATATCAATTTGCTTCAGATTGACCATTTCTTTAAAATATTTTTAGCACTATCATCATATTGTTATATGTAGTCTGTGGATTGGTTTCCGTGTTATTTAAGCCATTGTTTATTCTATCGTAAATCACTCATTTCATATGAATTAATCTACTATTATCACACTCTACAACATTATTAATGTAATATGTAATATCAATATATAAAACTTTAATATTATCTAATAATACCACATATTTTATAATCAGAGATATATGAAAACCCGTTAAAGTGGGCTATTCTCACGAATATTACGGTCACCAAATTAGTGAAGAATTCTCATATGAGAAAAGTACTATCGAATGAACGTTAACAAGTTATATATTATGTAATATAAAGTTTTCCATAACAACCTTCTCATCGCAACCTTTATTTTTATCTGCTTTAAAATGTGAAAAAAAGTTTCATTTAATATTTTTATTTTCTTGCGTATATTCAGTTAATTTAATGGATTGGGATGTCGTTTTTATATATTTTAATCGCACGTACAGGTTGACATTAATGACGACCCTAAATATAAATGATGATTGACACCAAAACAACAAAAGTTTTGGTGTTGATTTTTAAAGTATAAAAAAAATAATTACAGTCAATTATAGAAATTATTAAATATTTTAATCCAATTACAAAATTTACTTTTTAATATCTATTGATTGAATTGGCACTTCTTTGGTAGAACTCTATTATAATATGGTGAAAAAATAGTAATGTATTTTAGTTAATAGTTCTGACGATGGCGTGAGCCGAAAAAGCTATCAACTATACCTTTTAAAAAATTTATAGAACTAATATACCTTGCTATTTTTTCATCGTGTTACTTTTTGATATCATAAAATTTAAAAAAAGCGTCTTTCGAAAACAATGCTGTAGTTTCAAACTGAATTCAAAACCAATATCATAATTATAAATTCCGAAAATAAATATGAACCTGTAATTGTCATATTTGAGACAAAGACAAGTATCTTAAGTGAAGTCCTTGTATATAATTTTTGGGACCGACAAAATACAGTTTATGCAAGAAAATATTGTTTCGGTATACATACTTTTTATATTAAAAAAATAGTATGATATTTTTTGGCTCAATCTGTTTTGATCAACACTATTTTGTTTCGATAAAAACAATAACGGTTAATCGTGCAAATCATCAAAGCCAGTAAAATACTTTTTGTTTCCGTCAGATGCAGTGAATTAAAATTGATTTAAGATTTTCTAGATGCAGATTGCAGTGAATACGGGTATTACATGTTTTTCAATGAAAAATGACAGCAAAGTAATGGGAAAACTATAATTCCGAGCACAATAATTGAAATTTCACTGCACCAGAACAAGGGTTGGTAGGAACGGCTCTTTGTTAGACGCTTGCGGCTCTTCTGGCACTTCAATTTCATCTCATCTCAAGCAGCCTTATAACTTATAAGTTTAGGATACAGGACTGCCAAACAAACTTCCGCTTGTATAGTGTACTCTCTATCGCCAATTAGCCCGTCCGCACATGACCAAACTCGTGTTAATAAATCTATTATTATATATTCAAATAAAAATAAGTAACTATTTGGATGATTACAAGCTATCAAAATCGATACATGTACAACCGTTCTAATTCAATTTTTAAATAAAACATTTCAAACTGTATTTTTTTCCTACAAATCTATTACTCTGTTTCTATGACAATATGGCTCTTGTCACTTAACAAACTGCCTATTCGTGTACTTAAACAACGCTATACAATGTGACGTATCGCGGAAAACATAAAAAATATATATAAATAACTCCATTTATGTAATAGAATTGTCACTAAATAATTTGATGTCGTATTTAAAATACATCTTATTGGCTCTATATCTATCACCATCTGTCAAAATAATCAAAAATTATTTGAAACTCAATATCTTTAACAAAGAAACACCATGTAATATTTTTAAGCATGGTCAATTATATATTTTGTAAGGCACGAGCACAAAACTGAATTTTATAAACCTGACATATTAATTGTCGAATTATACCATCGAAAATTTATTTCACTTTCGTTTAACAATCATTTTTATACTTTTTCTTAATATAAAGCAGTTTATTAAGTCAACGACCTGAAACAATAAATCCCACATATAAACGTACGCATTTTTACGTAAGAAAAACTGTTTTGTGGGCGTTTCTGCTTACCGCAATATCAAATTTAAACTTGCTTTTGACAATTTTATAAAATATGACCATCATTAATATTCTTTGATTGTCGTGAGATAATTGAATTATGGTAGAACTACCCATATGTTTATCTCAATTTATAGTTAAATTTTTTAGAAACATACTTGAGTTAACTTCATGTCGTTCTTATTTATGAAAATACTGAATTGACACTTATTCATGATGTCTTACACCACACTTCAGTATATAAAGGAATCTACAATATAAAATTCCCAGTGATAATTTTAGTTAAACTTCATATTTTAAGGACAAATAATATTAAAATACAATCAAATTGCATTACTTTTTTAATGAATGCAATTAATTTTGTTTTAAATAATATTGTTCGAATAGACTGAAACAACGGTTATATGACTGTCTGCCATGTGTTTAATTTGTAGAAAAAGTAAATTTTAATAACTTGTAATTATAATATTAATTTATTGCATGGTCACAAAAAACTCAATAAGAATACTATATAATAAAAATCTTCGACAAAATGCTCTCAAACAATTAAAGATCAATGGATACAATTAAGATTATAATTTTTCAACGAGCAAACTTATTAATATCAACTCATCACCGCTGTTTAAACCATACCTAGGAAATTGCAAAATTACGCAGAATTACCAACATAAAAAATACACCTATTTTACAGAGTTTATAATTAGGAAATTTCTAATACCAACTTTTAACGTAATAAAATATTGAATATATAAACTCTAAATACAACTGTCGATACTAAAATAGATAATACAATATATTTTGCATTTTTTCTTAAACGATATATAAAGCCAAGCTTAAATTTAGTTTAAGTTTCACAGCTCTGACGATGGCGAAATCCGAAATAGCTATCAAAATCTGAATCTAAAAACTTATTTTAATGGAAGTCTACCAGGTAAATGCCTATTCAATAAAGTCTATAAAAGTAAGCTTTTTGTCTTATAATCGATAAAAATTGACACAAAACTCTGGTAATATTTATCGACAATTCAAAATATATAAAAAAAAAACTAATTTATAAAGAAAACGTATTGTTACCTAACTTTTGCCAACAAAATAATTGCATAGTACTCGTGATATCAAATAGGACAATAAAATTATTTCAAAAAACTGACGACATTGAGTTAGTCACTTTTTACAAAAACGGATTCACAATTTACTCTATCAACTTTTATATGAATACTTTTTAAAAGATAACTCTCAAAGTAAAGAAACGACTTTGCTAGTTATGATGCCATTATACTACAATTTAAAAGCTTTATTACTCTACTTTTTCTTGGCTCGGTTGTGTAAACACATGTCATAAGTGCTTACTTTTACGACTTAATTTATTGTTTGCAGTCACGTATGATATACATAAATACAGTTCATTTTTTTATGTACGATCGTTTGTGAATATCGTATTATGTAACTCTGTAAATATTAGGAAGTTTTTTAACCATTGAATAGAATGACTGTTTTATTATTAGAATTAATAGAAAAAATACTATTTTTTTAATTAGAATTAATAGAAAAAAATGTTTTTTTATTCCGTTATTAAAAAAGATGTGGGTGATCTGAAATATAGTGGACCACATATTTTTTTGACTTTATACACGATTAAAATGAGAATTCCGACGTACTTGGTAGTGTTAATTTATATTATTGATTGAATTGGCATTAACTTGTTAGAACTCCATTGTCTGATGAAGGATGAGCCGAAATAGCTATCATCTATATATCTTATAAATTTTGTAGAATACATTACTATTTTTCCACCGTGTTAATTTATATTCTTGATTATTTCTTGGAAATTTCAGAATAATAATTGTTCGTTCTTCGAAATAGTATAACTGACCAAATATGCCACTGGGAAGAGCTTTCACAATATTTCAATAGTATTTCTTCAGGTGTCAAAAAATTCCATACAGAAGAGACTATTTTTAATGTTTTGAAATGAATTTCTTGTAGACTTATAATTTTATTATTTTTAGTGGTAAAAAAAGTACATCAATTATTCACTCTTTATTGTTTCTAGTCATCGTGTTACTTCAAAAGATATGTTGTTTTCAAAACTTCACTTTGAGATTATTCTCAGATGACTGTAGAGATGTCGCTTTATATTCAAGTTTTAATCTAACTGTCAATAAACTAACTACGTTCTAACAAGCTATGAGTTATGAGATGTCTATATTATATTGACGATGAAATGAACTCGCATTGCTGTTCGTCTTCATAGCAACCCAATTTATCAATCCTTTATATCCAATCTCTTTGGTATACATCATTAACGCAGATAAAAAGCAGTCCAACCCTGTGAACTAAATAATACTCGAAATCCGTTTCAAATGACGATTACTTATTAGAAAAAAAACTGGTCTCTTATAAAAAGAAAGTGACGAATAATATGTTTGCATCATTTTACGTGATTCTTCTGCGATTTGGCTCGGACTTTGCGCAATTCCCCGTAAATTCAAAGCATCTCGCGTCCGGTTGTAGTCATTTGTAGGACAGCTATGAGAAAACTTTGGTATATGTGGTACACTAATTTTAAATTATTATAACACACATTTTGTTTATCCTAGATTAACGCAAATTTTAGAAAGTGTTCATTTTTGCCTGAATTTTTACCAACACATGTCATAAATATCATAAACTTAACTAATAAAAGATATTCCTTAGGCTATGTATGTACGGACGTATATAAGACGATAGTAAAATAATTATTTAAAATAAATTAACTGGGAAAACATTCAATACTAAAAAAAATAGATAGACTCGTTCATTTTTCAAAAGCTTTTATAACTTGTTTGTCATTAATGTTTTGACTACCTTTCTATCCTATTATCATTTGAATTAGAAGGGTAAATTTGTAAGTTCATATTTCATTCATATTTTTCTAATTTTTCTATCAATTCGTTTGCAAAATGTAACAGGAGAAATAATACTAAAGTATAAAGTATTTTAAATTGTATTTTATTTATAACTATAATGTATACTATTGTACAATATAGTATACTTTATTTTAGCCATGTTCTATTCTGAGATTGTTCTATTTTTTTTGAGACTTTCAACAAATATATTCTTTGAAACTTTGCGGCCAAAATTCTTCGAATTTCGCCAGCTGAAACGCTTTTATTTGTATGCAATAATTATTTTATTTGGGATTTCAAGAACATGCTTTCGATCTTATAAGCCTGTTTCTTAATTCTGTAACGTGAATTCGCTGAAAGCTACATTAAAATACGAGATAATATTCCAAAGAAACATAACCCATAAATATGTCAACCCAAATAACTTCTTTTTCCACTTTCAAATTCCTACAGAAACTTTGGAATCAATATTCGTTTGAAGTTTATATTGCTGCAACGACTAAAGTTTGTTTTGATGACATTAATCAGAATAAAGTAAAATCGCTGAGCTTCGGTAGAATGCAGACATTTCTAATGACATTCTACGAATATTTCAATGGTAAGTACAACGCATTTATATTTTCATCACGGAATGAAGGAACTTTTTTCCTAATTTCTGTATCCCACGATAACTTAATGAATTGCTACTTAAAAAACAATGAAACACAACACAGAAATCAAAATTATGCGTTAAAATTTTTACTTATAAAATATCCATTTTTCGAGGATAACAAAAAAATAACATTAATTTACGTATACTAATAATTTGATACAATAATTTAAGATTTACTTGAATATTTTGTTTTATACATAGGTCAGCTGAAAAAAGAAGCAGATTTTTGACAGGTAAAGTAAGGTTTAAAAAAATGGAGTGTAAACGACAATAAAGTGGAAGAGAAAAATATACTTCTACAATAATTGTTCAACTAAGCATGCACATAATGAACACACTAAGTTTTTCAAAGACGCCTTACAACGTTGTTTTTAGATTCCAGTTATGCTGGTGATTGAATGTGTATTTATTTACTTGGAAATCCATTATGACATGGTCCGTAGAACTAATATACATTGCTATTTTTTCACCATGTATTCAATTATGCTGTATGCTTAAATTGAAGATGTTTTGTTATATTTACCGGTCTGCTTAGTAATCACTTTGAAAGTTAATTCCTGATGGAAAGGGCATTATATTTAATCTTTAGCAGTTGATAATGCTCGCGGTGAGCGACACCAGTCGTGATGCTAAAAGTATTTAATTCTAGAAATAGTACTAAGCGTTATGTGTTCAATTATTTACCATTATTTTTCGTTATAATTACATCAAATCAAAATGGAAACAAAGCAAAGAATCTACGAATATGTCAAAATGCTTTGAAAACTGTTTGCAAACTTTAAGCTGTTTTAAATAATAAACACATTTTTAGTGCTTTTTCTACAATATATTTTATTATCACGACCGTTTTCACTCGAGTATTATCAACCGACGAAACCGATCCTAGTAAAAAAATATGTTGTGGAAAAAGTACTAGAAAAATATGTTTTTATTTTTAAAATATCATGTCCTTACATCAAGAAGTAAGTGAAGTGATATTAAAAGTGAAAATTTAGGCTGTCAAAACTTATTTAATAAAACTATTACGATATAATACTTACTGTTGGCTAGTATGGGTATGTACAAATTTTATCTAAATAATGAATCGACGAAGAATCAGGCAACGATAAAGCATATTATTATAACATGGGAAATGTTTTGTTAGTTATGCGTGGGCAACAGACATAATACTATGAAATTAACTGTATTATATATTATTAGCGCGCCTTTTACCTGTGTAGCAAATAAAATTCAATGGTTTCGCTTCGCTTTAATGTATTTTAAATGTTGTTTTTCACTGGAAGATAAACGTTTTAACCGTTCAGAGGTCAATAGGGTAAGAGATCAGCAAACCAAATTACGGAACCGTATCTCTCAGTAAATCCAAAATCATAGACATTCTGTACTGTAAATCACTTCAAATACAGTATTTTTTATCACGTAAATGAATGGTTATTTTACATGTCTCGAGTATACATTTTTTTTAAATCTAGATGTTGTTGAATACACATATGTTATGTAAATTCTGTTGCGTTGAAAAATTGAGCTTTGGAAAAAAAATATATAAGATATTCTCAAAATTCTTTTAATGTATTGATTGACTTGGCATTCACTTGGTAGAACTCCATTATAACACGGTGAAAAAATAGCAATGTATTTTAGTTCTACGACACTATTTTTAACAAATATAGTTGATAGCTATTTCGGCTCACGCCTTAGCACGACATAGTTCTGACGATGGCGTGAGCCGAAATAGCTATCAACTATATTTGTTAAAAATAATTTTGTAGAACTAAAATACATTGCTATTTTTTCACCGTGTTCTTTTAATGTATTAACTGCTACTTTCTGGTTTAATGTTTTCAACATTTGATAATTCTCGTAATTGAGCTAAGCCGGTCCTGATCATAAAGTTTAGTGTTTGAATGTGTAAATAATACATAAAAGTGTGTTTCTATTATTTAAAAAATTCTCAAAATTGAAGTGGTTGTTTTTACTTGTATAAAGCTAACGATCCACCAGTGTGTCGATTTCCTACTATTTGACTCATTCGTAACATTTAAAAGGTTATATATATAAAAAAAATATGATCATTTTAATAATTTTCATCTAAAAATATAGTTTTCTATCACCTCTCGATCATTTTTTAGAGATTTTAATTACAAATATCCCAATAGTCCTCGTTTAATATCGTCTAGATTTTAAAAAATCTTACATCAAACGAAATAAATATTTTTTTGAAAGAGCAATGTATAGGAAATAAGGTGCGTGAGATAAATGATTAATGAAATGCGACTCAGTTTCAAGATCCAAAAGTTCTTGATACATTCGGATAGCAAGAAGTTTTTGTAGTAAAACATTTATCGAAATAAGCTGCGTTGTTGGATACGACATTGGGAGAGGACATTTAAAAAAGCGCATATTACATTGCATCAAAACACCGCAACTTTTTATAGTGTGTTTTATAGCTATTTATAATAACTTCTTGTGAAAACTATAAATAACAGTCACTGTCAATAATGATGAACTTTCGTCTACTTGTTTATCTAATCACTGGTTTGAATAAACCTAGATCGGAGTCAACTTTTCATCCAGAAGTATTCACTTCGGTATTTTTGTTATACTTATATATTAGAGATGTTCGCGTAGACTTTTACTGTTGCTGCATTGAACATCAGAATATCATAAGGAAGTGTCCTATGAACAAATTAATTTTAGTTTTTTTTCCGATGTCAATATTTACTACGAAGCTGTTTATAGTTGCAGCAAAATCCTTTTGTGACCTCACATTAACACCATTATCCTTTATGATACTAAAAACGGTAATTAATTGAGGAGATATACTAGCTTATGATCTATGTTTACACCATAAATTCATTCATCCTTCCTTACCTACTCTAGAAACGCTGATTGGTCAATGACTTGCAATATCAAAAAATAGTTAACAAGTTCTGACTACTGATTTTTACGCCAGCAAATTAAATGTGTAGAAAAAATTGATTAAAAAAATCATATACTATCAATATTTACAGTGGGTTCAGTATTTTAAATCTATATTTGTTTGTAAGATAGGAATATTAAGCCGTAACTACTCGATTACGGACAAGGAATAAGGGATAATATCAACGTAATGGATATTCACCATTTTCCAACCAACTTCTCATTCCATTCTGCGACAGCCTCGTCCAATTTCGCCTGAGGTAATTTTGTCAAGTGTCAATTCAAACATGAATGAATCGAATCCAAAATGCACTTAACGACTTTCTCATTCTAATTGATACATCACAGAAATAAGTCGTAGTGAAACAGCGACACTTTTTTCATATTAGAAAACATAATCGAGATATTTTGCGACTATATATTATATTCACAATTTATTCGGGTATAATTTTACCTGCAGTAAACAGATATCATCTACCCGCTACCGGAAGCACACACACGCGGTGAAACTTACGGCGAAATGGAGTGTGATAAAAAAAACGTTATATCACCACTGCAACTCCTATGGCATTTTGTGATACTGGAAGATTTTGTTACAAGATTAGCTGCGGTGGATGTCTACATCTAGTTGAACATACTCATTGTTCTAGGAAAAAGTATCCGTTGTATTTTCTACCTAAGGTTCTCAATTTTAAAAGATCAACGACTTATATTATTTATCAATACATCCTCCACAGAGAACTGAAATGAAAATAGTCCATGAACATATCGGCTATTGAAAGACGAAAGGATATAATAAACACAACACGAATTTTACATGAGGCACAAAAGCCTGAATTCGAACCGAAATTAAAATATTTAATAGACACGACCCTTATTTATATAAAGACTAACTTATATTAAATACATCCAATCTAGTGTGAGTTTAAATAGTTGTTTAAGAAAACCGAATAATTTGGTGAATTTTCTTTTCTTCAGGTCGCAAATGTGACATGACATTCGTTTTTCAAACGTAAAACCTTAATTTAGATTCCGTATACACAACTTACACTTTTTTGTTAGAACGTGCATTAATCAATTTATATGTGCAAACTGTCACTTCTACATGGAAGCTAATTGCATTTCAATAATAAAAACACAATTTTTATTACTATTTCATTTTCACAATTTTATATTTTAAAGCTTATCACGAGTATTATAAATTGATCGGTTAAAAATTCTCGTGATGAAGGAAATCGAACGAATTAATTTTTGGAAAATATCAAAATATTTTATATCTTATTATTTTGAACGTGTATTAAACTATATATAGTTTGATTAAATTAAAAAACTACTTCGAAAAATACAAGATTTACGATCTTTTGCGTTCCTACAGTCTAAATCATGACGCTATCGAAAAAATTCTACTACTCAATAAATTTTAAACTACAATATAACGAAATTCTAAAGGCAGACCTCCATAGATTTTAAACAGTATCACTTCTGAATCTTTCTGTCTCAATTTGCTCTACTGAAGTGGCTAGATATATCTCAGATAAGTAGAAACCTTCATGTACGAATGTCAGATACTTGTTACCGCCCATGAATCCCCAGCACTAAGCAAACAACCGCCGATACCATAAATACAGATGATAATAATCTTCTTGATCTCTGCACGCAAAAAATGCTCAATATACTCCGTTCAAACATTCTTCATAATATAAAACGAAAATGCAATTCAATATTAAATCAAGAGACGTAATCCGGAGTCGTTAAAAGATAATAGTTTTTATCGATAAAAACGGCTATAAAATTGAAGAACCACAATATCAATGTGTTCCGTGACAGACAAGGTCAACCGGGCTCGATAATTTGTGCGTAATAGGTGTTATCTGCAGCGTTTACATTTTTACTTTCTGTCTCCCGTGTTCACTTTCTAAAGATAGGTGGGTCGTCTGTAATTTGTAATCTGCCAATTCACTGGGAGTGCTGTATACGGTGACTATCCCACACACCGAGCCTCGCAGACATCAGAATGTATTTCGCGAAACAAAACCGATAACGTGACATATGAAACCAGTTTTCAAATGAATAAAATGTTATATTTTGCATTATAGTCGCACAAATGTATCTTAATGATTGACCACAAATGGATCTGCAAATAAACAACGAGTCTAACGATGCCAATTCAAATGCATCATTTCTCACATTCTGTTCGAATTTCGATTTTGTTTTTTTTTTTGACACATTGATTCCATTGTATAGTCTCATTAAAAATTAGCGGGATTATTGATGATTTTTAAGACAAAAAATTGATTTACTCATCAGTCATCAAAGATGACATTTTTTTATTATACCTATTTTTATACAGACTTAAAATATTTTTTGACAATAATTCCACAGCCAAACTTAAGATAATATTTTTTTTTTTTTTTAATAATAATAAAAACACATTTTTTAGTACTTATATGCGAGCATTATCAATTCAGTTGTACTTATTTCCACAATATATATTTTTTGTTCAAGACCGGTTTCGCTCATCACGAGCATTTCATTATGATTGTTAAGAACCATTAGTGGATTATTGATTTATCTTAATTTTGTTTGAAAACTCTTAATAAGAGATTGTGAACATAATTTAATTTTTAAACTAATTTACATTATTTGTATTCATATTGTATGATATCCTGTAAATTGTTTCTTAGTTCCTGATCCCATGGTTTTGTATAAGTGCCACCTTTTACTCAAATATTTTGCATAAATAGACTTGTTGGTAAATTTTATTCTATCAGTTGATAATGCTCGCGATGAGCGACACCGGTCCTGATCAAAAAATGTATTGTGGAAATAAGTACTTAAAAATGTATTTTGATTATTTAAAATATTATACCTTACCGTCAAGAAGCTAGTAATTAGAAGTTAACACCTTAAAAGTAAGATAACATTAGTTTTAGAAATTGTCTATTCATGTAGGTTCAAATATGAAACTTTCATGGAAGTTCAAAATCAATGCGAAGAACTAAGAACCATTTGAAATCTATGGACAACGGATCTTTTGTTTATATTTAAGAAATATTTTACTCAAAAATATCACTTGACGTTAAAAATTATCACTCTCCAAATAATACAAACAACGTCTCACCGATGCTCAACAGCCAAAACAACTTAACCAACATTTAAGGCCAAAAGATATTTTTCGAATGGTATAAATGTTTTTAAGAACTGATAGACTAAAACATATCTGTCGATTTATTTTGTGTAAAAAAAATAATTAAATTCATACATTTTTACTCAAATCAAAAAGATTTCTCATTAGTAAAACAAGAACATTGTAACTATTATTTTGTGAATTTACAGGAGAAGAAAATACGCTGTTTCTCAAATAAAATATACTTTCGATTTATATAATGCATAACAAAAAAGGCTTTGGAATATCCATTCGTTAGTCAATAATTGATTTACTACCATAATTTAAAAACTTCTGTAGATGAAAAAAAAGTTTATTTTCTACCAATATCAATTTCTCTATTATCATATTTTTAGGTTGTCGATATTAAATATAATATTTTGATATATGAGCATAATTTGTGTTACCGTACAATCCTAAAGACTCATAATTTTTTAAATGTTACTCTATGAAACTTTCTAAATTTGAATTCAATTACTATTTTTTTATTGTAAAAGTTGATTCTTTTTTTACAACCGGCAAATGGCATTTATATTTCGAAGTCGATTAAAAAGAATTATTAACTTAATCATCGGTTGTTGTAGTAATTATTGATACATAAAAACCTGTCATATTTAAGAGGCTGAGAAAAGTTACACACTAACTGAAATAAATAAACATTAAAATATATAAATAACTCGCAAGTTGTTTTCACTTTCCCTGTTTATTATACAATAAAGTTACTCAAAGAGAAAAATAGCAATGTACAATTCTAGGTGTCTTACAAAAATTACCACAATGAACCATCGTGAATGCAGTTTTAAAAAATACAGAAATTGAAATGAAAAATCATTTAGCAAATCGACATAAAAATGTTGACTCGTAATAAATAATATAAATGCGGTTGTGAGTAAAAACTTCCACAGAGATTGACAACCTAAACTTTTCCCAGATAATCATGAATAAAGCATTTTTATTTTACTTATAGATATGATAAAATGAGTGACATGATAATTTAATATGTCCTTTTCTTATGCCAAATTATAAATAATTATGGCTGAAACTTGTATAAAATTCTAGAAAAAAATCATACAATTGTTAACACTAGCGGTTTATGTTATTCAATGACTATTTTAAGTGACTCATTATTAATTTGTATTGAAACCAAAAGATCATAAATGGTAAAATTAGCGATGGATTTTGTCTTCAAAACAAAGATTAAAATGATATCTTTTGCGTATTTATAATTTTATAATAATGCGCTTAAAACTTAAATTAAAGCGATAAACGTTTGGTAATACACGAAAATATTTAATAAATCGTATATTGCTTGCCAATCTTACTACGTAATTTTACATATAAAATTATAAAAATTTTAATCCGGGTATTTATTACAGTTCGATCTCAAGAGCCGTGACTCAGGGTTGCTCAGTCATGCGGGGTAAATTTTGAAACAATTAATCGAATTGAGAGTAAATACAAAAAAGTCTATACAGCTCTTTATTATAGACTTATATAACTTTTTCGATTCTCAGATAACACTTTTTAACAATATTTTTTATTTAATTTCCTGACAGTTTCATTCTCACCTTACAACATGAATAAATAAGCGGTCATTCATCAAATGTTGTCAATCTCTGAAGAATACAGCAAAAAAAGTAAGTAACAAAAGACAACTGTTCAATGTGATTGTTCTAATAAAACACTTACTGCATTCATTGTAAAGGAGTATTTTTTCAGCCACTTTCTATCTTTATTTTATGTTAACCTTTTTTTTAACAATCACTAGCAGGTACAAGTGTATGCAATTATAAATATTTATTCTAGTATCTTTTGTCTGCACATTAGTGAATATTTTCACTACTTGTTTGTATCCGCTGTTGCGGTTTTCTAAAAACATAATTAATGCAATTGTGTCATTCGTTTGACAATTAAGATGATCTATGGCTTACCAAGAAATCTGCTTCAATTTTTTTAATTAAGAAAATTCTATACTTTAGTTCATCGCCTGTTATGCAATCTCCACATCCGTTTAAAACAAAATAATATGTTTATGGAATCGATTAGTCACAGTAGATTTGATGGAAAGTGAACAGAAATATATAATACTACCGTATAAATGGATTATATTTGCTGCAATTTTGAGCTATATAATATATATTTTCACTTATATAATTGGACCAAAGAACGAAAGAGTTTAATGGCATCAATGAAATAAACGATTTTTTTAAATAGTAAGAACTAAATAAAAATTATATAGTACTTTTGACTTTTCAGTCGTACAATACAATATATAATAAAAAAAAAACATTTTTTTAAAACCACCATTTTTATAGCAATCGTTTTTATGTTAGACCAGGGTTTCCGAAACTTTTTTCGGTTTCCGGCTACCGTCAAATATCGGAAAATTTTTACGGCGTCAAAAGTCAAAACATTGGTTATCTCATGGCAAACCTTGTGTTACCTTACATTTTTTAAAATAATAATATTAACAATATTTAGTAGAGGAAATTTTTCACGGCGCCCCAAAAGAACAGCCACGGTGCCCTGGGGCACCGTGACGCATAGTTTGGTTAACTCAATGTTAGACAAAGAAAAGTAAAATGAAAAATACAGTATACTGTATTTAAACTGAAAATATAAACACGTGAAACTGCATAATGCAATTTTGTTTTTCAATCTACATAACATTTACCCTTCAATATAATCACTTTTAAGGTGTTAACTGTCACTTCTTGATAGAAAGGCATGATATTTTAAATAATAAAAACACATTTTTTTAGTACTTATTTCCACAATATATTTTTTGATCAGGACCGGTTTCGCTCATCGCGAGCATTATCAACTGATAGAATACAATTTACAAACAAGTCTATTTATACAAAACAAAAAATTAAGTTGAGTTAAAGGTAGCAGGTGTACAAAACCATGGGTACAAGAACTAGGAAACAATTTACATAAAATCATACAATATTGATACAAATAAAGTAAATTAGTATAAAAATTAAATGTTCACAATCACTTAATTCGTTTTTATTATTTAAAAAAAAAACTTCAATATAATGATATTTTTCATATTATAGGCAGTAAAAATTGCAGTCAATAACCGCTACGGTGGCACACACAGCTTTTTTACACCTATATTTAATTTTAAAAAAAGTAGAACACAATCAAATAAAGATGTTTACTTTCCATAAAAAACTGTCAAAATTATAATTAATTTAATCTAATTTGAGTGTTTGAAGCCAAATTTTCGAGGCTTTTTAAAAATTGTATTTTTTTCTACTTAGAATTCCTTATAATATTTTATTAAAAAAAAAGATATTAATAAAAAATCTGTCACAAGATGTTTTGCATTTTTAAAACAAGACAACCTATAACATTATGATGTACAACAATTATAACAAGATTTCATTTAGTTGATTTAGATACATACGTGAGACATAGTTTACTCCATTACAATTACCAGTGACATTGCAGTAATGTTCATAAACATTGTGATCTCGGTTACAAAATGCCGGCGATGAATACAAATTGCTTTGATATGCAAATTGTCTCAGATAGGCGTCTAGAAAAAAGTTGTTAGTTCTAATGCGTACAAATAAATAAATTCCGATGTTATTTTTTAATGATTGATGATCAGTAATTGCCATTGAATTTCGTTAATTTGCCTTTTATCAATTGCCTTTGTATCCAATAGAAATTTCTTTTTATTTTCTATGCGTACGTCTTGCGATTGCGTATATATTATACATATGTAAAAGTCTTCAAATACGGTATTGGTGATATAGGAATTAAAACAACACATAAACAGTATTGTATTTGATGAGAACTTATTCATTTAAACTGCTGTAGATTTTATAATCATCTTACACATTATTTCATTTATACAATGGATTCCACATATTAAGATCACTTTGTAAAAATAACTTTTGATATCAATAACCGGCTGATTATATTGAGCAAGCGTCAAAAACAACTGTTTTGCGGAGCTTATACTGTTGGTAAACAAAACCTTGTTAATTAGAATTCTATAGAACAAAAAAATATATAAACAATGTTTTTTCTAATTGTGAAATTTCTTATCATTTAATTTTTACTTTTTCGGGATGGATTTTTGGATTCCTCACTTGTAATAAATCGGAGCATTCTGAAGTACTTCTTTGCTAACACTACAACATCAAGATCTTATTGTATAATCTAGTATTTAAAACAATAAAAACCAACTTTTAATATTTCTTCAGAACTGATTTTTACAGTATGTTTTCTGAGCAGAAATTATTGTGGAAATAAGTACTTCAAAATATATGTTGATTATTTAAAATGTCGTGCCTAACCATCAAGAAGTGACAGTTAACACATTAAAAGTGATATATAATCTAGGTTTATTTTATTTGAATATTCCAAAAATTGCTTGATGAAAGACATGTACACATTGGTTTTGATTTAGTTTATTAAAATTATGATGGTCGTAAAAATTCTACGTATTTCTCCGTATATATATCTCCTTTATAAATATTCAATATAATATAAAATGTATCTTAAATTTATGGAACGCTTTTAATTCAAAGTATAGTTTTGTTTTTAACAAATCACATCCGATTAAAAGACTACCGAATTCAATCAGCCTTGAAAAACATAAATTTGTATACATAATCTCAATCGATTATTACACTTCATTGACGCGTCTAATTTTTACGGTGGTTTTTGTTTTCCACACAATTTTCCTCATTTACAAATTTTTATAGTAACAAAAGATAAAACATAAAAAAAAAATGTTTTTATTTTTTCCAACTCTTTTGTAATCCAAACGAAACTCCGGCATGCCCGGATACAAAACCGGAGTGACCAGAGGAATATTGGTGTCCAGACGGAGAGAATGTCTGCGGAGCAACATGTTGAGGAGCTGGGGCATAATGGACTCTCTGTGGAGCGACATGTTGAGGCATATATTGTTGTGTATGAACTGGTGGAGAAGATTCATGGTAATGCTTCTTATTCGAAACATTGTTACCCCATCCATTGTGGGCAGAGACAACGGGGCGCTCAACGATGATTGTCTGTGGAAATAATAAATATGTATAATATATTGAATAAATAATGAATGAAATTCTAAGTAAACTTTATCTTGATTGAAATATTTTCTTTTATTATAAAACTCCATGGTTCAAGCCATTGTGAGTCAATATGACTTTCGAAATATATAGGCTTGCAGGGGTATACTAATAATGGCTTGCAATATTGGGATCCTTAATTCCATTTCTTACCTTTGTATAAACCGGAACTTGGACATATTCTACGTGCCTCGGCTGTTGCACTTGCATTTGTTGAGGGATAATCATAACGGGGGTGGCACCGTGGTGTTTTTTCCAATGCGGTGATGGCGACGGCAATGATGAGACTATACACACCAGACTCAAACCAACGGAAACCTGAAAACAAAACAATCGCTTAATAAAAAGAAACTATACGTTCACCAAAAAATATTACACGCCGAAATTTTATCACAAAGATGGATTTGCTATTTTTTTTTTTGGCAACAAATCGTTTGATCTAGATTTGCTAATTATTATAATATCACTTTCTTTAGATAAATTAAAATTAGGCTAATTATCTAGAAGGTCTCTGTCTGTGATTCATATTGCTGATGCAAATTGCGAAAGAACAATACAAAACAATAATAATGAATGAAGTGATTATTTTTATCCGGTACGATAATTATAGTCAGCTTATTATAAATTATTACCAGTAGTTAATTGTAGTTTTTCATTTTATGTTTCAGAATCATTTCAATTATTTAGATGAATTTGTAATCTTATGAAACATTTTTATATTATGTATCCTGTGATTGGTCAAGATTTTTTTTTTTTGATATCCTAATTCACTTAAGGCTTATATAATAATATACTTTCAGTAATAATCCGTTATCATTATTTATAAGGACAAAAATTTACAACGCTCAAGCAAATAATTTCAAATATGTGTTTAATCAAATACTTGTATATTTTATAGTATAAAATGAAATTTGAAAAGTTTTTTATTTCACTCGACGTGTTACTAAATGTGATATGTGTTTTTCTTATTTGAAAACTCGATTTTATAATACACTAAGCAAAACCAAACACGCCGAAAATGAACCTCCATAGATTTACCGCTGAATCCACATACAATATTACACATTTTTTGCTTACAATCCGAAATTTAGATATTTTTGCAACTCTTTTATTTAACTATTCACAAAAACCATAAAATTCACTTGTATATTAACGATTCACAATTATCTTTGACAATAACGCTGTTTTTTTATGTTTACTGTATATAATATAAGTTAAAAGTTTGGCGCTTAAATGCTTTCTAAGCATGACCAAATATAATTTTTCACCCAAAATTACGATAAGAGCGTACCGATTTCAGCGGCTGATAAAAATTTCAATTGAAAGTAAATCATTTGTTAAAAATGTTTATTCGATGTTCAATATCGGATCTGGCTTTGATGCCAAATTGTTCAACATATATAATTCACTGTGTTCTACATTTAAATTTTCCCACGAAAATTTACACATAACATATGTCGTTCCAGCTAAAACGTGAGGAAAATAAAATCTTTTCGTGTCAATGAAATCCTTGCTAAATTTTATTTTTTGAATATTTTGCGTAAAAAAACGTTTACTTACGATAGAATATTTCATTTTGAATTTCGATAACTAGAACTGCCCTGATTATGGCTTTCTGAGTTTGTACTATGTAAAACGGAACAACATCTTCTTTTTATAGGGAATTTGCAAGGTCAGTAAGCACACAATCTCAGAATTATAATAATGAATATGTTTATTTATATATAATAATTATAACATCTGATTAAGTCATTGGCGTGCTTTATAAATTATAGAGCTATATTTTTTTAGCACACGTTATGTGAAAAATTAGAAATACATATTATATTTTTCTGTATATCTCTAGCACACAACACACACACACACACTTACTCTCTTTGTTAGCGCATGTGCAGTGTATCTTAACATATGTGCGAAATGGTTTAAATTCAATAAATTTTAATGCACTCTCTCTCTATTTACTTACGTTAATCATATAGAGCGAACACTCACAAAAACACATGTCGAATTTTCGTGTATTTAATTGCTTTACATGATGATAGCGACACTGTCTAAGGAATTTGCCATAGCTTGACAAAAAAAAATGGTTGGAGAATATTCATCGCTGGGAAGCGTTTTCAATTCGTTAAATTGTTTTATAAATATAATAAATTACAAACTTATACATATGTAGGTGGCTTGAAATCTTCCTTTGTCATCTGTACTTGACAGCTGTAACTGTCCAAGATTATCCAGACGTAAGTTTCTGACAAAATGAAGTCGAAGGCTTAAATACTATGTCCCGGCTTTGATAATATTCCATTTTATATTAGACACTAAGTTAAATTGTTTTTATCATATTATAAACTTTATATCAAATCATGTCATAAAACTTGGATTACATTGTCAATGTACTATAATATTAACAAATCATAAGACTAGAAGCAGACAAAACACATGCAGTTTTTGCGTGCGTTTCAATTTGAAATAATGGTGTTTATTCGTTAGTACAATTCTAACGATATATACACACAGGACTTCGTTGTTAATAAATAATTCAAATACTTATCGTTCCTCTAACTACGGCCTGGCCGTTAGTTTAAATTCACAATTATAATATAACATACTGAATTTAAAGTTCTGCATTTTTGGTATATGTATAATAATATATATTTCAAAGTTTCTAATAAAGTTTGCTTTATTTAGAATGATACTTACATCACAATAACTATATTCGGGTAATAGGTGATTCTCTTTTATACGTCACTGTATTATTATGATTACTTACTTGTATCCAACTTCTGGTGAGCATTTATGGTGTGAATTGGTCAATGGTCGCAAACTAATAATCTATTGCAAGGTACAAAAAAATACCCAGATGCATGTTGACGTGTCTCCAAGGGCAACAATTATTTTGTATTGGACTTCCATATCACCGGTTATTTTTATATACAGTAGGTATTAGGGAAAAACCGATAATAAAAATTTAATTCATCAAACAATCAGATATGATAATAATTCTTTACTGTATACTAGGAAAAACACAATTGATGTTGGTATTATAACATGTCACTAATCAAATTTAATCATTAATACTTTCCGTCAAATAAACTTGATAAAGTGGTATCTAATTTGAAATAAAAAAATTAATTAATTTCGATTTGGTTTCAGTTTGAAACTATTAAAAAATCCTCAGTTATTATATACTTTTTAAAACTTTTGTTGTCCCTGTCACGTGTGTACATAATATGTAATGTACTTTTTAGTTCAATTTTCTTTCATATAATAAAGTAATAGCATTTTTCATAAAGGATATGAAAAATAAAGCTTTTTTTAAAGAAAAGAAAAAAGATTTTGCACCTAAATTCCAGCATACGAAACATCTTCAATATTTCTTAGGTTTTTTATTCTCTACAGTTCTACGGATTTTTTTTTAATAGTTTTTTAGTTCATCCGGGTGACGCCGTTATGTATGTCATTGTCACTCAAAGTGCACCAGGTAGGGGTTATCTGGATCTTGGACATTGCTGGAAATACAATAAGAGTTTTATTGGTAGGTAAAACTCCTATATTGTGTGTTCTGGCAGCAATGTCCAAGATCCTCTGAGTGAATGTTTGTTATCACCTGGTGGCTCGTGGGGGAAGAGTTATGTCATCAATGTGAGATCTTAACCAGTCTTCAGCTGATGGTCCGGGTACGATCTTGTGGCCATCTAGACTGGTTGGAAAGGGTTAGTGATAAGGCCTTCCGTCGGATGTGATCACTCTCGCCAGTTATTACCTCTCGTCTATGGCTGTCCTGGAGCCGGCTTATCGGGCCCCATAGCTGTAAAAAATAGTTCTTGGAGGTCTCCACCTTTCTTTCGACTTCCTTCCGAGGCTTTAACCAGTTGGCGAAGCCAATATATTGGGGCTATATTTTGCGTGTCTCCTTTCCTAATGTGCCAACCCGATTGCTGATGGGTAGTTGACCCGAACGCAGGCCATAGAGTTATCTGATCCCGTTCCTCTCTAAGCCCGCTGTCTAAATACCTGAGCATATCTTGAACTTCATGAACTTGTCTAACCGACGTCAGTAGTAGCAATGTTGCCGTCCTACAAGACACTTCATATAGGCTGGATGTAGGTGGAGTGGTTGCCTTCAAGTGACGGACTTCCTCCTGACATCCCATATAGAGGCTTTCGGGGTCTTTACTCTGGCTAGGGATATCGCTCGAAATACACGCCTCACCAGGGGGTTTCCGCTAATGTCCACGCCGCCCACTGGTTTGCAGAAGGTTGTTATGGCTGACTTGTGCACCCCAATTGTGGAGTACGCCAAGCCTTCTCGGAGGTATAGGTGAGCTAAGTACCTGGCAACTTGTTCCGAATGGGGTGATTTGCGACCACTGATCTTAGGTTGCATCAGGTGGTCCATCTAACCCATGCCAATCGGTACGCTATCATCAGGGTGGACTGACGCTACCCTGATGATAGCAGCCCTTTTCCTTCAGGGCTCCACTCGCGAATTAGACTCTCCCACCCGAAATCCTCCACAGATGGAGCGACAGGTCTTGTATTTTGGAGGTGGTTGGCCGGTTGACATGCCCACCCGCACTGATGCCAAGTTGGGTATCGTGTGTGGCAGCCCTGTCACTCTCCTCTGAAGGTTTGCTCCCCAGAATTGTTTCTTCCAGTCTGGTGCGACGAGGAGATATCTCCCTCTCGCCGTGTTCAGGTGGGCCAATACTTGAGGAATCATGTTCGGGTGGGTAAAGACCCACACCAGTTCGTAGTCCCACAAGCGACTGAAAGCGTTGTGATACAGAGCGCCGCAGTCGGAGCTGTCGTGAGATACATACCTGGGAATTACTCGCGAGTCTTTTGACGATCTCGGACGTGCCTCTGTGATCGAAGATCTGCTCTGTTGCTGTACCGGGAACTTGTGTTCCGCGAGATAGACGGTCGGCCGTGCCGTTGCAAATTCCCGGTAGGTACTGCGCAGTTAGGGAGATGCCGTACTTGTCGACCAATGCTAGCATCTTCTGTGTCAGTAAGAAGAGGTCTAGCGAGCGTGTGTCTCCTTCTTTGTTTATATATGAGACTACTCACCTGTTGTCCGACTGTAAAAGTACCTCTGCTCCTCTTATTTCATCGGCTTGCAGTTTGATTGCCGGTATCACCGCATACAGCTCCTTCCGATTGGAGTGCCATAACCGATGCTGCCACTTCCACTGTTCTGACATGCGGGTGTCGTTCAGTTGAGCTCCCCAACCTGCATCTGCTGCGTCCGTGGTTCGGAAGTGGCGAAAAATTGGTCTGTGCAGTGGGTGTTGCCACTCCAATTGTCTGTACTCACCAATTCAACTCCTCTATGGCTGGACCTAGAATCGCAACCCTAAGGTGAGGCGGCAGATGGCGCAATTGGCGGATGTGTCGTTGTAGGTGACGGCAATGCAGCCGTCTTCGGGGAGTGACGAAGGATATGAAGTTTAGTCTGCCAAGCATGCGTTGAGCTGATTTGAGGGACCATTCCTGCTTCTGTGTCATCTCTTGCACTGCGTTGCGGAGAGCTGTGCACTTTTCGTGAGATATGCTCTTGGTGTAAGTGCCCCACTCGATCCCCAGGAATTCCAGTTTCTGGCAGGGTACAGGGATTGACTTCTTGAAGTTTACTGTCCAACCTAGCTTTTTTAGAAACCCTACGATCTCTAATGCTTGAGAGGTTAGGACTGTTTTGGATTGATTTGCAATCAAGAAGTCGTCCAGGTACCCGGTCCCGAAGTTTTTCAGCTAGCCAATTCGTCAGTAATGTGAACATTCGTGGTGAGGCTTATGAACCGGATCAGCTCGTCTCTGAAGCAGGGCGGAGGAGTTGCCGATGTCGCTTCGCTATAGGAATATGGAGGTATGCCTGATGCAGGTCTATCTTTATCATTCAGTTGTTCCTCTGCAGGGACTGCGGAACTCGGCCATGAACAGCTTGAAAGGTCTGGCATCCAAAAAGAACACCATTCAACATCTTCAAGTAGAAGATTGGTCGTTCTCCGCCATCCGTTTCCTGACTAAAAATAACTTCGAGAGGTAGCTGGGCGTTCCGTCTGCCGCTCCCAACAGTTCCTTTTACACAGTTACTTGGGCCTGCATCTTGCCCGTTACCTGCGTCTGGAATTTCCACAGTAGCTGTGGTGTCTGAGGGAGAAGAGCGGCTTCAGGTTGAATGGAATGCCCCCCCCCCCCTCTAACATCCTCAGAAGGGTTTGGCGTCATCTGGGGCGGCGCCCCCCTCGAAGATTCTTTCTTTTGTGCAATTCCCTGTTTTTTTTTTGTAGGGGGGCCTTCGATTGTACCTTGCTGAAGGTCTACCACTGCTGGGCGTCGGAACTTGCTCCCAAAAGGGCAACCTATCATTCTCAGGCGAGGGTCTAGGTCTCGCCAGCCTTTCCTGCAACCTAGGGGGGGATTTTCGCCAGTCTGTCCCTGACGTGTTCCTCCTTCACCTACGCCCGGATGATTTCGGCGGTGCTGGATCTGTTCGGCCCTCTTCCCACACACTATTTGCATAATGTCTTCGGTTATAAGTTGGTGGGAAGAGTCTCTTCCGAACTTTCCTTCGATTGACTGAAAGAGCCCCGCGGGTGTAAGAGGTACCGTCTTATTTAAGCCCCCACTCAATGATGAACAGCCGGCCCTCGAGTAAGGCGTCGTCCCCGTCAACTGAGCTGTAAGAGCTCCTTGGTCGTACCCACGGAACTCACCGTTCACTTCCAGCTCGGTAAACAACGGCGTCGCGGCAGATTTTTTCTGCGTTTCATAGTAACAGAGCCCGGCGCAATCTGATCTGCCACATCGCTGGATGCCGATCATCGTCAATATCCTGGCCGGGTCCGCATTGGGTACGATCGGCTCCTTCACATTCCCGAACAACGCTGTCAGTTGTTGTTTATTGGACGGGGCGGCCTCCTATCGACTCGAGGGGGATTCTTTCGGGCCGTGAGGTGGACGGTTGATCTTGTTTCGATTGAAACAAGAACTTACTATCTAGCTCTCCAGTCTGTCCAAACGATCACCCGCCACGTTTGGCGTCTGGCCGGCGTTCTTCATGCGAAGCCAACGATACATCACGCGTGATTACGATATGTATATATATATATAATATATATTGAAAGTCACGTCACTTTGGAAGCACTACGGTGTTTACGCACGGATGCTAATTTAGTGACTTTAAAAATAGTAAACACGTGTCGATGTTTACGAATTTGTTTTTGTAGCGACGATCGTAACACTTCAGGCGCGTTCAAAAAAACGTCATCAATGACATACATAACGGCGTCACTCGGATGGCGTGGCTTGGGTAGGGAAGAGAGGGGAGAAGAAAGGGTGTTGCCATCGTAGGGTTTGGACACGTGGCTCGAAAACAGAGACGCATCATCTCAGAGGATCTTGGACATTGCTGCCAAAACACACAATAAAATTTTTGACATTATGACATATTACCTGCAACTACTAACGTTAAAGATGTCCATGTGATAAAACATCGTAATAATTTATTGTAATCACTACATATCACAATCATACAGTAATAATTGTTCTCGAATCTATAAGTTAGATGACGTCGTCTCATTTACAAGAAAATATACAAACATGTTCATTTATAATTCAATGGTCAACCACAATATAAACTCAACATCAATTACAATACAATTACAATACAATGACAAATTCATTGAATGAATGAAAGATTATCTATTTCCTTTACATTTATGGAATAACAATTATAAAAAATTTGCGCATCATAAACAGGCAGAATTTCAATAGCTCGGCCCCTTGCATTACTCATAATATATGTTATTCTTCTTGTCAATATACACTCAATACATGAAATTTAAAATTTAATTAATTACGTTAATATAAATTGCGCAAGACGTCTATAATTATTTATGATGCAGTTCTTTTTAAGGGACTGCTTTTGTATCGGCAACCTGGGCTTGTTTTCGGCGCAGATCTACGTTTCCTTTGACCACTCCGTCTATCCAAACGGCGATCCTGTCTGATATAACCACCATAAAGCGATCCAAGCGACTTGAGTCAGACCTTTTTGGTTTTTTTTTACCTGTAAAATATAAATTATAATCACGCTTCAAATCGTTGATACAAAAATATGTATAAATTTTATGATAAAAGAAAACTTTTACGCCACAAACATTCTAAATCGATTCGGCATTCATAATTTTAATAATTAATCTCTGAATGCCCTTAGAGTTTTCAATATTGTGCCTTGTCTAACAATGCATATCATGCGTCGCTTTAGACTCCACTTTAAGCAATTACCGTTTAAAGTATTCATTAAAAATAGTATAAATACATAACTTATGAATATTATCATGTAATTCGAATCAAAGTTATTGTAGCAACACAAATCAAAAACCAGAATATTTTTCAACAAAGCATAAATATCTTAAAAATGTGATTGTATAATGTCGTCATTGAGAACACATTGATAACTTTTCTGAAACTGTTTTTAAGTATGAAATTACATATTTAACTTCAAATCAACGATATATCTGTAATACTTCGGACTGAGATATATATGGTCTAAAAAATAATATTAAAACATTATCGATCAAAGAATAATGTTTTCAATGTAAGCGAGCGATTTAGTAAGTGAACAGGTCCCCTGGTCGGCATTTCCCCCTTTCGTTCGACAACTACTCGCTATATACATTATTTTATGAATAATTTATATTGAAAAGCATAAGTTTTAAACTGCCTCGTGTACCAGAATTAAAATAATAACAATAAAACACTTTGATAAAATTTAAAAAAGAAGCAATTTGTTTATTCTGAAATATGATTCTCAATAACAGTGATCTTCGACGAAAGCAGCTCAATATTAGAAACTATTTAAAAAGTTTGCGGTATCCAATAGCACTTCGCTTGTACGGTTAATAAACCAGTGACGTATCAAACAGTTTGTTTAACCCCTTAAGCAGCCTATAATTTTGTCTTAGGTTTCCAAAAATACTCTCGAAAATATCTTTTTTTAAAGTGTTTTAGTAAATTCATGGAACAGAATTTAAAAAAAAGACATTTTATATTTTATGGTGGGATTGCATCATAGATTTATTCTACCTTAACAATTTTTCTCATGCCAAACAAACTCAGTTGTTTGGTCTTAAAAGTCTTGACGAATTTGTTCAGAACCATCGTAATTGCTCAAAAATCTTGTGGCATATTTATTAGTTTCCCTAACTAATAATTCAATGAATGATGAAGTAAAGAATAATTCGAAATAGTGTCTGTATGTTGTAGCACTCGATAATATGTGTTTAGGTCCGGAAGTTTCGATTAATTTGATACCATCATTACATCTTGGAACAAAAATTACGTAAAAAAACAATGCTTTGTGGGGGTGTATTATATAACTATGGACCTGTATGTGGCTCTGACATAAAAGATTAGGTACCCTATGTTATGACACTCCTCATTTTAACTTAAAATTATGTTACGTACATAAAAATATATGTGACATTTAGAAAAGCCGATATATCGACTCTAGGGTATAAAGAGGGTTAAATTTCTTGTATTAAAAACAACCTAAAATGTTTGCTACCCTGGCGAGAACAACATCAGCGAGCTCGGCTGTAGAAGCAGTTTTGGAATCGCCTGCAGACGAAGCCTCGTCTCTTCTGTCCGCCACCCAAGCGCAGAGCCTGCGCGAGACCTGCGCCGAGAACTGCGCCAGCCACTGGGAACGCAGCAGGGGTGCCTGCGCCGTCGTCGCTTGGGCGTCGGTTGCGCGCCTGATCTCCGCAGTGTTGCAAGTTATTCTTGACCGACGGAAGTAATCTTCTGTATGTCTGCGATCAACCATTTTATTATTACGTTGGAGTGCGTAACTAATAAGTATGATATCAACACCAATAAAACGAACTTTTCATCAATACATTGCTTAATATTGTAATTACATTAAAATAATAATATAATATGAAAGAAACTAATCGATGATATTCCACTAACTTATTATATAAAAAATCTAGCAGGATTCAAACAAGAACGCGAACTTATAGTATATAAGAATAGACTTTAAATGAGAACAAAATTAAAAAAAAAAAAATTTGTGTATCGCCCAATTCGTGAATGACAAAAAAATCTGGAAATCTATCAACAATTCGAAAATTGAAGTTCAAATGGGGCACAAATGATAACATCGATTGATACATTGAATACACTTATACGAAATCAAGAAAATCGATTTCCGTCAATATTCACAATTTTCTTATGATATTTGACTTTTAATGTGAATCTTTTGATGAAACTTTAACGTTAAATATGGTATAAAATTAATAAAATTATGTCCACGACTAACTTTGGACTTGAGAACTGATCCTCTTCAAGACGACTCTTGATTTTGTCGCGACGAGTTACTGAAAGTACATTCGTGCCGTCATTCCACACATTTTGAATGCATCGGATCGATGGTCGAGCCATTAACTCCACTCTAGATGGCTTCGACGAAACTTTAAAAAATCAATAGTATTAAATATTGTTTTAGTTGTCAAGTCAAAGATCAATTGTTATTGCAAGAAAACTAAGCCTCAGAAATCTCCTTTTGCAACAAATTCAAACATTTTATTTTTTTTTAAATATTGATGGCGTCATTGGATATATTATAAATACTCTTCTATTAAAATGTCTGATCTCAATCTAGGATGATAGGGAATTTTTAGACACCACAGACGCCTTCGATAAATCTTTTTTGAGTAATGGTATTCGAACCTAGATCAAGTATTAGTGAACGAACGCCTAAAACATTAATCAAAGCACCACATAAAATATAATGGAGGACTACCAAGGATATTAAACATACCATCAATAATGCTGGGTTGTGAGATGTGAACGCGAAAACAGTTATAAACTAAAATTCTGTCACAATATTTTTGACAGATAATAAAAAAAACTTGGGAAGTCATAGAAAGAAAGTTATTTGGAAAAGTTGTCCTCAGGAGTTAATTGAATTGTATACAGTAAACCCTTATACAATAGAACATGTTGTAGATTTACTGTTTACATTAATGTGAAGATGGCTTTCAAAGAAGTGAAACACAATCAATTTTAATTTAAATTGAAAATAAAATTCTATAATTTTTCCTTTTGAGCTGCGTAATAAATATTCAAACACAGAATATTTCAAAAATTATGTCAGAAGTGTTTGTTTGTCAGAACTATCAACACAAAGTACAGTCAGCTGCCTCAACAGTTGAGATATTAGCAGTCGGTCAGTTAATAATTAAAATTTATTTATATATTACATACATTATAACATTAAATTTCTCGATGACAAATTATTATTAAGTGCTATAATGTCGGCCAATAGAAAAATATTTTTCATTTTAAAGTTTTCATGTTTAACAGTAGTTATTATACTATTCACAATATGATACCCTTTTTCCTTTGAAGCTTCTTTTTCTTGGTTGGATTCACCATATTCATGATGGACTGCTGAGCACTTAAACTTTTGAAATCCATTTCCAGGGTAATTTTAATAAACACTAATAATTTTTACCCAAAGCTTTGCTTGAGAGAATCTTTGAGCAATTAATGATTTTGTTTTTTTTTTAAATTTGCAAAAAAGAACAAATTCAATTTTTAAAAATAAATTTCCATAGACAAATCCATTCTGTATTGTGAAATTATTCTTACCTATTAAACTCGAAGATATTCCAGAGTGAAATTGGCAATACAGTAAACTTTAGCTGAAGCATAGACGATTATAATTGGACCTCCCCTCTGTTCAACCTAGAAAACGTAAACGTCTTTCGTATTTACACGTTTTATAAGAACCCATGTGATTTTATTTTCTTGTCATTATTTTTTATTATTTGTTTCAATGTGCAATGGACTTTTGTAACAAAAAAATTATATTTGTAAAACAACCCATGACCATATAACAAGAAGCAAAAAATTCTTTATCAGTTACTTAGCTCAATAAACAGATCTAGGCCCGATTCAAAAGTAATAGCCTCAAAAAAGAAATATTAAAAAGTACTAACCAATTAATTCATTAACATTTTTAGTTTTCTTTTAGTTTTTTTTATTATTTGAAGTAGTATGTAGTATTCTTCCTTGAATCGACAATAATAAAATACTATATATTTTTATGGGTAGCAATAGCAGAAATAAACAAATAATAACTCACTACTCAAAAGGATTTAATATATGAGAGAAATCATAAATGACCCATGTGTATCGTTTACCTTATTCCTACCAATTATAACTGAGCACCAAATAGTAGAAGTACTAACTTGAAACTTTTCTTCTGTAGATCTCTTAGCCTTTTAAGTTAAGTTTAAGTTTTAAGGGAACATTGGTCTTTACTTTCAAAAGTTGTGGAAAAAACTTTACATGCACAATAAATATGGAATTCAATCAACTGTTAATACTATGCCATAAATATAGCAGGAAACAATGAAATAGAAAAAAGAATATTTTATTTCAATATTTTATTTTTATTCTACAAAACTATACAATATCATGTCAGAAAATCAAATGACAGGAAAAAAATTGGAAACAATTTAATGAGTGACGACCTGCAATCACAATTTGATGCAAATCGCTAATCAATCGTTGGTCACATCAACAAATAAAGCTAAATTTAAGACTTATCGACACAAATGTGTGGGGGTCATGTGTTACTGCAAATTTTAGATAAACAAAAAGAAATGCAATGTGATCATAATAATAAGCATGACAAGATATATCATCATTGATTTATTTGTCATTTCCTTGGATTTCTCATTGTACAATAATTAAATGTTTGATACCATAGATTGGCACAGCGATTCTTCACACTTCAAGGCCAAAGGATTTCACAAAATATTTTGGTTAATCACACCCACATATTTGTTAAACTCTATAACTTAATTTTTCAACTCAAGAGTTAAAAAATTAATTACACGGTAATTTGCATCAAAAAGATTTTTGTTTAACACCAGCTGCTGATGGTGATAAACGACTTAACGTCATTTTAACTGATAGGTTTTTTTTTTATTTTTTGGGTTGAAGACAAAGCCACTTCTCCGGAAAAGCTAAATTATAAGGACATAGTAATTGATTTAAATTATTATATGGAATATGCCATGATTTGTTCTTTTGTGTTGACGGTGAGTACTTCATGGGTTTCTGTAAGTAGAAAAATAAAAATTAGGACCTTCATTGAGATAAAGATGACGGCCTCATTGAGTTTTCAAATTTCAGCAGGAAAATACAAAAGCATAGACAATTTCAAATGATAAGTTTAATGAAAATTTTTGAAAGCAAGACATTATTAGATATACCACAAAAATGTGATTCCATTGATTTAAATATCCTAAAAATGTCTAAAGCGTTCAAAAAACCAATGGGTAAAAACTTTAACTGTATAATATTAAAATTAATTGTTCAAAATCATGACATAATATAATAACTAGTTAAAAGATCTTGTGAAAAAATGATAATATGGCCGTATTCATTTAAAAACACTCGTCAAACCTGCGAACTGTTTTTATTGCTCTTTGAAGCAAAAAATAAAGTGAAAGTTTTCAATTTACAGCCAATTCGAAAATTCAACATTTTTTTTTTTCAATAAAGAGAAGTCTAAAGGCCAATGGTTCTTAATCAGGCCTAGTAAATGATACAGCTACCCTTAAGCAGTCTTCTGTATTACTAAATCTTTTGCATGTTTTTTTTATAACATTGGATGTGAAGAGAAATTGTGCTAAATAAAATTGTTACAAGAGTTCAGTATCCTTGTGGAGAGAGGGATATATAGGATATATAGAAAACTAATCTATTTTTTTAAATTAAAAGATAACCACTTTGGTTTTTCTTTTCTTTCTTTTGAATTCAATAATCATATGTATGTATACAAATAAGATATCATATCAGATACAAAACTCCAGTTAACATCAATTAAATTTAGTTTTAACAGTACTATATTGCAATTACTTCAATTGTGACATGTCCATTCTCTGCAGCATAAATGAGTACATGCTGACGTGCTTGCTGCCATCTCTTGAATATAATTTGAGTGTCTTCATCGAGTAATACTTTGTGTCCACGCATAAAATCTCTCGATAAGAAACATGTTTTCACATTATTTAAGGCAGCATACAAAAGAAAAGGGTCATCTTGAGATCTGCAAACAACCAAAATATACCTATCTCTTTTAATGCCACAAGGCCTATCATCAGCCTCAAAATATAAAATTAACTTTGATAGACATTAAAAAAATGCATTTACTGCATATTGAACATCTAGGGGTGATTTGTTTATAGTTTACAAGTGGTTCATAATGCTTCTTAAAAGGCTAATAAAAGATCTATAGGACAGATCTGATTAAAGGATAATGAATAATGATAAGAACTTTCATATCATGATTTTTAGAACTTTTTTTCCAAATAAGTACATATTTTTTAAAGATTTTTTTCATGTTTTCATGTAAATTTGTGTATTTAATAAAAGCATATTTTACTTTCATTCCATGTTAGTTCTTTTTAATTAAAAAATAATAATTAATTGGTCATTAAATGTTCAAGGTTGAAATGTATAGTTTTTATGAATTCTTATTCTTTTTAACCATTTTTTTCTTTTATTTATTTATATTTTAACCGTTATTTGATGATTATTCGCCAAACCATGGAAAGGAATTAAAGGATCGAGAATCTATTAAAAAATAAATGAAAAGGAGACATAGAAAAAAATCTTTTTAGGGAGGTGTAGTAGTATTCTTGTTAAATAATTTCTGCTGAATAAATAATAGAAAACTTACAAATTTTCCAAGAGGAAAGGAGTAGTTTTTTTTAAAACAATATCCATGTCTTCCTTTGGCCATTTTAACATATGTTTTCTCCCAATGAATAGTATTTTTTTATGGTTTTTCAACAAACTTTTAACAACTTTTACCAACAAATTGCTCTTCGATTTTATAGGGGCTTTGCCTGATATAGAATATGAAACATTCAGCCCATCTATGACCATGTCGAAAGAATCTGCTTTATTAAGAAATTTTGTAAATTTATCAATTTCTTCTGGAAAAGTTTTAATGAAAACATTTCTTCCTATGATGACTTTGTTGTAAAATTCTTTTTTGAGGTGTTCATGATCCTTTTCTTCAAATGAAATTACATCCAAAGATCCCTTACAGCAAGGACACCTCCCACTAAAAAAGTCATTCAATTGCAATTATTATTATAATGGTAGGAAAAAAAATGTTTTAAATCAATTTTACTTTGCTTCTGGTACATGTTGAATATAAATGTGCCTAATTGACTAACGTTCGTAAGTGAAAATGCATTCCACTCATAAATTTCAACAATACAAGAAAATAGCGCTACATGTTTTAACTTTTACGAATTTGTGTAATGTATGTGTAGTTGATGTTCCAATGTCATCTTACACAATGCTATTGACAGAAAATAAAGAGTTAAATACCCATTTTTACTGCGCTCGAAGAATAAAAGAATATATGACTGAATAAGTTTTCACCCGTCTAAAGCTAACGACCCAACGGTGTGTTGTTTTCCTACTATTTTATTTATTTCTAACTGTCAAAGGGTTAAGGGCCTCATCAATCAATAAAAATACATATTATAAGGAAATCAACCATATTTCATTACCTTTTACTGATAGAGGTAAATTCACCCTTCCATTCCAATAAGTCTGTGAAAGTTTGGCATAGTAGATTTACTACATCAGCACTTAGAAGAAGGTCATTTTTTTCACAGAAAATCAGCATTTCTTCCAACAGGGAAAGCAAATTCTCTTTGCTCTGATGTCTCGAGATACAAGAACAAATCCATGACGTGTAAACCATGTCTGATGGAATGCAATTACTGGAAACCAACTCATTTAAAACCTTTAATGCAATATCAGGTTCATTGTTATCAAATGCAGTAGACACAACCACACTGTATGTTGCATGCGTTGGATGTGAATATGATTTTATTTCTTCTAGAATTTTGAAAATTTGTCTCCATTCTTTCGTAACAGATAGACTACAAATAAAATTATGTGCAATAGTATATTCCAGAAGAGGATATTTAGCAGTCACTTCCTTGTATAATTGTAAAATATGACTTTCCTCGTCTTCGGAGAGCTTTTCTTTTAACGCCCGAGTGTAATATAACTTTAAAATTTTTCCTATGCAACCAATATTCAACTCTTGGTTGGTCTTCCACAAATAATGAGCAAAACTTTTTGCTGAATTCAAATTTTCCCTCCTTGATAATTTTTGAAGTATTACAGCATCTGCGTTGGTTTTGTCGATATCTCTTACAGTTTTAATAATATTTTCTTTCATAATAGCCCATTCCGAAAATGATAAATCTGAATTTGGTACCAAGGCATCGAATTGCTCAGAAAAGTTAGCTTTTCCAACAGTGGATAAGTATTTAGCATGTACTTTGAAGGGTTTTAAAGATGTATGGAAGTTAGTGGAACCTGAAAATATATTGCTCAAATATCAAAACAGTGATACAATATGATTTTTTTTTATAAAATGTTGAAAATTATGACAGGTACAATATTACAAAGAAAAATCGTTAATCTTTTTATTATGTAGTTCTTGAAACTAACCTGGTGAGTAATGTAAATTTGTGTGAATTTTTAATTTTTGATTGATTAAAAACAATACATTTTTGGTGTCAAGTAATTTCCGCACAAAAATATTGCAGCGCTTGAAGAACATTTTCAAATATCTTAGGTTAGACGTCAAATTGACATAGACAATATTCTATATTTGACAACAGTTTTGTTTATGAAAATATTTAACAAATATTTTTATCCGAGATTGATGCTTAAATGGACTAATATTAAAAAACATTGTTTTATACAGTTCCTTGATTTTTTTGACATATTCTGTCGACGGTACACTGTTAGTTGTGGGCACACACGCAAGCAATATTAGCTTGTGTGCGCATATTTAAAATAAAAAGAGCTCTTGCAACTGCTAAGTTAACAAATTCTATGAATAGACCTTGCGGTGCGCACAAAATAAACAATCTTATATTTTTCAATATTACCCACTTCCATTATCAATCTTCTAAATCATTCCACGTGTTATAGTTATCATCTATCTACACGAGAAGTACAAGTATAACGGCGGAGGGCAGTGTCTATTACTAAAGTATTTCAAAGCTCAATTTGCTAAGTCTATGATTATCTAGTTCATATTTTGTGGTATTGTCTATGCAATCGCGTAATTGACGTTTGTTATTAGGAGTTGTAAATTTCCAAGCCTTTTCAACAGTTCATAAAATAACGTCTAACATGGAAACCAAAACACAGAAAATGCCGAAAGTAGCAAAGGTAATTTAACATTTACTGTCATTAAGATATTTACATTTTGCATACGTTTTCCGTTATAGGTAAATATGATTTATAGCATGCTACTCTTTCACCCTGAAAAACTTGCTTGATGCATTTACAAAATGCCATTCAACATTTTTTCAGGAAATTAATCATTAGAAATCAGCAATTTACTCGAAATTATTTGTTATTTGATCCATTTGTCATAATTTGTTCCATGAATAAATTATGTGACATATCGTGACCTTTACATACTAATATTGCACTAGTATTTCACGGAAATTATGGTGTTTTCTTATTTCCCATCAATGATAATTTTAGAATTTCTTATTGATAATTGCGTTATTATCAGTATTTCGTGATATTCGAGGGAAAATGAAATGCATGTTTAAAGCATATATACCATTTATTAGAAAATCAAACTACAATTGTTCTACACAAAATTTTGCAGGTAAAAAATAAAGCTCCAGCTGAAATCCAAATAACGGCCGAACAACTTTTAAGAGAAGCTAAAGAACGAGACCTAGAAATACAACCACCACCTCCGAAGCAAAAAATCTCTGATCCAGATGAATTAAAAGACTATCAGCATCGGAAACGAAAAGCATTTGAAGACAACATTAGGAAAAACAGAATCGTAAGTGCACTGACAATAAGCTGTAATAAACTATTATTTGATTATGTTATGTCCTCAAATATATATATATTGAATAATTGGTGCGAAAAATACAATAGATCTTTAAATATCCTCATTGGAGACATGATTGACACAAAAAATTTTGTATCACAAATGAACGCTCTTTTGTCATCTCAATTCTGATCAATTATTCATGTTTGTTGCTCCAGTCTTCTTGGTGACAGTAACATAAGTAATGTATGAATAAAATAAATTCTATTTTTAGAGTTGGATTTGCCGCAATTATATTTTACTTGTACTTGCCTAACCTGTGGCCAACTGGTCAGCATCTTCCTATTCAGCTGTGATATCCACCATTTTGAATTCCAGTTTAGACCCATTCATAATTTTATCTGTTAACCAATATTTAAATCTGTAGTCAAAGACTGGACCTCAGTAATTTCTAAAATCCATTGAGGTGCCACCATATGCTAAACACTTGTATCTTTATTTTATATTAATTATGTAATGTTATATTAATGGGTAGTTCTGTTAGCTATTTTTCTTTATCGAATTTCTATTATTTTAAACTTAGGTACCTATTTTACAACCGTCACCGATATCAGCAATAAAAGTCAGAGTAATGAAAAATAGAAGGTGTGGTGTGTTATGATAACTTTTTCTTTGTAATCTGCACATCTTAGTGTTAACCTTCTGACTAATAACGTCTCAACTGTTGAGATGGCTGATTTTATTGTGTTGATAGTTGATACCCCAAAAAAATATGAATTAACAATGGTTAAAACCTTCTTGTACTTGTTAATTTTTGAGTTAATGCATTACTTAATTTGTCCTGACAAACTCAATAAGATTGTTTCAAATCAATATTATTCTATAAATTCTTGAAGTCTAGGCATTGGAATATCCTTTAAAATGCTCAGCAGAGAACGAGTTAATAACAGTCTCAAGAGTAACTTGATGAAATTTTATGCCTTATGAGATTTGATGATGACTTCACTCACATCTAAGAATGTGTGGTTTTTAATTAGTTTTAATATATAAATAAAATTTGTTACCAAAGTTCATTGAAGTGAAAGAAAAAAATATTACATTAACCAGCCATGGTAATTATCGGTAAACGTGTATATAGCCAGCATCACATTTTTGCACTACAAACATCCACATTTCACTGAATGGTTAGTATATTTAGACCATTTTTTCACAAAACGCATGTGCCAAAGCACACAGTGAAAAGCTATGTAAATCACATTTCATTTACTAAAGATACACGGGGTATAGTGATGTGACTCATTTGGGATGATGTACGTGGATGATCAGAAAAAATAACATAACTTAATATTTCCCATACAGTGAAAGAATAAAACTGGATTTGAAGAATTTTAAAATTCTTAGTTAACAGTAAGAACCCGAATTATTGTTTTTTTTTTTATTTCACGTTATGTGGTTTACAGGTCATCAGCAATTGGTTGAAATATGCATCATGGGAGGAATCACAAAAAGAAGTTCAGCGTGCCCGCTCCATTTACGAAAGGGCTCTGGATATGGACCATCGCACCATTACCTTATGGCAAGTTGATTTTATATTGTACCATATCTTAAACACCCTGTTGTCGATATCTTGTGATTTAAATATTTTAATAAACATATGTTTATCCAAATAGAAAGATATTAGATTTGCTTTGAATTTTCTATAATCATTAAAAAAATATTTTTTCACGCGAATAGTCTGAATTGTAATATTTATCCTTTTTTGAAAATAAAAAAAGAAAAAGAATCACAAATCTATAATAGTGGTCCAACATGAAGTAAGATTTTTTTTTTTTTTAAATAATAAAAACACATTTTTTTAGTACTTATTTCCACAATATATTTTTTTTTGATCAGGACCGGTTTCGCTCATCGCGAGCATTATCAACTGATAGTTGATTCAACGAGACTGATCAGTTGATAATGCTCGCGATGAGCGAAACCGGTCCTGATCAAAAAAAAATATATTGTGGAAATAAGTACTAAAAAAATGTGTTTTTATTATTTAAAATATAATGCCTTTCCATCAAGAAGTGACAGTTAACACCTTAAAAGTGATGAAGTAAGATGTCAATTCATCTCATGAAATTAGGGTAGATTTTAATCTACACCACTGTGATCTCCACATACTAAAATATGTTCGAAAAAAACAGTCTCTCGTTTTCAAAATTAAAATATTTACCATCTTTCAAAATTTGTTTGCATTGTAGTTGGTTTTATTTATTGTTTAGCTCGAAATTTTAAGTAATTTTTCTCATCGGACGAAATGTCATTCTAAAATAATGTTTTGAAAACAATACCTGATTTTGCCTCCTTTACTGACTAAATTTTTTTTAGATAAATAATTATTTTATGTCTAATTGATTCAGGTTGAAATATGCAGAATTAGAAATGAGGAATCGGCAAGTGAATCATGCTAGGAATTTGTGGGATCGCGCTGTGACAATATTACCAAGAGTAGCTCAATTTTGGTATAAATACACCTACATGGAAGAAATGCTAGAAAATGTTGCTGGTGCACGCCAGGTGAATAAAAAGATTGTGGATACTAAATCCACAATAATGTTTCTAATCAGTTTAAATCTATATCCTAAAAATAAGAAATTTAGTCCTCAATACTTGAATTGAAATGCATATTTTTAACAGATAAATGGAGACTTTTCTAGGAAAATAAATCTATGCCGTCTATATTTGAATAAATATTATTTTCATCACAGCATCTTTTTATTATTCTTATTTCTAACAAGGTCTATGACATAGTGATAAGGGTTCTTTTCTTATTTTATATATATAATGTTTATATTTTGTTATCAGGTATTCGAACGTTGGATGGAATGGCAACCAGATGAACAGGCATGGCAGACATACGTCAACTTTGAGTTGCGTTACAAGGAAATTGATCGAGCGCGTCAAATTTATGAACGATTTGTGATGGTGCATCCTGATGTGAAAAATTGGATTAAATATGCTCGATTTGAAGAAAATCATGGGTTCATTAATGGAGCTAGAAAAGTTTTTGAAAGAGCCGTGGAATTCTTCGGAGATGAAACATTGGATGAACGATTATTTATATCTTTTGCAAAATTTGAAGAAAATCAAAAAGAGCACGACAGAGCCAGAGTTATATATAAATATGCCCTTCAGCACATACCTAAAGAAAAAACCAATGACCTCTACAAAGCATATACTATTCATGAAAAAAAATATGGTGACCGATCTGAAATTGAAGATGTTATTGTCAGCAAAAGGAAATTTCAATATGAACAAGAGGTTAAAGAGAATCCTACAAACTATGATGCTTGGTTTGACTACCTTCGCCTTGTTGAGAATGATGGAACATTAGAAGAAATCCGGGAAACATATGAGAGGGCTATTGCTAACGTACCTCCTTCAAAAGAAAAACACTTTTGGCGAAGATATATTTATCTATGGATTAATTATGCCTTATTTGAAGAACTCGAGGCGCAAGAGTTGGATAGAACCAGACAAATATACAGAACATGTCTCGACCTTTTGCCCCACAAAATATTTACATTTTCAAAAATATGGTTGATGTATGCACAATTTGAAATCAGATGTAAAGATCTTTCACAAGCCCGAAAATCACTTGGATTGGCGTTGGGTATTTGCCCTAGAGATAAGCTGTACAGAGGATATATAGATCTGGAAATCCAACTGAGAGAATTCGATAGATGCCGCATATTGTACCAAAAGTTTTTAGAATTTGGACCCGAAAATTGCATAACTTGGATGAAATTTGCAGAGCTTGAAACATTGTTGGGTGATACAGATCGAGCTAGAGCTATATATGAACTAGCAGTCAATCAGCCGAGGTTAGATATGCCAGAACTTTTATGGAAAAGTTATATTGACTTTGAAGTCGGTCAGGGAGAGACAGAGAAAGGAAGGCAACTTTACGAAAGACTATTAGATCGCACTGTCCATGTTAAGGTATGGATGTCATATGCCAAGTTCGAATTGAATGCAGAAAACGAAGATAACGTCAATGTCGAGATGTCCAGGCGTGTATATGAACGAGCGAATGACAGTCTTAGAAACATGCGTGAGAAGGAATCGAGAGTGCTTCTCCTAGAGGAATGGAGGGACTTTGAAAGTAGCATAGGGGACGAAGATTATATCAAAAAAGTCATGGATAAGATGCCACGTAGAGTTAAGAAAAGGCAGAAAATTGTATCCGAAAATGGAGTGGATGAAGGCTGGGAAGAAGTTTTTGATTATATATTCCCTGAAGATGAACTTGTTAAACCTAATTTGAAATTACTTGCCGCCGCTAAAAACTGGAAGAAACAAAAAGTTGTTGAAAATGATGTAGAAAATGAAACTACTTCGGCGAATTCTTAATGATATAGTGTATTTATGTAATGACAGCCATTAAATAATAATTGTAAATACAAACTATCGAGTGAAATAAACTTTTTTGAATACTGAAAGCATTCTTAGCTTTACTTTACTTTTATTCGTTAATGTGGAATTTCATAATTGTATAAAAATAAATATGGCGTGATTGATTTATCAATCGATTTCAGCCAGCTTGATTTTGATTATTTTCTTTCACCTTCTGCCGTCAGTCAACATCTTCAGGGCGTACCGGATGAGCTAACGGGACAACAGACTTTTTATTGACATCCCTCGAACATGCTTTTCTCATATCTGTGGAGTTACAAACGTTGTAAAAAAGTAAAATCAATGCTTATGATTATTTAACTTTTATAGAAAAGTGGAATATTGTTTGACTATTGTAAACCTAACTGTAGGTTTAAAAAAGACTAATAGTATATTGATTTACTTGGAAAATTGTGTTGTCATAAGTTAATAATATATTACAACATACCATAAGCATCTTCATCAGGATCCCCACAGTAGTATTCTAAAACTTTTCTGTACACGATATAGCCCAGATTTGTGTACATTTTGATAGCAATGTTATTACTCACACGTACAAATAAGTCCACAAAATATGCGTTTTTCCTGAAAATAAGAGAATAAATTTGAGATAAAAAGCACCATATAAGTTTTACAAACTTATTTCAAATTCTGGCTTGAAGAGATGATAGCATAATATATATGGATAATACAAGACAAATAGTGATGTACATCTATAATAAACAATAAAACATGAACGATAATAAAAAAGCATCTTACTTTTCCGAGACATCTTCTAGAAAACTCATTAATGTTGCAGCAAGACCTAATCTTCGAAACTCAGGAGCGACTGTCAAGGCTGTAACGTGCCCATGCCAGTTTTCCCCGTGGCCCTCTACTTTTCCCATGACTAAAATAAACGGTCTTTTTAAGAATATTTTATTCATAATACTGAGATTAGAAAACTAAATGGTAAAGCGTAATGTCATTGAAACTGAAAAAGTGTATGATTCCAAAGATATGGCAACAAAGCAAAATTACATTTAGAAAAAATCATTGACATTATTCAATTGTTACATGAAGAATGTAAATGAAATTAAACTCTTGACAGAGTATATGTAACGTAAAATGTTTAATCTTTTACTTACTGTATCCCATTATTTCTCCAGATGGAGATTCAGCAACTTGAAAGTACTCGGGCCAATGAGCCAAATATTGCGTGTAAAATAATAATCCATATGTCTCAGTCAGTGGATCTAAATTTCTGAAAAAATACAACTACTTAGTCTACTGATTGATTACATAGCTATTGGGACAGCAGATTATAGTGTTTTAATAGTTGTTCAAAAATGAGTCTTAAATATTTGTAAAAAAGTTAATTTGAGTATTGAAGAGTAGCCATTAGATATGAGAGTTTTCATAAATCTATTAACACCAACACAACTGAATTATTTTTTGAAATATTATATGATATTCATCCTCGTTGACTAAATATTTAAACTTCTTTGAAATCATCTATACTCGAATACCTACACAATGCAATATTTCATTAAAAATAAAATATTTGACACATTCTTTAGGACTAAATTATCGAAATTTGATAGCTATTACATTTTTTTACCAGCGAGAAAGAGGGATTTTTTTACCAATGAAGAAAATAGCTTAATTCTTATAAAAAAAGTCGATTTTATTTCAAATATAATAAATCCTTAACTGACTAGATGTATGAATTCAGAAAAGCTATTTTTGAAATTGGCGATTAAAATTAGAAAACAACTAACGTGCCTACAATTTGAATTACTTACACATTATTAAATTTGAGCATATCATTGCAGGTGAATGGTCTTAGGGTCGTCATATTACTTGCGATTCTAAAACACCGGTAGTCCTAATATGTGTTTATCTTTCAGCCAATAGGGCGTGATTAGTTTTGATGATTTAAATTATAATTCATAAATAAAAGTTTTAAGCACAAAGTCTCACATCTAGAAGATTGTAGATTTATCCTATAATAAAATTTTTATTTTATAACCTAAAAATAAGTTTGACAATTCAAATCATAGAGTATAACTCATAGACTATTATACTTTTAAATATTTATATGTGTATACTTTATATAATAAAAATAAAAGTGAACATATTGGTTTATACTGTCTTTTCTTGGTTAATTTATAGTCTGGTGGTATATTAATACGTTTCCGATGTTTTTTTTTTTGCTTAAGGTATGCTCCTTTTCAAAAATACTAAGCATAAGATAAATACACAACAAACAGCCAAAAATGCATTTATAATTGACAACCCTTATTTTTAAAATCATGGGGCTTATATGTTATTTTTAAAAAAAGTGAAATTTTCCAAGTATCTTTAGATACGTACCCATTAACCTGTTTATATTTCAAAAAGTAACCCTTAATCAGTCATATAATTAATTCACTTTTTTATATCATATGCCAAAGGGCGCGTAGATATTTGCGCAAAAATTAAAGAATGCTTTTCTTGAATTTACTTTTTTATTAATCAAATTCGATTTACCTTCCAATATTTCGATCATGAATTGTAAAAATAGGCAAAACTCTATTACACTCTCATAATTTTGTATTTATTTGGCCAAGCTTTAATATTAACAATAATATGATGATTCATAATATACCGGCAAAATACGAATATTTGCCAGTATATTATTTAAATCGAATATGAAACTAAATTAATTTGAAGATATTCTCAGAAACATAATAATTTACTCCCAATTTTTTTGCTCAATTAGGCACTATAGGTAATATAAGAGAGTGTTTATAGTTAGCTTTTTTCTTTCACTAGGTGCAATGTTAGAAAATACAGGAGATATTTTACATGTTCAGAAATGATTTTTTTCCTCAGTCCGAGTATGAAAAGGCGGCCTCCAGCTATATAACAATCATCAAAAATATTTAACAAAATATATTGCAATTGTATGGTACAAAAATGCTATAACATAACAATACTTAAAGATAGTTCAGCAATTTCCGGGAAAAATATTTTTTGATAAATCGATTTTTTCTGACAAAAAGATTTGTACTTCATATTATAAATATATATTTTAAAATAAAAGGTAGATTTTAATGTTTAATATTCCCGGTTATGTAGGCCCTATTTTCAGACACTACTTCTAGGCAACTATTATTCATTCAGCGTTCCCAGATATAGTTTGATGTATTTACAATATTCTTCAGTTGCAAAAACTAAATCCAGTAATTTCGTTTACTTCTCTACACCTTCAACAATATCACTTAATAGCTTACAATAATTAAAAAACTTACATAGAAAAAATGTGTTATTTTTTAAAGTTTGTATTTATCTTTCCTCCATAAAATTACTTAAGGTGGCTACTACCGAGTCAATGCTTTTCCAGTCTGATTTTCCTAAATATCTCCACAAAAGTGTACACATTTTGCACATCATTTACTACCTATCATTCTTCAATCAAGTTGTCAGTCTTCCGGCTATAAAATTTACCTAAGACTATTATATTTTGTTTTAGTCGCTTAAGAGAATTTAAGATTTGCACAGCTTCCACAAATGTTGCTTCCATTGCATTAAAATATTGAGATTTAATTTAAACATAAAAAATCTTTAGTTTATTTATTTTCCGCAGTATGGTGCCGCAATTGCAAATCGAATTTGAAATCCACGATGCAAAGAAATTTGGGGTCAATGCTATAAGCGCAGAAATTAATGAATGGTTTCAAGCACAATTATGACATCCGGCCCTATCAATTCGTACTTTTAATTAATCGACCACAAGTAATTAATCCGTATTTCGTTAGCTTTAAATTGACAATGAAAAAAGGCGAAGTGTAGACACTGTTCACAAAGAAAACGTTACGCTATGTAACACCGGTGCACTGGCGTCCGCATTGAATTCAACTTACGGGTTTGTAAACAGGTGATTTATTTTATTCTAGAAAGTGGATGGCTCATAAACTATTATGCAAAATGATTGCAAAATATCTTTTCAATTAAATATAAACATATGTTCAATGAATATGACGATATATCAATAAAAAAAATTAATGAACAACTTTGTTATTATATTCCTGTCTAAAGATTCTTTTAAAAGCATTCTGTTATGCAAACTGGTTGCCCGGTCAGACAAAAGGTATTCCATTTACATACTCGCTTAAAAATGCAGGCACTCTCATGCATGATTTGGTTTTTCGTGTGCTCTTAAACGATTACTAGCCAGAAAACACATTCTTATTCATTTTAAAAGATACACGATCACCCTTAGAAGCATATGTGCGTAATGCTGGCTGTTGGTTTCCGAGAGATTTGCTCTTATTTTCTCAGCGTTGAGTAGCTGTTACCGTAATGACGTGTGTAAGTGTTAGTTTACTTTCGTCTGTTTAGCGGTTGCCGGAAACCAATCAAAAATGTGCAAGAGATTCTAGATAGTATTTTTTGGAGCCGAAGATAGCCATGCAGTTTTTGTTCTGAATTTTCTTTGAATTGTTTACAAATATTTTTATTGCTTTTGAACTTATTATGAATGTAGGTGTGCCGACAGTGCGCCGCTGACTAATTCAGTGTACCGCAAGTTGCAATCACGCCGGTCTCTGGAAAATCGTGATTGCCATAAACATCTCCGGGCACGGTCTACCGCCAATTCATCGCTAACCGTTTTTCACAGGCATAATCTTTATAATTAGAGGCAGAACAAAACTATCGGAACCCGTTATTTGTACTTGTGCTATATTATGCTGGTAGTGTCAGTACATAGTGTATATAAATTATGTATACCACATTTTCCACCGCTACTGCAACAATCTGATATCTTAAAAGTTGTGAGAACCAAACATAATAGTAGTGCATATTATCCAATACTTATATCATAATATAATATATATTTAACAGAAGGTGAACATAAAGCAGATCAGTTTATTGTGAATGCACAGTTTTTTGTCACATAATTTATTAAAATGTTCTTTTGGTTATTAACTATTTTAAATTTCCCAAAAGTCGCAGTATAGTCAGTCTCATATATTGATTTCCAATCCATTTATGGATTTCTTTCAGAATATACGAGCGTCCGTGGCGTTCAAAATTATCTACAATCCACCCGATCATTTAATAATAATAGGACACAGTTTGAGTGTTTAAACAGCAGTTTCCATAGAAAAAAAAACATATATCGAGCTTCAAATTAGCAGCAGATTTGGTCAAAAAAACGACTTACACGTGTGACAAAAAATTAAATTTCATTTTTAGTATAATTTTTGCCACAGTGCATTATAATGCATACTAAATAATCATATTCACAATTCAGTAAATTAATTTAGAAAGATAATAATATTTTCACTAACGGACCAGTTTGAAAGGCTAATGACATCAAAGTGAAATGCGAGAAGTACACTGTCCAATGCCTTAGTAAAAAGAAAATGCATTGTGCATAATCAATCATACGACTTTTTAAACGATTTTATTCATTTCAAAAATGTCGAATATAAATCATTCTCATTACAATTTCAAATCAGTCTTATATTTTAAATACATGACTATAATGTGGAAGTTTTTATAAAATGCATTAAATAATAAAATCAGCATCGAAAAACGCAAAATTTTTAAATTTTTTAAGCGTTTATTTTTCTGATAGCTATAATATTCATTGGTTAAAACATTCCCTCAAACTTTAGCAAAATCGATAAGGGAAACAACGCGAAAATTTATACATCTAATTTTAGTAAGTAAATACGTTTTATTGTATCTAATTGTAGGACCCAACATTGACCTTGTTTTAGACTAAAGATTCAAGCCATCGTTATTTAAGTGAAAACAAATTAAATAAAAGGCTAAATTTATTGCAACGCGATAACCATTATGTTTTATTGCTAACAATGAAAATTGCATAACAACCTCTCGCCTCGGGAATGTTATTAAACTTGATCTCGAGTTTATTCAAGTGACAAGTTCGAGTTACAATAATTGCGTAAAGAGACTCTCTCTTAGAATTTGCGGAAGCAAAATACATATCCTTAACAGATCCATAAAATCGAAGAAAGTAATTATTATTACGCTAATTCGAATATGCGAAAGGAACATACTTTCAGTTTGAAGATAACACTAAAAAAAGCAGCAACAAATATGAAGAGATTTAAAATTGAAAAAATGAATCTGTCCGTGAATATTTTTATATTCAAAATGATTACGAATTATTTTTGCAAATACTTTATTTTGATAATTGTCTTATAATGATAGAATAACTTATGATAACTTTATCTATTTGTGTAGAATATTTGGATTAAAATGTTTTTAAAAGTTAAATCTTGATGGATTTGCAATATATTATAATCAAAAAAATCCCAATAACCACAGTAGTTTTTTATGTTTTTGTAATGTTTCCACAATTTGAAATCTATGGTCAGAACCAAATCATTGTATGCATGAATAGTAATAAAATTATCATAATAAATATTTTCGCAACTGAAGTTTTTTAAATCTTGAGATGTGTTGCATAACCATTCCTTTTTAAAATAGTCTAAAAATAATATAACAGGAAAAGCACCGCATTTTCAAAAGCACAAAAAAAGACAGCTTTATATCAAAATAGTAATGTTACCTATACTTTTAGATACAAACTCATAAATCGATTGAAAACCCAAACAATTGTGAGTAAATGTGTCCAAGCTGAACTTTAAAGGTTTTTATATTCATAATAATGCCAACTTCATCATTGCAATATAAAATTTTCACATCAAAAGAAATTATTATTTGATAGGTTAATGCTCAATTGATCGCAAAAAACGTTATGTCTTGACTTTGTATACATACTACTATCCGACTAACTGATGTTTTGAACGCAGTTCCCATTCAACGTTGACTGTCAGTCGCGTATCACACACCGCGACGTGAACATCTGAACGAAATATTTCCATAGCCCGCTTTATAAATGAAAACATCGATGCTAAATACTACAATTAAATAATTAACCAAAAAGAATAGTGTTACATTGCCTAAGATCACATTAGTTCAAAAATAGATTTTTAAATAAACTAATTCTGTTTCAATAACTATTAAAACAAGTATATTGATCTCAAAGGATTGCATAGTTTGTTATTGTTGTTTAGTGCAAAAAAAATCGATGGGACTGTGAATTAAAAAGTGTACAAAACAATAAATAACCAAGGTATACTCAATGTGTTGATTTACTTGACATATATATACATACTCGAACCCCTATTCAGACAAAAAAGAAATTTATTTCTTTGACTAAGAATTTAAAAAATTGGAAATGAATCATTTTGTTATCCTATCGGTTGCGCTATTAAAAGTGACACGTATCTCGTACCTTTGACTGACATCATCAGACTGACACTATGTTATGAATGAAATTTATTTAACACAATTATTTGCAATATGCTTATCGGAACTGCGAAAAACGTGTTACAATTATTAGTAACACAACCAGGGAAATAAAAAAGCTTATCATTTGTGTGCATTTTAACGAAAAAACAAAAAACATTAAAAAATAGTGTCGAAAATTGTTTTGGAAACAATTTTTTGGCATCACGTAATATAAACATAGTTAATTTTTTTAACATATATAATTAATCATTGACCTCTCCTATATTATCAATAAAATCTAATTAGTCTTTTTTAGTAAGTGAAAGCTGTTTAAAAAATATTTATAATAAAATACTCGTAAAAGATTATTTATATGAATTATGTGAGAAGGGAATTGATGTGAACAATCCTACAATATATTATTGTGTTCAAGATTCGCTGGTCCGCAAATTAAGAAAGTGCTTTATTACACAGACAAAAGAAATAATTTCCCGCCAGAGATTGTTCGCGGGCTGCGACTTCTTATTCACAATTTTACCATCCCAATCAAGTAAGTGAAATTATTATTCAAATTTCCACAACATCGTGGCATAATGAGTGCACGATTTCTTTTTAACTTGTAACACAGAACGGCTAAATTCCAAATTACTTACGGGATTCCCAGTTATCGAGATGTCGTAATTATCTACGTGAATCTGTATTTTACAATTAAATACGAGCTTTGATAACAGATATACTATCAATATATTTGTAAGAGCCTAACAGATTCCCTTGAATTTTCATACTATCACACTCGCGTCCAAGTATTAAGTTATAAAAATAAATGAAAAACACTTGTGTGACATTTGTGCATATTATTAATTCCTAATGCAACTTATTTCACCTCACATTGTATTGTGCTTGTTATTCGCAGTACCTCTCTCTTTTTTACCTAAACGTTTTGAAAACTTCCTTACTTGTAACTCATATATAATATACTGTAAATTCGTTCAAAAAGAATTGAATTACACAAAGCTATATTCTAAGAGAAACCTTTTTTGGGACAATTTATCGTTCTCTTTATATTTTACCATTTATTTTATTCATGATCCTTACCAGTTTTTTCTGTCATGCCCGCTTTCGTTATGTTAAATTTGGTTTAATATAGAGGTTTTTTTCTATACAAAATTAATTGCTTGCTTCTAATTTTTCAAACTTACTATGCACATACTTGCGATCACATTATTGCTCTCGCCACGCTTGTTTCAAATTCTCATTCATTGAAGAGAATTTCAGAAATTAAATTAATCGATGTGTAAGAAAATAAATTCATAATTTGATTGAAAATTTTAATTACAAAACCTTCATTCTAGGATTTGCATCCATGAATAAGGTAACCTAAGCCAAAGAAGTTGACTACTCGGCCACTGTCCCGACGATAGCAATTACAATAATAAAATAAATATTTACAATAATTCAATACAGTAAAAAAATGTTAAACAAATATGTCTTCTTCCTTTTTAAAAACATTTAGGTTATGATTAAATTTAGATAAAATTAAAAAATAATAGTTGCAAAATAGCTTCGAAAGCTCCCTCTTTAAGCTCACACTGTCATATAATTGAATTTTCACACTCTACCTAATCGAAATAATGGTAAATATATTTTTTTTAATAAAAAAATGTATAATTTATTATAAAATACACGCAATACATCAATCATAAATGATTTAAAATCCATATTCAGCAAAAAATCACATTTTGCATATGTAATTTGTGGGAGGTGCTTATTGATGTGTGTATGAAAAAAAAACAACCGGTGCAGATTAAATGAATATTTTAAGGACGAAATCGTTCTTTATTTAATTTGTTTAATAGAAGAACTGATTGTATTATTTTAAAAATATGTTTAAAAATATATCACCCACGTTATATTTAAGAAAATACCAATACGCTCGTAACGGATATTTAATAAAAAAAAAATATTTTGTAACGTTACTTGAATACCAAACAGTTCCAATGAGTTTATTCAAAAACGATTAACAGTTGTGCCAATTTAAAAAAATTTGTTATCTTTATTAAAGTTATGCAAATTACTTTTTTTGTCAATTAAAAAAATGTGATACTGACACATTAAAAGACTTGTTTACTTTGTAACTAAATACCTGAAATATTATATTACCATATACATACGTATAGATTTACTCGTATAGCACCTCTGCATGTCTTCATATATCTGGAAACCATTCCAAAAATTACAGGTCAAACGAAACCATACAAGCTTTGACAGCAATCACTTTAAATTATGTTCATTGTCGAGTGGAATTTATTTTATACATCAATAAGGTAATTGGACAAAGCTTTGCTGTATCTGTAATATTTTCTTCGTAGTAAAGTCGGTCATCCAATCGAGAAGGATTATGAGGTATATATTTATACATGTTCCTTTATTATTTGGTTTATCTAAGACGCAACACACATACTCGATCTCTCTCTCAGCGCATTCATAGAATGGTATCGTAGACGAGTAAAATATAACGCACAACGCATTGATATACACACTCTTTCTTCATATTGTTCGCATCAAAAATTTCAGATAAACACTACTGTTTACAATTTCTGTCAAAGTCTGCTTAGTTTTAGATCGTTGGCATCGCTTAGGCGTCGGCTTTTTAGACTACATTAACGTTAAATTCATCCATCTTAAATTATGTATTCTTTTAGGTAGAAGATGCATTTTGTAAATCTTCAGGATAGCGATTTTTTAATTTATTTATTACTCGTTTCCGTTTTTCCATTTTTTCAAATTCAAGTTATATAGTGTTTAGCACTTCCTCTGTCTGTTCACATTATTTATTGCTTTGATCAAGATTATAAAAAAAAATTTGAATAATTTATGATCTTTGTCATTATCCTCGTGCTCATTGAATTATAATTTTAAAATGTGCAAAATTTTAAGACCTTAAATTTTGCACTTTTAAAAATCTCAATTCTTAGTAATTCACTGTAATTCACTTCATATTTATTCTTATGAATATAACAGACCAAATACAAAATTTTCGACAAAATGGTAAAAACACTATTTCAGCTTTAAGTCTATGACATGAAGTTGACCAACTTTAGGTGAAACTTTATGGCTGTAAACATTTTACAAATAGTATTATACTTAAGCAAGCAACTCATAAAAATGTTATCCAATTAAAAATTTATTTCGTATAAATTTTCTCCAAGCAATGTAGAAAATTTTGCACCTATTCGTGAATATTCAGAATATCTCATTGTTCTTTATGAGTAAAAAAATGTATTTATTTCTTACGGAAACCGACATGAAAGTTTTATTTTATGTGAAGTCACTGAAGTTTATAGTCGCAGAGTTTGAGGATAGTTAATACAAAACTATAAAGCAGTGGCACCATTGTGCGACCCCAACAGATCCATAGCAAATATTGATATTTAAAAAAATGTATTTTTTTTTTAATTAATTTGTACCGGTGCATCCACGAGACATTTTTATAGGACCACTGTCGTATATAATACGGCTACAGCAAAATTTTACGTGAGAACTATTAGTAAAAATGATTCTTTAGAATTCATATCACAATTACAGTATAGAAATCATGCATACAGATTTTTTCAAAACTCTTTCTATATATGGCATAGGTTTCTTTTAACGCAGAGGCTTAAAACTATTCTATCCTCGCAGACACCTTAAATATATATTAAAACACATGTTTTATAATCATCATCAAAGTTACTTTTTAAAAGAAAATTGTATAAACATATTTTTAAATAATTACAGTGACAACTTTAGCTTGCGTTTTGTGATTGAGTTTCTCGTGGACAACCAGTTGACGAACGCTGGTAATGTATCAAAATTATTATTATTTCTAGACTAAAATCACTTATTTTATTACTGTTCATACTATTTAAATGATTGATAAAAGAAATTTAAGTTTATCTATATTAAAAAAAAAATATTAATGATCGTTCTTTTTAAAGGGCAAGTAATTGGGAAGACGTTGTTTGCCAACCCTTGGTAGTTAGTGCAGTAACTTTTTAAAGAGCAGGAAGCTATTAAATCTGACCGGACTGAAAAGAAAAAGGTTGTTGAAAAATAAATCAATGATAAGGCCACCGATTAACATTTTCGACTTTTGAAGTATCCGCCCGTATTGAATGGTACAGAATGGGCATTGTATTTAAAAGTTTTGTTGTTCACTAATTAAAAAGTGTACGATTCGTGTCGAAATTTATTAGCGATGCAATTTCCGAGGTCAGGCCAGTCCGTCGGATATTTAACAATAATTATTATATAGTCCATCCGTTAACATTAATTACACTTTTTTAATAACAATAGACTCGTCTTTTTAAACCAGTTAAACGTTTAATATGACATTTTACTTTTAGGGTGTTAACTGTAACTTCTTGATGAAACGGCATAATATAATATTTAAAAAAATAAAAACACACTGTTTAGTACTTATTTCCACACAATGTTTTTTGATTAAGACCGGTTTCGCTCATCGCGATGATTTCACTATGATTGTTCAGAGCTCTTAGTGGATTATTGATTTAAGATAATTTTGTTTGAAAATTATTAATTAGTGATTGTGAACGTTTATTTTTTTAACTAATTTACATTATTTGTATTAATATTGTATGATATCCTGTATATTGTTTCTTTGTTCTTGAACCCATGGTTTTGTATACTTGCTACCTGTAACTCAAATATTTAGTGTAAATGGACATCAGTTGATAATTCTCGCGATGAGCGAAACCGGTCCTGAGCAAAAAATATACTGTGGAATTAAGTACTAAAAAATGTGTTTTTTTTTATTTAAAATATGACATTTTAATTATGAAAAATTTTGCTGCTTATTCATTCTTAAGAAATGAAACACTCAGAATGCTGTATGCTTTTTCGCTAGATGTCTTTGATTTTCATTTAAATCGTCGAATTTTCATGATTTTCCCGTAGTAGAAATGAGTCACTTATTTAATTATTGAATAAAAATGTCTGAGAACAGTTTGTTGGCATTAAAAAATTGCCAACGTTACGCTTCACAGAATTTATTCTGCGATGAATATTTAAGCGTGATATATGAAATGCAGTTCATAAAATAGGAGGTCACTGAAACATTTCATATTAAATAATATATGAAACTTTATATAAAACTTAATAACTTCGTGTAAGAACTATTTCAATACAGTAAAACAGTTAATATTTGTACACCCCATCCGCTACTAAAGTAACTTGAATTTTACCGATGACCAGCAATCTGATAACGGTAGAAATATTAATTGACGTAATGAGTGGAAATTAGGTATCGATGGAGAAGAGGACAGAAGTTCACCATGCCCATACAAACGATTTTCCCCGCCATTTTCTGACAGTAAAGTACAGCTGTTCGCGAATTGCACGCGCGCTGGGTTTCGGTTTGCGTGTGTATTGGGCATTTTACGAACGTGCACGCATCTTTTTCTCCGTACGTCATAATTATTTATGCTATTTTTAATTTGATGCATTTATGAACCGATTATTCCGCGTACATTGTCGTTGAATTCATACACCACATATAATAATATTAATAAACCATACCGAATTACCGCAATTATTCAACATCTATTTAGCCATGGTAATAAGAGATGAAAAGTACATTGCTTAGTATTTATGATACTTAGCAATGTACTTTTGCATTTTTTATGCTTGACAGTTTTCAGATTTTTTTTATTGAATTTTAGTTCAATAACAATTATAAATATGTGCATTAATTGCATTCTTTAAAGAAATAACGAATTTTCTGAAATTCTGAAAGATATGTATATTTTGAATGTGAAAGTTAGTAATGTGATTAATTATAAGATATTGTAAATAATTTATGATATTGACTGAAGGTGCTTGATGGAATTTAAATATCAAATTTGAATTATTACAACTCTGAACGATTCCACATCCGTGTGATAGAATGCCTGAAAATTCCGAAAGGCGAAACCCGATTCGTTAGTGACAAAACATGTGGAATCGTACAAAGTTGTAACAATTCAAATTTGATATTGTTTGTTATTGAATATTCCATTTAAAACATTGTATCCATCCATGACATTTATTTTTCGCGAAGGATACGATCCCCGTAAAATATTCGCTTAAAAAAAACTATTAAAACGAAGCTAAATAAAATTTAGGTGCCAATAGAATGAGCGTTGCAATTTAAAAACCTTGCAAAAAGATGATAAGGGGTACAATATGAAATAGCGGAATATTTTGTTTAACATGATCTCGCTTTACACCATTACTCTTGTAATACACATGTATTTTAATGAATAATACAACGTCATTATGTTAATCATTCAATCAAGGAACATATATATGAATAAGGCCATATCCAACGGCTCAATATTTACGGTTATTATTATAATTTCAACCGTGTGTTGGTACCGTTCGGTCAGTCGTGAACATGTCGAGAAGGACGCAACCCTCAGCGTTCAATAGCACCTTTTGTGATATGTGGAACACCTGGAGTTTTTTATAATCATTCCTGAAACATAAACAATTACAGTTTAAATTTAATCAAGACCTGTCAGCTAACGTCTTCAGTTTTATGAATACTTCATTCTTACAATTCTAGACGATAGTAAAAAAGGTCTTTTTAAAGAAATATTTACGCAATTTTAAACTGTGAAATAGCTGTTATAGCGATCAAGACTATTATGAGTTTACTAAATAAATATTAAAAAATCGAATAAATTATTTAATTTAACTAACTTGCTTAGAAATTCAACAGTTTTATAATCTAGTAAACGTGCTCCATATACATTATATCCTGAAAAATGTTTGTAAAATTGAAATGAAATCAATCAAATCATTTTATAAATTTATAGATAATACAATAAATACATATTGACAGTGACACCTTAACAGTACTTATCCTTCTGTTGATACTTTTGTGATAATTTACAAAAAATTACAACGCTATTGCTAATTCTTTTATATAATAATCCGTCCGTCAAATTCATGATAAGTTCTTGAAAAATGGCGACCAATATTACATGGCGTTAGAAAAATGTTTGTTTTTCAAAAATCACAACTATACACTGTCATTTCGTAGAATTACAAACAAGGATTGCAAACAAGTCCTGGATCATTTTTAAGGAAACGTTCCTGACAATTGTACCAGATTACTTCCGGTATAACTAATAGTGTCAATCGTAACGGGTTATAGGAAGAAAAACAATAAGGAAAATAAGAAGAAATAAAATGTTCAATAGGTTATCATAGATCTAAATTCAATTCAAAAAGAATAAAAACTCAACGCTCAACTTTTAAAATATATAATAAATATATAAATTATTTTAATTTTATTTTTCACGAAATAATTTGAGACGGAAGTGTATTATGGTATGTAAAGGCCTGAATGAATCCGTGCACCAGTTCTGTAATAACTTTAAACGTCTATCAAGTTAGTATCTAACAACTTGTTAAAGATAGCCATTTTGGGCGTTTTTTCTGTGATTTATAATTACTATCTGGGCAGGCCGTATATTATTTTCATATCGGTAACTCAATTGAATCTATAATGGAAAATGCCCGCTGCTTTATAAGTTATTATTTCGGCTACCCTAATAAAATATTATAACTGCCTACTTAATTTATGATATTCATATTATCAATTTTAATTAATATCATGTTTTATGTATTTTCGAGATATAGACAAAATAGAAACAGCTCTTATTTTATTGATGGTAAATGCAGCATCGGAAAGATAATTCCAAATAATTATAAATAATTTAATAAGGTTTTCTGATAACTGCATAAATACTACGATGAGCATACTAAGCTTAATATTAGCGTAAATTGTAGGTAAAACATTTATGTATTCAAAAGTACCGTAGCCGAGTAGTCAACGCATTCGTTCTTCTTGCGACTAGGTCATGATCTTTCATTTCGAAAAAGATTCTGTCATAATTAAACATTTTACAACCGTTTTATTACTCTAAGATTTTCAAATTTTCTAAAAATCGCATGCATCACTGTGATAACGAAGTGTTGAGAAACCGATTGGCTAGCTGTCAGCATTTCCGTATTCAAATTACTCGCTAACAAGCAATTCTTGTGAAACTTCTTCTCTTGAGAAAACGAATTCCATCATTGGTCAATGTAGCATTGTTGAGATGCACCCTCAATATTTCTAATAATTATAATTTTTAAGTTTTTCCGTATTAAAAAATAGTCGCCATTAAAAATATTTTCTTTTTAAATTAATCAAAAAACAACAGAACAAAATAATTATTAAATAAATTATTAAATGTGAGTTTATTTATGTTTTCTCAAGATTATTTTTGTAGAACACATGTTGCATAAGCGTCTGTGTTACGACATGTATTTTTGGCACGACAAATACGTAATATAAATATTTTAAAAGTGGAATGGCATTGTTTTTTATATGCCTGTATTGGTAACACTTCGTATTTAATACCATAGACATTTCTACGACATTTGATCTTTTTATCCCAATTCTTTTTCTGTTATATAACACTTTGTCAAAAAAAGTCTCACATAAAGTAAATAATCTTATCGTTACATATTGTGCACTAAATCATTATTATTTAATATAGTTCCGCTGTAACGCCCAACAAAATGTGCAGGTAAGTCCGTTTAACTCTTCGAGGCTCGATGTCTCGTTATTATTGCACGATCGATGATTTTTTCTTTCTTATTCTGTGTTTTATGGACGCCAGTCAAAAGATTCGTCATTAATCATCAAATTAGGCACACTTAACGAGTATCTTTATCTAAAATTATATTTACCACACGAAGTATATTCTAGTAAGGATTATTTTTGTTGAATATATGAAGTTGTATCGATAAGAATGTGAGTATACAACAATTTAAAATAATTTAATAGAGGTCTCATAAAGGGATGTAAATAAAATGATTTGTATTTGAATTTAAGAATGGTTGTCAAATGATTCGATAGTTTCTATTAAAAGAATAAACAAATGGGACTTTTCGCAAATAAACGACATGTAATATTACCTTGAAGACATAAAAAAACCTTCTTATTATTAATTCAGAAAGATTTATTAATCTTTTCAGGTGTGTCAGATTTATTCAAAGTTCTTTGATATGCTGGTTTCAACGGTTAAATCTTGTGGCGGGGTTCCCTTTCTGAATTCGATTTCATTTGATAATGAAGTCCTGAAAAATCGTAAAAAATAATTTTTAATAATGGTAATATATAATAACTGGCAAACAAAGCCAGCCCACAGCTAAAAAAACAGTACTGGGTCGTTATCATAAGTTTAAATCTCCAAAACGTTATTTTCATATATACACTTTTCAATCGATATATGAGTTATATTTAAAAGCCTTGGTGACTGAAAAACTGTGTTCGTTTTGTGCTTAGAGGCAATTAACCAGTAAATGGCTTTGTTATCTCCATATTAATATCTATATTTACCCCGGAAAGAGCGGTTGAGAGAATCACAACAAAATCACAAAGACAACTTTTGCTGGACTGTTCCATTACTAGAAATATATTCGTTTTATTGAGAGCAGTAATGATTAAAAACCTCGACTATTGTCAGTGTGAACATCTAGGTTTGAAAGAGTAAAAACAAAACGGGAGGAATGGTCAAGCGAAAGATACGATCTGATAAAGTAATCCATGAAATTATTACGAATTGGTAACGCTCCGAGATGTAGCGAGTACACTAATTGCGGGGCGGCCATAGCCCAACTCCCATCTCTACCGCAACAGCAGTTCTGCCTCAAACCACTAAGCTAGTTAAATCAACTGGATTACACTTAAAAGTACAATAATTGTCCATAATTCGTAAATATGTAACGGTTCACTTCAAGTTCATGGGCTTATGGGATGTAATTTAGTCTACTAGCACATAGCTGCTTCCAACTAGATCCATTGAGTTGAATTATAGACGTATGGAATGTGTGGAAATTATAGTACCGAAAACAATCATTATTTTGGATTACTTGTGACGATTGAGATATGTAATATTTTCTAGGAAGAGCCGATAGCTAACTTAAGATTAAAACGTATTTTTTTGAGACAACGCACAAAGAGCTTTAAAATATAACGACTTCAAAAAATAAGGTTTATCGTTTCATTGACGACATCGACTTGATGGAATTTCAATACAAAATTTGAATTATTGTAATCTGTATATTTCCACGTGTGTTGTCACTCACCACCTGGCTTTTTTCTTTCGGAATCTTTAGGCATTTTTTAACACCGATATCGTCAATTCTATTAAACCCGTGTACATACGATACATGTAGAAATGAAAAAAAAATCAATAATTTAAATTTATCGTTTCAATTATATTTCATTTCATTTTTTTAGTTAGTTGGAAGACATTTTGTTTTTACATTCAACTAATAGCGATATTATGAAGGTTGAAATAAAAAGGTTATATTGATTTTAGAATCATGAACCAAATAAATGATGTTAGTTAATATTCTAGTAAATAATAATCGTTATTCAGTAAAAAACAAATACTCACCGACCACACGCCTTCAAAATGGAGCGTTTTTATGAATACTGGTTGTCATTCAGTTTATCAATCCAGGACGACTGAAGTACTGATAAAAAATCCTAACCGCTGTCGCTACATCACAGTTTTGCAAGAATCGAATGGATAGCAAAGAATGTTGACGTTATAGACATCCATGTCTTTGAACATAATTTTGTACATCAATCAAAGAATCATTTTTTTAAAATATTTTTCCGCACGGAGATACGAACCAGTAAACATCGCAACGAATCAGGATTATCTCACAAGAATTACTCAGTTACAAACCTGTATATTAATATCGCTGATAAAAATTGGTCCATACATGATTTTATACAAATACATGGTACATACATGATTTTATCTAAACGACGGTCAATTATAAATGATTATATAAGGAATACATGAAAAATAAAGCACCAATTCAATAGAATGTCATATATAGACTTCGTTATTTATTTGAGATATTGTTTATGTTTATCCTATATTTGTTTTTACAACTGACGGACTATCAAAAATGATGCCGAGGGTTTTCTGAAACCACAATATTATTTCAATAAAATTTACACAAAATACTTTTTTAAAACCACAAGAAATATTGTACAAAAATAAAATAGGTCGAACGTGAATATACTTAGTTTTAATTTCATGAGAATTGTTAAACTTGTGTAGTTATCATTTTTCTAAAAATAGCATTAGTTGTTATTTTAATGTATCATACAAAATTCAATGTTTTTATTTCATACATTCTTACTTAATTAATTCGATAATATATTGCAATACAGTCATTTCGATATTACTTTCCTATATTATCATTTTTATAATTTTTTTATCCGAGATGTTGTAATGATCGTTTCCTCTTTAAAAAATTATAATTATGCAATCTGCATTAGTAAGGTTGTGATGAATCAACAAAAACTACTAGTGATAGAAAACATCATCGCTGAATTTATAACAAGAAACTACACAATTATATATTACAAATAATGTTTAAAAATTCTATAAAACTCAAATATAGAAAAAATATTCTATAATACAAATAACAGTTCCATGGGTAACTCTTTAGTTGATTTTATATAATTCTATGTATATTTTTTCAATTCATAAACCACCAATCATGTTATTAAACAATATATTCAGTCAAAGCAAAAAAAAATGAGTGACTTCTCTATGGTTGTAATTTTTATCATTCCTCAAAACATAACCGTTATTTCTTTCGAAGTTTGTAGTATACAAATTATCGTCGTACAGCGAGCTGTGTTGTTGTGAACTATCGAAGCGGAAATGTTGACCAAACCCACCTGTCATATTACAACTGAATTATATAAATCAATATTACTTTTGCCTGAGTCAATAAAAAGAAATGTTCCACGTTGTGTGTGACCGCCATTTAATGGACATAGGTTGTACGCTCATCTGCCATATACCGTTAATACTACATTTCCGGTATATCAAACTGCGTATCTACCAAACCAATTTAAAATCGGAATCACCAATTCACACGGAACGTAATATATTTGTTTATTGATATTTATCAAAGGCATTTTTTTCTTTAGTGTCTTTTACTTTGTCGTTTTCTCACGGGAAAATATTTGGCAGTGGAATTTTTCATCCTACTGAAAATTGTTCCAATGCTATAAAAATCTAATATTATATAACATCATTATTTTTACGTAAAAATAACAATGTATTTACTCCCAAAAAATTTATGCACCACAGCTAATACGCTTAAAAATTAATATTTACAAGCTAAGTTAAATAAAACGTGTAGATAGTTTTAAAAAATATAACAAAATTTTAATTATAACATTTCCGTACTATTATAATTAGGAATGGTTTCCGTTATATGTAGTATCATCAAATCGATTTTACCAACAAAAGACTGATAACGTAACATAAACTTTGCATAGTTCTAAAGCCAAAATAAGTGTAGAAAAAATATTTACATCGCAAAAATTGGACCCGGAGCAGTTAGCAGTTGATATTCAAAAAATTAAAAATGTGGAAGTCAAATTATTTAAATATCCCAGTTCAATAATCATTATACAGCAATACAACATAATGCAATCTGCTGGGCGAATAATTAAGTTATTTTTTACCAGCATTAGAGAATAAAATTTGGTATGAAAACCGAAAGCATTCGTCTAATAATATCACGTCTGAGCGAGTTTTTTACGGTATATTTAACAGGATGACCAACTATCAAAATGTCCATCAATTATACTACAGTGACTAATCAATATTTTACAGTGCAGTTTTGCGGATACAACTATCTTACAGGGGAAACCTGTCGCTCACATGTCAGCTTTGATGTAAGCAAGTTTATATCGTCGCTCTATAAGTAAAATGGCACTTGTGTAAAATATGACCAAATGTCGCTTAGAGACACTTCTACTGATATATTAGTAACGTTATCAAAGATTTAAGTAAATCATAAAAAAAAAAAAAAAACACATTTTTTTATTATTTCCACAATATATTTTTTGATCAGGACCGGTTTTGCTCATCGCGAGAATTATCAACTGATGAAAAAGAAATAAGTACTAAAAAAATGTGTTTTTATTATTAAAATATCATGCCTTTCCATCAAGAAGTGACAGTTAACACCTTAAAAGTGAAAATCATAAAAATATTTTTCTAAAATTTCACATAAGGTAATCAAATTGAATTTAACAAAAATCATTGTTTCATTTTTCACATAAGAAAGTTTTATACTTAAAAATCTAGAAAAATATACACATACAATACTAATAGATAAGCTTCAAATTATAATATGAAGGGTTTGAAGACAAATGCCGGACATATTAATTATGTAATCTTTTTGAGAAACATCAATGAAATGATTTATTACGTATGGATATTCAAAAATATTGATATAAAACAATAACTAAAAACTTTCTGTGTTATTTAAACTAAATGTATTTAATATTCGATGTATATTTTTTTGGTTCAACAATATAGCTGTGTATGGAGTTGGACATTGTGATGTCAAAAAACGAATATTTCGCCATGCAATACGAACTGTCACTTGTCACGTATACAAGTTGCCTTTTTTTAATTTTTCCGATTCAAATTTCATACATTTTGTTCGAACAAAACAGCATTCATAACTCTAAGCCTCTCAAATGTTACATTTTACTTTTGGTGCGACGAAGCGTAAAACGGTTTCAAAAGTATTCATTGAAAAACATCGGAACAAGGTGACGGGAAAAAACTTTATTTTATTTTATCATTACCGTACGATGATCTCATTTGCAATTAATAACCGGCTTCAATGCTTTAATTAACGCGATTCTAGCTGACAATTCACTTTGAACTGTTGTTTAAAAATCATCACATTGCATGAGTCGATGAGAGATAAGCATTCAAATAATACAGAATTTTCCCATACTAATTTATATAACAGAGATTCTACAGATAAATTAAATTTATTATTATTTTCAATTTTTGTAGTTACACAGTTAACAGTTAACAGCTACCAGTTAGTTGTACAGTTAACTGTTTTAAAACCCTTTCACTATCATTTAATTATAGTATGATATTAAGTCATTTATAATATAAAATGAACATGATTTTCATAATCAAATACTAAAGATGAATTGATTGAATTGGCATTCACTTGGTAGAATTCTATTATAACACAGTGAAAAAAATAGCAATGTATTTAAGTTCTACAAAATTATTATTTTTAGGACAAAGTTGATAGCTATTTCGGCTCACCATCGTCAAAACTATGTTTAAGTGAACATTTGCTTATATATGATATATATAGCTGTGTATAAAATGTACACAATACATCTTCATTCCTGTTTTAACAACCTAGCATGTTTCTTGCTCGCAATAAATTAAAACTAAAAATTGTAAATGAAACAAAAAAGACGGCTATATCAATAAGTTTACATATGGCACGGAAATGGTACATTACGGAAACAAAACGGCTCCCCATAGCGGGTTGAACAATGGTGATCGACTTATATTACTTTGTTCGTTAAGCTTATTGATATAGCCGTATTTTTAATTTCATTTACAATTTTTAGATTTATTGCGAACATGAAATAAGCTAGGTCGTTAAAACAGGAGAGAAGATGTATTGTGTACCTTTTCTACACAGCTATATATAGATAAGCAAATGTTCGTTTAAGCATAGTTCTGACGATGGTGTGAGCCGAAATAGCTATCAAATATATCTTAAAAAATAATAATTTTGTAAAACTAAAATACATTACTATTTTTTTCACTGTGTTACTAAAGATGAAATCATTCCTGGCTTAACTATTTTCTGTTAAATAAATAAATCAATTATTGCATACTATCTTAAGTCAATTATCTTGGATGCGTTCATCATGAATTAACTTCAAATTCATTACAAAATTGAACAGAATGTAAACATTAATGAAAGAGAAAACATAAATACATATCTTCAAAGTTGATGCAACGTTCCAAGTTTAAAATTCGAACAAATAGATAATAAAATTAGTCTTGCCAAATATAACGTGATTTATGAATATGGCAATAATTGCGATGCAATTATTTTCTGAATTATAGAACAAACTAATTATGTGTGCTGTCATTCAAATCGCCGCTGCAAATGAATCGAAGTAGTTTTATGGATTTTAATTAAAGTATTTACAATCGTGAATAATTGAGGCGCAGATTAAAAGTCAGCTTCTGTTATACCAAATCACTATTATTACTGACACTATCACGCCCAGAAATAATGATGCCATCAAAAAAATTTCACGCGTACTTTTTTGCCGAGTTCTTCTTACATTCAATGAATGTAGGTATCAACAACAACATACATTTTTTTATAACTGCTTCGTACGATTCCATACGATAAGCTTTCTCCGTTATATTGTGAATGAACAAAATGCCACAACGATTCTACATGATGTGTTTTTAATATCATTATTTACTTACAAACACAGCCGTCGTAAGTTATGAATGCAATCCGCAATACAAAAATATGTGACCATTTATATTATACTAATGTGAGCACATACTTTAAAGGTATTTACTGTAATTTCATGGTGGAAAGTTATTTGTATTTAAATAATAAAGTACAATGCTTAGTAATGATTGATTAACAATCAATATCTTTTCCATCCGATATCTGAATTATTCGTTAACCGATCAAGCAAGTTTGCCTGATGGAATAAGTGGATTAGAATGATTGTTTTAGCTCGTTATCCAAATATATGTTCGTTGTCCGAACACAAAAACATTTCGTGATAGTGTTCGTTGTCCAATTGGTTCGCAGTCCGAAATGTTCGTTAACCGATCACTCACTATGTTTTCATAAATTTATATTATCAAAATAAGTTACAGCTTCGCTCATCTCGAGCAAAATTTGAGTTAAAAAAATACCAATTATATAATACAATCAAAGGTTTACTAGGAAAATAATTTTTAGATGTTTAAAATTTTAAAATGAGATGCACTCAATCCATAACATATATTGATTTTAACTGATATTACCAAATAAGAGATAAAAAAAATTATAACAGATTTTTAATAATCACATAGAATATAGGTACGAAAGACTTTAACCATTATAGGCATCTAAATGTTTTCTAAAAAATCTAATTAGCTGATGAAATTTCAGTTTTGAACCAGTGGCCCCGCGACCCAAAATTACACCATAAAGCAATTATACCCAAATTCTTTTGAAACTTAAAGCGTTTGTTTTTGTATGTATTATAACTTTCGTAAAAATAAGTCATGGTTAACTGTATGAAATCATCCATAGTTATGTAGATTAAAAATATAGGAATAATAAGTTCACAATGGCAATTTAGATCAACAAAAATTTACATTGTAATCGCACGGTTGCAAACCTTTACACTACACCAATATCTGCCTAACTGTGTGCCGCAAGAAGTGTCAAGATGTGTTACGTAGAAAGAAACCCCAAAACTGTTCATTTTAGATAACGAATATTTTTTTTCAATTGTCAATAAATACAGTATCTACATATTCAATCAAATATTTTTCACATTAGTACAGTTTTCGTTGCGTCATATGAATATAATGGCATTGGTATATACGCAATGTATTGAGTTGCCTTTACTTTTCATTTATTCATATCAATATTGTAAATACCACTTTTTAATGTATTTCTATTTGTTGTACCACGGAGCAAACCTCATTTACCAGTGTGTTGTGAAGTAAAAAAGTTTGTTAAAAACTACATTGTACCGCAATAATATGTATTAATATAAAATTTCCATTTAATGCCGTATTGAATAATTTCTAGCCTCTTTCTGCACTACGCTAGTAATTTCTTTTACACTGCAAATTACATCCGATCAATTTGATTTCTGTGGCATTCATGTTAAACCAGAAGTTGTTTTAACGTTCGTGTAAATGTACTTTATATATCCGAACTATTCCAGATGCCTTGGTTATATTTCTACTTATAGATGTTAAAGGTAATATTTATATATGGCGGAAATCCGTCAGAAATGCAATGATAATAAACCTCTCTGCGTGTAAAACCAAATATTCCAATTACATTTTGCTGTATCTTACTTGACGACCACAGTGTACAATACACTATTTGAAATGGATACAGTGTACTATCGTATTATGCGACATCAAATAATTACAAGGAACTGATCAAGAAAATGAATAATTATTCTCTAATGTTTTCCAACTAGAAAAGATTTTACTATGATTTTACAGCCTCATCGATTAAAGAGCATGATTACCGTTTACGATGATAAGTAACTGGTGCAAGAGTAAAAAAAGATGTAGCCACTACGAGTTGACTTGTTTTTATGATAAATGCCTAAGGAAGATTACTAAGCTTCAAACGGGAAAACTGAGAATATTTTCATACAGTTTTAAAACATTTATGAATGAGGAGATTCCTTTATAAAGTCACACAGTTGATTTTTTTGCTTAATTTGCTTAAAAATGAATACTTTAAATGACCTTAAACGAAGTAAAAATATTGTTAATACAAATCGTTTTAATTTTTTTTTTTTTTTTTAAATAATAAAAACACATTTTTTTAGTACTTATTTCCACAATATATTTTTTGATCAGGACCGGTTTCGCTCATCGCGAGCATTATCAACTGATAGAATACAATTTACAAACAAGTCTATTTATACAAAACAGTTAATGGTAGCAGGTGACCATGGGTACAAGAACTAGGAAACGATTTACGTAAAATCATACAATATTGATACAAATAAAGTAAATTAGTATAAAAATTAAATGTTCACAATCACTTATTAAGAATTAAAATTACACATTTAATTTTTATACTAATTTACTTTATTTGTATCAATATTGTATGATTTTATGTAAATTGTTTCCTAGTTCTTGTACCTATGGTTTTGTACACCTGCTACCTTTAACTCAAATTAATTTTTTGTTTTGTATAAATAGACTTGTTTGTAAACTGTATTCTATCAGTTGATAATGCTCGCGATGAGCGAAACCGGTCCTGATCAAAAAATATATTGTGGAAATAAGTACTAAAAAAATGTGTTTTTATTATTTAAAATATAATGCCTTTCCATCAAGAAGTGACAGTTAACACCTTAAAAGTGAAATCGTTTTAAATTTAATCACTTAAATTCTACACCTTATTACCTAAATAAAATTAAAATCCATCAAATTAATGCTAATTCTAAATTGATTATAATCTAAATGAAATAAATTATTTTTTAGCGAAAGACGAAACCCGTATCGTGAGTGACAAAACACGTGGAAATGTTCAATGTTTCAACAATTCAAATTCGATAATATAATTCCGTCAAAAACCTTCGGTCTATATCATAAATTATTTTAAGTTATTATATAATTAAGTTTTCGTAAATGCTAAAATCAGAGTTGTGCTAAAATTGAAACCGGCTAATACGAGCGACTATTTTTTCGATTTTGAAAAATATCTCAATGACCTAGAAGAAATAAATCGTCCTCATTTGAGTCACATTATAGTAAAATCTGGCTTTTTGCCGGATTGATTGATTGGTCTTTATTTTAATGCACATATATCGGAAAGGTAACAAGACCTGCCAAATTGAACGTATTTTGATCGGAGTCGTGTTTTTTTAATGTCTCCACAGCCCTGGTTAAAATGCATTAAAAATTATAATCGATCATCAAACTATATTCCGATTGAAATACAAAGAATATTTGTAGTCTATTGTTTTAAATAAGTTTAATATTTTTAAATTTTATAATACAAAAATACATCTAGGCATTTTATATTATAGCCAATGAGGGCAGAAGATTTCAGATAACATTTTATTATATGGGCGTGCCAATCAGATAAATTGCTACAATTAACAAACGTATACTTATTTAGCCACAATTATTATTGTTTAATACTAATATCAGTTTGCGGTAGTATTTCCAAGGAATGCACGATCTTGATTATTAACATTGTTTCGAACGTGAATTAACTTATTAAGGTTCGCTTAGTTGCTTCCAAAAAACTCCATTTATATGTCATTTGTATAATTAAGCTTCGCTGATGTTTACGAGAAAGCTTTTTTATTTTAATTCCTACCCTGTGACGCGTCAGTGTGGCCGTTTAAAAAAAAATAAAAAATTTCGTTACTCATTCACAACCCCAAATATAATATGCTTATAGAATCTTTTTCCATGGGACATATAAAAAACGACAACACGTATCAATTCATTCGAATCGGCCATTCTTGTTATTTACATGTATTGTTGATAAAATAATTCAAAATCTTTTTTCATCAGTTTTGAAATTACAATTTATCAGACAGGCATTTTCTTGTATGGTATTTTCTAAATTGAAATTCGATGTTTTACGTCAGCTTAGGTTTCTAACGAGTTACAATTTACTTTGCAAAGAGCATTGCCTTAGCGACGAGTGAGTAAATGGACAGAGAACGAACTCGCAAAGCTTCTCATGACGTCGGACACCTGTTCACTATTCTGCTTAACTGTTCGACGCACCTGGGAATTCTGTTAAACTTAACTGCTCCTAGACGTGTACAAGCAAGAATGCAAGAGTGTAGTGGATTAGTCAATGTTGAATGAAACCGCAATTGTTGATAATTAATGTCCTTTTGAAACATGACTTTACAAAGAAGCATGAATTAAGTCACTACTTCATTCTCTTTTTTTCCTAGAAAACAAGCTTTGATTATATTTTTAAATTTTGATTTTGCACACCGAAATAATATATGTTTTAACTCTTTAGCGTTAGAGGATAAATATTAACATATTTCCAATTTGATTGCAATAATTTTTTACATATATTGTATCTTTAATATTATATGTAACCTGAGAAAAACGAAGTGAAATATGTGACAAAAATCTTATTTAATATATTGTTCTATCAATTGCATTTGCGTTTACTTTATTGATACAGTAGCGTAATAAAAATTATTATGAATAAGATTCAATTACTCAATTAGTATGTGGCTGATCATTGAGATGAAAAATGTGATTTTGAATTTTAAAACATATCCAAGAGAATTGATGATTGCGTTTTTTTTCAATTATTTTTTAACAGTTTTATTTATTCACATTAAGTTAAACGGCTTGTAGAAATATTAATAAGCTTACTGTAAATAATTTCTCGGTCCAACGAATAATAAATAAATCTTTTAAGATGTTCATGTTTTTTCAAAAACAAATATAAGATTCTTGACTCAAAAAGACGCCAAGTTGATTAATACATAATGTAATTATATTATTTTAATCAGTTATAATTCAGGAATCCCTTACTTGCTCACCAAACCTAGAGCTTGTTAACAATAAAAAATCCAAGTTCAATGATTCTTCTTGGAATGATTTTTTTGGTTTCAGGTTTTTTCTGTTCTAAAGATAAAAATTGAATAAAAAAAAATACTTGGAGATAAAAACTATAGAATTTTTTGTCATTCATTGCAAAATACAAATACATAAACATATGACTCAATAACATATAGATTACTGAAAATTCTGATTAATATATTTTTAAAACAATTTCTGCAAACTAAAAAGGCTGAGAATCGAGATAAAATAGGTTAGGAAATATTTAAAACCATTAAGATGACCATGCTTGATGAAGTTGCCGGACACATAACATAGACAATTAATTCAGAGTGCAGAAAACGGTAAGGGTCAGCAGACCACATCGTGCTGGCGAAATACAAAGTTAGGCAACCAAATCAGAATAGATAGTTAAAAGCACTTGATAAACATGCAGCGGTACTGATAAAACGCTTTAGTTTTCTGCGTGAATATTGCAAATATCTTAGCATTAACTAAATAAAATATCACAACGAAAGCAGCTAACAGATATTTAATAATTACAATAGTATCAGTTGCATAATCGCGTACCACATAACATTTAAGTAATTTAAGCTCAAATATTCGTAAATGTTTGTTGAGATATAAAACGTTTGGCATTTCAGAGACACGAATAAAAATAAACATATCACAGCTGACTTATGATTGCACACATATTCATTACTAAAGTTATATTATGGTGTATTCATTCAAAATTTTCACACATGTCTGTCTTTGTAAGTCTTTTTCGTAAAATTCGTGATTACATAAATACTGTTCTCCTCGTTTGTTCATTTACTAGAAAAGCATGTGTCTAATTACCTTTTTGCAATATGTACAATGTATGTGGTACAACATTTGTAGAATGATTTTAAGTTTCAATTGTTTTTCCCATAAGTAAGTATTAATAAATTAAAGTTTTTTAAAAAACGACTTTTCCATTTGTGTTCTGCTTAGGCGTAGTATATAAAGTAAATGTAGATTAAATAATATGTTTTTATTTAAAACAAGATTTCATCGTTAAGGCCTGTTACCACAAGTAGTTTGCATTTTTTTCGACCTTTAAACGTTTTTTTTATTGTTTATCTAACTTCGTAATTTATTAAGTGTATCAACGTTTTTAGCTGTTTTTTGCTCCAAAATTTCTCGTTTAGTTTTGTTAAGAGAACGACTCAAAAAAAATTCACTGCTCACAAATAAAGGTTTTTACATTTCTTTGAGAATCATCAAAATTTACGCTCAATTCGTCTTGCTTTATCACAATAACATTAGGCTCACGTATTTTTTGTTAATTAAGTTGGGATTCGCACTAGCTTAAGAATCTTTATAATATAACTAAAAACCTCTATTTAACGTTAAAAATCGTAATAAAATATTATGAATCATTGAAACCTTAAAGTACTGATTTATTCCTAATAAGTGTAAAAATTAAATCGCTCTACCTTTTTTTATATTTTTCCACTAGCTCTGGCAATGCCGTTAGGAACAAAATAAATATATATGTGAAAAGTTTGAACTATTCAAATTTATCATTAAATTTCATCCTTAGATAATATTTCATATTATAGACTGATCACATAATAATATTTATATTGAGTATCAATAATTAGATTTTTCAATAGTAAAAATTGACGCATTAGAAATTGTCATATTCTATTTGAATATGTTTTTGTAAACCTCATCGATAGTATCGTTGACACTACAAAACTGCGGAACTTCAATTATTTACTGTAACGCCGACCTGCATCATGAGTTGCAAACCAACTGTTATAAATGTATTAGTGATATTTTGATCAAATCCCTACACCTCAATAATATACACTTGATGGAAAGTTTTCCTTAAATTTACCAAGACTTCTTCCATTCAAGATTTCAGAAGAGAATCATATCCGCTGGCGTTGAAAATAAATCGAATCTGTACTTCATCTACGATATCATCATCAGTTATCACCATCATACATTTTACAGATACTTTTTTACGCCTGATTGATTTTCTTCCTTATATCCTTCTCTATGACCTAATTCTGGAGAGCTTAAATGCTTAATTCATTCGAAAACGGTTTTTACTGTCCAGTTATACGTAAATAAAAAAGGTAAATAAACATTTTTTGTAGCGATCCAACGGAATTCATAATCATACATCTTGTACATATACTGTTGCTTCTTGATAATTCTTATTTCGAATCCGTTGATAAGCATTTTAATAATTGCAATATAATAAGAATCATTAGTGTTTAAGCTAAAAGCATCAATTTATTATGTTCTCTATGCTTTTTCTCCAGACGAGTCGCTGATCTATGAAAAATCTCTGTGAGGAGGTGAGATAGCTGTAAACTGAAGATTGTCAGAGCAAGACGAATGCTACTCGTGTGGATAGAATTATTACCGTTGCCTCGTGAACTCTTCTCTATGGTTTTATTTGAAAAAAGAAGACAATGAATATTATTGTGTTATTAAATTCGCTAGATGGAGTATTTCAGAATAAATTGCATGTGAAATTAAATTTACATCTATGATCACTAGGCATGGCCGGTTCACTCGATATACATAATTAAGCAAAGCATCTCGTACATAATTGCAAAGTGGATAAACTATTAACAGTATCTCAATTTTTATAAATGAACAATAAAGTAATTTTGCGGTTTTATCCTGATATTATTTTAATTAATATAGTTTTCATCAATAATAATAAATACTTATCTTCATATATCAACTCTATAGCTCCATTCAACACAAAACTCTTTTTATTTTGCATATTCTCGTATCAAATATTTTATCACATTTAAACGTTTTCTTTCAAATATCTTTAGTTTTTTGATGAAAGAGACTGTTTTCAAAATGAAAAGAAAGTAAATATTTTTAAAAAAAACACACATATTCAAGCTGCATGAATGAAAGGGTCATTGATATATTTTTACATTCTAGATCGTATCTTATTACTTATTGCTGTTTTAAATACCAGTAATTACTTGCTTTGTTTTTTCACTTTCACAAGACGACTTGTAAACGCTGCATTGTAACAAACACAGAATGTTTTTTCCATTGCTAACAACGATTAAATCAATAAGCAAATAACGCGAAGGTATAGTAAACAAATTGTATTACTTTATGCAATTATTATGAAAAAAAGGAATGATTAGTTTTACTTCTCAATGTTTACGATTTAATAAATTATTTATCATTTATGTCCACTCAATTCAGTCTTCAATTATTGAAGCAAACAAAAACAAATTAATGTTATTCAAAATTCTGTAATATGTTATTTTCATCATACAAAATTATTATAGTACATAAATCTTAAGGCACTCTTTATATAGATTTCAAAATCTTGCCTTAAAGAGACATTATTTTACACACTGTTCTTCTGCGTGCAGTATTCTATTTCTATATATTTCCTATACCTTTCTTTTATTTTTCTATGAGTTTGTTATAATAATATTATATGACGTAGGCATTAGAAGAGTAGATTTAATGACATGTGTTTTGGTTTTTTCAATAAAATTCTTAGGAATGAATGAATACATGACAAAAAATAAATATATTAACAATTGCTGGTCGTTAAACAGTATAAAAGTTTACTGAGAGGTAAAATGATTACGATATTTAAAGTAAACGCAATGTACTTCAGCTTTTGTATAATGTTACTCTATGAACTATAAAGTGTCATTCTTTCAATAAACGTGTTGTATATATTTGTGTATAAAATTTTTCAAAGAAACTCTTTGAATCCTTCGCAAACAATTTCACTTATTTTGTTTGTCTATGAAACGTGCTACAAAGCGGTGTTTTGTGTTTCCTGCAATAATATACCTTCTAAGTAAATAACATGTGCCTAGCGTCAGACAATAGATGCCAAAGTTCCAGTTTCACTCGAGTTTCCGCACTACTGCGCGAATTTTTATTTTTAAGTGAATTTAACTAATTACATGTGTACCAACATTGACGGCAAATGGAAAAGCGGCTGCCATTTTATTTTTGAGAAATACGATACCTAGGATGTCAAAAAGTAGTATCATCTCTCCTCATTTGCATATTGAGGCATTTTTTATTCAATTTACCTACACAGTACAAAATTTCTATTGATCAGTGGTTCTCAAGTAAAATTTTACTTTAAACACACTATAAACGTCAGTGGTCTTTTGGAAATGTCTCATGACCGCACTAAAACATTTTTTTGAGATATAATAATAAAATAATAAAAGTTTAGTTACTAAAAAATTCACCAACAATAAATCAACAGTATTCAATCAATTTCAAAATTTGTATTAATTTGCACAAAATACATTTTTTTCTAATATCAATATTTACTTATATGCTTTCGGTGCATGAACACAACTACTAAAGATGCATTTTTAGCCGTTAATTATTGGGTTATTAAATTAGCCGTCTATATTGTTTGTGCAAAATAAATAATACTTTATTACACGGTCTGTTAAATTTCATTTCACTCGTAAAAGTAAGATAGTGCTCGAGAAAGCACTTTTACTTATAGTTGTAATTAAATAACATGCTTTATACTTACTAAATAACCGATATTTAATACCATTCAATCACATCCTAAAAGTTGTTTATTAGGAAATTAATTGCCAACAAAGTAATTGCGATATCACGGTGGTTCAAAATAAACGTATCATGATTTAAGACTTTGGTATATTTATATAGCTTATAATCTAATATATACTAAATCTCGACAACCACCATCTAACTTTTCTAATACTCATAGTGATTTTAAAATATACAGTTTTTTCTTGGCTATTAACTTCCTTTATATTCTGTTTATTTATTACACTTGATACTTAATTATTATTGCCTCGCAAGCTGAATAATGTGACTGTGATACACTTTATCACAATAAAACGGTAATTAAATTAATCATGATTTTTTCGGAAAACTCATTTTATTGATAATTATTGTCGGCTTGTCAAATGTATTCATTTAAATCTCTGTCTAATTTTTCTCACGGGTTCGGCTTAGACTTTTCTATAATATAAAGACGATTTCACCTTCTGCTGTTAAAAAAATGAGTAAGAGTTTCATGTGAAGAACTAGAAAGAAAGTTCTCATGAATGTCATTGTTTGGTGCGATCACTAGACTGTACAAATTAATGTGTCTCAAGTTACAGTAGAGTTGCCATACTGACTGAAACCAATTTGGGATCTATAAAAAAACCATGACAGTACTTTGGTGAGAGCATATTTTCTATTTTAATTACACTTTATTTTACATAAAACACTCTCCGAATAAACTGAATTTAAAGTTATTCTACTAAGCATAGATATGCAAAGCAGAAACAGATATCACCGTTATTGAAAATCGTTAAAATCACATTGTCACAGAAAGCTTCATTGCTTCATCTATCTCATCTGTATTCAATAAAATATAAAATTCATTTCGTAGACTTGCTTAACTAAGAGAGGAAAAACTCTATTGTCGATTAATAATTTTATACACTATTTTTGAAAAAAATATTACCTCATTGATAAAAAGTGATACTTCACGAATGACATTAAAATATTGGTTTCATGTTGATGTCGACAACCGGTGTGCCACGGCACACCAATGTCCCGTCAAATGATTCTAGGTTTCTCGCGGCCCATTTTTCAGAAGAATTACAGGAGAGCAGAAAAAATTGTTTCTTCTTAATAATATGACATGTAAATAAATATTAAACACACAAACATTACAAAAAAATGTCATAAAAATATATTAAGTGAATTATATAGAAAGAATCATTAATTTTTAACAAATGCGTCGATGGTGAATCATTCACATTTTTTAAAATATTGACTTGCACATGGCACACCAGACATTAAATTTTAAAGAAAACGTTGATATTCAGCGGGAGATAAAAGTTGCGGAGCACTGATTGGAATGAATACGGAAATTTTTTAATTGTGAATTATCTACAGAATTTGCGAATCTTTTGAACATTAATTACAAGAAACGAGAGAGTACGAATTTAAAAAAAACGTTTCTATATTATTAATTTTCACTTCACGTTTTTGAAAGAACATACATACACAATCAAAGCCAGTATATGTAAGATGGATATAAAATCACCGAAGAAATAATACATATTCATTATATGAATCACAACTCCGACAAAAGTTTCGATTTAAACAGATCTAAACCTCTTTTTGCATAAACCGAGTTGATTAAATCAAAAACTATCTTCGTTTTATGCAAATCTTTGACATGCAAGTGCTCTTTATACAGATATACGAGTAGAAATTCACATATCATGAATATGCAATTAGAATGAAAATTATTTTATAACATCAAGGAACAAAAAGACATTTAAACAATATTCAATCATTTTTTCTGCTTCACTGTGTTTTTATTCTTACATTTTTATTGTTCTAAAAAATTATTAAGAGTTTTCATTAAAATTTTGCTGAATATTCATTACTTGAAATTGGAAATAATTGTACTGAACCACTAAAGCATAGAATACTTAAGCATTATTTCAGAATCAAATTCATAATGTATAGAATTGTGGAATTAATTCTACAATACAATGCTACACATCATCACATACTTTATGAAGTACATAATAGTATCCCCTAATGTAAAATTATAATTATGAACTAACAATTTTTATGATACGTAACAATCTAGTGCCCTAAAAAATATTTTAATTTAAGTCTTGTAGTTGCGGAAACCTTATCGAGTTCTTTCTCTTTATCAAAATACCCCAAAAAAATTATTGTGAATAGGTTGCACTTAAATTAATTTTAACAGTACAAATTTTAAAAAACAATTCTTAAAAGTTTTATATTGATTTGTTGAAATTTGCTTAGGTCCCATATTTTTTTATTATCAGGAATTAAAACAAAGGTATGATTAATTAAAAAAAAAATACTTCACAAGTTCTCTATTTATATTTAATTTTGTTATAAGTACCTAATTTCATTTATATTGTAGAAATAAAACAAAAAACATTGCCATAAGTATAAAATTCAATAAAATGATCTCTAGCTTAGAAAAAGAGCAACCAAAAAATATTTTCTTACCTAAAATTAAGCATTTTCAAATTTATAAATTTCTTCCAGATTGTGGCTGACTATAGCTTCCATCAACTCATCCATAGTTTTGTAAACAATCCATCAAAAAGTCAAATATTTATCAAGCCCGAAATCTTGGAAACTTTTTTTAATACAGTCTTTATTTGTATAAGGGCACTATTTCCCCATATAAAACCTTCACTTCACGAAAGTTTTACTAATAAAAAAGGGGCTTAATTAATTATTAAAAAAGTCGATTTCGATAGGACGATTTTGAAAAATATCTCAACAAAGAATTTGCCGCGTTGGTTGGTTGATTTTTAATTTAACGTACATAAATAGGAATGGTAGGAAAAAAACCTGACAAAATTAGACTCTCTTTAGTCAGAATCATGTTACTTTTCTAATGACTTCATAGCCGTGATAAAAATACTTTGCTAAAATACAAATTTTGTCTTGACGCATGTTAGCAGTATATTCATCAAAAAACTCATATCGTAAAAAATAAACTAGGAAAGTAATTTCATTGACTTAAATTGATCAGTATGTTAAAATTTACCCGACGTAATTGAACACGCAGCTCAATCATCATGGTAAGATTTCACGCTAGCCACCCTGTATCAACTAATGAAAATAAATATAATTGCAAACAATAACATCGAAATTGCGTTTCTCATAGGAAGCTCTCAATGTCCAGGTTCAGAGTTCGCCGCTCAGTATTGGCAGAATTCCCAGAGACAACAAATTGACTTCCCACGTCATCTCAAAGTGTATACAGCCTTGAAATTGATGAGTACATGTATTTCGAAACCGATGAATAGAGGTTTTATATGAGAATCGTGTGCAATCAACAAATGTCAAATTGTATACTTATTCATATCTCACACTTCTTTTTGTCAAATTTTAGAATTATATGTCATTGACGAGCGTGTACTGTATTTATATGTTATATTTTATAAAGCCGTTATTAATGATTTATACTATTCAAATCACCAAACCTTCTTTTTGTTATGAATTTTATTCAATACTTTTCGAATTCCAATGTCAAGCATTAAATATAGTACATACATCATGTTTTTGACGCAAAAAAAATAAAAACTCTTGAGCAAAAAAAAGTTAAATCTAGCGTGGAATTTGTAGTTACGCCGCTGAATATATGGCTAGGTAAAGAATACTTTGTTATATTTTCCTACAAATATAATGGAATCGATTTTAAAACCAAATTTATTATGCAATTAGTGCATAATTTTTAAATAAATTCAATATTCCAATAAGTATGGAAATTCATTTATAGTGCTACGTTATGTTGTTTTTTTTATTGTTAAATCAATAACATCGTAAATAATCTATTAGCTAAAATAATTATATGTTCAATTTTGGTGATCTTATACAAAAAAATATTTTTATTCGCGATATAATATTTATATGAACATACATCCATAATCTAAATCTCATTGCATTTAACACGGCATGATATTAAATAATCCCTCTGTATTTTGAATCAACCTCTTTCCGCATTCCTTCCGCTACGATATAGGTGTACTTATTTTGTCTCAAATCACGGACAAAAGTTCTCGGGTTCAAGTTTCCGTTGAAGCAAAAGCATGCGGTAGTGTAACCAACAAACGTAGCTATTAGATCCATAAATGTGAAATGTTATAGATTATTCATGGTATACATTAATCTCGCTTAAAATTATCGGAACCTCAGTATAATATAACGGAAAACCTATAAGATTGTAACGTTTAAAATCGTTCAAGTTGAGGTTATTTTTACAATAAATTAGATATGAATTAAATGTGTTTCCATGTTAGGTAAATATGTAACCAATTCTGAGGCAAAAAGTGTGTACCTTAAAATATTTTTTATGTTTAGTAATACGATATATTTTCGATCTTTTACTTAAACTTAAATGCAATTAGGTTTTAATCGTAACAGAAACATTGGAGTTAACTGAATTGGTCAATATACAAAAGCATAGTGTGTTTCAATACACATGCTGATTCTCTAAAATATTTTCTTAATCATAGCTTTATCTTCTCTCAACTTCTATTCAATATTTATATGAATATATAAAAATCTCGATTGATAGCCCGTATAATGCATAACAGCTGCCTTTACATGCAGACGCTTTCACGTGTGATTTAGTGTTGTGTATGCTTAAAAACGAAAACTCAATCAAGCGCGAGAAACCTACAAACAAAACTTGTCGTTAAAAAGTATACAAGCCTTCCAATCGCGTGTGGAATAAAAAAAGGCGTTCTTAAGACTTAGAAATTTGGAAAGATAATAATAATAAATATCAAATAGAAGATAAAATTGAGGTATAACGATCACTAAAAATATGATTTTAAAACATAGTAAAAAAATCATTATAAGAAATCATAAATTTCAAATAACAAATATTGACTGCTCGGAAATAAAATCATTTTAAATTTCGTAGAAATTATATTTTCCTCGCTTTAAACATGCCCATATATACATTAAAATAAAGTTGATATTTTATTCGATCATAGATTCTCGCATTAAAAAATGAGTGAGAAACTGTTACTTATCTTTTTAAAATAAAACACAATTTTACTGTTTCTAATGTTAAATATGATGTCGTCTCGTCCATTATTCAAAAACTGTTTTATTTACGATACACTGATCATGTACTTAACATACTGTATTTTATGACCAACACTTTGAAAATATAGAATACATTTTTGAAAAATAATGATAAATTGTAATTGGCTTTTGTTACTGAATATATCAATCATAAGTAATCATTTTGACAAATTGCATTGCGAAAAATCGTTCTATTATTTGTTTACGAAATTTTTGATCTGTTTGATATTAAAAATAATGTTTGGTCTTAAGCGAATCATGCAGTGTTTATATAAAACTTTCATCGTAATTTATAATGAAAAACAAACTAGTAAAGAAAACATTAAATTCCTGTCCATCTTCGATTTGTTAGTACTAGATCACAAAAATTCAATGACGTATATATCTCTTTAGTACTATAGAAATTGTACTTATTCCTTGAATGTCAATAAATAGCTTAAAAGATATTTAATTATGTGTACATACTTAGCTTGTATAATAACAATTTCTTGACTGATAAATTTTATATAAAAATTTTCCGGAACTAAAACCTTAAAAAAATGTTTGCTCTATTACAATTAGGTACGATACAAAAAATAATGACTTTTACGAAGCACATACAGCTCGACAATAAAAAATTCCAAAGCGAAACCTTGACCTGTGTATAAATATTTCATATTACGGTCTCCTGCCTTGTAATCACAAACAATTTTGAATAATAATATGACAATAAGTGTCACGGTCTAAGCACATCAAAGAACCCTATAATAACGGGAACCGTTACTTCTCAACAACGGCTTGTTATAGAAAGTAAAGCCCTTCGGTTTATTTCAACTCGGAGAGGGTCGTAATAAAACATAGATAAAATCTTAATGCGTATTTAACTATTATGTGTCCTATAATAATTCATTGTAAGTCTAAAAATACTATATAGCCGTGTTTAAAAAATGACAGTGCACCGGCGTTCTTTCAAAATCTACAATATGACTTTAAAAAACACTCCGATTTAAATTTTAACAATCTTACATATAAAAGCTAAATTAATGCGGTTTCATACATATTTTGTTATTAATATCTGCAAACACACTTTAAACAAAGTTAAGTTATCGAAAATTAGCAGCCCTACAGTTGATACTTGTTTTAGAAACACTCAAAACATAATTTGTAATCGTAAATATTTTTTCTATACCAGCTGTAACTTAGATACAATTTTGAATTTTTCATGGAGTTACTAACATTTTTTTATAATTTTAAAATAAATAAAAAATAGCTTTTATTATTATAAATTGTCTGTGTCTCTGACATTCGTCAATTTTATGATCATTATCTGCCTAGTTACCTTCCATGCAACAGTAAATAAGTTTCGTATACTCTTCTTAAAAAGTGGCAAAAAATACTTTTTTCGATATGCTCAATTAGGAATGTTATGCGTTATAATTAATGTGCTGTGCGGTGTCGTTGAAGATAACCGTTAAATCACCGCGCATTGATCCGTTGCTGAATGAAAACCTCATCAAGCATTCCTTCTTTTACTTTACAATATATTAACAAATAAAAAAATACCCCACATTAATCAACAGGATTAGATTACCGCAGCAATTCAATCACTGTAGCTCGATTTACATTAATAATTATTATGTACAACAGATCATGTTCCGTAAAAAGTTGTTTTAATACTAATTGATATTTATATCATTTTTCTAAATATAAATATCTTTTATAAGACTGCCTTCCAAAATAGAATGCAATGGATCAATCAGAAATCACAAATGATACGTTATGTTACATTTGCGTCAATAAAAATTACATGAAAATGATATAACGATATTTAAATATTATCAAAAGTTTTTCTGGTATAATGTGGGTATCAGGAATGTCGTGACCGTTTAGTAATGACTAGCTCTGATTACAATCAACAAAGATTTTAGAATTATATAATAGAACTAAATAAATTAATATTTTCATTTGAGCATTTTTTTAATATATCATTTTTTCGTAGCAATAATTATACAAATATGTCACGAGCAAACTTTATTTAAAAGAAATAATTTCTATTTCTTTTTACCATAGTAAAACAAATGAAATATGTTATACCACTTTCGTATAATTGTTAGAAATTCATAATGGTTATAACACTTAAAAACCTTTGATGCTTTAATCTCAAATTGTAAATTTAATGATTTCATTACAATAATCCAAAAAGTTATTACGAAGAATTAATATAACGGAGTATTTTACATAAAAATATTGACGATTTAATAGCAATGCATATTTTAATAAATAATAATAAATATTGTATATTTAAATGGTAATTAATTACCAATTTCATGTGGTTCATAATTATTTCATTTAATAATAACGAAATTTTTAAGATTTAAAAAAATTGCATCATTACTAACATGCATATAATGACTATAGAAAACTCCACATTAAAAAGTTAAATCACAAATTAATTGTTTAAATTTTATAAAATTATTCAGTGTCAATGTCGCATTATTGATCTGCATTTAACTCTATTCGTTTCCTATTAGTTTCCTGTATTCGTATACATTTTGTTTTGAGGTTTAGTTTACGGTATATAAGGATCTTGCCCCACTTAAAATCCTCTAATGAAGGTCCGAAACCCTTTAGCGGCGCCGGTCGTGTAATCATCGTTTATGATTTCAGAGGCGGAGCGTGGAAAAGTTAAAAGTTAGATTCTTAAACGTACTTGTCATCAATCATCATAAACATCTTTCAATCGTAAGTATTATCTTATATATTATATATAGCCCTATAAAATGCCACACCATTTATTGACGTTTAATAGCATAATATATGTCGGAAGATTGTCAAAAGATCTTTCTCGTTACGAGTTCGTGTAGATATAAATTTAATCATACAATTTACGATTTCCCTCTTCTGAAATGAGGGAGAAATGCATCAAATGGAGAACTTTTCAACCAGTTTATTTATGTTATCGTTATAATTACGTTTTAAGGTTTTGGAAGCCATGAACGCTCCCTATGTGAAATATATGAAATCCTAAAGGAACAATTAAACATAGCATGTTCAAAAAGAACTGATAGTAATTCATTCGCTCAAATAAGCTCGTCATCAAAGAAGCCATTCAAGACAAGTGTTATTAGGGATTAACTCATATTATTAACATTAGCTTTGTTTTTGGCATCATCAGGCATTTAAGTACACGCTGACATTTAATACATACTTTTTATCGGTTATATAGTTTAAAAGAAAAATAAACAAAAAAATTCATAGATGGAACTATAATATGTAAATTCATTTAATAATACTAAATAACACTGATTTCATAGTAATGACATTCAGAGTCAACCGATAAAATAGCCGTTATTTCAATAAAAAAAATAATGAATGCTTTGGCTTTTTTGATTTTTTATTGCCATATTTAGCACATCTAAATTTAATGAAAAGACGAAAAATAAACTGAAAATATTTAGCGGCATCCTTTCGTTAACATTCTACAATTAAATATTGCCTATTTTTTCATTGCATAAATGTGTGACCATTTCACCGAAAAATGTTTCATTGTCGTAAAATTTGTTCAAAATCTTTGTACATTGTCGTTGTAAAAAAAGTCTATAAATATAAAATTTCTGTACTCCAATGTTTTGATCGGAGTGGCCTGACGATTGAGCAGTAAAAAATCGTGTCATAACGATTTATTTACGGTCACGATAAAATGAAATAAAAAGAGAAGAAGTGTACAGACAGTAAATGCGGACGACACTAATGGACGTCGTAAGAGGCTTATGGACCAGCGAGGTTAAACCGCGAGGCAATTTAACCGTAATTTGCCGGTAACAAGTTCAGCCGGCAGAATTTCTACGTAATAACAATATTTGCTTATAAGGGCAACATTGAATATACGTGAATCACTTTATAAACAATGAAGGCAAATATTATACATGCCCATAAGTCGGAAATCGTTAATTTTAAAAGGATCGAAATATGTTTGACCATTTGAATAATTCCAACGAATGATTTATAAAAACAACTTTTATCACGTTAATCAAAATAAAGATATTATTAAACATTTCTCGTAGCAACTATACAGGGAAACATTTTACGTATATAATTAATTAATAAATTAATATTTTTGAATGAATTTTATATCGACATAAAAAGAACGAACAATTTATTAATAAATTATTAGTTATTAATTCAACTTCTATCTCTACAACAAGATCTTTTCAAAATGGTCGAAACCTGTAAGAAAATGTGTTAAGGATCTCTCTTGTTAAATAACGATGTGAATACAAACAACATTCCCATTACAAGATGGTCTTTCTTCCGTCTTTGAGAATTATGAGGTGTTGTTGTTAATCAGATGTCATCATTGATGCAATTGTTTCTTATTTTTTTAATCGAATATATGTCTTCCTATTATCTCTATTATTATATATGTGTTAAGATTTACGCTTGTCAGTTGGCCGCCTTTAGAAACCTTGATAGAAACACACCAACATAAAATAATTAATATTTTGCCACTGTCACTCAAAATAAAATTATAAAACGTCTACCAATGCTAACCAAATACTTTTTGCGAGTTTACTCCAAATACTGACATATCTTTTGTCGATATTTTTTTCAAAAAAAAAAAATGCTCAATATATTCGGTTTTCTTTTTAGATCAATTATATTATACAATTATATATCTTAATTGATTATAAAATTTAATCTCCCTAATATATTTTAAGCAAATTTCTATGATAGTATATAAAACCAAAATAAGCGTTAAATATTGTTTCTTTTTCTTATAAAATTATAGCCATCAATAAATCCCATTTTTATTTAAAGCAATCTGGTATCATTGTTATGAAAATTCCTGCTTTTACTGACAATAAATTACACGCGTCTTTTGTACTATTAGAAATTTATGTTATACGGATATTAATTTGTGGTTTTTCATTCGAGAAACGTGTTATAGTGGATCCGTTAAGATTTATTACCTCTGGATCACTCTTACACTCGAAAGGGATTATTTAAGAAAACAGACAGGTGAAATGGAGCTGAACAAAAGCATTTTTAAGCTTTTTAAGCCATCCACTACTTACATAAAAGTTCTCAATGTAAATGTATTTAAAAGCCGATTAAAAATCTTTTCTATCACCTTCCACGCTAGATAATCTATGGGTTTATACGTTTAAGGCAGCGATACTCTAACTGCGGCCCATGGGCCGTATGCGGCCCAAATAGCTCTTATGTTCGGCCCAAAATAATAATAGTCACAAAATATTTTTTTGGTGTTGTTTTAGACATATTTTCAATATCTCATCTACGTATCTTTGTGAATCGTCATATTCTAAAATGAAATATGTGAAGATCGTGTATAGAAATCGGCTTACTGATTCTTACCTTGATGATGTATTAAGAGTAGTCTGTAGTAATCAGGAACCTGATTTAACGAAGATAGTTCAAAGTTTGACTCAATATGATAATTCACATTAATTTTTATTTAATTTTTCTCTTTTCATCTTAAATTTAAAGTTTTAAAGTTGTATCTAGGAACCTGCTTTTCGCAGAAAAATTTCTTATTTAATAAATAAATAAATATTAACAAAAAAATAAAATAGTTTTTTTTGACATAATAATACATACATATGTATGCAGTGTAGTATGTGTTACATTTACAGTTTACTATTAATATGTTGCAGCCCACCTAGAAAAGCGAAAATCGGAATGCGGCCCGGAGGAAAAAAAGTTTGAGTATGACTGGTTTAACGCATAAGTGTATAGCCTAGTTTGTTAAATGTAATCTTACTTTAAAAGTATAATATTCTTTTTATAAAAATCTCATAATATTGCCATACAAACTATAATGTTACTGAAATGATATAGAGTGTTTTTGCGCAACTAATTGTTTGAAAAAAAATAGATCAAAGAATATTATAGTTTAAGAATTAGTTCCACCAATTGATCTAAAATAATTATAATGATATCTCTAATCAGTCGTGGAGTTTGAAACGTAAATACACGTGTTTTAATTTATTTTAAATTTCCTCATTATATCGAGCTTTAACGACATCTTTAATTTTTACAATTATTTTTATTTTCTGAAATGATCATAATCCATCAATTGAAAACTGTTTACTGATACTCTATGGTGATACATTTTTTTTTAAACCAATAGATAAGCGAAACCGGCCCTGCCATTTGAATAAAAATAATTTAGTATTTATTTCGATATTATTAAGATATGATATAAATTATAATTCGAAAAATATGTTAGAACCATATTATATCGTCATAGTTAATTTAATAATATAGTTTCTAAATGCAGAAATCGTAATTGAAAAAATCTAATCAGAAAAAAAATTATACAAAAACTGCAAGAAAAGTAAATAAGCGTTCATAATTTCTTTTTGTAAATTTTTATTTTTCTTTGTCGCTATATACATGATAAATGAATCACTTCGGCTAGCTTAAGCTCTGCCTTAGCGACTTAGAAATTATCATTCGTATTTGAATTTATACATCTAGTATAATAAAAGTGATTAAAACAAAGACACAAAAGATACCGCAGTTGGTACATAAATCAAAGCATCCAATGGCACAATATGATTTGTATCGCAGTGCAAATCGCTGCGCTGTATGCTATAACGGGATGCTCCCTTTCCGACATAATTTTGAATCTCGACCGGCAAACGGATACAGTTATCCGCGGATAAAAATCTCGCGCCAGCGAAGAGAATAGCGCCATTATGAAACAAAACGGCGCTTTTATAAACGTAGTGAGTAGTGACCCAGGGAATTTGATAATGGTTACGCAAACGTGACGGAAGCTCCCGGCCAAATGCGACCGACTGGCTGGCCGCGTGCACTGCATAATTTGTAGGCCACTGGGAACGTGTTTTGGGCCGACCGCGTTTTTGTGTTCGGAATTTGAATAAATATGACATTTCGGACAGCGGTCTCTTCTTCGCCTATAATTTTTCTGACGTCATACTGTGATAAATTATTTAACTTCACTTAACAGTAATAATACATTCCAAAATCTGGTTTTCTTTTTCACTGACCCTGTATTTCATTGACATCAATAATTAAAAATAATCTATCCGGTGGATTTAAACTTTTTGCAAGAAAGCAATATTTTAAATTAAAAACAAAATTTTTGATTCGATACGTATTTCACCAACTATTCCATTTAATACATTAAGCTTTAAAAAAATTGTATCTTAATAATGATTAAAGCAACCAAAAAAAACATATATTTGGGGCAGAGTAAAAACAAAAAGACTCAAAACGATTTGAAAAACTAATAAATATTCGCAGCCTAATTGAAACATAAATAAACTATATCAAACAAAAAACAATTTTCAAAATCGATACTCTATAAGTTTAAATTCAAATGTTTCTACCTGTGATATTTTTCAGTCCTAAAAAATACAATTTTGTATATCTACATAAATTCTGTAGAAACAGAAATAAATCTCTTCGACTGGCCAAATTATATCCACTTGTATGTTGGTTTACACGAGGTTTCAACAGTAGGTCACTCGTAACAAGGAACAACTTCTCAAAAGTCATTGTACCGCAGCATGCCTTATTTAATTACAATGTTCCACTCTTCCATTAAATTTGACATCTTTTTATCACGTTTAGTGATATCATTTTTAAGCAATGTTAACACAAAAAAAGTTTCGTGTATACCATACCGTTGATCTCTAGTCATGATAATATGCGTGTTCGATACTTTACCATTGTACACTACGGGCTTCGAAATACTCGCATCGATACATAATTATATCGTTTTTACTATCACTACCAATTTTACAAGACGGCGGAGTAGTTATTGAATTCCGTCAAAAAGTACTGATTTTTTTAAATATCTTAATTTGCTATACATAACATATTTTACGGAATATTCCTTTAGTTTGTTTTGTATCGTGTATATTTTACACATAATCAAAGCAACGAATTTGGGCACTGATAATACGAGAAGCGTCAGCGTGATTGTTTGCGCGTTCGGGTTCTAAAATTATGCGTGATAAGTCTCTTTCCAACACCAATTCTAGATAGAAAATTAAATCAATTAGTCAATTTGTTTAATTGTCTAGTTGTTTTGTGAAGATTTTACAAAATCATGTAGCAAAAAGGACCGCGTTCAAGAATTTCCCTTCTTGTGTATACATTTCGCAATATAAATGTTATGTTTGAAAACCTTATAACTCGACACAGATAAAATAATATATTGTTTTAGGGTTACTCAATAAGTATCACTTATTTTTAAATTTAAATATATTTTGGAAAATATCATAGATATCAAAATTTAAATTTAGTCCTCTCTTCATGATATCATGTTAGTATAAATATGTTCAATTTTTTATGGTATAGTTTGGCCGCCCGTGTGCACCACACAACGTACACATAATACATTATCGAACTTGGAAGGAAAAAAACTGGTTTTGTCGTCTTATTCATAAATATGTTGATAGAAATTCACAAACAATTGCTGAATCAAATTGATTGCCATACATGTACATAATTTATTTCATGGAATGCGTATGCAAAAATATTTTCTCATTGTATAACAGTGAGAGGTTGCCATCACAACGCCGTTTGAGTTATTTAAAGCTGATCAACAGACCGTTATCAAAAGACATTTCATTAATAATGATCCAATCACATACTTACTCAAAAACTACCACAAATATAAAGAGAGTGAGCCGTTCTCTCAATATTATTAACTCTTACATTGTTAATGGTTGTTTTGTAATATGTAATTGTAAAATAAATATAGTAAAATATTTTTAACAACAACTTTACTATCATGACTGGTTTTGTACATTGCGAGAATAATCTAAAAATATAATTCAAAATATTTTATTTTTAAATTAGATTATTTATTAGTAATTTTTTTGACTTTTCTTTTGAAATAATGAAAGAAATATATACCATATCACTTCTTCGATGTCCCGATTTCGGGATTAAATAGAAGTGAAAGTAGTTCAATGGAAATATGCCAATTAATGAAAGAAAACATCCATTTGTGAATTATGAATCCGTGGTTTCGCAATAAACCACTCATCTACGGTAATCTAAAAAATATATATTAGCAATCATAGTAATGCATATAATATAAGTATAATATTGCTCCATATTATAATAATTTCCTAGAAAAATTCTTAACTGAATACCGCCATAAACAACGTGTGGCTGGCAGACGATAATATCCAATGGCTTTTATGAGATTGTATCTTATCCCAGCAATTATTTGAAGAACAATAGTATTGCGTGGTTTCGCATTCAGCCTTGGAGATTTATTGCGATTGCAAAGAGGAAATTCACGAAAATTAAAAATACTTTATGAGTTTTACGGTGCTATTTAGAAGTTTTTACTTATTAGTACTATTATTTAAATATTTATGATTTTTAAAGCTTCAGCGACCGGATGCTCTTTAATTATTATACACTCAAGGTGATCGCATATGGATTAAATTTATCATCATACTTTAATTAAAAATATTTTTCTCAATTTAAAGAAAAGAGTGGATGATTTTTTATAAATTATTGTTTATCTTTCCGGACGATAAATTTCTCACAATTTAATGTGAATTATATACCAACAAACGCTTCAGGGTTAATTGTTGGATCGTATAAAATAAAAACACATCATTATTGCAAAGTTATTTTTTTGAGAATATATTTGTTTTATGGGTGTTCTGTTCAAATATTTAACACTTAAATAAAAAAAAAAATAGTCATAGAAGTTTGAAAGTTATTTCGCTTTATAAAATTTCCATATTACAATCAAAAAACAAAACCACCGATAACCATATATCATACGATATTTTGAAGATTGGCGATTGAATTGTTTTCTAAAGAAATTTTGTTATATAATACACTGCAATGGTTTAATTACTGTAATTTATGAGTTCACAAAAAGTGTACTATAAAAAAAACTGTGTATAACATAAAGCCTTGTGAAAAATATCGTTGATAATATTATAGAGTTAAAATAATAACTTATTCAGCTCTAAAAAAAGCTATTGATATAATTGCCATTAAAAATTGTTGTTTTTATCTTATTATATTTGTGTTCTACCGAGTAAATACAAATTCAATAAATACTATAATATATGACATCAAATAACAATTTTCTAAATCTATGTAAAATTTCTTCCTTGCGCTATTATTGTGACGTGTTTTGTATGTCTGTTTGCAATTTGATTAAATGTATTCATAAATTCACAGCCACGAAAACTTTTCGGTAGATCTTTTCGCTAAATGTTTTTTTTTTAAATAAAATTAGCGATATTTGAATAGGTACTTTGAAACTAAGTTTACCGATTTTGTAGGTCATTATCAAATGCAAAAACCTTTCAACAAACGGCAGTTTAATGGTCTCGCTCTATTAAATAATCAAACCTGCTATCGATTACGTGTTTTTGTTAATTCATTGTAAGTAGGTTCTATGAAGCTTTCGTGTCGATGTAATGATCGATGACTAGTTTGCCATACCGTTATTGTTTGCCATACCATTATTGCATATTAACACTCTAACGACGATATCAATTTTCAAATAATCTCTCAATCGATAACGCGTAGATATTTTTAGTTGGTTAGATTTTACGATCATTTTTTTAACAATCATTTATTCTCCATTAGCCCAGTTGTAAAAGCTGTCGAGCTTACACACTTCTCCATTTCGCGCTGAAATGTTCGAGCTCCAAAAGGGAATCTCCTCAAAAAAAGAAAAATAATAACGTTTGACTAATTATCTTTTTTCCAGTGCATCAATCTCACATTTTATATACAGTAAGAATCCAAAGATATTGTTAGAATGGACTAGTAGTTATTTAATTACTTCTCTATTTTGATATTCTATTCTAAGTGAATACATCTATACGTTTGAATACATACATCGATCGACGAGAACAAAGTATGAAAATGTTTATTTTGAGACTAAGAATAATGAACTATATTATTCACTTTTAATGTGTTAACTGTCACTTCTTGATGGAAAGGCATGATATTTTAAATAATAAAAACACATTTTTTAGTACCTATTTCCAAAATATATTTTTTTGATCAGAACCGGTTTCGCTCATCGTGAGCATTATCAACTGTTCAATCAACTGAACAATCAGTTGATAATGCTCGCAATGAGCGAAACCGGTCCTGATCAAAAAATATATTGTTGAAATAAGTACTAAAAAATGTGTTTTTATTATTTAAACTATATTATTGTTTGTGTTGAAATTCAATGATATAAGTCAGAAATAAGCTTATGTTAATTAAAAATTTGAAAAAAAAATTATATACATAACTAAAAATACATGTCAATAGTGAACCCTGATTCCTTATATTAACTAAGCTTTTCTTTTTTTATAATAAATCCATTTTAAATGTGAAATATTGTAAAAAGCTATGTCGGATGTTTAATAGATTCACTTGATGGAACTTTCCAACACAGGGCGCGTTAACGGATGTATTAATAATCTCTTTCATTCAAATATATATCATATTTACTTTATGCACATCAGTTTAAGCGGAAACATGATTCACATGAAAGTTCTTTGTCAAACAATGTGATACAATAAGATTTCAATAAATAAATGAATCACGTAAACGACAGAAAAAATATTCACTTGGCAACTTTCAACAATATCAGTATACGACGTTTTTTATTTTCACATTTACTGGTCACTAAAATGCCTTTTATTGTGAACTTTTGATTGCAATTATTAACATTAAAAGAATATTTAAATAGTAAAAAATAGAATGCTTTCACAATTTACACAGATTATATTTTTAAGATAAGGACCGGTTTGTTCATCATTATCATCATCGTTCAGTGCGATCAACTGATTTTCTTTTTGATTCATCAATTGATACTATAAATATGAAATTGTGAAAATAATTCACCAAGAAATGGCAGTTAATGACCATTAAAAATATTTAACTATTATTGATTTCTGCGTGCGGGTTTCGCAATATTATGAAGTTATTTTTTTTTTTGCTTTTAAAAACATCTTTACTTATAGGTTTTTGCTTTCAGACATATTCGATGTAAAATGAATTTATTTTCTTTATATCAGTTAAGTTTTTAAAGTCATGATTTGTTATGTGAGGTACTGCAAGTGTTAAGCCATTGTGTTGATATCGAAACCACTTACTTACCGTTTTTAATTATCAGCAATGTCACTACTACTGAAACAAATGTGTAGTTGTGTAAATTTGCAACATGGCGTACCATCTCTTCAATTTCTACATCGTTCTTTTACAGTAAATAAGCACTTTACTAAACTTTGATTGCGATAATGCATTGTTGGCTTTTTAATTACAAACAAAAATGAACACAATGTGTGTGCCGGATGGTACCTTTTTGTAGATGTTCCCATGTGTAAATACACAGTAGATAGTAAAATATTTTTACCACTACTAATCAAACGTATGCTTGTGCTTAACTTTTTATTCCCGCATAATTTGTGAGATTTAAAGGTATTTTATAGTTTTAAAATACTTTTTTTGAATTAAGACGACGTCTATATTCAAGATGTCATCATTGTTCATAATGCTATAAATGATGATTAATATATTTGATAATAACTGCCCCGTAGAGGAGTTGTGATATTCGAGGACTTTTCCCTTATTCGGCTGCGTTCACTTTATAACACCGTTCATCACAGCGTCGAAAATACATTATTCTCATAACGAACCATTTTCACAAAAGATGTCTTTCTTCACATATTCATATTCCCGTTAATATTAATTAATTGTTCTTCGTGCACCGCTTTCTGTACCTCATTGGAAGGATAGAAAGAGGTTAAACATCACATGCGACTATTATTTGGGTTTCAATCATATCAAAGTTTAAATTAAAAATTTGAACCCTCCGTCGTGTAACTAAGTAGGACAAACGACTATGTAACCGACAACTGTATTTATACCATATTATAGTTTTACTTACTCGCATAACAAAGCACGCCATTATATTGTGAGTGTAACTTTACTTTGTCAGAGGAATCGCATAAAGTTCTACTTTAAATTATATTTTATAATAAATACATTTGATTTAGTACAATTTTAAGCATCGGTGATTCTTTAAGTTAAATTTGAATAAATACGTATTATAGTTAAATATCGAAGGTCCTTACATTTAAGATTTCTAAAAAATCAGGATTGACATAACACAAATTAATATTTTTTCCTCATTTTCCAAACTGTTATTTATAAAATAATTACATTTTATTTAATTATTATATATATATATATATATATATATACATATATACAAATCACAATAATCACGAGGCAGCCCTCGTCACGTCTATGTCACCCTTTTAGATACATCGTCATTTGTATGTATCATAATATGTACGGGAATTTGATGTATTTGTTTTTTTTATATATATTTACACAAGCTCTGCGTAGATTTCACTACGGATATTCAAAAAAATACAACAATTTTTATTTTTATAAAATTATCACCATCGGGAACAGTTTCGCTCAACGCAAACATTATCAACCTAGTCAGTTTATCTTAGCTATCAACGCGGCCAATTGGTAAAACTTGCGATTAGGGAAACCGACTCTGGTGTTAAAAATATTGAATTATTTAAATAGTTTTAAAAAGAATGTCTTATTATTTAAATATAATGCCTTTCCACCAACACATTGAAAATAAACAGCAAAAATAATATTGAATTATTGTGTAAATGATTTTTGAAATACCATAGACACCAATGCGCGCCTGGGATTCAATCGGAGCAAGGAGCGTAAATTAAATATCGATTGGCAAAAGTTCAATAAACGCATCGAGCTCGCCGCGATGATTCGATTCTTTTTTATGAATCTGGCATAATGTTCGAATCAACCTTGACTGACTGCGGTGTGCATACGCTTGCCACATTGACCTGGTGACTGAGCGGATGACCGATCGCTCGGGGCGGGACAAGACTCGGCGAAACGGTAATATACGTATGCCGGCACATTTAGAATGCGATCTTCATTCAACGATACATAAAAAAGCCACCAGATATTTAAGTATTTACTCACTGCAGATCTAAGATATAAAATAACACTTCCCAAATACCGAGCCCATTTGTATGCGCGGTGAAATGATTCGGCTCGAATAATAATAGTACCGAAGTATCTAATCTTGAGACGTACAACAGTTAGTTTCTACTCTATTTCTCACTTTATTGTGATGTCATCGATACTTCCTCTTTGTTGGTTAGAATACAAATTCATGCATCGATACATCCGTGGCATGTTTGGTACTCGTTACTATTTTTAATATATTTAGCATTGCCAACTATTTTCAATTACACATTAATAAAATATATATTTATATACAACTAAAGAATCATCCACATAACATAATATAGAGGCGACTAGACATGAAAAAATATATCTTGGTTGAATTGGCATTTACTTGGTAGAACTCCATTATAACACGGTGAAAAAACAACAATATATTTTAGTTCTGCAAAATTTATAAGATACATAGTTGATAGATATTTCGGCTATAAGTTATTTTGTTGTTAACAAATAGCTATCGATTATATATTTTATAAATTTTGTAGAACTAACATACATTGCTATTTTTCCTCCGTGATATAGAAAAAAATTGTTTCTCAAAAATTTTAAGTAACTCAAGCAGGGTTGCCAAAATTGTAAATTTCGTTCCATTCATGGCTGCACTAATTCTTTCCCATTATGGCAGTGGTTATGTTACAAAATTGAATAGCTATCTCTAAAACTTCAGGACTCAGGATTTCACAACTTGAAATTCATTGGGATTCTAGACACCAACTTTGATTCCGGGACGATCCCGGTCAACGTAAGACAACCCTAATCACAAGATATCGCTTGAAAATATCTATAGAAAATTTGTCTTTACTTTCTACTGATAATTAAAAAATAATAATAAGTTTTAGGATCGTATATAGTAGTTGATCATCATTCGACTGATTGTAACTGAAATCTAAGCTAATTAATGCGATTACTGCCGGAAAGCGCCCAAGATATATACCATTTCACGTGTCTTAGGAGCTTTCAAATCAATATAAAAGATGTGTCGCTAGTGTCATCGGAATTTTAATTTTCCTCTATTTATTCATCTATTCATTTGTTTAATCACGTCCCTGTCTACAATTTAAAAGCTTATAATAAAGCATAAATATACGACAATCGGGAAATTACTACCATTAACATTTTAAAGCCCGTAAACTGTACATTCAATTTATATTATGCAATGTGTTTGCTATTTTTCAAAATGAGACGAAAATATATTTAAGTTTCCTAATTTTGAACGCATTATTCTTACCCGCCATGTCATTCAGACGTGTATCGTCTGTATTGTCAAATTGTGACCTGAATCTTTTAGAATTCATGAAGTTATTAAGCCATTTAAAAAACTTATAATATCTTTAAGAATTGTTTGTTTGTCATATTAGTATTGAAAGCAAAACACTTCCGGTTTTAATTCGGATAGACTCACGAGAGTAACTTCTGCATCAATCTTTATTTTAAGTAAAACACTTACGAGCTGTTTTTTTACGAAATATTACATTACGTGACAAAAAATTGACAACTCTCATTGGTGGGTACACCTTTAAATCGCATTTTAATTGAATTAACTGTTGAATTTAAGTTCATTTTACTTTTTAATGAATACAGACGTGTGCCGCGTGGTGTGGTGATATGTCATTGTTTTATTAATTGAGTAAAATATGTATGAAAAAATGTTTATTTTCGATAAACAATACAAGCGTTGGGAAATATTGTAAAAAAAATGCGGGATACACGTTTCGCACGCACTCGCGCAACGCTATAAAAAAATTTAGTTATGGTTGATATACGTACACCAGTGATGTACGATAGACAATTTGATGATTACAGATAAAACTAACAATAAACGTCTATGATTTCTTCCATCTTCCGCGCGCCTTTTATGTGTGTTTTTATTTTAAATAGCACCGCAGTTTCACTTTTATGTCCCACTCACAATTACTTTATTTACAATAACTTTATCATTGATTCATTAAACAATATAACTTTGACTTAAAAGACATTTTTAAATTATCTATTTATGAGCTATATCAATATTAAAAAGTCCTCAACGGCATAACAATACAGACATCAATTGTAATGTTTACATTTTCAATATCATCGAAATATACTTCTGTCAGTATTTAAATGGAAAAAATTATTCAAATCGAACTTATATCGATCTGAAATACATTGATTTAGATAAATATAGTTTACATTGATAAAATGTAATCGGTCGTCCAAACTTTTATGATTTTTTAAAAACCAGTTGAAAATATTTACTCGCCAATTTAAACAGTTTTAAAAGTAAAGTATTATGATTTAATTTTTATTGTATATAATTATTCTTTATACATAATATTTATTAACTTCAGGATTGAATTTTCACGGCGATATTGACGTGTATTAGATAAATGTCGATAGTTTGTTAGCAAATAGTCAAGTTGTTTTTGAAGTACACCCAGTCCTTTTTTTACGCGAATTCGATTATACGCGATTTTTTCTGACGACACGGTTACGTTTTTTTACGCGCTCTACTCGTTTTTACGCGATTTTTTCCCCAAAATTTGAAGAAATTTATATATGATGCTAGGCCTGTTCCTTTTCATTATTTTTTTAAATAAAAGAAATATGTGTATTTTTAAAAATTAATTTGTTTACAAAACTTAAACTTGATTTATACAAAATTCAATACTTTCGTTCAAAAAATCGCAAACGATTACATTTCGCAACCGAGAGTGACAGCAGTGAATAATTCATATAAGTGAAAAAAAAATATTTTTATGGTCTCATTATATTTTTATAAGCAATAAGAACATTATACAAAATATATAATTTTAAAGAGCAAATTTGGTTTTTCATGCGCTTCTGGTACTTTTTAACGCGAATTTTTAATTTTTGGACCAATTTATCAAATTATATGAAAGTTGTGATTTTTTTATGCGATTTTTTTTACGCGCCTATTTCTGGAACCAATGTATCTCGTAAAAAAAGGACTTGGTGTACGCTTTTTATATTTTTCCCCAAAAACACTTATTATTTATAAGCCAAGGCTTTGAAAACAATCATACGCATAAGCGAAATTACACAACAAATATATCATTAATTATTCCATTCGTTCATTTTTATATCGTTGATTATTCATTTTCTGACATGCTTAGGAAAAGGAAACATGGAAATATTTTTATTGTTTAGCCGAAGGTACGGCTATTAAAAATCCTATCGCTACTTATTAAGGTCACCTTAAATTCATAATTGCCTGAATGAAAAATGTTGAATATTTCAAGGATAAAATGGAATCGGAGTATCATTTGTAAAAATAATTATCTGGTTATTTCATAAAACAATTGTTTATTTTTACGTCTGTTGAATTCTCGTTATCAATACGATCCTAAACGTAACGTCATCACTCTGTTTCCCTTCTAATTGTTTTATTGAAAAAAATCTTTTAATGACACCGTATGTTAAATACAATATTCATGTTACTTAACAATGTGTGACCATCGCTCTTTCTGAAGACAAAAGACTTTCGCACGGAAAACTATAATTTTCTATAACATGAACCAGGTTTATGTTGAAGTCGTGAAAAACGAACAACTCCGACTACTTTTTGATTAGACGATTTTGAAGAATATCTTAATGAACAATTTGCCGGATTGATTGGACAATCTTTAATTTAATGCACATGCATAAGAAAGGTAGAAAATAACCTGACGAAAATAAGCTTTTTTAGTCGGAGTCTTGTTGTTGATCTATTTCAAAGTCTTGTTTTTTAACGACTGCACAGCCCTGATATAAACATCTATCAGAAAATCTATTAATAAGTGAAATGTTTACTCCGTCATTAAGTCATATTGTTACATATTTACATTGTAAAGTAATAAATGGCCAATTAAGCATCGCCGAATAAACAAGCGTTACCCGCTTTTATTATCAGCTGGACCATTATAATAAAAAGTGTTAGTTAGTTGTTACTTAGAAAAAGTTAGTCAAAATTGATTATATAATAATTGATCACCTTGCTTAGCGTATTTTTTGATACCTTTGATTTTATTTCTATAGCACATCGTTTGTTCCCATTCTATTTTGGTTCTAAGGCTGCCATAATCACTGCCCCTGATATTTCAAAAATTTAACAACCGTTTTGGGTTGGTCAACATGGAGTTATTTCACAAATTCAAAAATTATTCAGTTCTTTTACGTGTATTTCAAAATTATATTTTTCTATTTTGTTCCAGGATAGGTGAACATCGAAAATGATTCCCAGAGGGATATTTCTGCTCCTCGCAATAGCACTGAATATCATTATCATCGAAGGACAGTTAATATTCCCACAAAATGTTTCGAGGAAGCCACGGATGAACACTAACAAGATATCAGACATTGACACTACTTGCACGAGAGACGACATGAATGTTCGCGTCAGGATGGAAAGGCCCTTTAAAGGTGTCATCTTCTCTAAAGACTTCTCCAGGGAGTGCAGGGCTCAAGGTATCCATTGCTTTTTTTTCAGTTACCCTCAAGACTTTAAAATTCGAATCAGAGTCACTTTGACTCTCTTTTTCTACAATATAACGTATAACAGTTTCTGAGTGGGTGCATTTTATCAATAATCAATGCTCTTACATCGGCAGCAAAAATTACTTCTATCTCTGTATTTTTTACGTTTTTTTTTTGTTTCTTCAATTTAGAAATGTTTTATTTTGTTCTGTTCTTAGTAATATCAGGTTGTCAATACGTTGACAAGAATAAACTAAAATTAAGTAGTGTGCCGTGTATATGTAAACCAATAAATAGAGAAAATTGATGAGAAAGTTTTATACTTTTTCGCAAAGTTTTAGGTCGCAGATTATGAGACAAAGCTAAAATCTTTATCACAAATTTTCAATGATTTCACGATTACTATGTAATTTAAAATGGAAATTTTTAATAAACTTGAATAATTGTAATTTATTTGCGTTAGTGGCTTAAAAATTTAACCGGTGTACCTTCGGTAAATTAAGAAAATTAAACCATTCGATCATTCCGTATAGGGTAAATTCTTGATAGCACAATATGAAGTTGATTTCAATTATTTACAGAAGACTTTGTTCTCTTGATAATTTTACACGTTATATTTTATCTTTAAGCTCTCGTGTTTGAAATCAATATTTGGATTGAAATCATTTACTCCCAGAGCCTTCGTTAACTATTACTAACGTTATTTTTATCATATGAAAATTTAACATTTACATTAAAACTCCTCATGGTTTTGCAGCACAATGTGCCAGCTTACATAATACATCAGTTTATTTTGCTGCACTGTAATGATAAGTGCTAGTACGAAGACAGTTCGGTACTAAAAAACAGTCATAAAGTATTGTCTTTTTATTTCCCATATAAATATTTATATATATTAAAATATTAATGAGAAGCAATCACCTAGTTATTGTTATTAATATGATTGTAATGTAACATGTTCGATTATAAAATTTATTTACCCACATTCTGAAAACCACACAAATAATTATAATCTACGGATTATATTAAAATAGATTCAAACATTTTCAATCAGTTCATTAACTGAAATATAAGATGTATTTAGTTAATTCTTGTTTTAGCTATTCATAATCAGTCCATTCCATTTTCTTGTTTATTTAATTGTCAATATTAATGTGACGCATTTACAGGAAACATGGATACTTCCGTAACCTTACACCTTCCGCCAAATGCATGTGGAGTGAGAGTAAGCTCACAAATCACCAACTCGACATTCGAAGACATCGAAAACGATTTGATAGAAGACGGCCTTTTCTATATGGTAACAATCGTCATCCAAATGGACAGGTTCTTGCAGCAATCTTCGGACCAGGAGAGAGTTGTTAAGTGCTGGTTAAAACCGCAAGCGATGCAGATAAAAAGTTACGTCATCGAAGAAATGGTCGAAAAGAATTTCAAAGATATTGCCAAAAGACATTCCAAGGATAAAAACAATCACAGGTTTGCAAACTAACCAAACAGTCAATCCTTAGGCCATCCAATTTACATATTAGTCGTATAATAATAGTTTACGAAGTACGTGTGAGGTCAGTTTTGAATTTTAGCCACTATATCTTAATGCCTCGCCTACTTTAAAATTTTACAATCTGTGGAAATTTCAAATTCGTTACTTAAATCGGATGTAATTGCATTTGACGGTAATTTTTCGGACACATTTGGTGTAAAATGTGTAAAGCAAACACATTTTGGGCAACTATTAAATTGCACGACCGTGTTGATGGACTTGATAATGTCTTTATCCTAATTAGTTAATTTTAAATGCATAATTTATTTAGTAACGGAGTGAATGTATAGTCCCCATATATGCATTATTAATACATTATATACACATATGTATAACTTCAAATAGCACATATGAAAAATGTATTCAGTTCTTCTAATTTCGTAATTATAATGCGACGGCTATTCGTTTCAAGCTTCTGGGGAGCAATTTGACATCCAAATATACGATGAGCTGACTTATAAGTATAGCTCCTTTTTGTGGCCATTTGGCAACAACATTGCTTCGATGATACTAACAGTATACGTCACAGATGCTCTACAAAAATTATTAATAATGTATGCGTCTATCAGACCAACTTATACCGAAATAAATATGATACGTTCATGAGTATAAGCGAAATTATGCGTGTTTTCATATAACCAAACACTATTGATTGTAATAAAGAACGATTACCTTCTTTAGAGATAATCATTATTGCAGAAAAAATACTTATGGTTGCTCTACTGATCAACCGTATTTTTGGACTTATACGCCCACAACACAAATAATATGTTAGTTAATTTATATAAATTATAATATATCTACAAAGAAAATAATTATTAATAATCTCTCATAATTAACACTATATCCATACTTATTGTTTTAAATGGCTTCATAAATAAACTTTAGGCTGCAAAATTCGTTTGTATTTATTCGCAACTAATTCGCAAAGCAAAAAAAAACATGTAATCAATTAAGGATATAAGTTGACCAGTAATGATGATTATATTTGTGTTATAAATTCTTTTGCCGCTAGTTCTTTTACGCTGCACTGGTGGAACATGTTTTGTTTTTTTTTTTAATAGAAACAAAATAACAATGCCTCTTTGTTTCTAACCCCATTCCAGACAACCGAGGTCCTTTCCGCTTTCCGGAACACTGCTCCCTAGCAACTAACAATAACCATACCATTCAGTTGGTCCGCCGCCGTTATTTTTTAACTGAAAGCGACCAGTAAAACACCAATGAATTGTACCCTGCCTTTTAATCAATAATAACAATAAACAGTACATGTATATTATACTATTTCTTATCAACAGCATTCGATGAAAGTTTTCCTCGGTTAAAAATATAACCTCCTAAATCCACCCAAGCAGTGACGTATTTAGATAGTGGAATCTTGGTCGGAAGGCCTTCCGAAAGTGACCATCAAAGCTTTTCGATTTCCATTCTTAGTAATATGTAATGTTAGTATGTAGTTCCTAACTTCATCCGTAAAAGATGGTACTGAAAATGTATTATTTAAACATCGGCGTTTATTTGGTGTAAGCTAAAGTCATTTAGCTTTTATTAATAATTTTAGAAATAACAGCCATAATTTCATGTACACATGTTATGTTGCTACTGTTAACATTTATTGCATTTCATTGTGGTTGATAGGTGGCTTAATTTTTTATCAATCCCGAGCATTATTCTCAAAAATTCAGCTCGTGGCACCCCTCTGAGTTTTAGGATATCTCCTGTATTGTTTATTTGGCGTCTCGCATGCATAGGTCAACACGGGAAGTGTACAATGATTGGCCACTTTTTGTTTCAGACATAATTAGGGGTCAGGTTTGTAAAAGACAACACGCATCCTTACGAACCTATTTGTAATTTCATTATTATATTGGCTTTTGCGATATTATATACCGCTTTTGTGGTCTAGAGATTTTACCTTAGGCTTTACTATAAAAATCTTTTGGGAGCTGAGTTCATATCTTCGCAAGGTTCAAGGCAATCTAAAACTGTATTTTCTCGTTAATATCAAAATGCAGTGCACTCTCGATTATCCGGGCTAATGCTGGGGAGGATGGTCACGAATAATTGAAAAACACGGATAATCCGAATCATCATTTTTTTATTTTATTTTCGAATATAATATCATATACACATTACAAATTTTTAACACAATTATTCATTATTTATCAAGAAAACAAAAAAAAAAAAAACGTAAAAATATAATATTTTATTATAATAACAAACGTAGTCCCGAGAGCTGACAAATATAGGCAATAAATATCAAAATTAACAAATTTTCTGCGGGCACTCGCGCCGGTTTATGCACTTCACTGGAAATGTAAATAGAAATACATGTGGAGTACAAAGGATTTCAATTCTTGACTCATTCTAGTCCCATAAATTGTGATGTTTATTGCGGTATATGCGAACATTCATACATTCAAAACACACAAGTGGTTAAAAAAAATTACCGATTAGTTACGTAAACACAAACACGTCGCTAAATTCATCCTTTTTTTCAAACAACGCGCATATTCAAGATCGCGATTCATATATTTTATAGAATATATAGTTATAGAAAAAAAATCAATCAGATTATATTTGAATTAAAAAATATTTATTTTCAGGCACGAATAATCCGCAAACTAGATAATCCATACACGGATAATCGAGAGTACATTGTATAGTACAAAGTCCAAAAGTTTGATTCATTTCTGAATACTATAATTATATTCCTCTGTTGGTGAGCATGTATTATATGAGCATCCATTTTCTCGCAAGCCCGTCAGATTGCACTCTGCTGTTTTTGTGCATTATTAATTTGTTTATAAAAGGAATCATTATATAATAAGTTTGTTATGCTTCTTAAATATTAGATCTGGTAGAATGGGAAGTGAATGGAAGGACTTTTCTGAAGAACAACAAGCTTCCATAATGGAGCAAGCCAGGGCCTGGATGGAAATTTTACCTTCAAATGGAAACGTGGCAGCTACCACAGTGGAAGTTGGAGAACCAACAATGCTGGTGATCAAATCAACGTTACCTGGTAAAGCAGATTATTAATGCATTCATTTACAATAAACACCTTTTCATTATGAGGTGTCAATTGTGTCAAGTTTTCTGTAGAAAAGACAGTGTATTAAACAATGGATCATGCATCACCATTTTATTTCTAATTCCATGGTCACACTCCTTGGCAATTGTGTAAAATTTCATCTACAGTAATTATATCAAAATATCGTAAAAAGACCTATAGTCAAATGACTAAGAAATATATTAACCTGGCCTACGCACCATCTTTGGTAAAAAGTGGTTCAGAAACCATGGCAATTAACAATTAGCTTCAGTTTAAGTAAAGATATATAAATTTTTAATAAAATTCAAAGGATATGTTTGAACAATGTTACAAAATTGTTTTCCAGCCAAAAAATCATCAATTGTAGTCACATCGTAATGTATAAAAAATATTTTTGATAAATATTTATTAATCAAAGATGAAATCAATATAAAAGTATGTTGATTTGGACTTTTTCATTTTATTTTATATAAAACTTTTAAATTCAAACAAGGTATTTTATTACATACTGAGTCATCTGTTGACAAATGTTTCAAGATAGTTAAGTAGAATGATGCCATTTTGAATTTTAAAAATACCAAATTAAATAAAAACAATATTTTTTTAAAAATGTGTTTTATATATGCATGCAATAGATACAACAAAAATATTTATTTGTTCTGCAGGGCATTGTGTCAAATTGTCACTGTTTTGATTTATTTGGTTTCCAATTTTTCATATGGCAGGATGACATTATTACAGAGGTGAAATAAAATAAATCAATGTCTTTAGGTATACGTAAAAAAATAAAATGTAAAAATGAATTACTGCTTAAAATTTGCAAATATTCCTCTTCTTTCAATTTAACAATTTTACACAGCCATATATAATAATTCTTAGATTCAATTTGAAAAATGTTTCAATCAAAATAATACCACTGTATTGAATCCAATTATCATAATAGTTTTATAAACATACATAGATAAATGGATCCATATGTAGCAAAAGATTCTTCAACACTTAGCTATCATGTTACTTTTGCTCAAAGAACTTTGATATAATTTCTTCACTTAATTTTATTGTACTATAATTCAGAATCAAGCACTGTTGTCATTTTATAGTGAAACTCACACCAGTGGCTTTACTAAAAAATCTTTTTCAAGCCCAAAACAAATTTATGTACTTCCCAAAGAAATTGAAAAAGTGTTTTTAATGTTTGCACCATCCAAATGTAATATAATGGAATTCCTGGAAACTCTTAAATTATTTTTAGTCTCTTAGCTTGAAAGAGTCCTTACATTAATTACAGAGTGGAGGAAGTATCTCAGTTGTAAGTTGGAATCTTTATGAACTGGCATCGTAACAAGCTGTTTTACCAAGATTCCAACATTTTAACATTGCTGGTTGATAGTTTTAGCTTCAATCATGTTTTAATTATCAATTAATTTTGTATGTCTCTTTTGTAGCTGGTATAGGCTTAAGAATAACCGATTGCTTAGCTCATGATGGATTGGGAGAATCTTCCCAGAAATTGCTAGATGAAATTGGTTGCCCTGTAGATGAGCTGATCTTTCCAAGAATGAGGATGTATGACCATAAAACAATTTCCGAATCAGATAAACAATTAGATACAGAAAATGATGAAAATAGATCATTAAATACAGATCTACTCCTGAGTACGAGTGGAGAACATTCTAATATGTATAAATATATCATGTCTTATCAGCATGCTAGTACAATTTTCCCGGCTTTCAAGTTCCCTGACAGAGCACGGTTGCATTTAACATGTGGTCTAGAACTATGTAAAGGAGAATGTCCAGGGATTGATTGCAACGCGAGTGAAATACTAGCAAAATCAAAAGACTCGTTCCTCAGGAGAGCCAGGCTGGATAAGGAGTCTGATGGAACTATTATCGATAGGCTGCAAGTTTACAATAGCATAGAAGTCTTAGCACCCAACATAGAACTTGAAAATGATGCATCTATTAGAGGTATATACTTTTATATGGTCACATAAGAAAACATTTTTTAAATATTATATTCAGTTCGTAGAATCTAAAAATTTCAATTAATGGGTTTTTATTGAGGTTTATTTTTTCATACCTACCCTGAACCATGACATTTGTGACAGTTCTCATGAGGTCAAGTCCCAGTTCTAACACTTACATTAATTAAATTAAGGATTTGTTTTTGAAGGTGTGATGTCTAAATTATCTCCCATCCAACCGATCCTAAAAGCAGCAATCAATTAAATAACAATCTTATCCTTTTAACATTATTTTCTAAAAAATGTTGTGGTTAAGAAGCAAGCAATAGGTTCTTATCATATCATGTATTTTTCATACATATTAGCCTGTTGTACTGAGTCCCATAAATAGCTTACAAAAGACTTCCAACCAAAATGCTTTAATATTTTCTTTCATTTTCCATGTATTCCTTTTTAAATATTTAATAAATTTGGTAAGGATTATATTATGTCCCAATGAATAGAAATTGTACATCTCTGACTTACTATGTGGAAAAAGACCTTTTTGCTTTCTACCGTAAAATGTAAATCAATTTTTTATTTATTGGTTAGTTTCAATTACACAATTTGTTTTTTTATCTCTATGAATTAAAAAGCCAACTCTTTTTAGGATCCAGGCAACAAAATGGGCTCAATGGTAGTGATCTCGATGCATACATGGCAAGTTCAAGCCCTAGAGACAAGACAGTTTGCATGTCACCGAGTAAAATGGCTCTAGCTTTCTGTGTTCTGGGACTCGTATTCCTGTCAGCATTAGTAGTAGCGTTCATCTCTTTGATAAGAGCGAGAAGAAAATACGGAGCGGACAGATTTGGTGGACCTCTCAGCCTGTACACTGGTAGCAAAAGCCTCTTCTCTGGCTCCGGAAGCTCAAATTCTGGGTTCAGTGGCAGCAAGCTGTTGCTCACCGATAGCCCATATTTGGAGCATCAGTCTACAAGTAGTAATTGGCCTTATGGGAGAGTGTTGTAGGAAGTTGTTGAAAGTTTCAAAGTGATACTAAAATGTTTATTTATGTTTGGACTATTTATTATATGATGAATGATGTTATAGTTTTAAGATGAATTGTTTCTAAACCAATTCAATGGTTTCCAATTATAAGTGATTATTTGATATTTGGTAGTGAAAAAAACACAATGTGATTCGTGAAATGTTACAATTGGAATGCTAATTAACACTCTACCTCTAGACCTCACAACTTGGCTCATTAAATGTAACTTTAGTTGGAAAATTTATATTCATATTAAATAAATATCATAATAAGAGTGCTGTTATATATATCACAAATATCACAATGGTAGGCTATAGAGTAAAAACATATTTTGGGTTAAAATCTGACGGAACCATAATAAAACTTAATGATTGAAACACATTTTTTTTTGAAAACATTTATAGAGTATTGAAATTAAAATTATATCAGCATGGTAACACATGCGTTAGTTTTTTTTATTCAGATATATGTATCAGAAATATGAGTATGAAGATACTGGTAAAAGTGATTAAAATCTACACTCATTAGAGCAAACAGAGAACAAAATATCAAAGAACAATGTCAAGTAACTTTGGATGGTTGGTTTCAATTATTAACTGATAAATCTTATCAGCAAAAATAGACATTTTTAGTTAACTAAAAGAATTTATATTTCAATTTCATAATAGGTCTAGAGGTACAGACTAATTGAATATTCCTTTAAATTTATTTTTCTACATAAATCTGTGTAATTAGAAAAAAAGTGTCTCGATTAATAGAAGTGTAAAATATCAAATAATTTCTAAAAATTGAACGCATTAGAAGTTGTCAAACGGACTTTTAAACGCGATAACTATGGCTATTGGCATCGGCTAACAGGCTGTGCCAACAGCGATACAGGGTTTTGGTGTCGGCGGTGGAGGAAAAATGGGGAGAGATATTTACTCTATCTAATATAACATTTATTGTTAAAAATATTAAAGAGATTTATGTTTTGGATATAAGTTATATCAATATCGTATATTTAAATAATAATATATAACATGATACAGGCAAACATGATCGTTTACAACAACAATGGTAAATGTACATTCAATTTTTATTCATATTAAAACAAGCGTTCTCATACATTGTGATATATAGATATTATACAATAAAAAAAAAAATAACTTATAATTAACATGAATGTGTTTCATTATTTGGCAAATCATCCAAATAGAACAGTATATACTAGGGAATAAATCTTAAAACACTGACCACATGAAATTAAACATCATCCCATGCAAGTATTAACATTTAGCACGATTGGCAAAGATAAAATTTTCAACGTAAGTAGCACAAATTCATCTTTCAAAAGAAGTATTCACCCAAAGTTACAACAGCTGTTAGTTTTTCGAGCTGTTTTATAAAATGCCTTGCTGTTTATGGAAAGGCTATCAGATTTGGCAACTAGGTCATCAAGTTTCTCACCTCGGTCCAGTACAGCTTTGATTGTATCGTGAAGAATAATCTTCGTTTCGTCTAAATCATCCTGCATTTTGGTAAGAGCGTCTGCTTCCCGAGGATTCTGATACTTTGAAAGGTAGGCCGGTAGATGTGGAAAATCAATTGTGGTCTCGTTAGCGGTAGGCCAAACATTTGCAGGGATCTTGCCTGAGAAATCGTCTAAGACCTTTGTGATGAGCGTGTGGGCGACGCGACTGGGATATTCTTGATCGGTGATAAGAACACCGGCAAGATTATCGCCCCTGACATATACTTGACACATGTATTCACCTTCTTTTACTGACTGCCTGGCAGCGGTCTGTGTTCTTGCAACAATCGTTTTGCTAATGAAGGACATAAATTCTTGAACAGATCCACGTTGAAAGAAACTGAAACTTTGCAAATCATAGGCAGCCTTAAGGATAGTGGCATCGTTTATGCCTTTACACAGAACAGCGAGTGCATATAGCTTCACCATTTTGAATTATTGTAGATTCTCACTGATTACATGTAATTTCTGAAATGAAACAAAAGCACATCTTATTGTAAAATAATATAAAATTATAAATAAATATTTTAGGATAATTTTTTTTTATGTGAAATTATACATCTAAAATGACATTTTGCACACACTATTTATATACCATCAAAAATTAATATTCATTAAAAATTTAAATAAACTATATTTTTGTCTAATAGTAATGGGGAAAAAAAAAACTCATATGGGTGTGTCCAAAAGCATAAAATAATAAATTGTCATTAAAAAATATGAAATCAATACTTTATTTTTCCATCGATTTTTTAACATTTTATAGACATTTATGAAAACAAAAGTCGTAGTTGAAGGGTTAAAAGATTTGTAAGCATTATCGCAAAATTTAAAATTTTGTTGTCAATGATCAACTCCATGGGATTCCTCACATACGCTAGTTATGGCCGATCAAAGGCCCTGTGGAATTGAAACGGATTAAAAATCATTTATCTACATTGACCTTTTTTTACAAAAAAAAAAAAAAGCATTCACAAAAGAAGTTACTTATTATTTCAATAAAAATTCTGACAGAAGCGCTTAAAACAATAGTCATGTCATTGTTTGCAAAGATGACATATTCGTTATAAAGATTAAATGAATACAGATTGTGTTAAAAATAAACTATTTTAATAAATATTTATTATTGATTCAGCTGAATCTGTACAAATAAATCGTATATACAATCATGATCGTTTAGATATAAAGGATTTAAGACAGTTTTGACGTTCCGTATGGTTGAATGATTTGACAGTTCAGCCAAAATTCTTCAGTAATAAGACAATACCCATGCGATTTAATTACACATCAAAGGGCAAATGTTACAATAGATTCAATTCGTAATCGAAACCTTCTTGATATTTGATAACTGCTATGAATATGATGTATGTCAAGACAAAGCTGTCAAATTGACGTTACCTGTCATAGGTAATTGTAGTGACTAACCTTTTGGAAAATAGTTCCATTACAAAACAAAACTCCATTAAAAAACAAAACACCATTACACACTGATCATTGTTAAAATTGAATTGAGAAGCTGAATATGTGATTTTTTGCTTTGCCTGGGATGAGATTTATCTTACGTAAAATGGGTTGAACTTACTTTTTATATGAAATACCAAGGTTATATATTTAACTACTGTTTATTTCTAAGTACTTCTAGATAAGCCATGGTTTCGTTACACATATTCCTAACATTAAAAAGCACTTTTAGAACATAACTTTACAATAAAGCAGCGAGAGAAACAGAAATAATCTAATCCGTACACATCTACTCAAATAATAGCCAATAAGATGAGACAACAGTGTGCAATAGACAAGATAAAAGCAATGATCATAAACTAGTTGGCAAAGAGTGACTAACGTTCATCTTTCAGATGAGTGCTGCCAAGCTTTAAACATACTTTCCATATCAAAACATAGCCTAATTATTGTCGCCGCAGCGATATAACAAATATTATGCTTACCAATCCACTTTCGTCCAAATTATATTAGTGTTTGTTTTTTTAACATTTCTAACACAAAATCTAATATTTATTTTTACACTATATTTTATAACAATGAAAAATTCAAACTAGTCAAATATTTTTCGCTTAACAGTCTGGTCACGGGTTTTCCGGTGATACATAAACTCGACGATCAATCAGCTTACGCGCTTTCAAGTGATTTTTTAATACGTACACAATATTATCATGCCGAAATAATTTATTATATAAAATACTGCCAATAGAAACATTCTACCACCAAATATGGCAGAGTCCAAATAAATTAGTTTATGGCACAATATGATCACAATAAAAAAAAGTGGCCATTGGGTGGGTATGGATAAAATGAAAGACAACTGTGTTTAATGTTTCAATACACCATACTTCCTAAATATTTAGGATTTCATTGATTGGATAATACATACTATTTATAAGCTTTTAAAGGAAATTGGTATATTCAACTCCTCCCTAAAATGATTAAGGCTATTGGACTTTTTTGCACTTAGTCTCAGATTTATTAAATAGTATAATTTGGTGTATAAATTTTTATCCAAAAGCATGTATTTAAATATGTAATATTTTCATATATCCCCAGCTTCATATATTATTGATAACAAAATAACTACTATAAAAAGAAAATTATTTTAAATAAGAAGTGTCTTTCTTTTAGTTTCTATTATATTTTCAAATGTTCATAAGTTCCATCTACTTTTTCAGAAAAAATATGGCATAAATAACACAAAATGCATACATATTACATGACATAAAATAATTCAATTTTAATTATTTGAAATTTATATTTAAAAATTCCTGTTTAATAAATGACTATTATCATTCAACAAAATGAGTTGATTTATCTAAACTACACATATCATGTTCTCCAATAAAAAGATAAAAAAATAGAAATTTTATAAATTATTCTGAGGCTGGCACTAATATTGTGATTTTATTTTTTTGATTAAACCAGTTTCTAATTGGCCGGGACTGATCCTGATAGCAATCAATGAATTGTAAACGGTTAAACAATAAATTTATATACAATATTTGCCTATCTACCTATTTACAGCAGGAGCTTCCAACTTGTTTGGTAATAAAAAAAAATTATGTCTTATACTACCTAATCAACATTTTACACACTTCTTAATTTTCCTACAAAGGAATAAAACAAATAATTTGATAATTTTATTTTATTGTAAATAATTAACAAAATATAAGCTTGGTCCTAGAATATGTATTCGAGCACTGCCAAAACATTCTTCTTCATTAAAAAATACAGCATATTGGCCTTGGGTGATGGCTCGCATTGGTTCAGCCAATCTCACAACAAGACCATTTGAAGACTTTATTATAGAACATTTTATAACTGGTTTGGTGTGTTGGAATCTAAACTTACAATCAAAAACTAGATTGGATGTTAACTTGTGAGGTTCCTCAGAAATCCAATGTGGTTCATCAGTCATAAAACTCATAATTTTTAATGAAGGATGATCCGTGTGTCCTGCCTGAAATCACGAAAAATAATTATTCATCAGGAAAACCACGAACTGCAAAAATTTTGAAACCAAAACAATTTTTTTTGACTTCCTCATAGCTGTGACTTATTTTTTGAATCTTCCCATTTAATTCCATTTGAAAAATATTCATTGCATAATTTTTTTATTAACCGTTAGAATGCTACGCGGCGCAAAAGCGCTGCGAGTTTCAGTGTGTTTTCGGTGCTCCGCGGGAGTGCACGTACGCTAACCTCGCGCGTAATTTGTAATGAGAGTGCATTCTTATACATTTAAAAATAACTTTTATCGTTTTTTATATTATTTTAAAATATCACTGCTCGAAACCATCGTAAGGGAAACAAATCGATATGCTGCACAGTTTTTGGCCTCGCACACTGTATCGGATAATTCTCGAGCAAAAAAGTGGACGCCGACAACAATATACGAAATGAAAGCCTTTATTGCTGTCATACTCGAAATGGGAATAACGAGAAGGCCAACAATTAGTAGTTATTAGTAGCTATTTGTGCGGCAAAACATAATTGTTGAGCTATTTTTTTTTGATTTTTTATTTTCTAAAAGAAATAAAATACAATAATATTGATATCACTTTATGTTTAATAAACATTAATAAACAATAAACATTTTATCTTTATAATGCAAAAATAATTAATAAAATTGATTGATATTTGTCTAAGTTAGAGTGTTTTATTTGACACCATTATTTTTTCCTCTAAATTAATCAATATGTGTATAGCAATTTTCATTTATTTTTGCCAAAATTGCTTAGCACTAAAACGGTTAAGTGATTGAATTTGATAATATAATAAATTACTAAAATTAGCCTGTCCCTTGCTGAGTTGCTGTAAAGGATTCTCCAACAATGAGAACTTAAAAAATAGATTGAATAATATTGGTGTTGAAAAATCTTTTGGGGATAAATCAAGACATCAGGCTATCAGACTATATTTGAACACAAAAATTAGCTTGTACATGAATGTTTTTACATTGTAATATTTTTCACCATCACTACAAATAAACAAAATCCAGCAATTTCAACAGCCGAGGCGTTAGTGATCAGAATTTCAAATATAATATTTTTCCAACTGATTTGATACATGTTTTTTTATATCATAATATATTCAAATCAAGGGGAGTTTGAGCTATTCAATGTCAACTTTTTGTGGATTCAAATAGAAAAATAATTAGAAAAGAAAATGCAAACAATCATATAATAATATTTAATATTATATATATCAGCATTAAAATAGATAAAACTATATTAATATGTACTTACAATATAAATATTATTACTTTCAAGATCTTTCTTAAAAACAAAATAAGGTTTCATTCCACCACCTAATTTGCAACGTTGACCAATTGTCCAATGGTGAATTCCACTATGGTTCCCCATTGTTAATCCTGTATCAATATCTAAAAAAGCTCCGTGTTTTGAAGGTATGTACTGAAAAAAAGAAAGACAATATTTCATCAACTTTGAAATTTGTTAGCTGATACCTTAAGTTTCATATGAAAGTTGAGCATTGCATGGATAGGAAGACATATTTGTATTGAAAATATTCTATATGGAAGATTCCATAAATACATTGATAAATTAATATGCATGTTGAATGGTTATTACCTCAGAGATGAAATCTTTGAACTGTCTTTTACCAACAAAACAAATTCCAACACTATCTCTTTTCCCGGCTACATTTAGCAACCCTTGCTGTTGTGCTATTTTCCTGACTTGAGTTTTTGTGAATTTTGCAAGAGGGAACATTGTTCTCTTCAATGGTTCCTGCTCCACTTGGGATAAGAAAAATGTTTGATCCTTAAACTTGTCATGAGGTCTGAGCAGTTTTACATCTGTTTTTAGAAGCAGAGTTACCTTTGTCAGACACTTGAAATATTAACACAAATTTATTACAATGAATTATTCAACGAAATACTGAAGAGAAAAGAAGCATGCATATGTTATTAGTCTATTAAATTTAACCTTCTTAGCCCGAGTGCCGATCTGTTGAAAATCTGATGAAAACTTTAATGTATGAGGAGCGTGCTTGAGGTATTTGAATCTTAAGAGCCCACATGTTTTCAACTTATATTTAAATATATATTTATAAACATTATGTATTGAAGAAACAGTTTCTTACATTTTTTACTTTCATATTTTTCTAAATAAGGTCCAAATGAAGTATTGGCATAGTGACCAGTAGCAATTGCATCAGCATTCAAAGTCTGTCGGCAATAATTATAGAAAGATTTAAATTTAACATTTTTATTACATAAAATGTCAGGGTTCGGAGTATACCCTGATTCATAGTCTTTTATCAGGTTGCTAAAAACTTCATTCCAATACTGTTTTACAAAGTTAACACGGGTAAGAGGCAATTTCAACTTGTCACAGACAATCTGGGCATCTTCGTAGTCTTTTTCAGCAGAGCAGAACCCTGTTTCGTCAACGTCATCCCAGTTTTTCATGAAAACACCATGAACATCGAAGCCTGCAAGGAAATAGCACAATTTAATTCAAGGAAAATATTTTGAATGAATTGTATATAGAAAGGAAGAGCTATAACATAATTATGATGTCAATATTATTAATTATACTGTTAGACAAGACGCAGTCAGTTTCAAGCACACTTCAGTAATACTTTTCTATACTATAAACATTTATGTTAGCAATAAATTAATTCAAATAAAAATTCATGGACAAGGGGTTTATTCAAACTACAAACCAACCGTAAAGGTTTTGTTGCATGTGCAAGCTCAAGAGTTGGAGTTTGTCGAACTGTAACCCTTAAACAATCCGTGACAGACGACACTCGAGCTGCCATTTTCGAGCTTTGAAATGAACTGAATATTTATCGTTCAAATTTTAATATTAGCAGTGACATATTTGAACACGTTTTGGAAGCAGAAAGTGTCGCAAAGTTGTGTTTACCAATTATTGAATTGACCTAGGTTTCATTAGTAAAATGTGATATTAAAAAGTTAACTTAGGTAAGTAATTTGAGTTTGTGAAAATGTGTCGAGAATATTTATTTTTTATTTTTAATAATAAAAACACAATTTTTAGAACTTATTTCTACAATATATTTTTTGATCAGGACCGGTTTCGCTCATTGCGAGCATTATCAACTGATCAGTTGCAGTTTCGCAATGAGCGAAACCGGTCCTGATCAAAAAATATATTGTAGAAATAAGTTCTAAAAATTGTGTTTTTATTATTTAAAATATCATGCCTTTCCATCAAGAAGTGACAGTTAACACCTTAAAAGTGTTTTTTTTTTTTTTAAATAACCTTTTGACTTCAGCAGGAAAGCCGTAACTGCACTATCTACACCCCCTGATATGCCAACGGCTATTTTTCTAAACACAACCATTTTTTATATTTCACAACAACATAATTATAAATTAATCAATCGTAAGCTTGGGAAGTAGAGTTGTTGGTTACGTTCATTTTTTGACATATTGATAATGTTGCTAGTTACTTAGTGTGTGGAATATATAATATATTTATTTTTCTAAATTATTCATTTAATAGGTAAAATAATTTTTGATTATGGGTGTATATAAGTATCTTTAAAATCAAACTTTCAGGAACTATAATCGTTTCTTTATATGAAAAAATATTTCTTTTCATTTGAATCAAAAGTTCTTATAAAATAAATTTTATACTATTTATGATATCGACTGAAGGTTATTGATGGAATTTCAATATCAATTTTGAATTCTTACAACTTTGTACGATTTCACATGTTGTGTGTTATGTTATGTAGTGACAAAACATGTGGAATTGTACAAAGTTGTGGCAATTCAAATTTAATCGAATTTTGTTGATGGCATCCCTAGATCTGACAGCGAGTTGACTGATTTTGATATTCGTACCACTGAAGTAAATATTTTGAAGCTTGATGGCAATTAGAATTTTATAGCGCCCCTGAGAGTGACATAGATTGATAATGGAAAAAACAGAATCAACTAGCAATTCTCGGAGAAAAATACTCAATGTTGTTGTTTCGACAATACTGTTGGAATCGGGTTTCCATGCAGTAGATAAACAACCTTTGGAAACTATGAGTGAAATGCTACAGGCCTGTGAGTATTTCCAATATTTATCTTTGGCTTATAGTCTTACCAATATCGCAAATATTAAATATTATTTTGTCATTGTTTCAGTTATATTTGAAGCTGGAAACTCTTCAAGAAGTTTTTGTGAAGTGGCAGGTCGTTCGGAGCCAGTACTCGGAGATATTATCATGGCACTAATAAATATGGGTAAGCAACTAATAAACTTGGATGCTAAATACCAGTTGTAAATATTCTACCTTTAATTGTTTCGTAAATTCAAATGCATTTTGTTTATTAAACCAGGAATCGAATCTCTGTTCACAATCTTTCTTGTGCTCATTAATTTTTTTAGGATTCAGACTAGAAGGGCTAGAAGCATATGCAGCTCGACCAAACCGGCATGTTGTGGGCTCCCCAGCAGCCGCAATAGCTCCTCGTGCCCCTGCAATGCTTTCTGCTGGACAAAGAGCTCGCCTGCCACTACATATTCCCCCACATATGCCCCAGCTGCCTGACCCTCATGCTTACGTTCGCACCCCAGTATGTACTCTACACTCATAATTTACAATTTATTAGATTGATTCGGAGCAGAATAAAATAATTTTTCAAAATATTGAAAAGAAATTAGAATGAAAAGAAAGAAGGCATTTCTTTAATTATTTGTAACTGAATACAGTACTTTAATTTCATTGCTATTGAAAATCAAAATTTAAGTCACCATAATGTATCCCTTTTACTGTGGATTTTTCTCAATTTATTTGATATCACTTGATAGCAAACATGAATTGATTGTATTTTTTGAAGAATTAGACATTTAACCCTGTCATGTTATCGCACCAGTCTCAACTCTTTATTTAACTATGATTGTAATAATTATTGTTTCTTCCTTAATTTATATGAACATCACACTATTTCTGGAATGTTTATGAATAAAATTAAAAAAATCACTGCAATAATATGTTATGTCTGCATGAAAGATTGTAAAAATTTGACTATAGACCACAAACAACTGGACTGTGTTAAATCATAAACTTTAATGCATCACAATGAACATTAATATACCAAAAGATTTCAGTTTTTCATCACTGCTAATCTATCACTTGTTTGATGTTTCAGACTCACAAACAACCTGTCACAGAATATGAAGCAATACGAGAAAAATCTGCCAATCAAAAGAGAGATATCGAAAGGGCTCTCACAAGATTTCTTGCTAAAACTGGGGACACTCATAGTTTATTTAATACTGATGACAACCAAATGTTCCCATGTAAGTATTCATAATGCAGTTATTTCAAGACAAGAGTGAAAAGGTTCATTTTTTTATTCTTTATTGACTCCAATGTTACATCTGACACATGGAAAGCATTTTTATCATAAAAAATGTGTCTGAATTATTTTGTAAAATAGAGGGTGTAAAATTATTTCTTGATATGGAGTATAGTCATATAATATTTGGAATCCTGGCCACATGCAGCTCTTTGGACATAAACTTCAATTTCACCTCATCTCAAGTAACATTATAACTTACAAGTTTTTGAGATAGAGCTGCCGAACAAACTTTGATTTGTATTTTCACAATCTTTGGCTCTACATATGTATGTGAACAAACATTATCAACTATATACCAAATAAAAAATAGTCTTAGAAGCAAAAGATGGGTGAAAATTTACAATTATGTATTCAATTGAAAATAAGTAGTTATTTGCCAGATATACTAAAGCTATCAAAAGTGAAGCATGAAGTATGGTGTCCAATAATTGAATTTTTAAATAAAACATCTCAAACACTTTTTCCTTAAAAATCCATGTCCTTATGCATATGTAAGCAGTTTTTCACTGTCAATGCTTAGGCAGTTTTTACACTGAATACAGAGTATTTTTAAATATCAACTATCGACCTACTGCAATCTGTGTCTTAACTGTTGAGACTTTAACAATCAGTGCGTTAAAAAGTACATCAACTCACGAAGAAATAGCATCGAACTACCCCTCGTCCAATATCTCAAACATGTATCTATTTTAATTTCAGTGATTGCCTGCAAACCTACATTCCCTGCATACCTGCCTTGTCTTCTACCAACCGACCAAGTATTTGATTTCGAAGAATTAGAGTATCATTTCCAAGTTGCCAACAGAACTGAGGACTTACCTGCTTCAGATAAAAAAGGTTATTGCCTTCTCGATAATTCATACATTTATTCATGGTTATCTTGATGAAATACCAAAATACAAATATATTTCCGGACCTCGACTTTCTCTGTTATTAAATTTTAAATCTTTATCTATAATGGAAAAACTTCACTCATATGCAGTAGTTTCAAACTGATTTGCTTTCTGTCACCTTTCCAAACACATAAAACTTTACTTAAGAACACTTAAACACATTTCAATTATGTGTGAAAGTGAGTCATCATTATACATATATAACATACATACAATTATATATTTATTGCTTGCGTTTTGTACCATGTACCTCTATGTATAATATAATAGATCTCTATACATCCAATACTTTATTCCAATATGTATACAACAATCGCAACAAAGGTTACAAATAATCAAATTATGTTTTAAAAATATCTATAATATTGTTGAATTTGAATTTTTGAAACTTTGTATGTTTCCACATGTTTTGTCACTATCTATCCAGTTTTCAACTTTCAGCATCTTCAGGCATTTGTCCATTCTGTTACATCCATGTGATAGAATACTTTATGATGTCAGAAAGGCAAAACCCAGATTGTTAGTAACAAAAAAAAAATACATGTACAATTGTACAAAGTTTCCACGGTTAAAATTTAATTTTGAAATCCAATTAAGTACTTTCAGCAGATATCATAAATTGTATGTGCTTTATCTATCATACAAGCAATCATATAATTGTTGACTGGGGCTGAAAAACTGTTTCAAGTGAATGTACAGAATGTAATTCGTTTTTTAAATTTATTGTTTTTAGATGGTTCTGACAATGAAGGGGATGGTGGAGATGGTGAAGGCGGTGACTTAAATCAAGAAAATACCGGCGGACAAAGTCCAGTTCCTATAGACAACCCATACCTTAAACAATCTCAAAAAGCACCCTAATGTGACTGATGCTAAGAGAATTTTTATAATAAGCTAATAATATATATGTTTTGAATATTAATTGCATCTATTATTTTCTTATTTTGTTCCTTTCAACATTTTCATTGTACATTCATGAAGAAGTTTGTTCCAACTCCTTTAGCACTAGATATCACTAGGCAGGACTAGTGAATAGCTCATCGCCCTAGTTATAGTTTATTTCTACGATTGGATACCAGGAGGAAATTTCAGACATCTATACCTTCGAACAGAAATCCATAAATGGATTGAAAAATTAATAAAGGCAAAAAAATCAATACATTTGAATGAAGTCAAACTGTAGATAATGTGAATAGCAACCTGAGACCAAAAAGTGTCTCAATTGCAAAGGGTTAAAAAATAAAATTCCAACTATTATTTTATGATTACAAATTACATTTCTACTATTTATGTGATTGTGAAAGTGATGGCATTTGAATTTTAAGAGAAAACATATGCCACTACTGTGAATTCATGTGAGAATAGTTAAGAGGGACAGAAATTTAGAAACTGCCCAGGGTAGCAGATATCCTCGCTAAGTAGCCGATCTGAACTATATTTGGATAAGCATTGCTATGGTCAGCCCCTTCTCACTCAATAGAAATATTTTATTCCACGTTTTTAGGATCAGCCCATCACTAACTAGAACTACTTCCGACTTCCGTTACTCGATTCGACAAATGGCGGGAAAATTTGAAATACGTTTGCACCAGAAGAAAATAATAGGCATTTTTGACACAAAATACTTTATTTAAGACATTTGAGTAAATTATGTATTTCATAATTAATATCTTTGGTTAATTTATTAGATTTAATGTGCTTTTGATGTGAATTAACATTTTCTTTATCTTCTGACAATACACTATCCAGAATACATGATCGAGATTTACTATTTAAGATATTCTTTGAAAAAAATTGCTTGTGGCTTGTTTAATACAGAGAAATATTCAACAAACCGTTCAATCGGGATAATATTTGAGACGGGAGCATAATATTTTAACGATAGATCGAAAAAATCGATAAATCGGGGAACGAATAATGCAGGATTACTTAACATTGTTTTTATGGGTGTTTAACGGGACTTTAAAAAATGAACGATCCATCTGGGAAAACGTATTATGCAAAAAAATGTTGATCAGGTTTCCACTCTATATTTTCAATGATATTTTGACTTAGTCTATGGTGAAATCCAAGCGTCATTTCCTCTCCTAATTACTTCGCGGGACTATTTTCCTTAAATATATTTTATTTATATGCATATTTGAAAAAAAACGTAGAACCACCTTGACTATCTCAGTTACCGCCCCCTGGCTATGGTGAACAACTTATTAAATTTTCGCATTTTGCAGCCCATTATATAAGCTATGTTGCCAACCCGCTAGCTTTGTATAATACAGTATAATATTTCGGACTAGATGGTCTATTATATACTTTATGGTTTATATTTGTCACATATCGTATTTAATTTTTTGTTGCTTTATGTCAAAATTTTGGTAATGTATTTAGACTTAAAATTCTATTTTTTGTACTCAATTCTCCATTTTGGGAAAGTATATCGAATGTGGAAAAAATATATTTTCATGCTGGAAGTAACTATTTTATTTGCTTATTTAATTTTTAGATTTCAGACGCACCGTGCTCTAATTGTCTTTATTTATTTCAACATAAATATTATATACAAAATCATTTTTTTAATATTTTGTTACTCTAAAATCCTCTACAGTCGATATATCTGACGATTAAACCAAGCTGAGTAGCTGAAGAGCGTCCCGCATTTATGTTATTATGACAAATATGTTATTATATATATTTTTAAAATAATGTTGTATTGTCTATGATGTCTTGTATGTGTCCAAATCCTTAAATTATTGAGGTTCAATTCTCTATGAAATACAAAAGTGACGTGTAGACAGGACGTCTGTGCATGGTTGATCATTTTCCTTGATTTTAGTAACAATGTTAGATTTATTTACTATTTTCAGCAAAGGTGGCATTGTACTTTGGTGCTTCCAGAGTACAAGTGAAATATTCACGCCGTCTGTCAATGCCTTAATTCGCAGTGTCATATTGCAGGTAGTTTATAATTTAATTATTGTTCGTCATATAATTTTACAACCATATGTAAATACTCAACATGACAAACCATTATGTATGATGACTGTAATTATTTCGCATTGTTTATTTGCAGGAACGGACTGGCAATAACTCATTCGATCACAATTCTCTGACACTTCAGTACAAACTCGATAATGAGTTTGAACTTATTTTTGTTGTTGCGTATCAAAAGATACTACAGCTCTCGTACGTCGACAAGTTTTTGAATGATGTTCACCTTGAGTTCCGCGACAAGTATAAAAATGATCTTCAAAATTCGAGTCATTTTCGCGAATTCGACTTCAAGAATGTTTTCCAGAAAGTTCTCCAAAAATCGGAACAATGGGGTAACTATGTTCTACCACAATTATTTCTCTTGATAACTTAAGCTCGGGGATTATTTAATGAATAAATTAGTTCTAGAGCTGACAACAGTATCAAAAATTTCTAAAACATATTCTAGCTATTTCCCAGTTCTCTATGCATTAACTTCACTGCAAAACAAATTTTAGCAATGACTCAACTGGCGTTCATAAAATGGATACTAATATATGTCATATGGAGTGATTAAAAATATAAAAAACGTAGTTTCAAAAATGTATGTTAAAAATTGGCGTAGTGGGATTTTTTTCACTCCTTTATTTACTATCATAATAAATTTAGATAATTTAAAAAAAGAATGTTAACAATATAATTATAATTAATTGTGTTTCTAATAAATGTTGGCATTACATTTTTAGGTAAAGCGCAGGCTAAAATTCCCAAGCAAATGAGAACATTTGAAGATTCAGTTAAATCAAAGAAGACAGTCGCTTCCATGATCGAGAGAAAAGGAGATGAAAAAGAAACTAAGAAAAGTGGTAAGAAAGCAATGAATCTCATCAAATTTACTTTAAATATCAAAGTATTCATATGAATATTTACACGATCAAAACCATTTTAAAAGAGTGACCGACTTGTTGTTTAAAATAATTTGCTGGAGACCACTAAAGCCAAGAGTGGTTGCAAGAAATAATCTAGTCCATTTCTATATTTAAAATATATAATGAACTATATAAAAATATTCATTCGGAATTTTCTATATAATTACTTTGATTCATTTATTCAGAGCAGGCTCTTCTCAACCCATTTCATATGGATCTTAAGTCTCTACTTACCTCATGATGGATGATACTGAAATTGACATGAGCAATATTCCCATGGATTTATAATCTGAAAATAATAATATTTACAAAATTTAAATTGTTGAAATGTTGTACAACTCCACATGTTTTGTCACTAACCCAGGTTTCTCCTATTGAGATAGAATGCCTAAAAATGAAGGGTCATAATATTGTTTACATTGGTTATTTTTTGTACTTAGCAGATTATTAGTCACACAGGTTATGTAATTGTTTGGTAATTAACCAGGTATATTTATTTACATTTACAGTGAGTATAAATATTATTCTGTTTCATTTTCTACAGTAAAAATTGTTGAATCAAAGCCTAAGAATGAAACAAATGGAATAGTTGTTGATAATGACTATGAAGACGATGTCATCGCCGCAAACAGAGCGAAAATGGCCCAGAAATTGGCAGGCAAGAAGAAGACTGAAAAGGCGTATGTATTGTATTGAACTTAATTTTTTTTTGTTTATAGATTAATTATTGTATCTTCCGTATCCACAACACATTAGCACATAATTAAATGTGTCACTTTAATACTAGATGAAAAGTTGAGTAGTGTTAACTCAAATTAAAATCAAAAATATTATATATAAAAACCCAACTTATATAAGTAATTATTATGAAAAAAAATAAATAAACATTACATCTCAATGATTTACTGCCAGAGTGTTGTATTTGGTTTATATTTAAAAAATGGGTGATTTTCATTTCCAAAGAGTTACTTGTATCATTTTTAAGGTCTTAACTGTCACTTCTTGATGGAAAGGCATGGTATTTGAATGAATAAAAACACATTTTTATTACTATTTCCACAGCATATTTTATGATTTTGTCTGGTTTCGCTCATTAAAAGCATTATCAACAGATTACAATGAATCTTCATTGTGTCTTGAATTTACAATATTTTTTATATAACAAAAATTTGACAGTCTAGTATTTTTTTTTAAGTAATATTCAATATTTCTTGCAGTCCTTCAAAATCACCCAAAAGCCCTGTCATTGATAGAACAGGCAAGAAGCCAAGGATATGGGATTTGGGAGGAGGAAATCGAGATCTTCCAGACTTAGATCGTTCCAAGGATAAACCTGAAGATATGAGATCAGACTTTACACCTGAAGCACAGGTAATAATAATAATTTTAATTTTTAAAAAAAGTAATTTATGTTTGTATATTTAGCAAAAAAAGTTTTTCCTGTAAGCTACAGTAAAATGACATAATAGAACGAATTTCTTTTTGCAGATATTTTACTATTAATTACATAAAAACACCTTTCATATATTTCATTTATGAAATTTTTGAAAAAAATGAATAATTTATCTTTTGTTGGAATTTTGATTTACATTTGTTTCAGAAAAACTTGACTTCCTGAAGTCACTACAGAAAGCAATTCAAATAATATATGTACATTTTAATTGACCACTATTCATATATGTAGTTTAGTTATTGTCAATTTATGTCATACATAATTGTGAAAATTATCATACAAAGCACAAAATGTAAACTCATTATGCAACTTATAGCTTCATTAATTTGATTTCAAATTGTAACCAATCTTAGTAGCGTACCTGCTATATTATTTGCTTTAATTCTTCAAACCCATATTAGTGTATAACGTGCAGATTAATTGCTGTGAATTTTTACTACACTGTATTTTTCAATGAAAATTTCTATAGTTCCTAATGGTCATGGCCATTTATCTAGCAATTATCACCTAAATGTTTTCAACTTCCTAGTGGAAAAAATTTATCCTGCCAAAAACTTCTTCGTGATGGATCTTTTTGAAAATTTATTTAAAAGTTTTAAAAATTTATTAAAATGTTTCATAATTCAGCAATAACAAATGAAAGTTAAAATTGTTAGTGGTACATAAGTTTTCTCAATTTTTACGAAGAATAATTATATATTTGGAGAAAATTTTTACACAAAAGTTTTTTAGACAACCACATAAATCAAAATTCCTGTTTAAGAAAAAGTTGCCAGTTTGATGTTTGGTTTCACCCTTGTATATAATTAAAATTACACTTCTCAGACTTTTTATTGACAGTAGTATTTGAATGTGTGAAAATCTGATATGAAGTCGTGGTAGTATAATTTAATTTGTTTTATTTTTTTAAATATTGTGCCTTTCCACCAAGAATTGGCAGTTGACGCCTTAATAGTGTTATTTGATGTAATATTTTTTATCTCAGATTGTTGGCAAAATGCAAGGAGTTATAAGGGACTTGGAAGTGGAATCTTCAGATGATGAAGAAATGAGTAGTGATGATGACAACACTTCTAAAAATCAGAAGTCAAAACCAGCCAAAACTGGTGGGGTATTTGGAATTTTCAAAGGTAAGGAAATATAATAAATCAACATTTATTCTAATTTCATGTAAATTTATTTGCGATCAGAAACCTAGAACAATGGACACTAGCAAGGAATGGGTGTTTTTTTTGATGATTTCTGCAAAAATATGTTTCTTTTACAAATCAACACAATTTTTGAACCCGTGCCACAAGCAACCAACGGTATAAAAGTTCAAGTGTATTTTTTGTAAAATGTACCACTTCCTTCCTACAATACATGAAATAGGTAATTCCATAGATCCCAGCAACAGTCAATTAATTTAACTTCGTCCAATTAGTTTATTTCATTTTATTGTATTATCAATTTACAATGACATCGTTTTATTATCTGATCCTGAATATGATAATTAGAATCAAAATAATGTGTAATTTTCATTGATTTTTTATTTTTTGTTACAAGGGTTGGTTGGGTCCAAGGCTCTTACACCGGAGACCATGCAACCAGCGCTGGATAAACTTCAAGATCATCTTATATCCAAAAATGTTGCCAGCGACATTGCAAAGAAACTCTGCGATTCAGTTGCTGTTAAATTACAGGGGAAGGTAATGTTGGCCAATTGATAACTTTCGACTGGTAAAATTATACTAATAGAAAACCTAATCGCAGAATTATTTGATAGTCTTTGTATATATTTATTAACTTTATCTTCCTTGCTTTGCCAACTCCAATAAGCCCATTGGTTAAGAGTTTCTGTATGTTCGATAAATACAGGTATATTGTATCATAAACCAAACATTGAAATAGTTTAATACAATATTGATAATATTGGGTTTTTTTTTTTACTTATTTCATTGTCGAAGATGTGTATTGAAATTGTTTTTTTTTCAGGTTCTGGGAACATTCGAAAGCATTTCATCAACTGTAAAGAGTACATTGACCGAGTCATTGGTGCAAATCTTATCACCTAAAAGGCGTGTAGATATTTTAAGAGATTGCCTTGAAGCCAAGAAACAGGGAAGACCCTATGTTATGTCATTTTGTGGGGTAAGATATCCGAAATTACATCACCATGTCATTGCATTATATTTAAATTGATTGAAATTTTTACACTCTCAAATGACTAGTCTGTGTTTTTCTTTTCCACTAAAATTTGTGACTTTTGGTATAAGAGTTATTATTATTTTCATCAGTGATATGTTAACAGCAAACGAAAAACTATTTCAGTTTTAAAAAATAGTGACAGAATTAACCTAATTTGGATAAGAATTCTTTGAGAGAATTTTTATGCAAGAATGTAAATATTTAAATAACCAATGAAATTGATATGATGTGGTGTTGTGATGTTGATTTTTTTCCTTTCAGGTAAATGGTGTTGGAAAATCAACTAATCTAGCAAAGATTTGCTTTTGGCTCATAGAAAACGAGCTCTCAGTTTTGATAGCTGCATGCGACACATTCCGAGCCGGTGCAGTGGAACAATTACGTACACACACTCGTCATCTAAATGCCTTACATCCGGAAAGCAAACATGGAGGAAAAACAATGGTTCAGCTGTACGAAAAAGGATACGGTATGTCATGAGAAAATATAGAATTACTCTGGAATAATTCTAATGAACACCTTTAATTGGTTAAATTATCCATTTAGTTACTTTGACTTAGTATTCATTTTGTTTTCTCTTTGTCTCATATTATTTATGAATGATATAAACTATTTACCAACTGTCATTTCAAATGCTTCAATATACCTGGAATGTCTGAAGCTTTATTGTGGACTAACTGTCTAGGTACTTACAGCCACTAATGAACATGAGAATAGGGCTGCAAATTATAGTCTGTACTATGCTTATATAATGTAGACCTTTCACTTTCTTGTAATTAACTTACTACCACTTGAATTAGGAATTTTAAGTTAGATAATGAGTTTAGTATTTAATTTCTTGAATATATTTACAGGAAAGGATGCTGCAGGAATTGCCATGGAAGGTATCCGATTTGCAAATGACTCAAAGATTGATGTTGTGCTGATCGACACAGCTGGAAGAATGCAAGACAACGAACCACTGATGAGAGCTTTGACGAAACTTATCAAAGTCAACGAACCAGATTTAGTTCTTTTTGTTGGAGAGGCTCTCGTTGGCAATGAAGCCGTCGACCAGCTCGTCAAATTCAACCAAGCTCTGGCTGATCACAGTTCGAATATCAACCCCCATATCATTGACGGAATCGTCCTGACTAAGTTTGACACCATCGATGACAAAGTCGGCGCTGCGATTTCCATGACGTACATCACTGGCCAGCCGATCGTGTTTGTAGGAACCGGTCAGACTTACACTGACTTAAAAGCTCTCAACGCCAAGGCAGTCGTCCACGCCCTCATGAAATAGACATATGATTTACCTATGTTGCCTTAAAAATATACAGCTTGCATTATTGATATAATATGCGAGGGCTATAAAGAATTTTTTAGTGGAAATCGTTTATAAATGCAAAATAGCTGTATAAGTTAGTATTAAAACCCTTCTTTGTACAAGTCCTGCAATATCTCTTTATAATTATCGTAACAGTACAACATATATGAGATATTACTGAGCTTGTCTTATAAGTCATATATTACCATATTGTTAAAATATGTTTTTTCTTTTTTGATAAATTTGTTAATTCTGGATTATTTTGTTTCAATTGTGAATATTAAACTGTTAATTTTTATACAGGTTGAGGTAATACTTTCTTGTGTAATACACTATTTGTTAATAAAGTGATACTAAAATGTAATTGTTTAAAATTTTTTATATAAATGAACTTTTAATGTCCCCATTTTCTTTCTATTTTTTTGTAGAATACCTTGAAAGTATTGATGCAACTTTTCATCCACATAAGACTTGCAAGTCTACAAATATATGGCTACAAAGTTATCATTTTTAAATTGGCATAGGTAAGGAATCGTGTGAATAAAAAAAATCTTCAGTTACAGTTGAAAAATTACAATAAACTTCTTTTTTTATCCTGTTTCAATGCGGAGCATGTATACTCCCATATACTCCTATATTTGTTAACAACAACTGATTGTAATTAAGCTGCTCAACTTCCCCTTTGGGAAATCAGTAGGGATATAAGAAAACTGGTAGATTTACCAATTTTAGATAGTTGCAAAAAATATGTATTACCAACATCCACCCTTTCCATAAAAATTTGTAAACAGGGTGGAAAATCAATTTATAAAATTGTGAGTGAGGACTACATTTATTTTAATAGAGTGCCACTAAATATGTGAAATATTTATTACTGAAAGATACATAAACGAAAAATAATTAGTCAGTTTTCGTCTTATATACACATTCATGCCAACAATGGGAAAAAAATGTCCATATCTTATTTATTTATATTCACAATGGAGAGATGTCTACTAGTAAATAGCGTTTAAGCTCTTTACTGGCGGGATTTCAATCAATCATGGCAGGATCAATTTTTTTGAAAATCAAGATCTAATAAATAATTTTTTTTGTTGTTGAAACTTTGTACGATTCCACATTTTTTATCACTAATGACCCGGGTTTCACCTTTTCGGCATCTTCAGGCATTCTATGACACAGATGCAACATAATCGACACACAATAAAGGTCATGGGTAATGTATTGTAGGAAATTTATTTTAAAAACTTATCACATGTAAGGGATAAAGCAAAGGGAAATTGAAGAAAACGGTTGATAATTAAGAATATAACTTGAATTTGATTGACCTTTGATTATTTGGAAAAAAAAGAATTTTTTCATCAAACTCATTAACAGTATTTAGTGTTAATGAAACTTATAAAAAAATTAATTGCTATTATCATCAAATCAATAGTTTTGAATGTGCTGTGTTTGGATACAGCGTTAGGATCTGTGTTTAAGCTTTTTAATTAATATCTCTTGTATATAACAATATGTGAAATATTTTGCATCCATGTGATACAATGCCTGAAGATATTGAAGGGTGAAACCTGGGTCACCAGTACAAAACATGTGAATTCTCATAAAGTTTTAACAGTTTAATTTTGATAAGTTTTTGAGCGATAGACAAAGTTATAAAATAATTTATATCTTAACTTTTGTATTTAAAATAGTAATATACTTTCTTTTTTGCATCAAAAGAATGTTTCTTTGCTGTAACTAAGCTTCAGCATTAGAATATACTCTAAATATTTTCCATCAAGAGACACTATGGTTGCAATATAATTTTTACTAAAAAGAAAATCTGAAGTTGATATGCTTATATAGTGATATAAATTTATTATTTCTAATTACGTTTTATGTGAAATTCAAGTAACGTCCAAAGCGATGAACGGAGTTTTTTCGCAAGTTAAGAGCTGATTATTTAATTTTAATCATTTATAATATTTTGGAAAATTGAGAATTGTTCACATAATTCTCCCAAAATATCTCATCTACCTTTCAATTATATTTTTCAGCTCGGTAACACTGAGTAGTGGCCATTTTTATTCTGCCGCTCACATGACCTGTTTATTTGTCCCCGTGATCAATTGTGGAAATTCAAAAATATTTTTGACGGAATGGCAAAAATCGAGATCGATTTGCTTGACACCTCCTTAGACAACAGGTAATTGTCAAGTTTAAATCTTCAATGATCATTAAACGTGCGCAGTGATTATATAATCTACATTTGATTAGTGTTGAAGGTCAAATCTAAACTACTTGGCAATTACGGTCAACTCATTTTGTTGTCATCAGTTTATCTGTACAGTGTCGGTGTTCTTGGTGTTGATGTGATTAGAAATTATATTCATTTTAATTTGTTTATACTATTCATATTTATCGTGGTATATCTGATTGTAAATACAACAAATATTACTTTTCCAGTGGTGATGGAGACCATGAGATCTTGGGATTAGTGGATGAAGGATCATTTGGTAAGCTATATTTCAGACATATTTTGTTTATATTAATAAAATTCAAGTTGTTCGATAAAACTTTTAATATATTTTCGAAGAGATTATTAAACTCACATGATTTGAATTCAAATAAAGAATTAGCATAGAATTGTCAAAACTTATTCCAATGTCTAGGAAAAAAAAATCTTCAGAAAGAAGCCCAATAATCAACATAAGAGTGTCATTAAAAGTTTTGTTTTATGGCAAGATAGCAAAGGGCTTTCGAGAGGCATGACAATTCTTTACTAATATTACTACCAAAATAAATATTTAAATTATAGTAATTACTATTTGTATTACTATAGTATTTTACATATATTAGAACGGTGATCTATTTTTCTTTGATTTGTCGTTTTCCCGCATATTTATTCAACAGTGTACAAACAAAACTGCCAAAATTATTGCACTTATGATTCCTCTAGTGGGTTTTTCTGAATTTGACATTTATATACCACCATTATATGTACCAGGATAAATATACTTACAAAAACTTCGAATATTATGCATATTTCAAGACCTGTATGAATATTGGTCATTTTTAATGATGTTGGATTGGAATTTGTTGTGTTAAAGAGAATTAATATATATATAAATATATTAGATGTTTTTTTCATTATTAAATATAAGATACATGTTCTGCCTGTTTCTGAATTTAATTTCAGAATCATTTTTAAAATCAATAACATCTCCTAATCATTCTAGAAATGCAAAATTACATATTCGGGATGTTGCACACATAATGTTCGTACTTTTAATTTTTTTATACTGGCTGAATATGTTATTTTATCACTTTGAAATGTGAGTCAGTTGTGGAAAGTAGTTTTTTTTTTTTTTTTAAATATTTTCCTATATATTGTATTATATGTTATATACCTTTGCTACAAAAAATATATAAAAACCCCTTCTTTGTTAACCCCTGACTTCTAAAGTCTTAACTGTAGAGATCGCTGACACCAATATATTGGTGGTTGATATTCAAATATATAACGGCGTGAGAACTTTCATGTTCAAACTGATTTATGTAGTCTGATTTGTCCTGAAAGTATTCAGTATTGGAATATCGCTTACGCAAACTAGCAGGGAAGGGGTTAGTGGTCAATCTGGGAGAAATATTAATTATTACTTCAAGTAGTAAATATTTCTTAGAATTTTTAACCCCGAGAATATCACTATTATATTTACTATATTACTATACTAATACTATATTATTTTTTTTGAAAATGTAACAATACATGAAAATTCATTTAACACATTGTTTTATTTGTTTTCGTCAAAAATTAAAAAAAAAAAAAAAACTCAAGTCTATTTTTTTTACAATGAAAAACAAAAAATAATATTACGATGAGTTTTGTGTTTATATAAATTTTACATGTTAATACTTTGAGGGCTATCGCAAAAAATATATACACCTTGTCCTCATTTTATGCAATTTTATTTTTGCCCAAAATGATAAAATTTTGTACGGCTAATAATGAGTCAGATAATTGTAGTGATGAGGAGGCAGAGGAACCAACATTCAAAGCTGAAACGATTCAAGGAATAAAAATGTCAATACAGATGGTAATTCTTTTTTGACTAACGACCTTAATGCTAAGTGTGCTAGAAAATTTCAGAATGAGTTCCCAGAACTGAGTAAAATTCAGATTCAAGCAAAATTCAATATGTTCATTCAAATAATTGCAAAATTCTATATTTGCAAATCTACAATACTATGTAAATATAAATCTTATAATTGAATACGATTATGCACATGTATCTGCAATGGTCGATTAGCTTGAGAATATTACATAGAGTAAATATAAGAAATGAATCTTTACATAATTTTTCATCAAAGGCAAGGCAATAATGCTGTGTGTTTTCTGCAGGTAGCGGAGGTGATGACAAAAGTCACATACCTGCCCAAAGATTTTTAGATTCCGGAGAAGAAGACGGTACATACAGTTATCGTAATCAAAGTGAGTAAATTAGCTTAAAGCTCTGTCAAGCCTAGAATACCATATTCTGAAATTTTGTAAAAAACAGACACATTTGCCGCTTTGAATTTAATCTGGTTTTTTCATCTTAAAAGTTAATCTACAAAAACAATACTTCAATACACATATGAAATTATTAACACTTTTATAGTTATTATTTGTGAAGAAATAAGCCTTGCATCCAAGTCTAATGATGTTCTTCTTTCACCGTATTTGCAACCTATGTCACAATTCCCTGCCTAAATCATTTGGCTTCCCACTTCCTCTGGACTATTTTTTTCTTCCTGATACTTACATTCTATAAATGGAGTGTTCAATTTGTTTGTCACATTATTCAATGGTACTAAATCCATTTCAGCTTAATCTCGTTTGACTATTTGATTGGTATGAAACCAGTACAGGAAAAGTGTTACTGCATTAAAAGAGAAGTAGTAGCAGAAAATACATGTAATAATATCAAAACATACTATAGTTGTATTCATACCTTTAAATCAAATAATTCCATTATTTCCTTTTTTCTATGAACCTTGGACTATTCTAGTGTATCCAGTTATCTCCAAACAAGTGTGTTATCAATATCTTTTGAATAATTGTGACAATATTAAAGTTTCATAAAAATAAATAAACATTCTAAATATCTAAGACAGGTTTGTAGTAAGTATGTTTTCAAATACATTCTTCTCTGATTCTTTGGTACATTTATCGACATGCCTGATCAATTTTTCTAATGGTCCAAGTAACTCAGTACCAACTATTTAAAAAACGACACCAGTTTTAGTAATCGTCATCGATTGTCTACATAATTGACTTATGTGGAATTTTATTTGCATGATTATTATTACCAATGATAGGAATATTTGAAATCAATACATAAGTCAAAACTTTATGAAGGTCATGGATTTTGTTGGTGTCACTGAGTTGACATTACAAACAGTCTATAACATTGTGCAAAACCAACTGTTTGCTTATTGAAAAACCGCAGCACAATTGGCAATTTCAGATTTAATAACAATGGTATTATTCTCAAGTTTTACAGTTCTCAAAAATTTTCAATTCTTATTGTTACAGATAGTGGAACGGTGACATATCGTCTGGTACATGTCGGTTCTGACGAGGGGGGTGGTGGAGAAATGTCTTCCGGTGGAGCTACTTCGGTTTATCACTCGCATAGTCCGGCTTCCATTATACCTGACGTGGGCCAGGGCCAGCCTGTTCAAACTGTCCTAGCTAGTCCTCTCAATGGTGACACTTTCATATATAATGTTGATTTATATTTTTACTTCAATCTTAAATCCCTTATCATTAATATTGATATATGCACACATCATTCCACAGTCAAAGTCATTAGTTTTTTAAAAATGATCAATTAAAATTAATTAATATTTATTATTATATTAAGTTGTCTCATTTTGGCAACCTTTATTTATGCATTGAGTACTTCACTAATACTGTGTTGTGTTACTTTCAGGGCAGTTTTATGTTATCGGTAACTCTAGTGAAGTATTCGGGAGTGCAGGTCCAAAAACAATCATTCCCAGGGAGACTCATTCGAGAGTTGCTAGTGTTAGTGTCAAAAAGGTTAGTAGTTCTCATGTATTCTATATAATTTATCCCATTCTTGTTATGCATCATTTTAAACCAATTAAATCCTGCATCCAAGCGGGATTGCATTTCGTATTAGATGTGCATCCAAGTTTTGTGTTGCCTGTTATCACTTTCCAATCTATCAGATTTTTGACAGTCATATTATTTTTTTGATATCTTGATTGTGTTGTGACAGTGAAAATAAACACAATATTTCTACACCTACTGTATTTGTTTTAAAGAAGACATTTATATATGATGCTAGGCATGTACGTTTCATTATTTTTTTAATTAAAAAAAATATGTGTATTTTTAAAACTTTATTTTGTAAAGCATTCCATTTTTTTAAATACATATACAATTGCCAAATATTAACAAGTGTATCGGATATTATGCGAATTTATGTTTTAGGGTGTGTAAAGAAATATAATGCAATTGCGTGAAATCATTTTTTTTTTACGTGCCTTTTTCTGGAACCAATCTATCGCGTAAAAAAAGGACTGGGTGTAAATGTATGTACTGATGTAAATGAATGAAAATTATTGCTCACATTTGACTGTTTTCCTCATTTCCAATTCTACTTCAACAACATAACATGTCATTCAAAAATTGTTCAAATTTTGAATTTATACGAGTGGTGGACATGTTACTTCCTGATCCTTTTCTGTCTTAATTATCGGCCACGTAAAACTTCATATATATTGTAGAATTCTTCTCTTTTCTTATTATACTGCTGTTTTTTGATAAAATTGACGTTAACTCAAGAGTAAATCTACAATTATTTTAATTTAGACTTTTCATTATTTCACAGCGAGATGACAGAAGAAGAGCAACCCATAATGAAGTTGAGCGACGTCGCCGAGACAAAATCAACAATTGGATTGTAAAATTGTCAAAAATAATTCCGCCCAGTCAGGATAGCGGTGACAAAGCTGGTCTCGAGGGACAAAGTAAAGGAGGCATCCTGTCAAAAGCTTGTGAATATATTACCGATCTTAAAGACAGTCACATTAGGTGAGTTCTTGCAATATGTGATGCCCGTTAATGTTGTTTTATGGCTTCCCTCTCTATTCCAACAATTTGTGTCACTGATCTTTGTTTTGTCATTTCTATTATTCTGGCAATGTTTGCATGCTTCTTATTTATAGTTTCAACTGTCTTTATTAACACATTCAAATGCGTCCGAAACAGCTTCTGTATCCACACAAATATTGCAGGCGGACTCTTAGGCTAAAATAAGTTGCTAACACCATGCATTTTGAGAAATTATATATTTTGTCAGGGTAAACATGTTAAATAGAAAGTCAATAATGATTATGTGGGATGTAAATAAACAATTGATTTTTGATGTTAAAAATTTGGGATTTATTTGTTAAAGTGATTGAGACAACATAGGACATTTCTTTGTGTTTCTTAATGTTGTGAAACATTCCCAATGCATCTGGCCTGCATAAAAGCCAACCCGAATATTTTTTATTGGAAAGAAAACATTTCAAAAAGTAGCAATGCGGAATGGTTTAATTTGTATGAAAAGCAAAGTCGATTGGGTTAAAAAAAATGATAAAAAACACAACACTTGATCATGCATTTAATTACTATATGTGTAAACCCACGTAAATCAAAGGATGAGCTCTTGTACCTATGTGAAATTTAGATTGGATTAGAACTGTGTTTTATCTGTTGCCTTCTTTTCCAGGTTATCTGAGACCATTAGAGACAATGAGCGCCTCGCTTCGGAGGTGATAAAGCTCAATCAGCAATTGTCGACTGTGAAGAGAGAAAACACGGCGTTGAGAAACCAGCTGTCTCACCACGGACTTATGCCTCATTCTGAATCAGAAGAATCATAGCTCCTGCTGTATGGTTGCTCTTTCGGCGCCAGTTATATTTATCGCGTTTTTTTTTTTCTGTCAAACCGTACCACAAAAATTCTGGTCATTTTAAACAAAATTGGACAGAATTAGAATCAACATGTTTCTATATTATAACAATAATATTTTTTTAACTGATGAAACTTGTAAAAATATTTAACTTCCATATAAAACCGTATCAGAGTTAAGGATATATTTTTCTTTGGAGAGTAAAAGTTGTTGAATATAAAATGTTATTTTAATTATGTTTTTTTTTTACTGATCATATCATTTTTCGATACTCTCATCTGTTATTGGGGTATCACTTTTTTTTGGCATAATTTATTGTATATTAATTAAATTTAGCCAAAGACAGATGCAGATTCCAAATCTTGGAATAATATTGAATCATTTCAAAATATTAGCTACTATTTAGTGCTCGGTTATCTCGGGTAATTAAAAATCTAGAATATCTTCTACCATCGCTGATCTGCGAGTATCGAAAAATACATTTGAGTTATTGGGGTTTTCTAATCATAATATATTTTTAGTTTTATTTATAAATGTTTATTTTTTAATTCAAAGTCATCATAAATTAGATCTAGAAGATGTTATTATAATTCATGTTTTTGTCTAAATGAGAAAAGATTGAATGGGTTAGTTTTAACTTTCGTGGTTATGAGTATCATACATTTTGGTTAGAGATGCATGTTATTTTTTCATTACTTTGGTACACCAAATAAATAAAATGATGTAAAATAAATGACTTGTTTTTACGTCAATTTAAATTTGAGTTTGGAGTTTTTTGTTTTTTTTTGAGAATTCGTTTATGAATTTTATTCATTGTTAATTAATTAGTTAATAAAGTTTTTTTCGGTTTTTCTTCGATTGAAACTTATTAAGCACCTTGTTATCTCTTCTCTAGTTTTAAACTGCCTTGCTTGGTATAAACAGACATGGTGCCCTATTCCCAAATTTATTGGAACCACGGTTGCTCAATGCCTTTACACAGAATTTAATGACTTTTGTATCTGCTGTACAAACCGTATTTAGTTGGTTAAAGGGAAAAACAAAAGATAATCCATGGTAAATAACCTAAAGCAGTCGAATGCCATGAATTTGACAGTTGTCGAGCAGGCCAAAAATCATTACGTTTAATGTTGATGTGTTGAGCATTTTTGAGCTAGCTCTTATAGTATCCAAATAGAAATAAATTTGTCAATAAGGCAAATGTCATAAATTTATTATATTTACGAAAGACTTACGAAGGTTTGAGATATTACAATGATAAAAAATGGAGTAGATAAATCACCAAATATGTCATTTAACTAATGTATACTTAAAATACATTTTTTTTCATCAATTATTGAATATTGGAACTACTGACAGTGTAATATTGTGACAATAGTATTGTAAATTATAAAAAATTATTAAATCATATAATTAATAACTGGAGATATGCTCTCCGAGGCAATATTATAGATCGAATTTTCGAAATATAGACGATAGGTTATCAAATTTAATCAAATTTTATTCTAATGACAATATTTTTTAATGATTTTTTATTTAACAGTTGCCGTGTATTTTGTACTCTGACACCTCAGACACCATTGAACGCCAGTTATAACGGGACTAGCTTTCTCTATAATTATGAATATTCCTTATTGATCTAAATGTGCCTTTAAAAGTGGCTCATAATCATTTCTATAAAGCATTTATGTATTCATAGATGATAATTATATATTTTGAAAAAATGCTGAAATAGTGAAATTCGCTTAGAGCTTTTTTTGACTATAGTGCACCAAATAGATATAAATATAACATTAGAAGTTAGAATTCTATCAAAAATAAAAATAATCGAAAGATCATCTCACAATATTAAGGATTCTCATTATCATTAATTAGTTACTTTACTCACATCCGTCATTGGTATTATTTGGTTGATCCATGATTCTTCAGATTGCTAATTTGAAAAAAAATATTAAAGAATAAAGTTAAGCTTAAACTGTGCATCCATGTTCGATAGACTGGATGTGTTTTGATGAATTGAAATAAGCTCTTGCAGTCTGAACAAGTGACTCGTGATAATGCAAAATTTTGCGTAGGAAAAGAAAATTATACTTTTCAGCAGAGCCTAAACAAAATCAGCTGATTAATGAAAATGAAAACTATTAAAGTAATCCATAACAAAACACTTGTATTTGGCATATTTTATTTTTTTAATTACCACATTTTCATTTCAGTTCTATGGTTATTTTATGATGGGCTTTTTAAGGCCCAATATTATTTTATTGCATAATATACAGCATTCGAATGTGTTATTGATGCAGTGTTTTCAGATGTTGGGTATAAAAATGTTACAATAAAACAAAAGAATAAATATTGTCATTTGGTACATGTAAAAAAATCACTTTTAACGTGTTCACACGCACTTCTTGATAGAAAGGCATGATGTTTTAAATCATAAAATATGTTGCGGAAATAGTTCTAAAATATATGCTTTCATCATGTCAAAAAAGTAAATATTTTTTTTTTTTGTAAAATGTAAATATACATGTCTTCAAATCTGCTGTTTTCCCACTTGTATTATTTAAGTATATGAGCTAGCGAAGGTAAAATATGCAATCTACACTATGTAACTAACTCTACATTACTCATTATTTTTCCACGATTCCTACTCTCAAAAAAATCATTTTAAATTGCCTTGCTATATATTTAAATAAATAAAACACTATTTTTTATGTAGTCATATCTTATTATATAATAAGGATCAATTTATGTCATCAACAATGAAAGAATCCAGTCCTGATCATTGCATTATTAAATGTGGATAAATTACTTAAAAAATGTGTTTAATTTATTTTATTCAATATTGGAATTCTTGTATACACAATATTGTTTCTTATAGTATAATTCTGGGAAAATATGTACAAAATAACTGTTGTTGCAAAAAAAGCACTTTAAAAATAATGAACCTATTAGCTTGTTACAAATTAGATTTTAAGGTAAATGTTGATTTTTGATTGATGAATCATTTTGATAAGGTATCATGGGAAAAATAATTTTGTTCTATCTCTATTGAATGTGTTTATTGTTGATGTAAATAATGGATGTTATTGTAAAGACATTTCAGATTTTTGTTTAATGAAAATATATGAAATAAAAAAAACCTTGTTTCATTCATCCCTTTTGCCCCGAACTTGTCCAATTATAATGTAGAAGAATGAGTACTGTGGGGAACTGTGATTTTAATAATTTTTGACTTTCATTCTATATACCCGAGATGTACATCAAAATGATTGCATTTAACAATGTTTTCAAGAAGAAAAAACCTTTTCAAAATTGCTCAATTAGTGGTGTTACTAGACCAAAAATACGGTTTAAAAATGAGATATATGTTCCTCGGTGTTTAGCATTTTGTCAGTTTTATATCCTTTTTAATAGTAACTCGTCAAAAAAAGTGATAAAAATGCGTAAGTAAATAAAAAAAAGAGCACAGTGGGAACTATAAGATTTCATAATTTTTTTACTTAAATGGCTCTTGTTTTCGTCCTATATCCATGCAATGGTGCTGATAAGTAAAATCTTTCCCATAGTCGTTCAAAAGGTGGTTACTTAGAAGCTTGCGGAGTGAAACCCATTGCAAGTAGCACATTTTGTTGCTCCATTTTATTTAGTGTATGTACACTCTTGCATGGTCTCACCACGCACCTCACTCAGTACGCTTGTGCACAGCAGCATGATGCTGATTGACCAAATCCTTGACATCTGTGGCACTGTCCAATTGATGTCTTATTTCACAGTGACACAACAACGATGTAATCTAGCAATGAGATCAGATTGAAAATTTCTTTCCCACCTCAGAGTTTGCATTGAGATCATGTATTTGTTTCAACTTTTTAATTTATTATTTATTTAAGTCATTACCCTTTGATTAGATCAATAAATTTCTTCAACTATACATTTTATAATAAATTTTATTAATTAACACATTCTTACGATAGTCATTTTGTAATGTGTATAATATAAAATCTTACAGACTATATTATGGCTAAAGTTAGTGACATATCACTTTTAAGGTGTTAACTGTCACTTCTTGATGGAAAGACTGATTTTTTTAAAATAATAAAAACATTTTTTAGAAATTTTCACAATAAATTTTATTATCAGAACGGGTTTCGCTCATCGCGAGCATTATCAACTAATCAATAGATAAAGATCAGATGATAATGCTCGCGATGAGCGAAACCGGTTCTGATCATAAAATATATTGTGGAAATAAGTACTAAAGAATGTGTTTTAATTTTTTTTTTAAATAGTGACATATACCCGGTGTATGTCATGAATGTATTGACAACTTATTGTATACATTTGACTTGTATCAATTATTCGATAAATCGATAAATCGAAACATCAAACACTTTCCTATGTGAATATTTATACAATAATAGAATTTGGACAACACAATGAATTTATGTATGTTGCAATCAATATATTCATGTCATCCATGAATATTATCTGTTATCAGTTGATTATGGTTTCTACCCAAATATAGACAGACAGCTGAATGATTTTTATAATCCCACAAATGTTAACAATCAATATATACTGAATAAACATATTAATTTAATTTCAGGAAATAGATAAATTTTAGAGTAAAACCAATATTTGGGTATATGAAGTTGAATTCTTCAAGTAATTGGGAGAAACGTTTCGAGTACATATTCGAAAAAGTATTTCAAGAATGCATATAATATTGCGATACTCTCAAATACTAAGAAAAAATCATTTTTTTTTAATTGTAGATCATTCCTCATGATGAGATACATGTTCTTCGATTCCATCACTTTCAGTTACGAGAGCTCGTTCAAGGATAACTCTTCCTTCTTTATATCTGCAAGGAGATAGAGAAATTGCAGTTTGGTGTAAAAAAAAAGTCAGACATATTTGAGTTGTGAATACAATATAGATCAATAACCACAGTAACATCTCGACTAACACAATAGAGAGTTATTGACAAGAAATTACTAATATTCATCACAAGAAATATAACAAAGAAGTACTAATTATTCTTATTAGGAGAGGTTTCACTGTATATACATAAAATTCTTTTCAGGTTGTAAATTATTTATTTTTTAATGATACTCCCAATATGAATTGATATAAACTTCCAATACAACATCTTGCCAGGATTGAAATAAAAACAGCAATTCACCAGTTGCTTAGTCTCTCTAGAAACATTCAAAGCAGGTATTTACATCTAGGAGCTTTTCTATATGATTGTGTGTTGTGCATACTCTAAAATGAAAAACATCATACAAGCCGAATCTCTTTACGCTTGTATCAATTGAGTGTTATGGAAATATAATGTAAACATTTAATTTTTCTACAGTAAAATAAAGATATCAATTTGTGCTTTGTCACTAACGACTTGGGTTTCGATTTTCAACATCTGCCATTCTATCATATAGATGCAAGCGAAACCCGGGTCATTAGTGACAAAACATGTGTGATGAGCCATCATTGGTTTTAAATAATTGAAGTGTTGGCGGGACACAATGATTTTCAAAAAATACCTTTGATTCTCTTCGGTAGCGAATTCATATATCCATCCTAGTTTTGTGGTGCAATTTTTGCATGAAACATCTCTAACCATGTGCCGTCCGGTCAACATTACCCTGTCTTGTACTTCGGAATAAACAAGATTGACGACTTTATTAAAAAGGAAAGCACGTCCTGCAATTAGATAATACATATACAGCAATGTTCAAATTATCAGGTTCATATAATTTGATAAATTTGATAGGTTAAATTAGCAAAATTATTCAGTGTTTTCCTAATTCTATCTTTTTTAACAATACCGTTTGAAAATATTGTTTGGTTCAGAAGTTATCACTACCCATTCAACCACTCTCATAAAAAATAGTTAGTTAATGAAAAATGAAGAATCTGAATTTCAATTATAAGTCAAATAATGTACAAAACAAATATGAAATATAATGAGTAATTATAGTATTTTGAAATTTGATGTTTATGGCTTTTGATAAGTGTTTGAATGTTAAAGAATGTCTTAAGCGCCATTAAGTTTTAGAGAATTCGAAAGATTGAGCAATTTTTCGGACAGAAAAAGAGTGGCACTAACAGTTATGTTAGGAATTCAGTAATTGTGATTCTATACAGGATTACTTTAAATGGAATATAACATCGAAAACATACCTGTGGCTCCTGTAAATCTGGTGCTGATAAGCTCCGATCTATTTGTTAAATTTGTATCGCACGCGGCGCATGAAAATAGACGAACACCTCCAATATGGTCGAGAAAGATTTTGCCCATTGTGTTGCTTGTAATAGTCTTCTGAAAAAATAGTAACAGTGTATCAATTCACTGTCATATCTAACAATTGATATCTAAATGATAATACGATGCTGGATGTATTCGAAATTAAATACGATCGTTATAACAGACGTCCTGCGCTCATACACTTACCAGTAAAAGTGAAACTGTTATAGAAACATAACAACAATACCCAAACACTGACGTTTGCAGATTATAGTGTAGACAACCCAAATGTATAATTTGTGGATTTATGACAACTCACCATAGACAATTATAATTGTCATAATTTGATTCTTTTACATAGCCGGACGGGCTTGTAGAGTTTTTTCTGACAATTCGATAATTCCGGGTTACATGGTTTTTGTATTTATACGCGAAATTAGTGTGAAACGACATGATTTTTATTCAATCTGGATAGGCATAGAAATTTATAATTTGAATCATGCCCTTAAAATGTTAAAAATTCTTTGAGACCGTGCCACACATGTTACCTTATTTCAAAAGATAATAATACATTTGACAGACTTGGATTATTTTTTATATCGAAATTAAAAACAACTAGAATTCTGAAAAGCAATTAGTTTTCAGATTTTGCAAATAACTTGATTGAGATTACAATTTTTGTTAAAAGTATTATGTAAAAATACTCATTTGAATAATTATTTGTAGATGCTTTTCATTTTGTTATTCACTCATATTAATAATGTATGATAAAGTTGCCATAATGATTATTAGGTACGTGGTTGTTCATTTTTGCATCATAAATGCAATTTTTGTGTTGAATTAAATAGATTTTCAATTCTTTTACAATGATACTATATTGATAATTGTTAACTAAGCAGTCATATGATCTTACCTCTGTAACCAGTGACGGTTCATCCATACATATTACGAAACTACAGCACCCCCAAGGAAATTGAGAAAAATGTTATATTATAATATAGATAATTTTATCTACATTATATGAAATTATGTGATGTATAACATTTATTTCATATGTTTCATGAAGTAAGTGTGTAGACAATGTCAACTTACGCCTAAAGAAGGTATCACTTTGGTTAACACTTTAAAATAGTGCAATTATAACATTACACATTTAGAATTTATGTTTATGTATTATATAGCTACCTTTATGTTCATTCAAATACCATGTGCTGAAATGTATTTTGCTTATAAGTTTGCAATATGTATTGCAGAATAACATGTGAAAATAAAAACTAGTTATTCACAATATCTCTTTATTTATTCTATAATATTGTTTATATTTACAATTTCTTACACACAATACTATACAACATCATATTAGTTAAATCAGTCAGTTTATGGCAGTAAAATAGAAGAAATAAAATGTATAAATAAATACAACACAGTTCAAATTGTTAAAATTCTCAATATTCTTAATGGATAAAAAATTTGGTATGAATTTTATATTGAAAAAAAAAGATAGTAAAATAGGTGTTTTACTCCACTTAAATGTTGTTGAATAATTTAAGAGAATGTTTGTTGGAACAATATAGTAACAAACAAAAAGATAACAATCATGCAAAACAATATGACAAAGCAGACACTGGTTAAATCACCAAGTCCTAGAGCCATCCTCTATTATTATCTTAGAAATCGTTTGATCTGAAGGCAAGTTTCCAAATTTGCAAAGAACATTGTCTTTAAATTTTCTAATATTTTTTCATACGAAAAATAGAAAGTGTAATGAAGATAGGACCTAATAGAAAAAGCATAAGACTGTAGCGAATTTAGTTATATAAGCTAGGCATTTTATGTGGTCGCAGCGGCTGGTGATACTATTGAATTAACAGCCACTGCATGAAAAATATCACATGTAATACATAGACCTGAAAAATCATGAATGTTTGAAATACTAGAATTTTGTTGAAAATTAAAACCTATTATCAATTTAATCACCCAAGAATAGCTTATCTAGCTAGCTTAAAAAGGTACCTCAGAATATAGTGATAATGCCAAATTTTTTTTGGAGTCGAGGGTTAAAATATTCACACATTTTTGATTGATTTTAAAAAAGGCTTTTATGAAAAAAATTACACGGACATTATAAAATGAAATTTGATTTAGGGCTTACAAACAGATCTCATTCACTGGTATATTGACAGGTTGATGGCACGAGTTGGCAACTATCATAGAACTATATCGGAGATATTCAAAACCGAGTTTTGATGAATTGGAGAATTGTTAAAAATGTTCCGTTCCAAAAGTTTATAATTAAAAATATGCATTAGCTACTAGCAACATATAGTATTAAATTTATAATACTATATGTTGTTAGTAACTAATGCATATTATCAGATTCAAAATTCTGTTAATATTTTCAAGTTGAAGAGGTTTTTAATATTCATTTATACATCCATACATATGTATTATGTAAAAAGAGCGATGTACCTTATTTATGTTTTGAAAGAATAAGGAATATAAGTTTGGTAAATATGCTTCATAATACACATTTCTTTGGCTACCCAAAAAAATACTAAATGCCGCAAACTCAATGCAGTGGTTTAAAACATTAAGTTGAAATAAAAAAATACAACATAAAAGAAAAAGAAAAAGATCTTCAAAAGAGCGTAGCATGTTGTAAAACATATTTACAATAAGTTTCACTGATCAAAGATATTTGTATGCAGATATAAAGCGAAATCACTGGTAGCTGTTTTTGAAATATTATTCAAAAGTTTTATAAACCGGTGGAAGTTGAGCTACTAAATTATTTAATATTTTTCAACAGGAGTTTTAAATTAGTTTTTGATTAAAAAAAAAACAAATTGCGTAAAATACATTACACATTTAATACCTAATATTAATTACAGTTTATTGCATTTAAATAAACTGAATGTATCATATATATTTACATAATATACAATAATAAATATACTATGTAGAATGTGCGTAGCAACCTACCAATTATATATTTATAGCAAAATAAATATGAAATACTTAAAATTATAAGCTGTAAACTCTATCTACTTCAATACTGATAATTATTTATCATTTTTTTAACCTAGGTACTTCACATTGGAATACTTAATTCTTAGGTATTTTATTAGTGGTACCGTTTATTGAAAATATAATGATGTGGCAGAAATAATCAAATTTCACTTGAAGACAAATTTCAACTCTCTTGAAAGTTTACTTATAATTAGGCTTGCCATACGACCCAGTTTGACAGTTAAATCTATATCCGGTGCATACATGTACTAGAATACTTAAAGATTCTAATAGACGAAACTGTGGTTGTGAAAAATTATATTGGTAAAAATAGGGTGTTTAAATGATTCAAATTTGTTGAAATAAATGCGTTACTAAATTAAATCATAAAAATATGATTATTGCTGGCTACTCTGTTATTAAGCCGTTAAAATCTGAAAAACTACATAATCTGATGACTTTTAAAGACCAATGAATCCTTTAAAGTGTTAAAGAGTGACATTTTAATCTTTCTAAATTGCATTAATGCTACTCAATTTTTTCTATGAAATCCCAGATAAAGAAAAAAATATTATGTTAAATCTGCTTGTAAGAAGGCAAAAATATAACTCAACTTTGTGCTACTGCCACCTGGTATATATACTTCATAAAGAAAGAGCTTATCATTCAGTAAAGAATCATATTCAACTCATATGAACTGCCCAGGATATGCAGTTTTACATAGTTAAAATCAAATGCTAATTGTTCAACGATTGTATTCTATCATTCCCAGTTTACGGTAGTGAAACATGACACCCGACAGACTCACAAAAATTATGTTATGCCTTGAGAATAAATGCTTACATTCAATATACCAATATTATCCGAGTAATTAAGGTATTGTACCTTTTATCGAAATTATTCAAAAATTACACAGTAGATAGAATTGGCAATAACATGGTAGAATCCAATAAAAATTGTTAAAATTCAGCACCTTACCATTGTCTGACTGCTTGAGGTTATTGTTTATTTTATTAACTCTGACAAGATGCCAAAAAAGGTATGAACACTGGTAATAGTATTTATGACCCGGGTAGAACCAAAAGCTTTGTTATCATACACATTATTAATTTCAACATAAGAACCGCAGATTGTACAAAGATTCGAAATTTGAAATATCTTTATAAAAGTGTGAAACTGTTAATATATACCTATGAAGAAGCACCTTCAGTAGAAGATTCTCAGTAAACTTTTATGTAAATTTCCATTTGTTTTATCTTTATTCATTTAATTTATTTAATAAAAAGTGAGCAGACTGCACTTGAAGTAATGTGGCAGCTGTATAATCGGTATATTCGGTTCTTTGATGCTGTGCAGCCAAAATGCTATTATGGTTGGCTAGCTCGAGGGCCCGTTGTGTTGCCATTAGTCCTGACATTGTCAAATTCTGCTTTCCTGCGCTGGCAACATTTCTAACCTGTTGAACGTCGGCCAGGTCCATGACTTTATTTTGGGCATTGTTTGTGGACACAATCAATAAATTATTAGAAGCGGCTGCCGCAGCGGCCAATTCAAAAGCCCTGGTGTGCGCTGCCGATACTAAAAGTTGTTGATCATCATTACTATTTAAATTACTCGTATTATTTGCTAACGACAAAGCTTTAGAATGTTGATTGCTGACGTTCCTTTTAAGCTTGTTTGAGATGTCTTCTGAATTGTGAGACGATTCGACTGGGGAAACGTGCAGGGACTTATTCTGGGATAGAAGCATGAGGTGATTCTCGTTGAGAAGAGTGTTGGCGGCAGATAAGTTATTGCTTACACCTGATGTCATAATGCTGGAGCGAGAGATGGCAGGTGTTGTATTTTGGTTTTGTCCACAGTTGTTTCTTTTCTTGTGAGCTCCGAGATCATTTGACTGAGCGAATGCTCTACCACATGAATTGCAAATATACGGCTTTTCTCCTATAAAAAATTAATAATCATTCGATACACTTCTCTATCTGCTGAGTTATTATGAGAAATGTGATGGAAAATATTTCTTTATAGATCTAAAAATTGTTAAAAATAATTGTATTAAATATACTGATTTGTTTCATTAAAAAAAAATGCTATTTTAAAGTTATTTAATGGGAAGAAGATGGTATACCTGTATGAGTGCGCATATGAATAGCTAATTTATCAGAACGAGCGAATCCTTTATTGCAAATGCAGCAAACAAAAGGTCGTTCACCAGTGTGTTGCCTGCAACAAAGACACAAAAGAATAAGTCAGTGTGGATGTACATGATTTTAGTGAAAGTTACATAGTAAAAGTGAGTAGCAAACTACTTGTACTGTCCTAGTACTATTCTTTTATACCTACTCACTCTGAAAAGGTGAGGTTGACTACTACATGATAAGCAGATTCTGCAAGCAATTTCTTTTGCGATAAGCGCCTTTAGAAACCTCCATTGAGATTGATACGTGATAGGGAATTTAAGGCTCTAAGCGGAGGCCAGATGTTCCACACCAGGAGTAGAAAAAGACAGTCATCTCATTAGCAGGTCTACTTATGATTATTGATACAGTCCGTTGAATGGTTGATCATATTGGTTTTATAGGGTTTAAGGTAATCACCTCATGTGTAGAATAAGATCTGTCGTGCGCGGGTAGCCTTTGCCACATATTTTACAGACGCAAGTCATGGTACCGGTGTGTCTTCTCATATGGACTGCTAGGTTCGATAAGCTGCTGCAAGATCTTCCGCAAGTTGAACATAAATGCATCTAAAACATAATAATGTGATCAGTTTTTTTGAGAACAACTCGCATACAATAACTAAAGAGTTTTGATTTGGACATTTTGCCATAAATGCCAAAATGGTACATACATACATAAAACACACATTGTAGTGAAAAATTTTGTCCATAATTTCTATAAATGATAGACAAACGTTGATCAAAACCAGAAACACTGCAATTATTGCTAGCCAAAAAATTGATATATAGGGTTGGTTACACTGCAATCAAATTGATTTGGTGACCTGGGAATGTTGCTAGAGCTAAAAGATTTTTTCGCCAGCCTAAAATAGTTATTGGATACATTTTCCATGCAACGAAATTTTATTTTTATTTCTATTATTAATTTGTGTGTTTTTTCATATATTTTTGTCTTAATTCTATCATTTTGAACAGAGGCCTATGTTTTTTTATCCATTCCAACGACATAAATTGTATTGAAAATGATTGATATTGATCTTTTGAGTTCTTGTTTAAAAAAATAGATGCTCAAAACACAAGTGTCATAAAAACACATATAACCATCCAATGAAATATGTCAGAATAGTGCTTGTGGCTGATTTTGGAGACCGGCATTTTAATAAAGTATTCTCTTTCAGTGATCAAATTTGACCGCTTGACAAAAAAAAGCAGCAGTTTGCTCTTCTTTTAATGAGAAGCCAATTAAATTTTGCATCATTTTATGTGTGAGGGTGTAATTTAACGAGCAGCGCAAATAGTTTTACCTTCTTGTTTGGATTGGCGGACTGAGGTTCAACACCTTTTCCGTTGTGGGTCTTCATATGGGATTGCAAATGGTTAGAATGTTTCACAACTTTCCCACACAGAGGACAGATGTGCAGTGGTTTTTCAACATGATCATTCTGAGGAAAAAAATTATAACAAACATTAGAAACTATGTATGATGCTAAGATGTAGGTTCCAGCTTGATGAACGTATTGATGGTGCTTATTTATGTCATTTTCATACCTGTAAAACTGAGTAGTTTTTGCAACACACACGCAACACATTGCAAAGTCAGTTTGCACTAGTGAAAACTGATGAAACGGTTTTAAAGTGATGATTTAAATGTGAAGAAAATTTGAAGTCTAACAATTTCAAGCATTATTGAATGAAGATGCGTCTTAAATGCAAGATTAAACATTGCTCAGCAAAAAATTTCCGATTGTTGAAATGTTCAAAGTTGTTGAAATTGTTCGATTGTTGAAATGTTAAAGCAAGATTTTAACGGAAGAATAATTGGTGCCACATTACAAAATCTGTACTATATTATAATTGATCGATATAAATGAATACCTTTTTGGATAGATGGATTATGAAATAAAAATAACAATAGAATGTATTCGCTTACAAGGTGAGTTGCCATGTGTTTGTCAAGATGCAGTTGTTTGAAGTATCCTTTCCCACATTTAGAACAAAGGTATGATCTTTCGCCAGAATGATGTTTTATGTGATCTGCTAACAACTCTCGTCTGAATAGAAAAAAAAAATATGAATTCATCAACATGTATCTTATGGCAGCTGATTTTCAAACATAGGTTTGTCACATGTTTTATCAAAAAATGGTATGTTTTGCATTGAAAACAATTATAAAAAATTTATTTGGTTTCTTTTATTTGGATGAAAAAAAAGTGAAGAATTTTTCTTAAAACATTGTCGACTTTCAATGTAGAACAAATGGAGTGAACTAAGTCATTGGTAGCAGGATTCAAATAGTAAGCCACGAAGTCTGATTAGTTTCTATATTCTCTTCCACCAATCAAATTTTTAAAATATTTTTACTCATAATTTTTCCATTTACCTATTGAACTTCTATGAATTAGACCATTTAGTTGTTACTGGTTATTTTGCTTCTAATTTGAGTGAATTATGACTCATAATGCCTACAAGAAGAAAGTTAGGACTATATCTGAAACTGACTCAAAGACTATTCAACATTCATAATTTTCACAACTAAAATCATTTTTATAAGAATTGAGGTTCTGCTGTATACCAATGAAGGGTAAATGACTATCTTCTTAATCCATTAAGATAAATTACCAAAGCAACATGTTATTGTAGCCGATTTCGATGAAGATCATATATATTTATATAACTTACTTTAAAAATTTCTTTGGGCATTGATCGCATGAGAATTTTTTGGCAATTTTATGAACATCATTGACAGCTTTGTCTGCCTTGCTGCTTCTCTTTTTTCGATGTTTGCTCTTTTCCTTGCTGAAACAAAATCAGATATTTTGATAAAAGATGAATGATTTTTAGCCTCTCCTGGAAATACAAATGTAAAAAAACAGAGCAGTAACATTATTAAGAACTTATGATACAAGTAGTGAATGATTGATATAAATGCAGTCTTATAAAGTCTTTGGATTAAGTTTTGGAAATTGTGAGTTCAAATTGCATTACGAATTGTTCGCAGGATTTCTATTTGAAGGCAAAGATATTTTTTGATACCTAAAATTCCCTTAAACTCAAAAATTTTGTATAAACAGACTTGCTTACAAATTGTATTCTATCAGTTGATAATGCTCGCAATGAGCGAAACTGGTCCTGATCAAAAAATATATTGTAGAAATAAGTACTAAAATGTATTTTTATTATTTAAAACAGCATTGAATATTCCTGTTGGATTTTTTTAAATTTTAATTCAGTTGGTTGGCTTAACTTTGAATACAATTAAATATTTTCAATCCAATTTTACTACTCATAACTAACTACAATATAAAGGGCACTTTACAGTCTTACAATTATATAAAAATCATGCATAATGTTTAAGTTTATAATATCCTTCGATGTTTAAAAAAAAGCACTTAAATTGAACATTGGGAACATATTGTCTCCATCAGAGGTGTTCACTGGATTGAGTTCCAGTACAAATCATTTCATAAATTGGTTTGAAAATTTTCAATCAACTCATTGAATTGTGTTTGAATGTATTATTGTCGGAGTTCAAATCCTTAAGAAAAATGTTAGTTAACCACTAGTCTTATCAATATCTTTCAATGTTTACTTTCTTTGAAAAAAACGAGAGGTTTAATCACAGAATATGAAGATTTTTTTGTCAAAAAATTTGTTGTGATTAGAAAGAAGGTAACATAATATGCTTCAGATTGCATCGAGTCACATTGCCGAAAAATCTATAATCAAAAACTATTCAAAGTATGATCACTGCAGTTACCTGTAAGATCTTTTATCAGTCAGTATTTTATCTAGGCTATCATTCTCTTCAGGTTCAATTTTGATGTCAACCTCTTTGACAGATTTTCTTTTGTTTTTATGATGCTTTTTATGACTTTTTCCAATCATTTCGGAGAGTAATTTATTAGTGTCATAGTCGGAATCATTAGAATCATCATTGTGGTGGCTGTCGTTCAGCTGAAGGTCTATGACAGTAGGAAAATCTATAAATAAATTAATTAAACATGAAAACACAAATAAGGTATTGAAATAGCTATCAACTATATTTTTTAAAAATAATTTTGTAGAACTAAAATACATTGATATTTTTTCACCGTGTTACAAATAAGGTAGATTCCTATTTAACTTGGATGAATACATCCACCTGGATACATTCAAATAGAGGATTTTAAAATTAATAAATACAAAAATTATGATATTAATTTGTGACAAAGCTACATTAACGAATATTCATCAAGACTAATTTATGATATCGACTGAAGGTGCTTAATGGAATTTCAATATCAAATTTGAATTGTTAAAACTTTGTACGATTCCACACGTCATCAAAACTAAATCAATATTATGTCATATTGCTGTCCCAGATGGCTAAAAGCATTTTTTTTCTCTCACCAAAGCTCATGCGTTACTTTTAAAAAGATATTTATTAATTATCATTATGACTTTGTCAGCAAAATATAATTTTATTGCTATGCTTTTCTCTGTTTATAATGAATTTGTTTTAAGTCAATCTAAAACATTATAATTAATAAAATACAAATTTGATAGTAAACAAACTGCATTACCATCTGTCTGCAAGCTGAAGTCATTATCATCTGATGGATACGAAGTGTCGAAAGGATTTTCTATCTCTTCTGGATTGTTCTCAGGTTCAATTTTTACAGTGACATTATTTTGCATTGGTTGTGCATCATTCTTATGTGGACTTGGCTTTGCTTCTGGGGGATGCATCCTTTGATTGTGTCTCTTGAGATGAAGATTTGAGGTATAGAAACAATTGCATTTACTGCATCCATATTCGGACTCGTCGAGATGGTAACCTACAAATATATTGTTGCTCATAATAATTCATAAGTCATATGCTCAAATAAGCGTTCAAAGATGCATAAAGAGGTAAAATTTGTCACTATTTCAATTGTCACTATAAATTTCCTCACAGCAGAGACAAAAAATAAAAGATTTTTCTTCTTTTGTTTGACTAATGATTTTTTTGTTTTGTTTGGGAAAGCTCAAAGTGAAAACAAAAAATGATATAGGAAAAGTCATATTTCATTTGTGAGACATGAGATTGTTTGGATAGTTCATTGCAGTTATTACGGATGGGCACACCTTCGAGTCATTCTCTTTGTGTTTAGTCACATGAAAAATTCATGATAAGAATTCGATGTTTGCAATAACATATTTTTACACACTCAATCGCATTCAATTGTCTAAACGAGAGAAAGAACTAAGCTTGTATGCATGTGAAGTTTGAAGAAAACTCTGTTAAAGACATATGTTATACCTACCAACATGCCTTAACAAAACTTCGTGTTTTGGAAACTGTTCACGGCAAAGGGGACAGGTGTTAATCTTTTTGTCTATGGCAAATTCTTTGTGTGTTATCTGATGGCATTTTAAGTCAAACTCTTCACTGAATTTTCTGCAATAAAAAAAACATATTTGTAAATCAGGAAAAGTCTATTCAATATTTTTTTATACCGATACAGTTATTCCATTACAATAATATAGCATGCCATCTTATAATAGAATATTTTTCAGGGATGTGAAATAGAGGAAGGTTTGGGGCGTTCTTTAATGCTGCTGGTACCTATTTTGACAAGTCTCTTTTTGGTCAATTAATATATTCAATTGTGGAAAATCATTTTTATCTGTTGAAATGCATGAATTGTTTGGAGTATGGTGTCTAATATCAACTTTCATTATAATTATTATGATGTCTCCTGTCATGGACACTACATATTTTTGAGATTTTTGGCAATCATATTCTAGCCATTTCATTTGTCATTGACATCTAATAATACACTCTCTGAGACTATATGTTAGATTTCGGTGAATTCAAATAGTAACACAATAAAACATACATATTATAGCAACATGTTATTCATCTAAACAATGGTGTCATATGATAATAATCAACTATTTAAAAAAATATGCATTACTTTCTGCAGATATTACACGAGTAATTTTCCATTTCCTCTTTGACAGAATTAGTATGATTTCGTATAACATGGTCAATAAGAACTTTTGTAGAATCGTAAACTTCTTTACAGATGGCGCATTCATAAGTTGGTAGTATGCTTGTCCGATTATTTTTGGTATTCTCATCATTTCTTGGCGACCTGCAAAAAAATATAAAAATAGTTTTGAAAAAGTTTACATTCAACATTATTTTATGATTGTGGAAAGGTTATGAGATAACCATCATATTTAAAATATATTTTCACGCACAGTTACAACAGTTTCTGTAAATAGATTTAAGTAAAAAATGTTGTTGATATAAAAAATTAGTGTGACTTTAGCCCACTGACTACTAAAATCTCAATAGTTGAGATAGCTGATTGAATTGTGTGGATAGTTGGTACTAAAAACTATATGAGTATGTACAGTATAAAAAAATCATGAATGTATTTAAATATAGCTTGATTTTTCCCGATAATTTTTATGAGTTTATTTAAAATTAAAATAATGAATTGTATTGAAAATTATTTTTAATTATTTAATTTTAATTGGTCAGTTCTGTTGCATCCGTGTGATGGAATACCTGAAGATGCCGAAGGGCGAAACCCAGGTCGTTTGTGACAAAACATGTGGAATCGTACAAGATTACAACAATTCAAATTTGATATTGAAATTCCATCAAGCACCTTCAGTCAATATTATAAAAAAAAATTATTTCATCAAAAATTGATAACTTTAAATTTTTTATCTATTCATTTCCAATGTTACCTTTTATGAATTTTTTCTACATTAACCCTTTGCACTCGAATGCCGCCATAGAGGCAGCATTGTAAGTTTATCGTATCACTTGGATGCCGCCGCAGTGGCGGCATGTTTATAAAGTCATTTTTTGTATACTTTTAACATTTTTTATTGGTCGATTTCAACTAGATCACAATAATAGATCATTGGGGAGTCATTTTCTAATAAAAAATCATAGCCAAAGATAGTCGGCTCTCGTAATATCAATAAGTGTTGTCATCGAAATGCATGGTGGATTCCGAGTGCGTACTTCAACTGTTCCTACAGAAGACCGTCTTGCAGATAAATTACATATATTACGTTCAGGGCCTAAGAAGGATTGTGCAGTATGTTCAAATAGAAAAATTTCTGGCGGGAGATCGGAAACACGGCTGTTTTGCGAGACCTGCGTAAATAAGCCAGGATTACATGTTGGCGATTGCTTTGTGAAATACCATAAAACGAAGAATTACAAATAAAATAAAAATATGTATATTATATTCACTATATGTCTATTTCACAGAATAAATTTAAAAAAAAAAATTTTTAAATGTTATACATATTTTTTTTATTAGTTTGATTTATGTAGCAAATGCGATTTTCGCAAAAAAAAACGCGTCGAGTTGCTGGTAGGCACATACGAAAAAGTGCTCGAGTGCAAAAGGTTAAAAGGCAATAAACTCATAATTTGTAATTTTTGTAACATGCATGTATCAGATAAATAAATGAACCATTACATTTATGGTTAGATTATAGAATGTGTATGAATTGCTGGATTTATGATTTCCCTAATTCCTATTAATGGTAAATTGGTATTTATCAAACTTAGGTCAATTTTCGAGAAGAAAAAGAGTAGCGTACAGTAATTTATATTTTCCCACACATGGATTAAATCTTCTAGAGTGATATGTAGTGGTGCACTGGTAAACTAACCTGATATCGTCAGCATTTGTAAGAGGGATTTCATATTTTAGGAAATCACTTAGATCCTCGAATGCACATAATTCTTCTTTAATATCCAGAACGGAAGATGGCACATTGAGAGTATTAGTAATATAATTACGTAATTTGGCGTCAGAAAGCTCGCATTTGTACTTGAAGCTGACAGCAAGCTGAGCTTGTTTAATACATGGATTACATATCTGTGTCGGCAATCCATCGTCCTTAATAACCTACAATTGAAAGTGTTTACAAATGACTAAGAGTCGATGATTTTGAGGATTAATTGAAAGAGTCCATAGGTAGTTAATTGTTTGACATAACAAAAATAACCTCGGTAGTGGACGCTTACCTTGACATCAGAGCATGTCATCACTATTTGTGATATCTTTCGACGAGTATCGAATAGATCCATCATTTCTGAGCATTCTGTCAGACATACTCGACAGATACGATCTAAATTATATTTTATTTTAGGTTCCATTATTAATTGAACTACTAAAACAACATGTCAAAATTGAAGAAGCATCGCTGGAATGTTTTCATATTCCTAAAAAAGTAGCCATAACAAATAAGAAAAACAATATTTTTCAATTTCTCCGATGATTACTTAGATTTGCCTAAAATTTATTGGATTAACTTCGAGCCTCTATAAAATATTGAATGCATTCCAACTTTTGGCAACTATTATGTGAATTTTAAAGATTTTTTTTCACAAGCATTACAGAGAGTGGTTGTTTTTTTTGAATACATGATTTTAAGAACTAAATTGTCAACATACAAATGTATTTTTGTGAAATTTTAAAAGATATTTATAAACACTGAAAATTGAAATATTTTTAGTTTGTAGCACAGTTTTATTGAAACTTGATACTTCAACAATTTCTTTTTTTCAATTTATACAATATACACGAATAAATAAAACATATCACAAATATTTAGTTTCTTTATGTGTATTCAATCATTTGAATTATAATAAATATTAAACAAAAAAACATTTAAAATTCATTAAGCTATAGATAAGAGAAATTTGTAGCAGAAAAAACAAGCAGTATTATTTTAAATACAGTTAAATTTAAAAATAGTTCGTTTATTAAATTTTATTTATTTTGGCTTGTGAAATTTTATAGAGCTTATTTGTGCTATTAGTGAGAAAGATTCGGAGTACTGTCTATGGTAATTATATCTGTCACTGTCAAATTTTCAGTGAGCTCAATAAAAATTAAGACCATGGAAAATCCACTGCAAGACTTGCCTAACCATTCGGTTACCCAAGAAACTCCCGAGTTCAAAATGCAAATAAAGTTACCCAAAAAGGTGACTCATTTCAGCGATGGGGTCATCGAGGAATTCAGCGAAGATGAAGTTGATGAAGCAAAACCAATTCAAACTACCATCGTTGATACGGTAATGCTCACCAGATTTCACACATATCTTATTCATTTAATAGCATTGATCGGCCGAAATCTGTTTGTTAAATTGTTATTATTGCTGTTTTACTTAAATAAAATGACCAATGGCGTAGTATAATGTTGATTGTTGAGGTAACATCTAGATTTCTTTCGAACTTACCTCGGTAAAGATGTCTTTGAACACGCTTCTATTTTTCCTGAAAAATTACTTTGTGTTTCTCAAAATAGTCCCATTCTCTAGGATATTTGATTGAGAGACATTAAAAAAAATCTGTTATTTTATGGCTTATCCTGAACTCTTAATGTATATAAAAAAACCCTGTGATAAGAAGATCAATTTAACACTCAAGCTGCAATCTTTATCGATATATAAATACATTGGTTTTATAAGAATATTGTCATATTAGAGTGTTTGTACAGCGGTAAGGCTCAAAATAATATTCTCATGCATTTAGTCATAGCATAGTATATAGAGATAAATAAAAATACCAGTTACATATATTTCCCAATATAGTAAAAGTTATGATGATTTTTAAGTCCATGCAATTTTATCAATGTCGCTCGAATCAGTGTGCGCGTACTTTGAGTATTTATCCACCGTGAATAAATACTGATTTAATTATAATAACATTCAAATATAAAAAAAATATTCCTATATCCATAACAAACTAATTGACTACGTTATGGAGTGTGTTTATAAGCATCAATCACCATTAAAATTTAACTGGGAAATTTGCAACATTGAGTAGAGATGAATATTGATTTAAATGAGTGGGTTTTGTAAAAAAAAATCAGTTGATGTATTGTTGAAAGAATTAAATTATTCAGTTTGTTGACTGATTAAATTAATTGTGTGTAAAAGATTTCTAGACTTCAGGTCAGATTAGAAGAATTAGCACTAAGCAATTTAGATTAACTACCAAAGAATACAAACTGTTCATAAAAATTTGATGACTTTGTTATTTGAATGGTTGACATGTTTTTTTTATCTCTTTTATAAGTATCTTCACAATTTATTTATTCATAACATAGACTTTGGTTCAAATTCTCGAGTTGAATGACAAAATCAACTGTGGGATACTTTCTTGTAAATTTTCAGCAATCTATGACCTGGGGTCCTTGGCTTGTGCATTATGCTTCAGTTGGAGGCGGCAAAGCACTTAGCTACTGTGATTACCTTGGTGAAGGTTTGGCAGATATTCTTGGAATAACCACTCCCAAATACCAGCTGGAGCTCAGCGAGCATGAAAGGTTGCAAGCAGAGAAAGCGGAAGCCGATAAAGAGGCAGCTGGATGGATAACAGCTGCTCCTAACGGGCAATATCCTCTGATAACTTCACAACCACCCCAAAGCTTTGGAACTACACCAGAAAATCCTGTTCCAATTTAATCTCAATATTGTGGTTTGGCTATCATTCCAATATTTTATTTCAAAAAATTACCTATGAAACATAAAGTTTCTCAGTATTCATATTTTTTATATACAGTGCACTCTCGATTATCCGGGCTAATGCTGGGGAGGATGGTCACGGATAATTGAAAAACACGGATAATCCGAATCATCAATTTTTATTTTATTTTCGAATATAATATCATATATACAATACAATTTTTTAACACATTAATTATGTATTCAATATTTATCAAGAAAACACAAAAAAATACTTAAAAATATAATATTTTATCATAATAACAGACATTGTCCCGAGAGCTGACAAATATAGGCAATAAATATCGAAATTAACAAATTTTCTGCGGGCACTCGCGCTGGTTTATGCACTTCACCGGAAATGCAAATAGAAACGCATGTGGAGTACAGAGGATTTCAATTCTCGACTCATTCCAGTCCCATAAATTATGATGTTTATTGCGGTATATGCGAACATTCATACATTCAAAACACACAAATGGTTAAGAAAAAACACATTGCTAAATTCATCCTTTTTTTCAAACAATGCGCATATTCAAGATCGCAATTCATTAATGCGTCTCATAATTGTTATAGAAAAAAATCAATCAGATTTTATTTGAATTAAAAAATATTTATTTTCAGGCACGAATAATCCGCAAACCGGATAATCGAGAGTACACTGTAAATCAAAATTTGCGCCAAAAACTTACTAACCAATATCATAATATTTCATCTCTTAATCTGGCTACATTTCTTAATTTAACTTTTAATATAAATAATCTTTAATATTGCTTGTTGTCTTATATTATTGCATAAATTATTACATTATCTCATGCAATGTAACTTTTGATTTCCTTATGAAGTGTTATTCATATATTTACGTTACAAGTCAAATCATGAAATCCTTTACTGTTTTCTCACTTTCATTGGATTAAAATCAGGCTTAAGCTCACAGACAATACAGTAAAATTACCAATGAATTTTAACTGTTAACCTTTAAACGCTTGCGCGCCGTGCGCAAAAAAAGTATCACACTGCCCAGGCATTTTTTCGCGAAATATACGCGGTCACCCGCAACCGTTTAAAATTTTTTTTATATAACTAGTCATCCTATTTGAGTAAAATAAAAAGCATCATCAAAATAAAAGATTGTTTATAATTTATATTTATATTTAAATTTTAAAACATTTGTCTATGCATAGACCTACTTTACATTTTCCGCATTTATATATATTGTAGATCTTACGATTTTATTACTTTTTGAACATACGCGACACCTGTGTTTGCTCTTATGTTTTTCCGGCCAATGTTCCGATTGTTTTACCTCCAATCGCACAATAGATTCTTTCATCGACTATGGTGTATTCGACTTTTTGGTTCCACATAGTTCTATCATTTCGCGTATTAACAGCAAACGGAATCTTCTGTGGTCTTCAGAATTCCCAAGGGATTTTGAAATTATGTAGCTTTTCAGAATGGCCACATTTAAAAAATGGAAAAATAGTTTTTTCATCCACTTCCACGAACACCTAGCAATCGTGTAACTGTTAGCCATTCTGTCAGCTTTGTCTACATTCCCCATGTTTATGTAATCTTTCATTACTTCGGGACGGATCGGTTTATCACTTTCATCAAGAAAATTTCCGTCTGCTGTTGGGGGATGAATATTTGGAAGTACATATACTTCCCGTTTCCCGTCTTTCCAACATGTCACTGTCAAGTCTTGTTTTGTCTTTGTCTGTATGTTTTAATTTGAGTGTCCGTTTGTCAAAATGCCTGGGTAAACCTTTTCTATTCATTCGTAAAGTTCCGCAACAGAAAATACTTAAATTTTTCAAGTCGTCGAACAACGCAGGAGAGGAGAAGAAATTATCCATATATAACTTATGGCAAACTCCTTCTATTCTCCTACACAAGTTTTTAACTGTTACGTGTGTTGCGGTCTTGTCTGTGGTTGCTTTTTTCCTGTCTTGTCCCAAGTAAATTGTCATGTCATGTGTAACCGTTCGAATCGCAAAATTGGTAGATTTTGATGCCGCATCGTTTACGTTTCGACGGTATAAATTGTCGAAAAATTACCTTACCTTTAAATAAAACCATGACTTCGTCAATTGATATATGTTCTGTCGGTCTGTAATAAGTTGAAAAACTGGAATTTAACATTTCAAAAATAGGTTGGAATTTCCAAAGTCGGTCAAAATTTATATCATTTTTGTCAGGTTGAGTCGAGTTGTCATTTAAATGTAAAAATCGGAGTATGTGTAAAAATCTACTTCGATTCATTACATCGCTATAGAATGGAGTGTAAAATTGATGCAATGTAGACCAATAGTCTCTCAGTGTATCGCGTACGTCAATTATGATTGCTAAAAATGCAATCATTTCGTTTTTGCTTATATCCGAAGCAGGGGAAGGTCCTCCATCCGGATATTTTTTTAAAATAAAATTGCTTGTAATAATTATTTGTTTCTATTACTAACAAATCAATGATGCCCGTAAAAAATAAAGAAAAAACCTTGAAAGGAGTCCAATTTTCAGGTGTGATGTCAGGAGCAGACGAAGCATAAAATCCACTTATATTTCCAGTGAAAGGTGGTGATGGTTGGGATGTATTTATAAACGACCTCCGTGTGGTTGTCCTCCATGTATCTTCATCAGAGCTCGCGTCTTCTTCTTCGCTTGCTTCTGATTCAGAGATAATTTCTGCGTCAGAATCGCTATCCATATAAATTTCTTCAACGTTATCCGTTATTGTATTTATCTCTAATTAGGGTTATACAAAAAAAACAATATTTAAAAAAAGCAGTAAAAAAAAATATAATAATAACTATTATTTTGTATCTACTTACAATAAAATTTAAATAATTCCAAGAACAGCAATGTCCAGCTACAACTATCCAGTTCAGAAGATGACGAAAGAGTGACAGTTTGCACAAGGATCTGTATATAATACATATTTCAAACGGACCGTAACATCTGTACAAGACAATTGTCCAATTTTGTTTCAAACCAGCACCAATCTTGCACGCTTTCTAATTGTTTAGGTAAAAAATAAATGAACCGAGTATATCGACAAAAGAATTGGACGAATAACCCCAAAGCAGTGTTTCCTAAATTTTTTAGTGAGCCCTTATATTATTCGCAAAATATATTAATTATTTATTTTTTAAAACAAAAAAAATTGCCATGGAAAATTCAAATAGTTATCAAATATCGCAAAAAATATTTTAAATTGTTAGAGGCTCTCTCGAACCTCCAGAAATTGCTTCCCGCAGGTTGGGAACCACTGCGCCAAAGGATAAATTTCTGGAAAAAAATCCCCATTGAAATATATTTTGTCATGTCAATAAAACTGATTTATTACGGTTCGCCTAAAGTTATAAAATGAACATATGTCTTAAGCATCGACCTTGTAACGCAGATGTTTGTATTACTCGTATGACAAAAATATTAATTGAAACCGAAAATAAAATTATGGATCGGTATCTCAAAGACATTGTTTATGTAAGATAATATTCATATATTGTATAATATTATAATAAATCCGTGTAATTCGATAGCGAAATGAATGGTCCCATACGGGACCATTGTGCATTTAAACGTTAATCAAATCAATGACAATATTCAACTGTTCAACATTTTCCAAATACTTAATCCAAAATGACTATTGCCTTTTTTTATAAATAATTATATAGCCTGTGATAGTAAATAAGTCTTTTTGGACATCATTTTTAATTATCCAATGAAGACGTTAACTACTGCATTTGCAAGCAACGTTTCTCTACTAACACCATCTTGGAGCTATGTGTGATAACTTTTCTAAAAAATTACATGTGGTGTAGAAGGAATAGATTTATTGAGTTGTAATCTCTTATCTTTCTGAAATATCTTCAATTTGTTTAATAGAAAAAAATCAATTCTCCTGGGAATCTAAACCTAAAAACTTTGTAAGCATGAAAAATAAAAACAGAGGTTCTGAGCATTGAGGCGCAACAAAGCCGCATCAGTTTGAATTTTAAATATCTTGGTGTCTAATAATTATGTTTATAAAATTTATTAACTATAAATTAGTGACCAATATTTTGGTTAAGCCGCTCACAGGAAATGCAATTTGATATAATATAATAACAATGCCATCAAAACATAATTCATCGATTGATATTATATTGTGTGGCCACATAACAAAATATAGCTTCCAAGGTTTATTGTTTTTTGCCAACATTAAGATTTAATTCTTGAGAATCGCGTGTATGATAAATACACTTTTTTCTTAATGATTGAATTGGCGTTTACTTGGTAGAACTCCATTATAATACTGTGAATAAATAGCAATGTATTTTAGTTTAACAAAATTTATAAGAAACATAGTTGATAGCAATTTCAGCTAACGCCTTCATCAAAACTTTCTTCTTCATAATTAATATTTAATATCCACATTGAGCGAAATAATCGGCAGCAAGTTGCTCTTAATTTACTAATTTCCCTCTAACTAAAGTCTTGTGCATAATTAAAGCTACATAAACTTTTAAAAAAGGTATCATATGTTGCGCAGTGCACTTTCTGTGTGTGTGAGGTATCTTACTTAATTTTTTATATATGTCAAAAAATGTCCAAATGTACTTTATACATGCACATTCTCCAATTGGAGTTGAAAAATATAAATAAGTCATAATAAAGGAAGTAATTTGATTATAATATATTGTGAGCCTTATTGTCTATTCTAATTATTGTAAAACAGTTTTTTAGAATTTTTAAATGGCAAGTATTGTGTCTACTTGTCATGATGTATATGTGAGAATGCCTTAACTTTTATTTTAGTGATGATAATATTAATGCAAACGATATTGCACTGTAAAATAATTATTTGAATTTGCAAATCTCATTCACATTCAAAATGATTTATTTAAGATATTCATTGTAAATGGAAACAATGTGATAGTTATTTATTTCTACTTTTAGTTACTTTAAAATATAAAAATTGTCCACTTTTCTGACATCTGCTTTATTTTTTTTTTGCTGTGGTAATCAGAGTTGAAATGTTTGCAATGCATTTGAAATGATACTTCCTTAATTTATAAATGGTCACACCGAATCAGTATGTCAATGTAAAGTATGAATTGATTAAAGTATTTTATAAAAAAATTACTGTAGACATCTTAAATAATGCATATTTTTAATTATAAATATGAATTGATAGAATTTTTGATTTTATTGTAAAACCAAGAAATAACCACCTGCAAATTGTGATAAAATGCCAATATGCCAAATTGTATACAAATGGCTATTATATTTAATAACATTAATTTATAGACTGCTTTCTACAATTTTTCAATCAGAAGCCAATTACTGATGGTTAGAATTTGTATTGGATGTTTGTCGTAAACAGTGTCTTTTCTGGAACTGTTCACGGTTTTATTTACATAAAAGTATGAATTTCTTTTGGAAATTTTCATGCATCATAGTAAAAAAATATTTGGAAACAAATAAAATGCTTGTCATGAAACAAATAACTACCACAATCAGCTGAAAAATAGATATTTTTGTTTTCACTCTATGTTTTTAGATTTTATTGTTATCGGTCGGTTTTGTTTGTAAAAATTCTTTAATGGTAATATGGATTGTTATGTCCATTGAATTTTTGCGTGGAAGAATTAAATGACCATATTTGACATGACACTGTTTATTATTTTTTAATTTTGTGTATATTTTTAAAAATAAATGTCTTGTATCAGCTAATTCCTGTTCATTTTTACACCTATCATTAATTAAATATCCGAATAAAAAAAAAATTTAAATCCAAAAAAAAATACATACAACATTTTGGAATTTTTTAACACATTAATAATCATCTTGAGGAGAAGAGCCATCACGCACACCTGTGTCCAATATCTCAAATTTAAATTGATCCCAGACCATCGTGATGAGGTAAAGCTGTATTGCTCCACCACAAATGCAGACAATATTACTTTTATCATTTTTCTTCTAGCGCAGGGCTGCCATAAACATGACGATTTGGTAGCTATTTTTTAACTTTCAATTCTGTCAGTTATAACATTTTGAAATATTCCTGTTGTCTTTTGATTTAATTATACAAATTTCAGTTTGAATGCTCGAAATATTAATATACCATTGTGTGCTATAGGACATAAAATGCTTCTAAAAACTGGCGTATTTATATATTCTCTCTTTGTATAAAGCGATGAATTCAAATAATCAACGTTTTAATCCTGATTTTCGAACCAGTCAATTCCTCACTGCCCTTAATCATTTCGCTGCCAAGCTCCGGTAAATAGATAGTCCTATGTTTAATTGCAGCAGTGTAATTCATAATGCTGACCACATTCTTTGTGAATATCTAGACACGATCCATGAACGAAAAAATCCCCTCAAAAAGGTACAACTATAAGTTGATTATTTACTTACTCAGTTGCATTGAAAACCAATGGAATGTAAAGGTGTTTTTAATTTAACTTTTTGCACATTACAGTGTGTGCGATTTTTAAAGATCTTTTCGATGAATTCGACAGTAACATTGACAAATTTAATTCTAGTATAAATTAAGATTGATAATTTTTTTATTTCGTACGGTGTGTCACATATAATATGTTACATACCAAGTGGAATGACAAAAATATCAATTTGAATTTTACTTTTAGTGTACTTAGAGTGTTTAGTAGACTTTCATCATGAATTTGGCAGGCCTTTAAAATTATCCGAAATTAATGCGAAGACGCGAAAAGTTTTATTGGTGGAGAAAACTAATATTTTTGAAACACAGATGACTTATTCAACCCAGTGTTCTTTATTGGTCTCTTGGTTAATTTTTGCACCCAAGATTTTCGCTATGTTTAGCTAAAAGTAGAGAGATCAAAAACATTTTTTAAGACTTTACAAAATGGAGAACTTAGTTCTGGGCTTCAAATATGTTAACAAGGTACTCGCGTAATTTCAGAAGTTATTCGCGGTATTTCGGGGAAGGTGCGGATTTTTTTATCACTCATACAAATTTCTAAAGCAATAAAATAACATTTGATATAATTATAATATGTAATAGTACACATCGTTTACAAAAAATAATTATATTTCATGTTTATAATATTTTTTATGTGTGTTTATCTTTCGTTATTATTTATTTTTCATTTATGTATATTCTGATGTTTATAATGCGGTAACAGTGAAATTTTCCGTAGGAATACTAATACATAGTATCGGCGCTGTTAGGCCGTAGTTGAAAAAAAGCTAGTTTTTTTAATGAATCCGAAATAATTATATTTTGAGTTACATTTTAAATGGCAACAGAGTCTTTTGTTTTATATTAGAATAATTTATTTCATCAATACTTTCATAATAAATTAAAAAAATCTTTAGGATTTAAACTCAGGTTCTGATTCAATTACATATAGGTATTTTTTTAAATTTAACAAGAGACTGGTCGGCCGTATTCAAATTTGTGTAATATGAAGCCTTCAGTTCACCTCTTTAAATACTCCATTTCGGGAATGGACTTGGTAAAAAAGCGTAGCTAAATTACTATTTTTTATTTATTCTGTATCTGCGGTTCAGTGATATAAAGGATGCTTGCATAGTTTTAAAATTCAGAAGGGTATACAGCCTCCATTTACTATCCCAAATGACGTCCCTGAGTTTATCGGGAAGTGAGGGTATAAGCAATAATTTCGGAAAATATGCCTAAACATTACTAGGCGAGTTTAGAACTTTCGAAACTGATGATGACGTCTAAATGGTAATTTCTTATTTAATTGCCGGTCCGCGAGCGCTCTCAGTCGCCAGGTGTCACAAACTGCCGGCACGGGGGCGTACGTTCACATACGTGAAGGGTTAGCAGATACGGGCAATTTAATATAATTTCCATGACTGGCGCTCAACGTGGGGAGGCTTTCGGGACCACAACCTCCCCTGGTTACCTACTCCCCGCCTCACGTGCTTCCCCCGCTGAACGCGCCGAGTTCCTTTGATCCCCACTCACGATTGTGAGGCTTGCTTTAGATAAAACCGGTGGCGGAGTCAGAATTTCGAAGGACTTTACAGAAAATTCTTTTTTTCCAATATTTTTTTTTCTTTTTTTTAATATTCTCGAATCTTTCAAATCACCTGTGCAATATGTCTAAAACTATTGACGTTGGATTACTCAAAAATATTTTTAAAAACAGTACATATTTAAAACTGCATGACTTCCTTATTTCATATAATGATTATGACCAATTTCACTCACCACCACAAATATAATGTTGACCAAGCAATTGAGTTTCAGAAATCAAGACGAAACGTTTGGCACTTAAGTCAATGTTTCCATACCGGTTGAACTGCGAAAGAAATTTCAGTCAGTCCCAAAAACAATTGTGAATTTTGAAAATAGCAATGATATACAATCAAATATTTGAACCGTACATAAGCACGTATTTTTGTGCCACTCAGTATTGCATTCGCTACCCTACCAACAGAAGCTTCAATACAAAAAAAGCTCATAAGACTCTAGTTAGAACTTGTGCGCTATTATATTTACTAATTATACTCAAATGCAACCTTTCAATTTGATCTTAAAGCTTAATTGTATTCATTAATAAAACACCTAATATGCCTATATTATTGTACATTTCGAAGTAAGATTTTTTTGAATGCAGTCATATTAGTGGCCTATCATACATGAAACTTGATCGTCATTAATTGGACAATTTGTCGCAGCCAAATTGAATCTGATAAGAATCCATTCTATTTCATCCAACTATATATGTTAAAATTCTGAAATGTATTTTTTTTCTATAATTGTCTCGAGTCTAGACCATAGTTTCTCAACCAGTGATCCGTGGAGATTTTTGGGTGAGCCGAAACAATCGTATTTTATATTGTACTTTATGGATTTTAAAATTTACATTTTTTTGTAACTGTCTGCTTTAATATACTTAAATATTGTTATATCAGTATAAGTTGTTGGAAAATTAATTGTTTTGAATAAAAAATTAGTAATATAAATATTTATTATTTTAATGCAATATTGTCCGTAAAAATTTTTATGGATTTTTTGGTGGTCCGTGGATGTAAAAAGGTTAAGGGACTATGGTCTAGACTGCTGCAAATAAGCGAATAAGATCACAATACCGATAACTTGTGTTTTAAAATAAGACACACACATACACGTATATGTATGTACATATATATCTTCTTAATTTTCCTTAAATAATATATTTCATAATACGTTTCACGAAAATATTGTTTAATTGAAAAAAAGTTCAACTGGGAAATATTGTTGTTAAACGATCTTTATTTTCATAAAAGTAGCACAAATAAAGTTTATGAGAGAACATAATGAAAGTGTTTGATTCAGTATTGAATAAATATTTCGGAAGCCCTATTTTTAGAAGAAAACTGCAGCATTGCAAAACTTAATAAAACATAAAAAATAAATTCGCTATTTATAATAGCATCAATTAAAAATCGTAAAACTCTCATTATGAATGTGCTAAATATCTGAGTCATATGGTGTACACGTTAATTGAACTTTTTCATCTCGAGTCAAATTATTAAACGATTTAAGATACCTTCTAAGTAAATACTTTGAGGTATTTATTTCTTTAACGGCTAAAATTAATCATTCTTACTCATAAAAATTGTCATAAACGAATAATGATTATTAATGACGATGAAGAATTGGCGAAGAAATAAAAATGTCGATATTTTATTCAGTATTTTTTTTTAATTTTAAATATTATTCTGTATTACATACAAAAAAATACTATGTTGTAGCAATGTACGATGTTGGCAAATATCGAAGACAAAATTTTATTAAAAATATGACAAAACCTATCATTCCTTTGGACATGAGTGTTTGCTCAATAATGTTTTGAATACACAATACACCCCTTTATCGCCAAAACCCCAAAACAGTGAAGGGAGGATAGAGAAATCGTACAACTACCCTCAGTTTACAAGAGCACATGTATATGCATACAAATATAACCCGCTCCCATTTACCTGCCAATTTACGCGCCAAAACGACGCAAGCGACAATACTCCTCAGACGTAGAACGGCCCATGTCCCAAACAAGGGAAGACTTTTAGGGTTGTTTTGTTTGCGAGATTGGATCGACGCTTGTTGCGTTAAAGGATGAGAGGACTGGGTCCGTAGATATATTGTGTGGCGGGCTAGGCGCCCGGCCGCGTCGCTGGATCTACAGGGAGTTTACGAACCCCCAATTTAATTAGTCGTCCCAAACCAATTAGTTATATTTAAGTTTTTTTTGTTTTTTGATATACAAGCATCAATAGATGTTCTAGTTGGCCGGTACTGATAACACCAAGATAACAGGATATCAGCGTGTCGAGCTTTTAATCTGTTTTACTACTTAAAAGGCAAAAGTTAAAGCATAACTCTTGAAATTCGACTTTAAGATCACAATCAGCTGATTAAAGACTCATTCATTGAAAGGAAACCACAAGAATATCTGGATATTGATTCATTTATATACAAAAAAACCATGGAATTAATATACACATGATGCTTAAGAAATAATTTGAGTTTTACAATGTTGTCATAATAACGCAAATTATTCTGAAATGGAATTGTTGTCGACTGTTATTATACCAACCAAAAATTATTTCAACAAAAGAGTTCCAGGAGGAAAAAAGAGACCACATACTTTTATGAAACTTGTGAGAGTAAACCAAGCCTTCGCTCAGAGGAATGTTTTAAAAAAATACCACACTTTCAAATGTTTTAAATAGTAAATATTATTTTTAAAATATCGTATTTTGAAATGTTTTTTTTTTATTTGATAGATTAAAGCTTAGCAATAATGAAATAATTATAAAATATGTTTTTAATTAATTATAGCTTGTATATCGTCTATTTGATTCAATGACGTTCGAATATTGTGAAAATCTTAAAATTAATTAAGGAGTAGGTACAACGCTTTTTTATTTTTTTACGGAGTTTAAAGGGTTAAGTATTACAATATAACATTTTAAGCAGTAAGAATAAAGCCGATAATCGCCAATCAATAAATAATTGTCGTATGATTTTTTTTGTCTTTAACATAAAAGGTAATTGCGCGTGCGCACGGTGCATGCAAAATGAAACCGAGAGAGTGATTGAACAGAATTTCTTAAACAACTAGTCGTTCTTCTCATTGTTTCGTGTCCAATATACTAAGAGTAAATTTAAAAAAAATCCTAGCCATAAATAAATAAAGAAATTTCTCTGTACCGCAGAGATTCAAAACTATTTTGCGGAATTGATCGATTGCGTTACTTTGACACGACAATTTATCATCTAAAAGTTTATATAAAAATGAATTTCTACAAAACTATCGCCAAAGACATCGAGAATGTGAGTAATACGTATAAAATATTTATTTTGAATTCATCTGTTTCCAAAGTGGGCATAGTGCTTTCTAATCGAGGTATCTCTACAAAAGCTTTTCTAAGAAAACAATTTGTCGTTACTCAGTTCGGTAACCTCCCTTGTTCGAAGAGGGTAGGTTTATAAGAATATGGCTAGGGTAAGACTAATGGTTAGATAAACTGTGACCAGTTTTAAGAATCGGATCAGTGGGAAGTATTTTGGATATTACAAACATACATGTTTTTGAACAGCAAATCCGTGTATTGATTTAAATTTTAATTAATAAAACATTTACATATTACAATATAATTCTAATCGTTGAGATTTATAAATGGAATAAACAAAAATGTTTATTGTGTTACGGACTAAACAAACAAACAATAGTATAATATATATGCTTATATATAATAGTTTAAAAATGATATTATTTTTTATACATCATAGTGTGCATGGCATCTATCTCATTGTGAGCGTTTTGTTTTTCTCGACGCTTGAAATGTGATCATGTGTGAAAAGGGTTAGAGCGTTTGTTACCTTCGTGCCGTATGGAAGAGAGGCACATACATTCAAAGGCTCATAGGGGTGTCCGCCGCAGATCAATATGCATGTCGTAGTGTGAGGGTGGCTGGTGTACTCTAAAGGGCTATGATTGGCCAGCGGGCCGGGGGTGGGGGCGTGGTCTCTGATGTCCTGGCCTCGCCTGTATCCCATAGTTTGTAGTGGGTGAGTAACATCACGTCACAACGGGACACACATCATCCCCTATGAATGCGAGCCTTCACAACTCTGATTGGGGTGCGGATAATTTGGCCGCTGAAAAACTGGTCAAAGATATCGGTTTTCGACGGCCTCTATGAAACTTTCCAAGATTGTTCAAAAATTCTTTGACTTTGATTGTCAAGTTATTTGCTTTACTTAAAAAGCAATATCATTCACTATTTTATAGAGTAAACATTTATCAAAATTTTGATTGTCCTTTCTCATGGGCATTCGTTTTGATTAGTGTCATGATTAATTCACTTAAAAATTGAAATTGACAACTCTTGTTTAATTGTCTATGATATTTACAAATGGAAACCCTAACGTCAATTTATCAGACTGTCAAATCAATGTTGCTAGTTCAAGTTTTGGCAATGAATAAATTGATAATAAATGTTAATTTTTCAGTTGAAATAAAATAAATATTGGACATGGGCGTTTCTAATGTATTTTTTATTTGAGTTGATCTCGAGTTACTAAGTTTTATTATTTTTGAGCTTACACTATATGATGTAATTTGAATAAGAGATTTTAGAGTAATATCAAATATTTTGATATCCATATTTACTTAAACATGTGTTATATTATAGTGTTTAATACCTATAAAATTTATTTGTATTATTATTTAGTAAAGTATCAAAATTCCTATAAGAATTTAAAGCGTTAGTATGCTTATCATAAAAAATTCACGTTAGGCAAAAACAAACAATTTTGATTTATTATTTTTAAAATCCAGAAAATATGGATGAAAGGATGAATTATTGAATACTAGAAACTGGAATTATTTTGAATTAAATAAACCAAAATCAATTGAACACAAAAATACGATAAAATTATCGCGAATGTATTTAATATGCACCTTATTTTTCCTTCTATTGTATTATAAGGTTCCCCGAATAAATTTCGCGAATACTTGGAATGGCAGAAAACAACGTATGATATAAGATATTTTTTTGCTATATTTCTAAGTTTCTGTGGTCTGAATACATTTTCCGTGACAGCTAAATCGATTGAAATCAAGTACACGTGTTTATGAAAATCTAATTGAATTTATCAGTGACTGATTCAAAACAAAAATTCAAAGGGCAGAAATAATGATTTTTTACATACAATAATTACAATTGATTTTGATACATTCCTCAGAAAACTTTGTATCAAAATCAATTGTAATTATTTTCCTTTCATTTGCTGCTATATATTTATACAAAATATTATTTTAATTGTATTGTTACTTTTAATATTTTTTGTTGTAGAGTATTTAGAATAAACAGTAATATTGTAATTAGCCAGTTAACCGTTACTTGTAATAACAACAAGCTATAAAGAAAATGAATATATCGGCAATTTTTGGAAACATAAAATTTGCAGAATTCCGCATATCCTCTAAAGTTTTTTTGCTCCTCATATATGCGAATTAGATAAATTTTATAAATACAGCCGACAAGTAATTTTTTATTACGAAATAAATACTGGTAATAAAAAGTATAAATTGTATTATATAACGACTAGTGTTTCTCAAAATAAAATTGATGTGGTGTGCAGCTTAGTGTTTACTTTATTTCGATGGAATAAAATTCAACTCGTAAACCGGAGTAAAGCGGCTGGTTGTTCACGGTGTGTTCATCTTTACGATTCGGTTCATAGGTGAATAAAAACGAAACATGTATTTTACTATGCATGGATAGTTCGGGCGTTGAGACAATGTTCGAAATGTCACGAGATATGTAATAATATTCTGTTATTTGTGCCTGTTTGCTCAAGTGAAATATTCTCTTCAGTCGTAATTTTAAGACTATGGTTTATACTGTCTTACCGAAAACAAAAAATTCAAAAACTGGAAATGATGGCAACACCAAAGCATGATATTAATTTTATCTGTTTTTCTTTTCCAGTGTGCCATACTTTGAGGCTATACATATTATATTAAGTAACGGCAATAATTGATTTTTAATAATCAATTTTTTAACACGATATGGCATATTACAATATATTCAAATTTATTTTGTTAGTAGATAAAAAGTTACTATCTAGTATTTCTGGCAAATTTCGAAACATATTTCCTAATCATAAATTAAGTTATAGAGTAAAGATTTTTTTTCCAACTCCCAATAAAAAGAATATACAAAAACAAAGAGTCGAATAAAATGATCAGAACCGAAATTTGGCTCCTCGTGAGCATCTTCAACAAGATGTGTTGATCACAATACAATTGAGAATTTGATAGTTGATACAAGAAAAGCTATAGAATGAAACTATGTATAAAAATAAATCTAATCTTAAATAAAAAAAGGAATGTATATGCTCTACACCAGTGGTTCTCACGTGAATTTTCACTGTGACCGCATTATAACCATCAACGGTTCTGTGGAAATGTCTCGTGACCGCACCAAATACTTATACACAAACAGTTTTGTGAGTCATTTCGAGTAAATAACTCGACTAAATGTTGGATAGGTCAGGAGCATTCAATCAATTTTAAAATAATAATAATTTAAAAAATTCAATTGCATAACACATTTTTTTAAATATCAGTAGTTACTATGAAACTATTGGTGGCCGCAGCAAAACCCTCTGTTGGCTGCACATGAGAATTACTGCTCTACACTGGAAACTGGTATTAATTGAAAAGATAGTTGTTAATTAAAAACAAACGATGATCAGTCAGACGTATAAGTCTCGAGTAAATAGACATTGCAAATTATATTCTTAAATGATTTAATAAATAAATAATTAGAGTTATTCAATCAGCATAAAAAACAATACAAGTAATTATTGAATTTTAATCTATTGGCAACTTAAAAAAAGAATTAAATCATTGTAATATCAATAAACTTTTGTTTTAACAGGAAATATAGCTCGATTGGAAGAGTTTAGTTCCTATGAAAAATAAAAAAAGCAAAATTTTAATTTCTACATATATTTTGTGACATTATAACAGAAAATTCCGTTAGATTCCGGGAAAAGGATGTTAAAAAGATTATTTAATATTTACTGACATTGGCATTTGAAATTTTCTTTAAAAAACTTATCGTAAAAAGAAAAAAAACTATAAATGTAGTATGTACAAATGTCATTTAATATCTAACACAAATTGGATAGACTGTTGATACCAGTGGTGTTATTACCTGAGAATATTTGTCAATTTTACATATTTGCTCAAGAATGTCTATATCGTAAACTCGCATTTCACGAAGACAACCTCGACGAGTTATGCCTTCCGAGTTCTCTGAACTTAATTGCGATTTTCAAATAAACGATGTACTATGAAGCCAAACTCACATGTGTTTCGTATAAAAATTCTTTTTGCATACGGCATCTAAGTTTTACATTAGTACGACAGTTCCTATGCATACAGTATTTAAAGAGCAACGCAATTGAAAATGCACAACCTGAACAAAATATCAATATAGAAATTATATATCGATATGTATTATATCATTTACGATATCGACTGAAGCTGCTTGATAGAATTTCGATATCAAATATGATTTGTTGAAACTTCTTAAATTTCCACATATTTTATATCACTTTTTTCTTTTCGGCGTTTTCAAGCATTTTACCATAATTTTCCATTTCGATATTTTTAAGCATTCCACCATAAGGATGCAATAGAAGTGATACTAAACATGTATAAAATAATTAAGAGATATTTTTTTTAATTTGTCCCTTATATAAAAAATTTAGACTGTCAGTTCGAATGTATTTGTGTAGTTCTATGCTCAAAGGTGTCAGGAGGTGAAATTCAAGTGATAATTTTAATGAAATAGTGTTTTTTTTAATATGTCAGTCGCTTTCTGGCAAACTGATACTTCCTTGGATAAGAACAAATTCAGAATTTTTTTGAAGCAATTTATTGATTGAATTGGCATTCACTCGGTAGAACTCCATTATAACACGGTGAAAAAAAAATAGCAAAGTATTTTAGTTCTACAAAATTATTTTTAAAAAACATAGTTGATAGCTATTTCGGCTCACGCCATCGTCCGTCCGGCCCATCCATCCGGCTCCATCCATCCGGCGTGAGCCGAAATAGCTATCAACTATATTTTTTAAAAACAATTTTGTAGAACTAAAGTACATTGCTATTTTTTTTTTCATCGTGTTTTGAAGCAATTTTTACATTTTTTTTAATAGCCAAGTTTTTTTAATAATAGTCAAAAAATATAAATTAAAAAAAGGGACGAAACAGTAAATTTCATAGCTTTGAAAATATGAGTGAACCTTCCCATACCAGTCTTTCATTGTCGAAATTGTGAGCGGGCATGGGACACTCGCCGGGTCAGGTCGTAGACCCAGGAAGGTCAGCCTGGGGTCAAGCCAGGTACGGAAATGTCCCCCTTTCACTTTAAATACCGGGGGAGTGACCCTAACGACCGCACGCTTGCCATAACAACCCATTTATTTGGCGAAATATTAAATTAAGCGTGAGTTCAGGCTATTTTTTTCACAATTTATAGCTATTGCCGAAATCTATTTTGTAAAAATTCATTTGAAAAGAGGCTTTGTAATTGAATAAAATTTATTATCATACCTTTTCGTGACGATTCTACAATTAAAAAGAGAATTTTCAATATGTCTGAAACAAATATATATTTTGTAATTTGAAATTGAATGTTAATATTATAAAAAAATACGAATTCTGTTTTAAGGAAATAAACAAAAACTCTATCAAAAACTACGTTATAATTTAATTATACCAATTTTTATTTCAAATATTTTTTTTGTATTTTTTACGGAATACATATTTATTTATAAATCATTTCAAAAAGAGCTGCTGTTCAATAAAGTGTTTTTAGGTAATGTATTATAGTATTGCACTGCATTATTGAATATAAAAAGCAAGCTGTTTTTTTTTAAATAGTTACAAGCTAGGCCGTGAAAACAGGAGAGAAGATGTATTGTGTACATTTTCTACGCAGCTATATATAAATAAGCAAATGTTAGTTTAAGCATAGTTCTGACGATGGCGTGAGCCGAAATAGCTAACAACTATATTTTTTTAAAAATAATTTTGTATAACTAAAATACATTGCTATTTTTTTCACCGTGTTATAATGGAGTTCTACCAAGTGAATGCCAATTCAATCAATAAACTAAAAAAGTATTTGACCGTTAAATATTATACTTAGATAAAACTAAAAGTTACATTATGGTTGTTGTTGTATTTAAGTAAAGTTTTATAGCGCGTGCTATTTCAGTTGCTACAAAAACATTTTTTTCCACAGCCCAGAAAACGAGTTTCAAATCGCGAATTTATAATTATGCGCGAAATAAAAAGAGCCCACGAACATCTGCCAGGTTTATTATGATTGTTTTCAAAATGGAAAACGATGGTCAAAAAAGGTAGAACAGCTTGCGAAAAAAGGTTTATCTGCTTCTATTTGGTTCCGGTAGCCCTTGATAATCATTATTATTCTTGACCAGTGATGGCACGAATATAACAATGCATAGTTATTATCAGGCTTACAAAAAACATTATAAAATAAATTTTTACACTTGCAAATAGTGTAAGTGAAAATAAAACGACGAATATGAAATAAATGGCGTTTATTACGCCATTTGTTTCATAATATTTTTTTTACTATGTAAACGGATAAAAGGATTTTTTTATCAGAAAAAGTCATTAAAAAACTTTACATATAAAAAGCTTATACACATCGAAAGTTCAAAAGCTTCTCTGAAGTGAAAAGAAGTCTCTACAAGAAAATTATAAAACAAATTCAACGGGAAAGGGTAGTTTTTTAATTATATTGTAATTAATAATATGCAAAGATGTGAAATATTAGCTAGGACATTAAAATCATTTATTTATGATATCGACTGAAGGTGTTTGATGGAATTTCCTTATCAAATTTGAATTGTTAAAACTTGGTACGATTCCAAATGTCATCAAAACTAAATCAATGTTATGTCATATTGCTGTCCCAGATGAATAAAAGCATTTTTTTATTGATCGAATTGGCATTCACTTGGTAGAACTCCATTACAACACAGTTTTGTAGAGCATTTTTTTTCTCTCACCAAAGCTATGATAGCGCATGATATGTGATTACAGTGAGATGGTTAATTGAATTTGAATTGTTATAACTTTGTACGATTCCACATGTTTTGTTACTAATGACCCAGGATTCACATTTCGGCATCTTCAGGCATTATATCACACAGATGCAACATAACTGGAGATTATTATCAATTATATTTGAATATTATTTTTTTAATCAAATATAACATTTTTAAATCTTTATCTCGGATAATTTCATGTTTTAATTCACTAAACAAGATACATTTTACATTTTGGTGATAATTTGTGTTGTTTTTTTATGTGAAAATAAAAACAACATCAAATTCAAATTCTATGTAAAATTTTTCATCAAAACTATATTTTTTGTAGAAATAAATAATAAATGATTTAATTCTTTGTGGCCCGTCACGAACTCCATTGATGTTTATTTAAATGTAACAGTGCTCATCCCTTATTGTATTATTTCGTTTCATTTATTAAAGTAGAGTCCTGGCGAACACCTTTTTCGTTTGTTAGTTGTCCTTATCAAGATTGTACGTCGGATGGTCGTATTCAACTTTTTTATTTTTATTAAGTCCTTAATAAAAATTTCTCTGTGGCATTAAGCCCTCAGATTTATTATTATGAAGTTAACCATAAAGGAGTACAGGAAACTCACGCAACCAACACCAAATAAATGTTTTCACTTAATCCTAAATTTCTATTTTATTTATGCAAAAACTGTTTGATTATTCTATCATTGATTAGTATCCACGTGAAAAAAGTGTAAAGCATTATAAAACAAATTTTTGAATACAGGAAATCTACGATAGTCCCCAACTTGACAGATATTTAAAACCATAGATAATATAAAATGTCAATTAACATTAACCGTCATAGTTTTTTTATACTAAGATCGTTGCAATATACAAAGCGTCATATTTCTTAACTCCGGTATTACCAGTATAATTAATAAATTGTCCTCAAAGAAAAAATAAAAGACATTCGTGAATTTCGGAGACATAAAATACAGTCGTTTGTTCCGCCATTTTATGCTGCAGACTTTTAAGATGTTAAATATATATTTTATAAATTACTTTACACATTGTTTTGAAGTAAAAACAAACTAGTGCACGAAGAAAAGAAGGCAAGTCAATACAGTTTACTTTTTTGACAAAATAAAATCTTGAGTGACTGGTAAAGAGAAAGAACATATTTCTTTAAATAAACAAGACTACATTGCCAGTATAATAACTGAAGATTTTATGAAATTTTCCATCGAAATGGAAAATAAGTCAAAATCAACCTAACGCTTCTAATTCATGTTAATTTAGTTTAATAATAGACATTTTTCTGAGAGGTGAAACACGTGTCACATGTCAAAATAACTTGTAAAAGATCAAAGTAATGAATAAAAATTATAAGGCGGTAAAAAAATAGCAATGTATTTTAGTTCTACAAAATTATTTTAACAAATATAGTTGGTAGCCATTTCGGCTCACACCATCGTCAAAACTAGTTCTTAGTTAGAATAGTTCTGACGATGGTGTGAGCCGAAATTGCTATCAACTATATTTGTTAAAATAATTTTGTAGAACTAAAATACATTGCTATTTTTTCACCGTATTATAATGTAGTTCTACCAAGTGAATGCCAATTCAATCAATAAAATAAAAATTATACTTAAAAAAATATTTTCATCATAGTTATCACGGAATTTATCGAAATGATAATAGATTATTAAGGGAAGAATTAAAGATATGGTACCTTAATTGTAAAGAAGAAATATAAAGTTTTCGCTCATTTAGCTGTCCTTCGTTAGACTTCAAAACTTTTAGGAACACTGTGTTTTTCAGAGTGGTAAGTATGAAGTGTTTGATGATGCAAATGTGAGCAGATGGCATAATTTAATCTAGAGCTCTATTTGCAAAAAAAGGTTCACTCATTCATTGTATCAAAATAGGTTTTCTTACCTGAATCGTACACCTACCGGCATTAGCAACAAAGCAAATTAAAGCACGGTATGCAAATTCATTCTGATCGATTCAAAAACTTCCCTCCAAAAGTGGGATCGCATTTGCCTAAATGCGAATCCATAAAAAATGGACGCCGTCATATACATTATGATTCATGCTAATTTTTTTCAGGTAAAATGTTTTGGCTGTGTTGTATTTTAACGCATATAGTAAATATATATACTTGCTTTCAAATTATGCAAATACTGCATACCGAAACGTGTACATAAATGGTTATAGAAAAAACAATCACAATTCGACATAGATAGTAGTAACATTTAATAAATTCAATATTATTATTAAACTTACAATAAATAAGTTATTTGATTATTATAAGAAAAATCGTTTCGATATTGAAAAGCGCTAAAAATATTGCGATTTGTTTAAAAAACAAGAAAAAATTAAGCCATCGGTATAAAAATTAGATACAATGTTTTTTGTTTAGTTATCAACTAAAATAAAGTAGTTTTCACAATTCAAAAATTAAAATGAATCTTTGAAATGTAATAATTTTATATAAATAACGTAATTAAATAAAAAATAATTAAAGTAATGATTTGAAATATTTCAAAATTATTTATAAGCTAGACGCCAATTAGAACATAAGCGACGACTTCAAAACTAGTAGAGCTAATTTTCCGTCGGCAGCTGATACAAGAAAACCCTTTGCCGACGGTAAGTTAAAGCTCGGCAACGACTCAAATGCAAAAAGAGATGGACCGAACTTTTCATTATAATTTCCATTAAATTGAAATATTGTATCCTCGATATTCATTTATGCAATTATACTAGAGAGATATAAAATATTTTTTGGAAGTAAAACACATGCATATTAAAGTATTCAATTCACAACAACGAAGCGATCGAACCCACTTGCCCTCACGCATTTTTAGTATGGTAGAAAAACAATATTCAAAACAGCTTTTTTACAAATACCGGGAAGTTTATTTACGTGAAAATGCTATAAATGTATTTTTAATGTATAAATACATGTATTCATAGTTACAGTATACGACCGGTATGATATAATTAACATTTAAGCTCTAATTAATATAGAAAACAAAAGTAGCCCATTACGTTTCACATTAGAAATATAGTAACCTAGAAGAAAGTCTTATTCCGGTTTTGTGAATTATCGAAAAATATTGTAATTTTTGAACTGAAATAATATGGAAACCATTATTAAGCTCTCTATAACTATATAAACCCTGTCAGAGACTATATACAATATGTAACATGGTTATTGGAATTATTAAATACTCTGCGACGTTAATTATTTTTAAGGTATTAACTGTCACATCTCGGCGGAGAGGCATTATAATTAAGTAATAAAACACAATGCTTAGTTACTCACGACGAGCGAAATCGGTCCTGATCTTGATTAAATAAAATTGTAAAAATAATACTGAATCTTGTGTTTATAATTCAAATAATTTATGATGTATAACTTTGATATGATTTGGCATTTAATTGGTAGAAATCCATTATAACACGGTGATAAAATATCAATGATTTACAAAATTTATAAGATATATAGTTGATAGTTATTTCGGCTTACCCCTCATCAGAACTATCTATTATATTATGTTTATTTGAAATGCTTCTATCTTTGGTTCTATTATGTATATGAAAATTCGGTTAATATTATTCTTCATTAGAAAGTGTTTGTATTTGTAAACGCGATTGTTCTTCAAAAAAGCATTCAATTCTAAATGATTTATTGATATTTTTCTATAATATTTAAAACTACTGAAAGAAAAATAATACAATTAAAATATATACAATATATAGTAAAACTAGCAAAGGGGTAATTTTTACGAACCAGTACCTGTTCTGCAACATTATAATTGACTAATTTCACTCAATTGAAAATTGCTTAGGTCATTGGAAAGCGTCCGTCTATTCATGGCGTGAAAGCAATATTTTTTTTGTTAAATATTTAAGTACATATTCAAAACTAGTTTGTATTCCCCAAAACCGGTAAAACGTCTCTAATAACATTCAACTCGTGCTTCGTGTATTTTTTATAGCCGCGAAAAGAATTTTGACAATAAAATACATAGCGTAACATGAAAATTGGCAATGCTTTATGAGTTGTCTAGAAGAGACAATATAAGACAATATTGTCATTGGAATTGACGCAAGGCTTATTAACCAATATAGTAAATTAAGCCATATGGCTACGCTCTATGTCGACGGAAGGAACATTTTAGTAAACAAAAATATTGGATTTAAAATAAAAGCTTAAGAATTTAAGTAAATAAGACAGGTGGTTTGTTGATAAGGGTATGTTAGTAATTCTTGAAAAGATTTGATCATTGAAAATCTGTATTTACTCATATTCTCCTTCTCTCTTGTAAACGAGATAAAAATATAGCTAGTAATAAAAATTGAGGACATATTTATTATATTCAATTATCAAAAATAATCTATAGATATTTAAAAATTATACGTATATTATAGGCATTGAAAATAAGTTTGTTTTATAATAATATCATTTTTGGGTGAAGTTTTTTAAGTGTACATTTCTTACGGATAATTACAATATTCATAAATCTACAGCTATAAAAACATTATCTTTCGCAACTTGCGCAATATAATGCAATATTGCGCGTAACTTTCAGAGCACAATTGGTAAACTTTTCAATTTAAATTAAGAACACACGCCCATATAAGAGAAGGATTGAGCGTTCTTTATGACCATTGGTCAGTTCATAAATCAAACTAGCGCATGCGTCCGCAAATATTGTTTACATGCTCCCTGGCCCTTCGGTTTACACATTGTTGGTCAATATTTAGGGAGCCCTTTCGTATTGATATTTTCCTTTCATTTTTATATATCTGAATTTAGAATACGGTAAATAATGTTTTATTTCTGGAGGTTGGCAACTCGTAAATCATGAAGTTTTTGGTCGGTTGAACATTATTGGCGAGTTGGTTCTTTTATAGAAACAATACTACGGATTATACAGTACACGCATATTGATAGTATGCAAAAGGAATAAAATGTCAGTAAAATATGTATTTATGTTACCTATCGACAAATAATTTATAAATAAATGTTTTATTTATAAGATTACAAAGCTTAATTTATAATTAAAAGTAATTCAAATATACTGTCGGTTTGGCCGATTTCATATGAAGTTAAATGATGTCATATATTTAAGTTCATTTTAAAATGTATTACAAACGATTGTATAAAACCTCAAGCGTGTTTACATTACATAATTAAAAATGGTGTAGTTATTGAAACACATAATTGAAATTATCGGTCGATTGTGCTTGATGGAATTTCAATTTAATCTTGAATCGATAAATGTTTGTTAACTTCCATACAATTTGTCATTGACTTACAAATATTCTTATTTCGACATCGTCAAGAGTTCAAGTACATGGATGTAATTTTGGTCGAATGAGAAAATACCAGGTGGGGTTGATTCGTAGACTAAAAAAAAAATTAAAACGAAACTCGGGTTGTTGGTTATAAAGTGTATGCTGTAATTGCGTTAGCGTGACTGTGTTCATATAATACATACAATATTTTTTTAGTATTTAAAATTTTAACAAACTATAAATCGTTGATATGCTTTCAAATTTATTTGTTTTTTTCAGTGCAATACGATAAAAATAAATTTTAAGAATTATTCTATCTGAACAAATATAGCAATGTATGTGCTTAATTTTAGAATCATTTTTCAAATCAAATTTGTTTATTCGTAAAAATAACTATATCGATATTTTTAGTCTATGAAATCTAATCTGAAAATAACTTTATAGCTATGAAAACGAATACAACCACCATCAACAATAAAAAATACAACTGTTCTTTTTTAAATGGCGTGATAGAATGAGATATTAATTTGATACGAATTAACTCTTTTTACGACAATGCCATAAATCAGCCCCAAGAATAAGAGACCGGTAAACTTATTAAGCTGATTATTCCGTCTCCATAGACATAAAATTTACTCTCGTACTTCCGGATTCGCGTAACGAGTGCCAACTTTTTAAAAACATTTGCAAAAGGATTTAAATTCATAATGTGAAGCGAGAGGGTGCTATGCAAGAAGAAAAAGTGAGTGGTTGATGGGTATATTAGTGTCTGTCTATAGCGAGGTACTTTTTTTAAAATAAGTAGGTATGCAAATTGGTAGAGCTTGTGAAGTGAAAGAATGCAACATATGAATATTTTTTTCTTACATCAATTTCATTTAAACATGTCTTCTAAGTAGCACAGTTTTATTAACATAAAATTTAAAATAACTTATAGACAAGCTAAATATCAAAAGAATCCTTATGCAGAAGTAAATCAAATTGGGTGAATGCATATTTTTTTTATTAAATCATGAATTGTGAAGTTGTGCTTACGATATAATGGCGAATATCGACTTCTTGTAAATTAAGCTAACTCTCTAGTAAGAATGAGTTGTTAGTTATTCGTTCAATCTCGTTTGTTATATAGAGACGGATGGAAGACGCATTAAGGTAGGAAAGGAGTAAGGGTAAACTATTATTTCTTTCTTTGCTCTGTATAAAGATTAAGAAACGAAAATTTGACATGCGTAACTTGGTGGAAAAAAATGGAGTTCTATAAAGTAAATGCTAATTCAATCAATACAACATGCGTCATTTTTTTCGTTCTAATCATAAATCGATTAACATATCAATGTACTGGAATTTCTATTTTGTGTTGAACGCTCATTTAACGGACCAATAAAACAAACACATGTAACTTTACTGTTCAAAAACTATACCGTAAAACAGCAGTCCGTAGAATTTATACGGTAGTTGTAAAATGTTTGATTAATTTTGAATGCGTATTGGATTTTAATTTGTTAATTGCTGCAGCGCCATTTCAGCTGCATCGCTTTGGCTACCGAGCTGTAATGCCACTTTGAAAGTGGGGAAAGAAAGAGAAAAGTGTAGTACTAGAATGGAAAAGATTGCCGACGGAGTTGCTAATTATGAATGGAGGAAAGTTGCCGCGCTCGCGTTCCTTGTTCAAAATGGAAACGAACGCAGTGACGGAGGTGTCATGATTAAAAAAAAAATCAACATTCCTATTGCTAAAATTACTATAATACTTCAAAATATTTTTATTAAAAGAATCAATTTACAATGAGATATCACAGCAATATTTTATAAATATAAACTAACAAGCATATATAATTAAGTCTAAGAGAAGAAGAAGGAATCTAACATTTTACACAATAAAAAAAAGAATGAATGTAAAAAAATACGGTTGGTGACAATGGTGACGTTATAAGATATATTAAATAAACTTTTGATAAATTTATATCTTATATAATAAAAAAAAATTCTTTGTACTTATTTATACATTATATCATATTTATGATCAGGACCGGTTTTGATCTTTGAGAGCTTTATTAACTGATCACCGCCACCGTTATCAGTTGATAATTTTCGCAATCAGCAAAACCGGTATAAAATATATTATGAAAATAAGTACTAAGCAATTTGTATTTATTATTTAAAATATTATGCCTTTATATAAAGAAATGACAGTTAACACCTTTAAAGATATAAATTTGTAATTTCATCAAGAAAATTCAGGCAATCACAACGTTTATGGGTCGGTGTCATTGTTATTTACGAAATTAAAAATCATATATATTTTTAAAATTTTACATTGTATTGTATATGTAATTGCAGCTACAGTTTTTTTTTGTTTTTATTAAGATAATGATGCTAATTAAATATTATATGCATTGTAATTATTTTAAATATTTAATTTCGATAAAAAAGAATTCACCAGTATAACTAGCCAATTTGGTATCAGATATTTTTTCGCAGATATTCTGCGATGACGTGTCACCAGTTGAACGTTGAATTTATTATATTAGATATAATACAAATTCGTAAGGAACAATGAATCACAGTGTGTTTTTTTTTCTTAATTAATTTTTTTTTTAACGCCACCTCTGGTTCGTTTGGCAGTGAACCGAATATAGTCCTAGGTCAAGGTCGCATTTTCTTTTTACTACGAGGTATCTGAACTCTTCAACAGCATTTCGTTTGTACCACGTGCTCCGGGTGGATTGTTCTCCTTACTTATTAACACCACTGTGCCAGGTTAAATAACAGCTTTTTTACTGGTTCACCAACCTTATTAAGCGCTCCGCTCGAAGTTTGAAAACTTTATAAATAGGATAAAAATAGTTTCAAATTATATCGACGAAGAATTCGCATTTTAAACTTTAAAGTAAGAAAAAATTAAAATCGTGTTCTTTATTATCAATGCAAAAAGACTGTTTGTTCTTTAAATAAAAGAGTTTCTTTTTTCTTTTCAAATAAATCATTTTTGGAAACTAAAAACGATTGACTAAATATCTCATAGTTTCATTCATATTAAAAAAATGGATTAAATTAAGACAAGTGTTATTGATATATATTTTTAACGGTAACCATTATTTCAATATAAAACAAAGACTTCTTTTTGAATTTTTGATAATTTGTATGATTCCACATGCTTTGTCACCCGAGTTTCACCTTTTGGAATATTCAAGAAATATATCATTTAGATATAACAGAAGTGACTAATACAATTCCTGAAGATGTCGAAAGACGACACTTGGGTTGATAGTGACAAAATGTGTGGAATCGTAAAAAGTTTTAACTATCCAAATTTGATATTCAAAATTCATCGAGCACCTTCAATTGATATCTAAAGATTAAAAAATTATAATGGATTGATTGAATTGGCATTTACTTGGTTGAATTCAATTATCACAAAAATATAAGTTTTATAGCATATTTTAGCTCTACAAAATTTTGTTGAACTAAAATAAATTGCTATTTTTTCACCGTGTTACTTATAATGGATGCTATTAACCAACATTGTTTGACACACATTGTTTGCAATTCAATCACTCTATCTCTGTTTTTTTGGAAAATATATAAAGTAAAATTTTCTCTCTATTTTTAATACGCGATAGATGAAAAAGAATTTAAATATCATAGTTACTCATTGTTTGAACGTTAAACCACAATTTTATTATACAATATAATAAACGAGCAAGAAAATATATTTCTATATATTCATTCAAAAGTGATAATTGTCTAATTAACTGTGATTCTTCCTTTATATTGGTATAATGGTCAGCAAGTCTGAGTTTATTTAATATTAAAAAAAAATGAACATACTTTTGATACATTTTTTTATTGTTTAAATACTGCTCTTCGTTCCCGTTTCATTTATTTATGCAAGTTATGTTCATGTAAAAATTAAAAAAAAATTAATCATTTGTTTTGATATTGTTTTTATTTTTTTTCATTTATAAATTTTGCTTGCCGGTAGCGAATCGTTGTTGTTTACAATTTACCTATGTCCTGATTCGAGATATTGCCTTTTTAATAAATTGTTTAAGTGGTCAATATTTTATGATATGTATAGTCATTTAATAAATGCATACTTTATTAGTATTAAATTTTTTTCATTTCATTATTTTATACCATTGTCCATAAACTGGTATGACTTTTTTGTAGAGGATTTATATATTTGTAAGAAATTTAAATGTAATGTAGCTCTAACAAAAAGTGGCACAATAAAAATGATTTAAATTGTAGATTATTTAATTATATTTATCAGGTGTTTTTATAACTGGCTAGAAAACTTTATTATTGTTTTTGAATTGATTGTATAATATACCTGATAAATATTAAACGAAAATTTTACACAAACTGTATAAAGAAATATTTTAAAAATTTGATAAACATCCAGCCAACATTGTACTATAAAATTTGGAAGTGGTAACAAGAAATGAACGTATTTAAGTGTTCGTTGCGATTTCAAGTTCTTGGCAATTGCCATCGATCAGGACAAATATCCGAAAGCGTTAAACATTTTGCTATGGAATTGACGATAAAAATATATTGATTGGCGAATATGCAAAAAAAAGTAAAGAAAAAAGTCGTTTTTGAAAATAAATCTAGTAAAAGTTTAAAAGCTCTCATTAAAAAAATATAGAATATAAATACATATAATTGAAATTGACCATGACCACAAAAAACTATGATGCTGTAAAAAGTATAAACGTTTATAATTATTTTGTTTTGTGGAAGTTGGAAAAGTTAGCAAAAATATTTTTGAATATTATTTATCATTCTCTATGCAATACTTATCGCTTTAACGAATGAAATATTTTTTTTCATTATATTTTAATTCTGAATGGATCAATGGAATCGAAAATTATTTGGAAATAATAAGCATTAAAAAATTTTGCAATCTACTTTTCACCCGAAATTATTTCGTATCTCAAGAATGTCTTCGCTTGAAATATTTTGTAGTGGAAATTTGAATTTATCTAAGAAAATTGAACATATAAATATTGCGATTATAGAAAAACTTAAAAAAATAATGAAGCAAATAGAACCTCAACCCCGAGCTATAAGATAGTCAGTGTGGACTTTGACACAATACAAGAAAAAGGTTTACAACGACACATACACTTGTAATCTAATGAATACAAAAAAGTGGTTCAAGAATTTGCATGATTCCAACTCTGTGTGTTGAAAAAGTGAAATAACAAATAATAAAAAAAGTTGATACCCGTCAACACAGAACTCGGCGTTTCTAAGCTGCGAGAAGAAAAAGCTCCGGTAGAAAAGCATTTAATTAGCTCGCGAACTTTAAGCTCTCGCGGACCAAAGAGCAGTCGCTGTGGAACGTTAACCCTCTAGCTTTTAATTAACCCTTTCTTTCATCTGTTCGCCCTTAAAAACCGGAGCAAAAGCATATAAAGCGAGCCTGCTCGACTCGCTACGATGCATTTAAGTTTGTATTCAACTACTGGCAATGTAAGGAACGTATTAATACAAGAATTGAAAGAAAGTTTAGTACATAATTTTTACGATTCAAGAGTGATATTCATATATTTTGTGAAAATTTTATGCACTATGTTTTGTGAACTGTATAATAATAATTTAACGCCTAGATTTCATAAAGCTGATATTAAGTAATGAAAAAACACACAAGTTAATGATATATATATATACACTAGCCTGTGTTTGATATATTGATGTAAAGTAATCACCCACTGTGAAACAACTAGTAGCCCGACCGATTTACAACGATATGATATTCAGTAAAACTATTTCACGTTTGTAATATTATTATTGCAACATAAATTATTTTAAAATTTGGTATTCTGGTCGGTTTTTATCACAGCATTCCGAAAGAAAACAATGAGTATATCGAAAAAAATATTTTATATCGTAAAACTAACCAATTATAAACAAAAAAAAAAACTAAAATATATAAAAACTAAAAACTAAACAGTTAAAAACTTTAATATATTGAGCGCTATCATAACATAAAGAAAATAAGAAATAACATACACGATATTATATTTATATAAAAAAAACTCTATAAAATTTATAAAATTCATCACTAAGGGCATTATTGCTGAAAATATTATTGTGGAATATGTATGTCTGATATGCCCTATTATTTCAGCAAAAAAAATAATATTCGAAAAAAAATATAAATAAAATATGTCCTCAGTTAGACATTGCTAGTAATCGCAATAAAAATAAATGGTTCGATGCAGTAACGTATTGAACATCAATCAAATAGCCCTACAGATATATCAATTTTGCATCGCTAATTTTTTTGAATAGACCTTGTTAGACTCGCATTATGAAAGTGTCAAATGCATGAATCAATAATTTTTGAATTCAGTTTTATCCCAGTTCCTATACTATGATGTTACCATGTAAATTCTGTTAAAATTTTTATGAATTTACATGCAATCAATGGTGGATATTTATTACAGTATGACTAAAAACTATTGTAAATTTATTAATTTAAATTATAAAAATAGTAACTGAAAATTTTATGAGATTATCTAAAACGATTAGTATAAAATTGTAAAAACATACAAAAAATACTTTTTATGTAATGTTGATATACTCTTGTTTTTATGCCCGACCACAAAAAATAGTAAGAAACCGAAAATATTTAACTATTTGGTCGCCAGTATCTCAATTTACTTGCGAACTGAATAATTGGGTTAACCTGCGTTCTTTTTATGTGAGATAATTTTTAGGAATATTTTCATATTACCACTTTGAATTCAATTTGAGAAACAATACTTACTGAATTATTAAAAAAAAAACATTTTGATTACCTGGAAATTTTTGACATTTAGTAATGGATTATTGATTTACCATAATTGTAATTGTAATTCTTAATAAGTCATTGTGAACATTTAATTTTTATACTAATTTACTTTATTTGTATCAATATTGTATGATTTTATGTAAATTGTTTCCTAGTTCTTGTACCCATGGTTTTGTACACCTGCTACCTTTAACTCAAATTAATTTTTTGTTTTGTATAAATAGACTTGTTTGTAAATTGTATTCTATCAGTTGATAATGCTCGCGATGAGCGAAACCGGTTCTGATCAAAAAATATATTGTGGAAATAAGTACTAAAAAAAATGTGTTTTTATTATTTAAAATATTTAGTAATACTACTAGACTACATAGTCAGACGGTAATAAAGTGTCAAATACGAAATAAAAAATTTATTGACAGTTAAAAGCTTATAACGTATGGTTTATTTAGTTTGCAAAGAAGCTTTTTTTCAAATTGTAAAAGTTTCTTCTAATTTTTAAAAGCATACAAGTTAAAAATTATTTTAAAGCTATTATTTTTGTAAAAGTATTAAAAATTATAAGCTAGCGGACATTTTATTAATTTATTTCGGCGAAACAACGAAGTTCTGCTTGTTAAGTAAATTGACACAGTAACTCTGAGCCAAATTTGCAAAGAAAGCTGTCATTAAATAACCACTAGCAGGTGGATAACAAGGCCTCGTAGACAGAAGTGTCGGAACGGCCATTTTGGCCCGTAGCGGCCGCTACGTCGTAGGCACGGCGGTGCTAGATAAAGCACGATTTAAATTCCCGAGAACAAACTAATAAAGATGGGCAGACCACGTCTTGTCGGCAGCTTTACAGTGCAGTGGATATCTTTTTTTACGGAACGGATGTAATATCAAAGAATTATTTACGTATACCATACTTAGATATTGTTTGTATTTGCATTAAAAAATAAAAGTTTGGATGAAATGGATCAATTTTATTTCATATTCATGTCGAATTTGCAGTGAATTGTGTGAATTTGGTCTCAGTTAAAGTCTACGGATTTAAATACAAATATGATTCATGCTGTTTAAACTCTCTTCCAATCATCTTTACCTGAAAATGTGTCGAAGCAAGTGTGATTATCTCAATACTAGGCCTGTTTTATTCATAGAAGAATAAGTCATAAAACTGGTAAAGAAGTTTTATGATAAAAAAACTATCGTACGTTGAAATCAGATCTTAAGAAAATGTCGATTGGTTGTATAAAATTGCTGAAAAAAACTTGAAAATGACAATTTTGTTGGGAAATACGTTTCAGCAAATGAATTAGAAAATTAAAAATTGTGCAAATGTTTCATATTCAATATCACATATAGTGTAAAGTCGACGATACAATTATCAAATAAAAGTTAAGCAAGATTTTTTGTGGTCTTCATGAATGATGTTAAAAAAAATATTTTATTCGTAAAACTTTATTATAACAATGTTATGAACATCAATACATTTTGTTCCATGGACATATTTATTGGTACAAAAAATATAACGCAATGATATTTTTTAAAATCTTATAATCACAACTTCTTTAAATCAAATAATCACAAATGAGAATAAACTATTATGAAATACCATTTTTTTTAAATATCTTAACAGACAAATTCGAATTGACTGTTTTTTCTTCAATTTAAACAGCTAAACTACATGTCTATAAAATCATGCTTCGTAAAAGCGTTTAAGGTTTTGTTAGCCATTAAGTAAACTATTATTTTAGATACATTATACCATAGAAAATATAAATTAAGTCCTATAATGTTACTAAGTGCGATATTAAAAATTGACATTACAATTATTTTAATATGAAATGCCTCGATTGGTACGCCATTGAGATATAAGTGCGTGAACAAAATGTTTTGAGTAGGAATTCATATTAAAAACGTGAGTTGTCTGGCAACGTCGATGCTCGTTTGTGTTTCTTAAGATTATATTGTTACTTACGACGCCATCAAAGTATTTCGCATATCTAAAAGCATTTTTGTTTCAGGAATGTTTAAAAATATCATACCTAAGGAAATGTTTATTCGCGTTATGACCCTAGATGTAAACGAACTTGATTGCTTGAAACAATTTTTTAAAAAATAAATAAATACACAATGTTTATTACTATTAACACATATTTAAAGTATATGTTAGGATCGGTTGCGTTCAACTTCATATTATAAAACTGTAGAAAAAGTTACAATTTTATTATATTTACTTAAAAAAATCTTTCTACCAAGAAGTGACAGTTGACACGTTCAACCTTACTACTAGCGTGTCAACTGCTGAGACTACAAATTGCGATGTGTTAATAATTGAAACTGAATATAATATTTGAATAGTTAAAACTTTGTACCATTCCACATATTTAGTCACTTATGACCCAGATTTTGTCTTTCGGCATTTGTTCAGTTCTGTTAAATCTGAGTGATAGAATATCTGAAGATGCCGAAAGACGAAACCCGGATAAAAAGTGATAAAACATTAAGAACCGTACAAAGTTTAACAATTAAAATTTGATATAGTTCCATTCAAGTACCTTCAAAAATTTAAAAGATTAAAATTTTTAAATAAGCAAAATTTTGTACTTAAATATTATGTATGTATGTAATGATAATTATTAATAAAAATATTATTATTTTTATTATTCCAACCATAATCAAGTAAATCAGAACAGTGTTAAATCAACACAGTAACAAAGCTGAAAAGAGAAAAATTAAACACTAATAAAAATAAAATTTGTTAGCCGTATTTATGATACTTGAATTGAATGGATATAAAGTTATCATTTATTGAATTTCAGTGTTATGACATTGTGCTGATTTGTCACCAAACCATATCTTTCTTTAAACAATCCAATTTTTGAGCTTTTTGTAATTACTAAATACCTATATTAAAATTAAATTTTGATGGTGAATTAAATATAAAAAATGTTTTTTTTTTGTTATATCTGTATAGAAGATATTTAAATTTGAGTCTGAAACGTATATGACTTCAAATCATTTAGTATCAAATATCAATTCCGAGCTCATTTAGCTTGAATAAGTAATTAAAAAAAAATACAAATTAAGTTAATTTTAAGAATTAGAAGCGGAGTATATTCTTAAAAATTTCGTTATCAAATAAATGTTTAAAGATACAAATTAAATTAAAATGACAATAACTACCAAAAATAACTTAACCCCTTTCGTTCAGCTCATTATGCCAATAATCCTCTCGAAAGTGCAACGACTTTTCTGACATCTGGGTTACGTTTTTTTTTCGTACGAACCTTGGCGAAATCATCTACCCCCGGGGATGTTTTTTTTAAACTTGAGGGTAAATCATTTTGAATTATAATTTAACCCTTGTACAGCTACCGGCAACGCTGACTACTGATGAAGGCATTGTGCAATTCCTGCAACGCGAAATGTGCAATGAAAATGCGCCTGCAAACCCACCCATTGAGATTTGATATTTTAAATGTGAATCTAACACCCTTTGCATAAAAATGTGTGTTGTACTTGCGGATAGATAAACTTGAATAAAGTTACAACCAAAAGGTTGCAATAGAAATTTACAGAAAATTATCAAAAAATGTTTTTTTTATTTTAATGAAGAATACAACAGAATGGAATAAAAGAAATCAATTCTCAGTCGCCCAGTGCAAATTAACTAAATATAAATGGTTTATTAGAATAAAAGAAAAGAAATTACAACATGAAGTATTTTTGTGTATCTTAGTCTATTTAAAATACAATCCATTGCAACATGAAGTTGGCGATATTAAATTCAATAAAAAATAAATTTGAATATAAATTTTATGATAGTATCTTATGTAGATTACAAGCAACAAGTACAATTATACACCAGATAAAAATGACACCTGTCAAATTTCTTTCAACAATCTTTCTTTCTAACATTCGCACTATAACAAAATTGCACTTTTTATTTATATTCATCGTTTGTAGTATTCAAAGTCATCAAAAAAAGAATGTCGGTGAACTTTGAATTTAACTTTGTTGTTTAATTGTTATATCAATTATATTAAACTAAATTTTAAGCAATAATGTAATTCTTAGTTCATTATTAGCTATACATTTTAGAAAACTTATTGAATTTCTGTAAAATCATATTATTATAGAATGTATACATTAGAACCATTTTAATATAATCTCACGATACTGAATACATTATTATTAGAAGTTTTTTAATGTAAGGGTAGGAATTATTTTTCTCAAAGCGGAAGGGTTACGTTTTATTCATTTCTAAGCTTTCGGCTGCTGTAGATTTATCCAACGGTAACAAAAGGATTGAAAAAAATATACAACCCAAATATGACACCAAATTAGATAGCTGTGATGTGCTACTAATTTTATTCTTTGCATTTATGTTTCACAGGCTTGAGTCCCAGTGATTATTGAAACTTTCACAAATTAATTTTTCAATCTATCTATGGTTGAAAGTGCATATGTCTATGTGGCTTAAATTCACTCTCATCTTTTTGATTACTTCTGGTCTAGATTTAATGCTATTATTATATTATTCTTTTTGTACATTTGCTCAAAGACTTAGATGTTTGAAATCTCTCAAACGCCCTACCATCTATACAATTATATCAAAAAGCAAATATCTAACCACTGCTATTGTCTTATCTCTGATGGCTTAGAAAGATAGCTAGATAGAAGGAACTGAGTAGCAAGGAGTTCTAGTAAAAAAGAGGTAATCACCATTAATAGTTTAAATTATTCGTATTAGTAGCGGACGTGGCTTAAAAAAATTAAACATATGTATATTTTGGAAGGATTCGGTGAGAGCTTTTTGAAAGTTGTTTTAACATAAAAATGAAATATTCTTTATTGCAATAGTTGTGTGACAAGTTGTGGCATGTGTTTCACGTTTTTTTAGTTTATCTTCAAGACTTTCTCGTATAATTTAATATTTTATTACTTTTGAAAAAATCCATTATATTGTTACTTCATTCCATTGAAATTTTATCAAAGTATTTGCTAATACAACCAATTATTAAATGAAATCTTTACTTCAGATATGAAAACACTATTTATATAATAGATAAAACAGAGATGCAAAGTTTCCTATATGCATAAAAAATAATTGCTAATACGCCGGTGTTCCCATCAAGTCAAAAAGAGAAATTTATATTCAAGCAGGTATCAAATGATCGTGCGACAGTTTTTTTTTTAAATATTTAGCATTCTATAAAAGAAAGAATATAAGGGTTAGGGGTGAATACGTGACACCGATTCATTGTGTTTATCAGTTATATGTACAAAATAAAAAGCAACAAAAAAAGTCGCGTAAAAAAATGATGCACCAATTTCATTGTTGTCATTTTATAATATTGAAAAGTGTTGCGTTCTTTTGTATCTCCAGGAGAAAAGATAATTCTATGATGGTACATGTGTTTAAATTAAAAGTATTATTTAAATTTTAAATCATTGATGGAGTTTGAAATAAGGTTTTAAAGTAAACGCATTTTTTTGCATTCATTATTGAAAATTGAAGTAAGGCAATCAAAATATTAATAATTGAATACTTTATTTCATCGTTTCATTCTCGAATAAGTTAATAAAACATGAACTTTAGTTGGTTAACAGGTCTAAAAAATTGTAGCACAAAATGCTAAAATGATTGCGATGAACGAAACCAGATGTAAATATATAAATTATATTATGTTGAAATGTTACTAAAAACGTATCGTTAAAATGTTAAAAACGTTAAAATTACAGTAAAAGAATGAAGATTAAAAAAAACTGCTTACTTCGTTTGTAAATTTACCCAAACATGGTTCATAAAAATTCACAAACCATTCGACCTAGATACTTGTTAAAATCATTGATCGGTTAGATTTTTAGCTTAACCATTTATGAAATAAACATTAATTGCACTATACATAAGATAATAGGTATTTTAATTTTGATTTAAATTAATATTAATAACTTCGTTATTACTTTTGTCATATTGTTAAATATGATGTGTGTGTTTTGCTTCTTTGAGATGCATCTTCGGATGAAGAAAATATTTGTGAAAATAAAATCATTATTACGACATTTTGCAATATAAAGAGGTGTTCTATTTTGTGGTAACTACAGTTCCAATTAAACCAGACACTATGTAATGCACTATTGAATAATTAACATAAGACTAATGTAAACATAAAGTATAATATTCTGTACCAATTAAAATGTTTTAGCGTATTTTTATTTATTATTAACTGCCGTAACATTGGATTAGACGACCAAAAATAACCCTTTTATAAAGTCAGGTAGTTGCGACGCATTACGAGTCACACGGTGAATATCGCCAAAATTCAATAGACATGTCGTGTACCATGGAGTTTTATTGCGTCCCATTGATTATCTATGGTGGAAAAAAATCCTTCCTGTCTGAGAGTTACTTTTGTATTCCGGTCGGGTATCTCATTACAATGATTTTTTTACTCCATGTTTAGTTACCCATATTTTTTTCGATGCGTGAATATATTTAATTTGCATCAAAAGTTTATGTAAAAAAGTACCCCCTCCGTGATATTTTGCATCAAGCGCATTTTATAAATAGTTTTATGTGTTATCTTTTGTCGTGTATGAGAATGGATTCATTGCTATTTTTATTTATTATTATTAAATCTATTCACGTATTTTCAATAGGTGGTAAACATGTCGAGTTTTTTGGCATGGAAATAATATAATTTAAAAAATGCTTCGTGTCTTTTTTGAAGAATTATTGATAGAAGGGTACAGCAGACATAATTTATAGTGTATACATTTAAGATGACAGTAAATAAGCAAAAGTTGCGTCAATGAAAAAAGTGACCAATATTATTTAGTACATTTATTATAATATCTTCGATGAAGTAATTTTCAGATGCGAATATGAATATAAAATATATGCATGAATCTGCTTGTATGCTATAAAATTTTTTTCAAAGTGTATATAGCAGTGCCGTGACCTTTGCTCGTGACTTTTAATCTGTCATTGTCCGACGTTTAAATTTTAGCTTTTTACGTGTAGCATTGTGGTATTTTCAACTGAACAATTTTAACTTTCAAAATTGTTTTAAATATTTGATAAACAAAATAATTAATACTCTTTATACGAGGCAAGGTTGTAGAAGGTTATTTAACATTCTGCATTACTTTTAGAGGACAGACGATATTTTTAATTTATTTAAGCTTCCGATTTTCTAGATTAGTGTTCACAAAATAACGCCGTGACATTGTCAACGTCTAAATTTATATATATTCATATGTATATATATCACTTTTAAGGTGTTAACTGTCACTTCTTGATGGAAAGGCATGATATTTTAAATAAACAAAAAAAAAACACATTTGTTCAGTACTTATTTCCACAATATATTTTTTGATCAGGACCGGTTCCGCTCATCGCGAGCATTATCAACTGATCAAATCAAATATATATATATATAGAAACACCACATTACCGATAAAAATATGATACAGTGAATGTGTTTCACTCAAGATTGACAATAAAATTTACCATCGTAATAAAAAATATGTGAATATAAATTAAAATTTTATAGATTTCCACGTGTTTTGTCTCTCATGACCCAGTTACCACTTATTATCATCATCAAATATTCTATTTCATTCGTATATATACACAAAATATTTTAAAATAAATAAAGATTCAACGATTGAAATTAAAATTGTTAAGTTAAAACTTTTTATATTAATTATTATTTAAAGATTATGAAAAAAAATCTTTTTATCCGTTGAATAGCACATTGACTTACCCTTACCTTTTGATTGTACTATTTCATTGAATACAATATAAAATGAATTGCATCGAATCTCACAAGCGATCGAATGTTTGTTTTTCTGTTCCAAAATAACTCTTTTAATATAGTATAGGAAGCTTAAATCTATATTTTATTTGGCTTTAAAGACGTATCGAAAAACCCCAATGCGCATAAACCATTAATCAAACTTTTTTTGTGCTTCAAAACGACATCGGTGTAACCGATGATCAAAATATATTTGTATTATAATTAATGATATATATTTTTGTTTAAATGGAATTGATGATTGAATGTCATAAGTGCTGAAAACGGTGACTAACAGTATACAATGTAACCTGTTTGATTTACAAATTAAAGTTCTAGACGAATGGATTCCAAGAGACGGTATCATTTTAATGTTGAGTAATTCAATTACTTGATAATCAATTCGTAAAATTATTTCGTAAATCTGATGTTTTTATTTTTGCTTTATACTACAATATTTTAAATTGAAAAGATGACTGAATTAACTCTTATGATCGTTCAATGATTTCACAACATATCGAGAAACAGTAAAATCGATACTAGACATATATCTAGTTTTTATTAATGTTTAAGTAAAACTAAATAAAAAACTGTAATATTATATATGGTAATAAGTTTTCTCTACATACAACAGTCAGACAGAAAATTTTTGAAATCTTTGAATAGCTCTTACGATAAATAAACAATGCAGTCATTAATCATTAATCATTAATAACCCTTATTGAGAGAGATTTCCTTTACTGACCGAATACCTAAAGTAGATACTGACAAAGTTCGATAGAAAATTAAATTAGATTCTACTATTTTTATAAAAGTGACAATAATTTATCTTCTCATTTCATTTGCAACAACTAGTAATTAGCTTGCAGGGAAAGAGGGAGCCTGCCTTATATTTAGAAAATCGCGACTGGGGTGAACAAATTTATAATTATTTTACACGATTAAGTTATCTGGGAAGGCATGGGTTATCTTGATGTTGGAGTAACAAGCCATCCCTTTACTAGATAGCTACAGAACTCTGACTATCTAAGTCCATGGTAAGTGGCGTACTTGAGATATTTTTTTAATAAAATAATTTCAGATGAATGATAAAATAACAGTTTACCTCATAAATCAATAATAATTTAAGTATGTTGATAGTAAAAACTTTCTGTAAAAATGCTATACTAATTTAGAGATGGACATAAGCTGAAACTGATAAAAAAGTTAAATGACTGTCCTGCGATATATTAGGGCGACTCTCTATAGATTTTGAATATCAAAAGCCGACGTAAATGGATTGAAATTCATATTTGAACAGAGAAACGTAATGAAAAAATGTGAAGAACTAAATTGTGAACTATTACAAAATTCCTTGATCAAATGTAAAATATTCATACCGATGAAATATTCTTTCATATGGTCACGGTATTTAGGTATTCCTAAATTATGGTGATATTTATGTACGTTCGATATTTGAATTTCTTTTCTATCCAAACGCTCCTTAATAACATCTGTTTAGATGTTTCATTAAAAGATTTTATACTCTGCGTTGAAAGTGAAAAAAATGAACAAAATAAATATTATAAGCATGCTGTTAAATATCGCTGGTTTACTTTGCGTACTCCACTGTCCATACACGTCGGTTGAACCAAATTAAATAGGTACATAACGCAATTACAAACTCTCCCAAAACCTTCTAAGCTTTGATAGTATCCTAAGCCTAAATTACTCAACCGGATCTGTTGTTTGCAGGGTCGAATTCAGAAACTACACAGCCGTGTTAGAGAAGTTTTGATGTTATTTTAATGACATTTTGGCTTAAACGAAAATACAACTATTGAACCAGAGATTCAGTAATCTAAATTTTGTGATCAGTTTAAAGAAAACAACGACAGTTCAACTCACCAAAAACTGGAAGGTATAATTGGTTTCTAAATGTTCATTAAATTAAAAAAATATATATATTGTATTTTCTACCGTGAATAGAAAAAAAAATCGTTCTTTCAGTTTGCCAATGATACTATTTAATTTTTTTGGTCCAGAGGTTATTAAGAAGATTTATAAGACGAAATTATTTTCGATGTAAAATTAATACCGGCATCAAAGTAACGAGTACTTTCTAAGTCGGTAGTTACACGCGACACGATTACCCTACTAAAAATAATCGTCGTAGATATTATTATATAAGTAATTTCATTCGAAGCTTTTCCAGTACCTATTTAAAATCGCGATGACGACGCTGTATGGGGATAAGCGAAGAAATGCCACAAAAAGCAATTTCGGAAAAGCTCACTTAATATGATCAAAGACTGTAACTTGCTTTTTATGCTGTTTGCCGAAAAAACATTTCAGGTTGACAAATAATATGTTGTCTTCAAAGACAGTGAATCAAAACTGTTTGAAGTGAATATAATGATTTATCATAATAAAAGAACTTTAAACACTAAACAGCGACAGTATTGGCTATTAAAAAAAATAGAATTATTCTAAAATCTATGAGTCTCTTGAAGTTATTGCAATCTATTAAAAAATGTTAAAAATGTAGTCATTATCAACAGGTAAAAAGATGTTTAAGTGAATTGCTTTTGTAAATCATTTTTAAAAGATTGTTCTATACACTCAATTTTAGTATCAAAAATTCTTTATTATATCATTTAAAAGCAAAAATTGTGTTAACATATGAAAAATTAACGATTTACTGTTAAGTTAAGTTAATGGTAAATTTTCTTTTGTCATGAGAAACTTTTTAATACGACACGCTATTTTTTGTCAGCTGTAAAAAAATGTAATCAGCAAAAATCCTATTTCAAAATAAAAATAAGTTGTCAAATATTTGAAATAGGTGCCTTGGTCATTTTATTAAAAGTAATCGCAATGAAAAAAAAAAGACATACTGAAATTCAAAATAATTTTTAAAAATCGTTTCAATTATACTTATTGGCATTTTTATGATTCATATTTGTCATCAATTTCGAGACTTTCTGAATTTAAAGTTGATTAGTTAATTCAGATGAACGAATGCATTTAATAAATGTTGGTAAATAAGCGTGGCGTGCAAGATATGAAACGGTTGTCAGTAACTGTTATATAGGAATGATTGAAGATTCCAATTTGAAGGAAGAGAAATAAGACAAAACATGGCAATATGGGATATTCTCAAAGGAGTGGAAATAAATTAGATTTACACCAGTCTTGAATTTGATATAGTACGGTTTTCCTTTTTGTACCGCAGAGACTTTTTCTGTGGATTTCGCAAAAATAAGCAGCAGATACCTCGCTCTCTACTGTGCTAAGATATTTTTTAATATAAAAAGTATGTCATTTTATTTTGGATTCCAGCCACATAGTTTTTTTCAGCCTCGCCAGGGGATTTTAAAAAAGCAATTTTCTCGAATTTGTGTGTCTATTTGTGCCCCGTGTGTGTCTGATTTTTGTAAAAAAACATATGATAAATTCAAAGAATTTTCATTGAAATTTATTGCTCATAATCTATGATTCATTTTGAATACGAAAATATAATATAAAACAGCGAGCGTTAAAAAGGTGTTGTCTCTACGTATAATCATATAACATATGTAGATAAATTGAGATCGTATCGAATATGTTGGGTTATATATATTGAATACTAAGTTTAAAACTCATTTTTGTTCATTGCGAGTATATACTAAACAAGTAATCGAACTGTAAATCATATTCGAATCAATTCACACAACATAACTTTAGATTCACGTTCAGTATGACTTCATTCTTGTAATAAGACCATAGACTAAATGAAATCGAAAAATTTGAAATCAGTAGATACAATCAAGATAGTCTTCGAGTAAAAACTCGCATTAACAACTTGAAACATTACAAAGCACCTACGAAATTACATATAATCAAAAATGCATATAACAAAATTAATAAGTTTATTTAATTTCCTAGAACAACACAGTATAATATTATATTTAATATTTTAACAACACATATAATTTTTCAGACGGTTTATTATTCGCCTTTCAAAAATTATAAAAATAAGCTTTAATTTAGTATAGTGCTACTGTAGTGCTAGCAATAACTGAAGCCGAAATATATATTTGCAATAATTATTTTTAGAACTAAATACTTTCATATTTACCGAAATATATTTGCATAATTTAATTCTTACGGAAATTTTTAACGTTTTGCATATTTACCTGATAAAAACCAAAATATTTTCAATATCTTAATTCAGCAATCATATTACGTCAAATCAGCTGAAATATCAACAAATAAATTATTATTAGCTGCAATAATGTATACTAAGTTGTTCGACCATAGGGTAGTCACGCCCTCTACTTGATCCCATATTAACTACCTCTTGGTGTTGCTTCCTCATAATATTATATCCCCACTCCTACATCGCTCCCCAAAAACCTCATAACATATTCCTGTTAGAGATTTGCTCACTCACAGAGTACCTACGTATATATTAATAATCGATAGTGGAACACAGAAGCTAAGTCTTGAAAGACCAAAGCATATTTTTGAAAAAACACAATGAAAAAATGTAGTATAATATTGGCATTAGAAAAATATAACCGACAGTATAAATTTTTTGATATACTAACAATCAATTTTTGTTGAAAAGTAACTGTAAAATATATATTTTATAAGAGTATAGCATTTTGCATTAATTTCTCAATTTTATGAGCAAATAATTTTTGATAGAATACAATCAGTTAAAAATGTACCCAATGAGAGAAATTAGTTTCTGAATATTAATTTGTGAAAACAGTTTTATACATTAGCATTGAATTGATAAAATTTTTACCGTAGCAATAGCCAATAGATGCATTAGAAAATATTGTTCAAAATATGTATATTTTAAATACAGGTGCATATATTTTATTTTTGTATGCCACCGTAATAATTTTGAGACCCTAACAAATACAAATTTTCGCAAGTAGAGGGGAGCAGAAATCTTTAGAGTTGAATTGCCCGCGACATCAGGAGGGATGCTAAAATAATTTATATTTGAGTATAACAAATTCTGAAAGTCAATGATGTTACTATGTAATACAACGCGTACATGTTTCCCTTTATTTATTCATCAAACGAAAATAAATATGACCCTTCAGTTGTTTGAAATTTATATTATGTAATTCTAAGACACTGAATATTGTCATGTAAGGAAAACAATAACACTCTTCGGTACGGATTTCGGTCCTAGCCATATCTTTTTTCTTTACTCTCTTTCCAAAAAAGGACAGATTGAGTAACTGATGAAAAAGCAGTTCTTGCAACAACAAAAAAACTGTTGATGACTCAATTCAGCAACGATAAATGAAAATATTTTTGAAGTAAAGAATGAAAACACGAAATTTTGCAGCATTATTAGAGATTCAACCAGGTTTTTTTTCACTCGTTTATATATTCCTAGCTCTGAAATCCTATAAAAGAATCCGGCTTTGTTTTGAAAATAAACATTATGAATTTCTATCCAATGTTTTATGACATTTTCAAGCCACAGGTATAAGAGTTTTGCATCCGTGTGATAGAATGCCTGAAGATGCCGAAAGGCGAAACCCGGGTCATTAGTGACAAAACATGTGGAATTTTACAAATTTGTAACAACTCAAATTTGATATTGAAATTCCATCAAGCACCTTCAGTCGATATCATAAATTATATTAAGAGAAAGTAAACAAATATTTAATTTTAGTACTGTTAATTTTATTTATTCTTTATATAAAGAAAATGTAATGGAATTCATAGCAGTTTTGTTAAATGAAAGATTTATTAAAATGTGCTTTAAGTAATTCGTATGCATCAAATAACCAAAAAGAACAATTTTATTTTCATGTGTAGTTTATTGCTTAGCAACCATACATAGAGCAAAGTCTTCTCTGATACTTCTCAAAATCACATACAATCGTTAAAAATTACTGTTTCGATTAGAATGCGTCTTAAAATATTTTTTGTTTAACTATTAATTAAAAAGATATATACGTCACGTGTTAACTTTACACATCTCTTAGTGTTTGTCAGATATAAGGCTCATTTTCGAAATAAACACTCTGAAAATTTATTTTTTATAGACTTTACAATGAATCAGATTTACATTACAAGATTAATTTATATAACATCGAAATTTAACTGTTTGACAAGGCAAAATAGTCTCAAAGGGCATATAAATTATCATGTAAATTTGTATATTATCTCAATAGTACAATCGACAGCGTTGTACAATAAATGGCAGGCCTAAATTGAATCTAGAGAAAAGTCAAAAAGCATTTTATTAGTTTATATTGTTTTCACGAGTAATCAAGTATTCAAGTTACTTCAAATACTTCTTAAAACTCTCTTTTAGTTTATATAAAAAAGTAAAATTTGCGTTGAATACTGAATGATTATAAACTTTTTATTGTAAGTTTTGTTACATTCATTTTTTATGCGTAGTACTATAGTATTTTCTTCGATAAATAGGCCGCCATACTTACCTAAATCAGTTTAGAAAAAATCCAAAATGGCGTCTGCGATTTCAGCGGGAAAAACCATCAACGGCATAACGACCTAACCAGGGCATCTCCCATCCGCCTTCAATAGTAATTCTATCGGACCGATAAGCCCAAAAGACCGAAGTCGTTCGCCCAAATTTATCGACGACATATTTTACCGTGGCTAACAACTGCTCACCCCACTAGAAAACGACCGAAATTCTTCGCACAGAATACTATTTAAAGACTAAGTCTTCTCATTTACGCATACCGTAAAATATGAAATGCCGCGATACATATTGCGTTGTTAATTGGTATTGTATGTCGAGTTCGTCAATGTTGGGTTTGTTGAGGGTCGTAAAATGAAATAGGCCCTAGCGTAGGGCGGTAATGCGTAACGCAGTGACAGCGAAAAAGATAATGTATTGATATCATGTGAGGTTTTTTTCTTTTCGAATTTTTAACGTGGTAGCGAATTTGGTCGACGTTTTGAGTATCGGTATTATAAATGGGAAGAGGTAGAAAACATCATCGTGATAAAAAAGCAAATTATACAATATAATAGGTATCGTAAAAAATAAGTTTAAAAATAATACTTTTGCAACCGACAAGAGTACGCACACTTTTTTCCAATAATTTAAAGTTTCTTTTAAATCAATTCAAAATTTAAAAAAATAAAGATTCTAGCTTTCATTTCGTAGTTGTAAAATATTATGTTAAGATAGATAAAGTACGATATTCCAATAATTAATTCCTTAATTTGATAATCAAAACTCGTTTCGAATTGTGTCATATTTATTTAAATAGAAAATTTTATAATCAAGTCAGAATTTATGGTTTGGTGAAATAAAAATAACTATAAAAATACTTTTTAAAAGTTTGCCTTGCGATTGCAGCATAAATATCCATATGAAAACATAGACTCCTAACATAACTATTGAAATGGTTGATTACAGTGTGTTAATAGTTAGTACTCAAATATTATATATATATAGTAGAAATATGGTCATCATTTATTTTAAAGCGTGGTCTGATTTGTGCTTAAAACCTTCACAAGCTTTTTAAAAACCAATAATAACGAATGAATTTTGAAATATTTTGTGTTGGAATATCATTGACGTCGCTTAACAGCGAAGGAATTAAGATGAACTTGATAACTATACTTTATGAGCTATACATAATGGATGATTGGAAGTAATATAAAAGCAGTTGTTGAGATTTGCTCTGCCAAGTAGTTATTTTTCGATCATATTTTCTTTAACTTATCAATAATATCGCATTACATTTTAATATATAATGTAACGAAGTAAATTTTTGTCATTAATCTATATAACGTTACTAATTACTTGCTCTATTTTTTTCGATTATTTTCATCAAGTGCTGACACTACTGAACATTTTTTAAAGTTATTTTTAAGCATTTTCCAATCTCAACGTCTACTCTGAAAAGGTATGATTTATATGTATATATTATTTATGATTGCCTTAGAAAATATGTAGGAAAAAGAAAATTATTAAGCTAAGTAGAGAGTTGGGAAAAAAATTAAGAAAATGTGTATTATATATCATTGACAATCAATCCAAAAGTTAAATGAACAATATGTTTAAAAAAGTCTACAAAAAAGATTTTTAAAAAACTGAAATAAATACTAAAAAAGTTAGTTTCAGTTTACGAAAATTTATTACAAATAAGAATATGTCGGACTATCTCAAAGGGACATCTAATTTTATCAATGTTCATCAAACACTTCATCTGTAAATCCATCAAAAATATTTCTCGACAGAAGCATATCGCCACACAAAAGTGTACTTAATCTAGCAGATATATTTGCAATCATATATCAAATGGAAGACTTGTGATGATTTGGCTGTAAGAAATAACAGTGCCTAGACATTATAATATCAGATTAGAGCCATTTAGTTGGATTGAGTAGAATATCTTAACGCAGTGACGCGACACAGTCTGGCCTACTCAATAAGACTTCAGGTGACTATGCAAATCTCTTCGATTTAAATCGAAAGCTTAATGATAAAAGCTTTCATAGGTAAGCTTTGACGCATATTTGTTACTTGATACGTGATATTTTTACGCTTAAATAATAGTTTACGTAAATTGTGAAGTGATCTGTTTTTAAATATCGTAATAAATATTGCCACTGAAAATGAGATTACTTTTATTTGTATTAAAACGATAAAGTTAAGTAAGTAACATTTTATTCTCTTTACATTAATGATAAGGATTGATACGGAAAGTATTAGGCCAAGAGGCAGAATTTACGCACAGCCAAAACGTACTAATTCAGTTAATAGTCCGATCAAATTTTAATGTGAAGCGATTGATTGTTACAATACATTATTGAAATAATCAAAGAAAAGTATGCAGCTATTGATTTTTTTAATACTCCTGTTTTGAAAAAAAAATTATATGTAATTTTTACATTTCATACATTCAATTTAACAATGAATATTTCAAAAACACACTATTGAGTGTTATCAGGATCGGTTTCGCTCATTGCGAGCATCAGCTGGTAATCCGATCATAAAAATATTTAATTGTGAAAATAGTGCTAAAATTTGTATTATAATGCTTGAAATACGATACCTTACCACCAAGATGTGACAGTTAACACACTTAAAAGATTGTAGAATATTTTCATAAAATATAAAGATGAGCTTAAATCAATGCTATATCGAATTACTATTTTGTTTTATAAAAATGTTTTAGAGATATCAAGAGAAGACAAGACAAAGCAAATCATGATTTAATTAAGAGATGAATCTGGAGAAAATTGAGAGCGATATTTTCATGTTAAAACGTCAAACATATTTGATTATATTATATAAGGAAAAATTTGTATCATTTGACGACGAACATATGATATTAAATTTAATCAGCCACTACAAAATGTCGGTAGAAGACTCGCTGATGTTTATTTGTTAAAATAGAACCTCATTTTAAATTGAATATATTTTTTTCATTACTCATTACCATTGCTTAAGTTTGAAATCTTTTTTCTTATTATTACTTTATATATCGTATCCTTACCATTGTTCATATAAGGCTTGGAAACAAGCATTATCAATCGTTGCTAATGTATCAGTGTATGCTCGTTCAAAAAAAAGAAAGTTATCCAACTATTTTGTTATATCATTTATAAATATTGTAAGTTATCCTAAAATACATTACAATAAAGAGGGACGTAAAAACAAATATCTATCGGAATATTTTTTGAAAAAACAAATGGCGTTTTTTATAGTAAGGGTGAAAATCTAAGTACGAGAGAGTAAGGTACCCATATACTGTCACGACATTCCACCCCTTAGTTACACGTCCAAAGTATCTTTCCGAATTTCCGTTTTACTATTTGCGAAACAGGAAAATGTTATCGGCTCTCAAGGGGAATGACGCGGCCGATATAAGGAGACATGGCTCTCGGCCATTCCGTTTTGTCCCACTCTCCCCAACTTTTGCTCCTAGGCAAAGGACAATGGGGACAAAAAAGACGGTTGAAAAACACAAAATAAGTATATTTTTAAATAAAAATTTAAAAAAACTCAACAGTCTACTGTCGATTAAAATACTCTCCTTCAAATGTATTATAACGCTTAATCCGTTCCTGCGTAGCTACATAAAAAAAATGTTCCATCACAAATGTCAGTGTTAAGCAAAACTACAAAGGTTAACATAACAAATAAGGCGTTGATGTAAAAATTTGTACACGGTTAACACTCTTATTTTTTTAATATTATCTATTAAGACTACAAAAAAAATCTCAGCGGTTGACGTATTTGCAGTCATTGAGTTAGTAATATAAAATTAAACAATTACTACCATTATGTTATAAATGCGTGTATTTTGTATAAAATATCATAGTGGTCTAAAAAATTGTATTTTTCAGAAAGTAGTGTGTGAATTCTAAGAAGCTGGAAGCTACCGTACTGATAAATATTTAAACATACAATATACACTTACATTATTATATGAAGACGATTTTTAAGTCTTTAGTAAAGAAACTGATATTAAAGTAATAAGTATTCTAGAAATGTTTTAGGATGACATGTTACTGAGCCTGAAAATTTACCAAGGAAAATTGAAAAGGAAACCCGAGATTAAATTAAATAGAGATAGTAAAAGTCTTTCTCTAATATATATGTGACATGTAAAATTAAAAATCAAATGCCAAACTTGCCTAATACTTTTTACAAAATCATAAATTTGTAACTTGTCAGTTTATATTTTACACTTCTACGAGGCTATCGTGTGTGTAATATTAATGGAAAAACGCTTTTACGACCAAAAAATAGTATTTTTGCTAAAATGCATTACGGCGCGCCTTTGTCAACCCTGATTCATGCGTAAACAATGATGATGCCACAAATACTTCCTGCTGGTCAGTAGATCGCGGATGTGCGCAAAGAAATCTCGTTTGTTTGTCAATTCTTCCCTTCGTTGTTTTTAAATCATATGTATACATAATTCAGTTAACACGGTGTTTTTAAACTTAGATATAGATATAACATACATTGATATAATAAGATATAAATAACACATATACCCATTTAATTTCTGAAGTGAATAATCTTTAAATAGTGCCCATAATGACTGGCAAACGGAGTAGATGTGACAAAAAAAAGAGAAATGCGATAGATTTAGAAAAAAAACTTGTTTAAGTACATACATATTTTGTATGAAATTCGATTTACGACCAATCCGGCTTACGACCAAAGTCCAGGAACGTATCTCGGTTGTAAGTCTAGGATAACCTGTATGTGTCATTAGTAGTACATTTGCGCTTTTATTTAAATATTTAGACGTTGGCGTGATTTTGGTGCTAACTTATGTTGAAAATAAGAACGACCTTATTTAAAACCAAACAATAAAGTCGATAGTTGAAAGTAGGATAGTTTATCTAGGAACGGTAGCCAGGTAAAAATATGCGATCGGCATGTCATTACTGTTCAGCGTTTTGGAAGATATTTTTAGACAGACATACAAACATACATAAATCGCACTAAAAAAATAATACTGAAAAAAATATTAATGTAATACGAAATGTTTTCCTGATAGAAATAAAATAATTTGTATCTTTCACCCGCGGTTCCTCAATAGTTGAGAGTGGGCGAACCAAAACACCTCCTTATTCCTCCCTAACAGTTCCATGTGTGGATGTGTGTCTAAGGATTGTATGTAACGAGGCTTTTGTGAAACGGAATTTCACCATGCCGAGAGATTTGGCGAACGGAATATTGGAGTTTAATTTTGAACGTAAGAACGGGAACGCTTCAGAAATGTTTTTTTTTTCACTTTGTCGTGGGAGTAGGGAGAAGTATTTTCATATTTGTGTCTGCTGTCAGTTAAAGGTTATCCTGTATTCAAAGCATTACGAAATTCTCTGGAAAATAAATTATGAACAATATCTAGCATTTTGAATATCTTTCTGCGATACATTTCTTTATACAGACTCAATTTGTTGAAACTATTTCATTTTGAAGATTGTTAAAATTTCCTCCGCATCTTCAGGTAACTATTCTAAAATTAATTTATAAAATGTTCAATGGCAGAGGTAATTAGTGCGGCTTTGTGTTTTGCTCTAAATTGAAATCACCTAAGTTTATGCAAATTCCTCAGCCGTAGTTTTCTCTTGAAGTTTGTATAGCGAGAGTTCTCGTACAACACATGTACGAAATTCCCATCTAATTAAGGCCCCCACAATCGAACAAAGGACATGTCAGATGGCGTACACTCCAGCGCAACCACTTTGACTAACAAAGCAGGTGGCGCCCCCGCCCCACACCGAGTTTAACCCCAGCCACCCCCGGTCCGCCTCCACCCCTCGCCGCGGCCTAACCGAAACCTCACATACCTACACGCCGTTACATAAATCCACATTTTACCCTTGATTCCATGCTCCCGACAAACACAACGTCTTAAATCAGTTTCGCTCTCGCAAGAGACATAAGACCTTTACCTGGCGATTGTTTGCATTGGAAGTATGCGACTTAGAACGTTTTCGCATGGTGTAGAACGCTTACGCCGTTCGTCGTAGGCGAGTTAAGTCTCACTGGCATCGCGAACGGTCGCCCCGGGCAGTTATTTTGTTGCCCTTCTCAGCTATGCGAGGATAACTGAGTAGGATATAACATGTGGGAGGCCACCCCTAATGTCCTTTGCGAGTCATAGAGAGCATTTTCTCTTGAAAGCCGGCGCGTTCTAGCACCGCGCTCCGGCGAAAGGATAACGGCGAGCCATTTCGCCATTTTGATCGTTACGAGCTTTCAAAAGGACGATATGCCTACGGCGGAAGACATTGACATTTTACAGAGGGCCATCGGGCCGAGGGGCGACGCCGTCTTTGCGTTTTACGCCAACACCCCGGCGATAAACCCGGGACGGATGATTGCGTGCTCGCTACCCACTGTGCTGACGGCTTTTGCCGTAACGTACTGATAAGCTTATATGGCCGGGCGCTCCATCGACAAAGGAAAATTCTATCACATAACGACTCTTCGTGCTCCGAACATTACTCAATCGCTTTTACGATATGTCTTGAGGGATTTTTTGCTGACGCTAAAGTTACGAGAAACAGCTAGTCATCATTTCAATGATTTTGTTGCTGCGTACAAAATATAAAAAAACGGAGATAGTTGATTGATTAGAAGTTGAACAACGTTGCGAGTCAGATAAATTGACGGACGAAATTTAAAAAGAATTCTACATTCTCAATATAAAGCATCCATTAATATTAATAACAGCTATTTTGAGTTTATATCAATAATTTTATTCATATTTTCGAAATTCGTCTGTATGAGGAACGATTCTTCAAAATTGAATGAAGTTATATGCTTAATTAAACAACGATATAATTTTACTTTCTTACGTAAATTATTGATAACAATTTATCAGTTGTCATTATTATGAACACGAATGGTAAATTAGTAAAAAAAATATATGAGATATGAAGAGTGCGTTGATTTTTACATGATTAAATATGTTTACTTATAGAGCATATCTTGTTAGAACACATCATATTATTGCCTGAAATAAAGTCTTTATAATCTATTCTCACTCTTGCAATTATAATATTCAATATTATAAATTTTAGCTTTGGAAAGTAAATTAATATGAAATTTATCACATAATAAACGTTGCATTGAAAATTTCTGTTATTAGAACATCATAAAACATTTTATGATGAAATGAGTAACGCAGAATGAATTTATAACTTTACTCAAAGGAAAGTAACTTCTAAACAAATTAACTGAGATCCATGACTTTTGTTGGTTTTAAGGTAATCCCGAACTGTTCGCCAAATGTTAAATTTAAGTGGCACTTACACCAATTATGCTGAACCGTTTAAGAATGGATTCCCGAAAACAATTTCCCAGGGGATCCTTGACAAGGGAAATTCCCGACATGTGGATTGGCGGAAGCTCCGGGATTAGAATTTTGCGGTGAGCATCGTCTTGCTTAAATCGTGCCCACTATCCTGGAATGGATGCGAGATGCGACCAATATTAACTTCAAATCCATACAATGAAGGATCTATTAAAAAAAAAAACATTTCAAAAATTTTCCCGTATTTTAATTCCTGTATTAAATGATCACTGTATGGCGCACACGTAATATTAATGAAGTATTTACATAGAAGATGTTTTAAACAATACTCCTGACCATAGTTTTCTTGGAGTACAATATTCAAAACTAGTTTGTAGTCATACTATTATATATTTATGTTAAAAGTCATTTAAAGTGAGTGCAGAGATATAGTATAGAATCCGGGTATGTGATCAAAATCCAATTCATTCTGATATTGTCATGATTTACCGCACAACTATGGATTCAAATAACGAACAAATAGACCAATATCAGTTTTTTTTATTCGATTTTACTAAACTATCGGCATTGCAATTCTTACGCGAAACTCATTGCGACAAAATCTTTTCCAAATAGACTACAAGACGAAAATCGCACATCGTAGATATATATTTTAATGCAATTTTTGTATTACGTCAATATATTGAACATCGTATGACATGCTTTATGTAACTATAATTTAATTCGAAAATAATATTTTTTTAATGTATTAAGGTGGGAATATTTTGGGATTTTCTTAAAATCAAACGTAACCGACAGTCGGTTATAGACGACATTCAATTTAGTCTCAACACGACCAATTACTGGAGAGAAATGAAGTCTCAAGTTTTAAAAACAGTTTATAAATTATTATACTTAAACTAAATTGAATAATATTGAAATATATTTATTCACTTTTTTAGTTTATGATATATAAATGATATACTTTTGAAATCCATCTTAAAATATCTTTCTTCTTTACATATGATACGTACATACAATATGGCATATGATTACAACACAAATCAAATTGATTTCTAAAGTCGTCTCTCAAAGTTTACGGATAATTTTTTTTAATTCATTGATTACGATTGATGAATAGATAATTTACCATACAGTAAGATATCCTTTTTTAATAGCTATAAATAATGAATAACTAAAATAATTAAGTTCGTATGTATCATTTATATGGAGTATTAAAATAAGTATGAATTGTTGATTTAATAATTTGGGGAAGAAATTTGATAATTTTGTTTTAACTGAGAGATATACGTTATATCAAAAAAGTGCTTTGAACGTTAACTGTTAAGAAATCTATACCTATAAACAATCATAATAAACAAAGTGACACCTGTTATGTATAACGTATTGATTTCACATGTTAATTTTAAATCTATATTTAATACTTAAAGCCAAGAAAAAAACGTTTTAAAACGGGTTAAATTACAAAAAAACTTTTCATTGATTTATCTTTTAAAATAAGTTTTCCTACAATACCCCATTAAATTCATAGTTAATCAAATAATTTTTTGTATCGCAATTTTAAATATTTGGGCTTAATGTCATTAACTCATTTTATCAAATTTTTGTTACAATATGCATCGATAAAGAGATCTTTGTTGTGATGAATATATGCTGATCAAATACTTATCTAACAAAATAGAGATTCACTTGTCGTTTACTAAAAAAATATTTCTGAGAAGGTTTTTTTGGATTTCAAAGAACTTAAAGCTCGTAATTTGTAGTGATTATTTTTTTTTGACTAAACAGAGTATTTGTAAATTATTTATTTTTAAAATTTTATTTAAAAGTTTTAAAAACAGACACTTTGTATATCCTGAACAAATCAATAAATGAATAAAGGCCTAAAGAACCTATTCCGCTTTTGGAACATTCTAAAGGGCTTGCCTCGCTCTGTTTGAGGCAGTAATATATTGTAACCTGTCAACTGAAGGATTGGTCGCATGAATTCAACCAGATGAGCCCTTCTAAATCTTGTTTCTCGCTTTTATATGTTGCAATGTAAGCATTTTCTTTAAAATATTCACATACAATACGAAACGCGATGGGCGTACATATCTTAAAGTATTCAATATTGATGACATAAGCTTTTATATTATACCATAGTATACTACATAATACGCATTTCTCAATACACTACATGTTATTTTGATGAACTTTAACGCTTATATTTGATTAATGGAATAATAAATTTAGTCATGCTATTTAAAATGCATGATACCTATAAATAAGTTGATTTTTTTAAAACTCTTGGTTAAGTTATTCTTTGCTATTTAAGTAAATTTTTGATTTCATGATAATAGTCATCGTAGTGAACTGAGACGCTTGTAGACTTGATAATACTAGATTATTTTCATTCATCCTATTTTTTTTTTACCGAATAACTCATTTGGTATATAATAACCATAAGTTTCTTTACCAAATTTATCAAATGTTTAGTACTGGTGATTGTTTATTTTTAACTACTTGAAAATGGGCTGTGACGTGTGGAGATATTACATACATAGATTATAACGGTTACCTAATACTGCAGATTTTTTTTTGTGCTAATACTATCACTGTGAAAATAGAAATATATTGTTCATATTTAAAAACTTTAACATCTTAATACCCTATGTCAATACAGGCATTTCTCTGCGAAAAATATACAACATTCTTTTGCAATACTCCAAAGATGTTTTCTTACTTAGTCAACTTTAAATCAGCTGACATATGAATTTGCGGCATTGAGAAAGAATATTTCAAAGTGCATTCAGGTATTTAATAAAATATGTTCAATTTCGATATAAAAAGACAATTTTAGTTTTAGAACCAAGAAAAGTTTTCATTGAAAATAGTTTTCAACAATGCTGTTAAAATACGGTAAAATTATTTTCATCTATTTATTTTCCATAAGTTTTCGGTTGTAAAAAAACTTTAAATTACATATTTAGACGCTTTGGCGACATGGGTCACCCGTATAATTGGAGGCCATAAATTAATTTTTTTGCACAGCAAATGTATGCCGTGGAAAATATTGAGAACACATGTATTTGGTAGAATCATCATCAAGAAGAGATAAAAATTATATGAGGGTTTTAATTTACCTTTGTTGTAATGAAAACACAAATTGAGTAAATTACAGGGAATTAAAAGCGGGTATAAATTTGAATTATTTAGGAATTTAAATAATGTTATAAATTTAATTTTTTAAATTGATTATTTATTACAACAATCTTCTCGTGGTTTCGTAAAAATCATCACTTTCGTAAAAATGAATATATTTGTGTAACGCGATTTTGTTTATTATACTGATAAACTTTACGAAGAGGGTTGTGCACTCTTTTAAATGGGCTAGAATTTAGATCTGGAAATGGGGAAAATTCTTTTTTCAGTAATGCCCTCAGCATGAAGGGTAAATAATCATCGATCTCCATTCCATTTGTCACGCTTCTGCGGAACCAAATCGCCATTTCTGCCTCGCTGTATACTCTCTCGGCATTTGGGCAAAATTGAACTATAAATTTGGGCCGAGGGGGGCCTAATGGGCCGAATATATGTTGACTCCAGCATAGACCTGGTAATAAAGACGATGCGAGGGCCTGCACTTTATATATATAAACTCCACCAGGGGTAGTCAAGAATATGTGGATTCGTGGAAAACTCAATTTCAAGTTCCGTTGACTGTATTTTCGTATTGTTACGGCTATTTTGATTAAATCATTTTTAAACGATAAAAAATTGTGAAGTATTCAATTTCTAAAAGATAGGTTAATTGACCTCAATTTTTTTCATACTAGTAATAGAACTTCTTTAATTTTCTAACAACTTTGTTCTTTGCATAAATCATATGAATCACCAATTGATAAGGCTGTTTAGTAATCGATGCATTGATATAAATTTGCATTAAAATTTTTATTATGTACATTTTTTTTGTAAATTTATTTTTATTTATTATTTATTTTATCCTTTTGATGGCTGTCAATATGTATGTGTATATTTGTATTGAAGAAGTTATACGTTTTTCGTGTTGTTTACTTAGATAATTTTAAGAGTATCAACGACTCGTTACACAGTTATTTCGACACATTTTTTTAAAATAAAAAATTTCATTAAATCTTGACAACCATATTTTTTCAAAGACAAAGTATAAAGGTTTATCTTTTCATTGTAATAACATAAAAATATTGATTGAATTGGCATTCACTTGGTAGAACTCCATTATAACACGGTGAAAAAATAGCATTGTATTTTAGTTCTACAAAATTATTTTTAACAAATATAGTTGATAGCTATTTCGGCTCACGCCATCGTCAGAACTATGCTTAAACTAACATTTGCTTACCTATATATAGCTGTGCAGAAAAGGCACACAACACATCCTCTCTCCTTTTCCAACGGCCTAGCTTGTTATTTAAACACAATGACACAAAATTTTCAAAAATTCTAAATGAAACAATAGGTGTCTATGACAATAAGATTATGTGTGGGACGGAAGTGGTCCTTCTGGAAGTAAATTAGATCACCCCTTTGTGCAACGGCTGGACAAGTGGCGATATTATTATGTTAGTTTGCTCGTTAAGAATCCTTTGTGATAATTGGTGTCTATTGATTTCCAGCTGTTCCAAAGCCGTCATTCTCCGACCCTTACTACAAAGATGCAAACAATTATTAAAATAATTATTAAACTAGTCATTGTAGTGTTTATTTAATTGATTTGGCTTTCTACAAATAAACACTTCATGTAATTGCTAAATATGACATCTGGAAATAGCCACTAAATGGTTTATGTTCTATATTATGGGATGTATTTTTTCCAAATTTATTAAGAAAAAACTTTATATTCTCTTATATAACTGATTTTATTTCCACAATATAAGTATGAATTTAAACTCTATTATAATTATATATTCTAAATTAAAACTAAACTCAAGACAATACACTAATGTTGGGTGTGAAGTAATAGATACTAGAAACTTAAAATAATTTATGTTTATTATAAAAATAAGCTTTAAAGATTAAATGTAATCAAAAAAAAGATTAAATGGTTGGACATGTCTGTTTCAAATATTCACAAGGGCAAGAGATGAAATCAACATGTCGCTGAAATATGGCATTCAGTCCCTTTTTGATTAAGTACACGGCACATTTATTTAATATTAGTAAGATCAAATTAACTATTGAGTTAATATCATTCACATTATTTTGACTGTCAGATTTTCATCTCTGTTTATGCCTTACTTGAATGCTGGACACTTTTCTCGCAGATTCTCGTAAACATATACAGCGCTAATGTTATAGATATTACAGTGTTAATATAATACAGTGAAACCTCGATTTTACGTTTTCCAAGGGACCCTGAAAAAATAACAGTAATTGCGGGAAACGGTGAATGCGGGAAAGCTTCAAATAATAATAAACAAGTTAAATCGTAAAAAATATTTTTTTATTAGTTACTTGTAAATACTGTATATAAAATTTATTTTTTAAAAAAGTCCTGTTAGTTTGCTTCTTTGTTATATGGCACTTTAATCGGAACAAAGACTTGTTACTAAACTTGTGACTTAAAGTTTGTATGTACAGGAATCATTATTACAATGGATTTTAAACAACTCTACATTTGCATCGTAAACAATAATACGCGTGTGGTGGATTTCAACCCAAAAAATAGCACATGCGTCCAATGCGTCACGTCTAACATGTACAGCGGATTCCAACGTATCTAGACATACCACCTGCACTCGGCTGTGTCAAACCTGCTTGCCGAGATACGGAGAAATATGCAATAAAAACGGTCAATCGGGATAATATTTGTGACGGGACCAAAATATTTAGACGGTTTATCGAGGAAATCGGGGAATCGGAGAATCAGGAAACGGTCAATGCGGGATTATTTAACATTGTTCTTATGGGAGTTTGACAGGACTATAAAAAATAAACGTTACATCCGGGAAAACGTATTATGCGAGAACGGTTGATCGAGGTTCCACTGTATATACATTCAAAGACGATGTCATAGATAATGTGATATTTATGACATCACAAATCTGACGTGAAGTAAAATATTTTATTCATTTGATAAGCATTGATTTTTTTTGTTATTGCTGTTGAGAAGAAATGTGATGATAATTACAATAAATGTAATTATTTTTGAAGTTATAATATTATTAATATATGTCTTCATACAGTAGTCATCGAAATTAATATGAATTCACTTATAAGTGAATTGTTAAAACTGTCGTTCAAACTGTGCTTATAGTAACACGGTTATATTAATTAAAAACTTCGATTATTTAGTATCCATAACAAGGGTTACAAGAATCGTTGTCGGTGTGGTACATTCGTGTATATGTGTTACGTATTTCAAATAAAGTTTCTAAAACACATAACCCCTTCACAGCCGTCACTTTGCCTCGTCTCCTCACAAACAAAGGTTGAGGTTGATAGTGACTTCTATATGGATATTGCCCGTGGCTGTTTCATACTTGGAGTAGATCTTAGTCGACGCTACCCACCTCCCACTCGCCCGGTTCCAATAGGTTAGAACAAAACTTCTCTACAACACGCAGTGACGTAGAATTAGCAAATGAATGATATCATTGCCTAGCGTTAATGCCAAGTGAAAACTGAATTGATAAAATATTCTAAATCACGAAAAGAATTCAATCATCAGAACATCGATACAGCTTTGCTATTTTAAATTAAAGTGGAAATGAAAATATAAACACATTATATTCGATAGAATAGGAAAGAACATGTAGAAATTTCAATTGTATATATAGTAGTGATTTTTAGTCAATATATATTGAATTGGTATTTCCTTAGTAGAATTGTATTATAATGGGATAAAAATAACTAAGTATTTAGCTCTATATTTTTAATACATAGTTGTTGAAAGCCATTTTAGCTTTCGCTGTTGTTAGAACTATAATTTAATTATATGTAAACTTTGCTTTATATACAGCTTAAGGAAAGATAAAAAACATACTTTTTAATTCCAAGTATCCTAAATTGTATGTAAAATTTTAATATTAAAAATATTTTTAACTTAAGAATTGTTCTGAATAAAAAATTAAGCCTTTTTTATAAAAGTTAATAAGTCGTTAAAATAAATGCACTATTTAATGATTATTCCTTGCATATAATAGTAAAAGTAGAGTTGGTAAGTACATATTTGCTGGGCTTTCCAAGAAATCATTACAATCAATGTATCTATTGCTTTATAACTGTTAGAAAGCATTTGAATTATATGAATATTTAACTTTCTGTAAATGTGATTTTATATGTAGTGCGAGGTCACATTTCTCGCAAATCTATCGAAATCGAAAATGTTATTATAGAGAATTTGTTGTTATTTTTTTTAGAATATTTGTAAGTTATAAAAAGAAAATAAAACAAAATACACAATTCTATTCTATACATGGAATTTGAATTAAAAAACATTGAAATTTATATAATGAAAATAGTTTATAACTTATCTGCGATAACTTAATTAAAGGTAATATATTTGATACATATTTTGAAATATTATTTGAATGACTGTATAGTTATATTATTTGTCGATAAGATTTCTTACTAGTAAGAATTGTCAAGGAATAATATGTATTCTCTTAGATATTTGGCTATATTATCGCTTATTGAAAATTTATATACATTCTTTATTTCGAGAATCGTAGCTTAAGTTGAAATTGATCAATACGCTTTTTGGTAGTATTTATGGGTATATCATTGTTAATTTAAAGGTCAATGAATTTTGATTAAAAGTAATTAGATCAATAATTAACCTCTGTAACTGAAATATCATAAATAATTTATATTCGCCGGAGTAAAGCCTTTTAAATTAATAAATCTGTCATAAATTAGTAAGGTTTTTAGTTTATTAGGCGCCTGGAGATATTACAGGTTGCACAAAAACTTCATACAGGAATAAAAATCGATCATTTCGCAAAGAATTGTGAGAGATTACCTTCTTATCATAATATTTCTATTGTATGGCGTGTGTACGCCACTGGCGAGCCACGGTTGTATGTGAAACGTAATAGCAATAATAAACTTAGTACCTTATTAATGTTGAAGGAACATAATTAAGGCAGTTGCCATGGCGACAGGCTAGGAAAGTTCCTTCCACTATTCTCTGTGCACGCGTCTGTGTGTGTGTAATGAAGACCGGTTTACCTATAGGGTTTCCGAGTTAACAATACGAGCCCCGTCCAAACTTTTCCCACCGCATGTTTGTGATGTGAGAGCTTGGGAAATTCGGCGAGAAAGCTTTACGTGCGCCCCTGCTCTTCTCAAACGGTTCGCTTCTCAACCTTAAGTGTGCCACGCTTTGTCTAATATGCTCAGAGTACTATAAAAGTTCATTCCTAGAACGTAATTCGATGAATATATATCATATTTACTAATGGTTGGTCTCAAAAACTGGGTGACCCAAGATCTATTACTACTACTATTAAGTACTTAAAAAAATGCTGTTGACCGAGGAGGCTCTGTTGTACCACAAAATAACATTTTAAAACCTAGACTTTTATGACAAATGACCGGGGTGTATCTTTGAAAACATAAAATAAGTCTTAGATGTTAGCTGATATTACTTGGTAGATAGGCGTTATTACTTTAAATAAAAAAACGAGTTAACAATTAGTTTTATATCACAATTTTTACATCGTTTATTTATTTGGTACATACACGAAACAAATTTACAAATTAAAAGTTTATGGCTTTTGCAATGTCAAAAATATATTGAAAATTAATATTGGAAATTGGTATTGAATAAACATAAAAAAACAAGGACTGCAAAGAAGTCAACCAAGCAAGCTCACTGTAAAATCTCTTTTAATATAATAATCAATAGTATTCTTTTGAACTCATTAACGTCCACACGTATATAGATTTGTATTTGAATTACTGGAGATATCAAATGGTAGAACAATAAGTTGTAAGTGTCCAAAAAAAGGAAGAATGTATCATTATAAATAAACAATCCTTTCAACAACAAAGCGTTATATAATATAACATAACATATTAAGTGCTTTGATTTATAGTAAAATTTTTTTGAGAGGGTCATACTCTAAATAAGTCAAATATCTGTCATGAAATGAAAATGTTAGACCTACGGTATGCAATTGTTACAAAGATAAAAAAGAAATTTTCTCTCATATTGCTGGAATACATCGAAAGTTGAAGATCGAATAAATACGTTTCTCCATTTTGAGAAACCGTCAATGTTTTGATAAGATGAGTTGATTGAGCGTCGAGTTGAAGTCGTTGTTACTTATAATGGTAGAAAATATAAAGATGTTTCATGTTTGATTGTAGCTTTAATTTTTTTTGGCTTATTAGCTCGTGCTTTTCATTGAGCATTTTCATTGGCGATACGATCGGCCATGGGAATATTTACTCTAAGTATTTTTCACGTGTAGACTTCGACTCTTATAGGATCATTACTACGAATTTAAATTGTTTTCATAATTTGTATAGGCCTTTTTTTCATCTTAATTTAGATGTATTGACTTCTGATTCTAGTCTCCTGTTAATGATTAAATAATCACTTGAACAAGCTCACTGTTAAGAGAAATCAGTCCTGATAATCCGTAAAAATATTTATAGAAACAAAATGTCTTGGTCATTAAAATGTTGCAATGGTTGGATATAGTCAAACCAAAATAGGGAGCAGTCAAAATTTACGAGAAAATAGAAACAGTATTTTGTCAGAGAAATAAATATGTTTTTGTGTTAGTTGGGTAGAATTATATAAATTTATTTATATATAACATGCAATTAATTATATTTGAAAATCTGAGACAAAATTTCAGTTCCTTATAATTTTTTCATCGTTTGATAAACGTTGAAAACTTTTGTAATACTACGCTATTTCAAGCAATATTAAATGGAAAATATCTTTTAAAATTTTAAGGAGGTATAAAGAAATAAAAAATATTATAAATGACTCGAGAAGTCGACGGAATAAATAATATAGTTACAATGGAATGCCGAAATGCACGTTTTTTTGTAACTGGTTACTAAATTTTTTTATAATTTTTTCTTTATTGAAAATAAAATAAACTAAATGTTCGTGTACTGAAACTCGCTAAATAATAATATTACTTTGTGAAAAAATCATTTTTTTCTTAAAAACGTTTCATTTATTCTTAAATATCTATCAATAGTTAGATATTTGATAAGCTGATAAAAAAATATTTATTAACAGAATTTATACATAAGTTAGATTTTACTGAACGCATTGCTTAAAATTTGGCGTTGTTTTATTTTAAAATCATCAATAGAATTTATTGATTGAATTGGCATTCACTTGGTAGAACTCCATTATAGCACGGTGAAAAAAATAGCAATGTATTTAAAAAAATTTTTTTTTTTAATATAGTTGATAGATATTTCGGCTCACACCATAGTTCTGACGATAGCGTTTTGGCGTACATAGCTATTTTTTTCACCGTGTCATCAATTGAAAGTGATGATTTGTAAATATTCGAATTTTTTAGTTAATTAATTGAATTAGTATGAATTATATAATATATTTTTAGAAATAAAATCTGAATCTTGCAATCTGTAGAAAAAATACAATAAAATCAACAGTAATGTATTTCATCGCCACTAATTCTTTTATAGAAAATTTTCAAATAGCTACTAGGATTATTTTCCATGAAATGCTGCGTTTTACAGTAGAGTTTCTTATTGACGTTAAACAAAGTGTATTATGAAGACATCTATACTTACGCGGGAGAGTTGGTTCTTACTTCAATTGCCATACTACTTGTGCTTGTTTAGTGTACACTTTGCGAGGGACTACTAGGAACCTCTTGGCTACAGGATATTACATAATAGGTGAGTTCTGGAGGCAAACGCGATCTTTTAAGCAGAACCAGCGTCGAAATTGTCTATGGTATTCTTAGTAAAGGTAAACTCAATTATGAAACAAATATTCTCGTAAAAGTAAAAACATTTTAATAAATTTTTATCAACGTGCATGTTAATTCAATAAGCATTATTTCTTTTTAATAAATCTAACATAATATTACAGTAAAATGATCACTGTCGGCTTCGATGATAAAATGATAATACTCGCGAAGAGTGAACGGGTCCCGATCATTATATTGTTATATTTATTTAAATATAAGACTTTTCCATCAAGAAGTGACAGTGACAGTGACAAAGATTCTCAAATTTATTTGTGGCTAGACATTTGTAGAGCTTTAACAGAAGTTGTTGACATATTGACGCTGAGAGTTATTAATATTCTAGTTATTTCATTTATTTATCAATTTTTGTAATGTTGGTACTTAACACAACCAATATCATACAGTAAGAAAAGCTGGGAACGTGGATTATCATTGGAATTTGTGATATACAAACATGTAGTTAACATAATTACTTTTATTATTAAACACCTTTGACTACCGACGACGATGAAGTTTGACAGATCGTTTTGTAATACCAGTGAAAAAATCTGTAATATATATACTTTTACAATAAAAAATACATATAAATAAATATGTATACAAGAAACACGAAAATCATAACGCTCACCTAAAAGGCGTCAATTACTGTTAAATAGTCCCTTTAAGTGACTATCCACTATCAAACATGACAAAAAGACCGCTTAACATAAATTGTAATCTCTGAGCACTCTGTGGAAAGAAATTATATAATTCGATGAAATCACTAGTGACGTTTAAAATTCATGTGTTAATTCTTCATCGTTTTTATCTGTTAGCTTCAAATTATAGAATAACAAATGAGGTAATATTGCATTTGATGGAGCGTCGCATGTATATTTATTCAAAAATATACTTAATTAAAAAAAAAGTATTAAAATTCAGAATAAAAATATAATCAATTATTGTTCATATCTATTTCATATTTTAGTGCGTTATGATTTAAAATATATATATTTTTTAAATTGGTATTTACATTTAGATACTGTATTTCTTGTTTCAAAATCCTGATAAATTTTATTGAAATTTAATTGAAAATGGACATACCCCTCAATTTTTGGTGTTATAATTTATCTAATAATTTTTATGTTAGATTAAGTTGTGTATGTCGAGTACGAAAAAAGATATTTATTAAAGAAACGCTCTGGAGTGGGCATAGATATTAATTCGACAATTTTTAATTTCTGTAAAGCATTTTATTTTCATCATGTAAAATATATATGGCCTCCTAATCAAGTAACCTCAACGGAAGGTTTTTCTTTGAAATGGTGTTTATCAACCTCCATTTTTAAAGATAATTGGTATATGAGCATGGCAAACTAACTATTTTCATTGCCACACACTTTTAAGCGTTTGTTCGTAAGGGTGAATTAAAAACATAACAAACAATCAATAACTAAATGAAACTGAGATATTGCACTCGTGAAATCTGTTACCAAAGCCAACTACGTTGACCACTGCGCCGTGAAACCGTCTCAAAGCTATTTCGCTTAAAATATATTCTAATTGATTCGTAATTCGGTTTTGACGCAGTGTCCTTTACAAAGGAGCGCTTGGTTTCCTGTTGGTACATAACGTACAGTTTGGATGCTTATATACTTTACCAAAGGCCCAGCACACGGGGTTAGTTCCTTTCTCCCAGGCACATAGTGTGAGCATACAGGTACATAATACAGCCTCACCTGAATACATCAAACCACGTCAGGGTATTATCATTATAAATATTATTATTATTCCCGTTCCACGAATTATAATAAAGCTCCACGTAATATCACACATTAATATGTTATAAGTTCACTGACTGTAAAACATTAAGCGAATAATTGCCCAGGGGCAATTATTCGCTTATATTGCAGGCAACGAGGATTGTAAATTAAAAAGAGATCTGTGGTAAGAAACCTCATTTGGATTTATTTATATGGTACATAAATATAAACAACTTCTCCTAAATAAAAGAGAAACACAAAAGAAATAGAACACAGTATAGATATCTAAAGCAGTGGTCCGAAACTTTTTGTCTTTGACGACACACCAACGTTTCTTATAAAATTTTCGGACACATCTCAATTCTATATTCATAAGAATGTGAATGAATCACACAGATGCATCTGTCAATAATACATTTTTTTCTGTTTTAAGGTGTTAACTGTCACTTCTTGATGGAAAGGCATCATATTTTAAATAATAAAAACATATTTGTTAGTACTTATTTCCACAATATATTTTTTTGTCCAGGACCGGTTTCGCTCATAGGTAGTGCTCGCGATGAGAGAAACCAGTCCTGATAAAAAAAATATATATTGTGGAAATAAGTACTAAAAAATGTGTTTTTATTATTATTTTTTTTTCTGTATTGTTCATTTTATTTACCCATTTATTATTTATAAATTCACATTATACATAACATTCTAGATTTTGTGTGTAAAACATTTATGTGAATATTACGTATTATTCCAATGAAGAAATAATTATTTTTGTTCCTCTTTGATTATTACGTTAGAGAAATATGCCACGGCATAACTAGCATCGGCTGGCGGCACATTGGCGTGCTGTGTCACACCGGTTGCGTAGCACTGATCTAAAGTACTCACTAAGTTATTTTTGCTAAATTTTATAATATCGCGTGAAGTATTTTATAAAAGCTAGTTATAATCAATGTAAAATAGTATTGTAATTTTTGCACTAAAAAGCTATGCTTATTTATATTGATTGACGGCTAAAAAGTAACCGTTAAAATTGAAGGAACGTTTTGCATAAAGCGGTTAAGATTGGTAGAATTTATTTGTACAATATTTCATTCACACAATTTCTTCATTTGCTAAGGAACTCGATCATACAAGTGTTTTAAATATGCACTACAAAATAAATTCTATGCTTTTGATTTAATTCAAGAAAATAATACGTACGACGAAATATTTTGTGTTACATTTGACACTTTTGGTTTTGTTCTAATACCATTTTTACCTTAGAATGATTGAAGAAGTTTTTGCATTATGCCATGACAGGTTTTGTACAACCTTGAGCATCAAAGCAACATTTGATTTAAGTAATCAAGATATAACTGTTACACGATGAATATTTTTAGCCATGCTAAATTTTCTTAATACAAATGTCATATTGAATTTTTAACAGAATAAAGCCTTACATATTGATACCAAAAACGATCTGTCTAGTAGAGCAGTTTTGATTTTAACAAGGTTATAATATTATGAAGTATGTGTCTATCTAACATCAAGATAGAGTTTATCTACAAATAATGCTTGTAATTCAGTCAACCTCTCTTTTTTTGAAGAAAGTAATGATATAAAAAATAGAGCTGGGGCAGGACCAACGGCTAACAAATCGCACTCGCATTGACCCGTTGTTTTAGAATCGAGTATGCCAGAACAAGTTTATAAGTTTCACAAACATTCTTGTCATCAAAAAAGGTGATCATATTGTTATTTAAGCCCATAAGTTGCGTTAAGGAAGCCATAAGTATTCAATATTTTTCCACGGATTCGTTAAAAATTAATAGTTATGCATATATTTATTAAAAGTCAAATATTCACTTTTACGAAATGTATCCAAATTATATCGACAATTAAATTTTTTAATACAGATGTGTTTAGTGAAAAGTGTGTGCCTTGATTAACATGTAGATTTAAGTACTAAACAGTGATTAATTGGCCCTTTTGCTTGGTAATTTACCTTCATATTATAATGTTGCAATAAAATATTCAAGTACAATATTTTACCAAGAAAATTTTTACAGTTGAAAAATATGATAGTTGCGTACACGTACGTATGTATTCAAATGTTTTTCACTTAATTAAGGATTTCACCCGTCTTTGAAACAAATATATTAATTCGCGAAATAGTAACGATATCTTTCAGAATTTTCGGTCTTCAAACATGCGTGCCATGCTTTGTGTAAAACTAAATACAGGCATTCTACGGTTTCAATTTTACCCTTCTACGACAGAGTTTTTCAATCCTAGATAATGTATTTATAAGATAACTGAAAAATTATAATAAATCTTAAAAAATATATTTAAGCATTGTTTATTTACTATCGTATAAATTTTACGAGTCTATTTATAAATTTAATGAGTAAAGCTTTTTCATTTAAGAACAGCGAGAAGGTAAGAAATTTGATTAATGATCTCTTTTCACGTCCATTGCTCTGTAACGGTTGGTATCTCATTCAAAAAGATTAACACGGAAATGACCATTACTCTGACCGAGTCCACGCTGAAGTAACATTTCCAAGATATAAAACTGAGACTACTGTAAAAAACTAGCAATGTATTTTAATTCAACAAAATTTATAGCATATATAAGTGATAGGTATTTCGTTTTACCTTCATGAGAAATATGTATAAACGTACATTTACCTATCTATACATAGCTGTTAAGAGGTACGCAATACATCTATTCTTCTGTTTTAATACTACAGCTTCATATTGTGCTTATAAATTCTAAAATGTGGCACTTTGATTTTATGCATTTCACGTGTGCGAGTTAATCTGATTTTTTAAAACAAATCTTACTTAAGCATACTAAGTCTCATTTTATTAAATCAAGTATAATTGTAGACAAATTATAATTCTCTTCGAAAGCTAATTTAACAAAATATTCACTAATTTGAAGTGCATAAAAATCTTATAGCATCAAAATTAATTTCATAATTGTATTCAGTTTTCCTTAAATCATTTGAATAGTAAACTCTACATTGTTTACTGGTTAAATATAGATGTATGCATAAATTTGATTCATGCATAATAATTAAGCTCATATGTTTTCATTTCAATACCCCTGCTTTGTAGAATCCCAAACCCGAGCTTTGGGTCGTAGGCGGACTGGAGAAGGGTTAAAATGAAGGAGGAGGTGAGGGCTAAACAGACAGTGTTTGCGGTTCCCACGAGCGGAAAGAGAGGAGTAGGGGGCACTTGATTAGAGCGGAGCTTCTAAAAGCTCTGGACATGTGATGCGAGCTTAGAAGGCTCTACAGCGAATCGTGAAGGCTGAAAGCTTGTTCGCATACATGTATATGTATATTATATATTGTACATACATGTATTATATATAATATATATAAAAGTTTATCATGTGTATTTTAAGTATGCATGTGTTTGTTTTAATTAATATCGAAAGAGAATTTTTCAGACAATTGACGAACTTATTTGAATCCAAAGAAAGCTTTTTTAGCTAAAGTTTTTTAAAGAAAACATCAATACACTAAAATTTATTATATCGACTGAAGGTGCTTGATGGAATTTCAGTATCAAATTTGAATTGTTACAACTTTGTACGATTCCACATGTTTTGTCACTAACGACCCGGGTTTCGTCAGTTCTGTTGCATCCGTGTGATAGAATGCCTGAAGATGCTGAACGGCGAAACCCGGGTCGTTAGAGACAAAACATGTGGATTCGTACAAATTTGTAACAATTTAATTTTTAAACACAAAAAAAGATAAGATGTAAGTTAAAGTCCTTGGCGATGGTTGTTGACGTAGTTGACGGTTTTTTGAAAGTTTATCTTATGAATGTTAAAATATCATTAAGAACTGTTAAAATCAATCATAGAAAAACACCATTATTCTTGAATAATTATACTTTTTTTTAGTATATATAACGTTTTAATATCGTAATGCTCTTAAGTGTGTGATAAAATAAAATAATTACAAGACATGGGAGCCAAATTTAAGAGCCCAACCCAACGGAGAGTTCTAATCATCGGAGGGTGTTTAAAGGATAAATATTCTGCAGGTAGGCAAGTTCTAATAAGAGAATGTTTATGCGTAGGTCTGCAGAGACTCATTGTTTTCACGCACAAAGCCCGCTACCCCGTTTGCCATGTATTTGCTAGCGATACCTTTCACTTTGATACGAGACAAAGCCTCTATGAACAATATAGCAAAGATGAATAATTTGAAATACGACGGTATGCTCTGATTGTTATAGCGATTTATTAATTAGTAATGTGCTGATTTATGCTAGTATTGTAATTTCTTAACTAACACGGAAATTCATAAAAAAGCTATATTCTTCAGGAACTTGGACAATAATTCTCGTTATTGCATGTAAGTGTTGAAAAAATCGATCTGTGAAATTAACTATTCAAAATTTTAACTAATGAAAATATGCACTTAATTATTTTATCGTCAAAATTACACAAAAGTAAATGATTTTAATATTTAACTTTGTGGGGTTTTTAAGTATTTTTTTTTACCAATTAATGCATGACAGCTTTAAATTATAATAAAACAATTTTTCACAATTTATTTTATGATTGTTAGTGGCTTCGATTATTTTAAGCATTATCAACTGAATAAATATCATACCTTTTTATCAAAAAGTGACAATTAACACTTTCAAAGTGAAAGTATAAAAGATTTGCCGCTTTTTCTTTACTTTGCATACATTCTGGAAAATATTTTCGCCATATAATTAAGGCTAATAAAATTGACGGCATGAAATGAATTCGAGTTACTTTTGAGTAAAATGATTTTTAATTGATTCAGTATTGTCTTCAATATTTGACGATTATAGCTAACATACATACATATAGTATCATGTCATCCAATTTTATGAATAATCTAAAATTTTATCGATTAATATTTTTATAGGTGAATAGAAAGTATAAATAATAAATGTAATTGCCTTTTTTCTGTTACTTGTGTTTATGACCTTGGCATGATTTTTAGTTGTTTTTGTGAAAGCCATTGTTTAATGTTAATGGTTGAAAATACCGCCGTGGACAACAATCAATGATAATGTAAAGTATTCTTACAAAATATAAAATCTACCTTCACGTAAAAACTGAATGTTTCACGGTGAGAATAGTTCAGTCGAGCTTTTAATGATAATAAGGAAAATTATCGTCGATACTTTAAAAAATCGGGAAGAGTTTTTGAATACTTCTTTAAGTAAGTAAGATTAATACATGTTCGTTTGATATTTCAATGGAATTGCGGTAAATAATTTCATACCACAATTTATTTTGTGTAAAATTACGTTTAGCGATTTATACAGTATATTTTTTGTACATGTTCATTTTGTTTAAAAGCAGAACGTCTAAATACGCTTAAAAGCAATTAAAGCTGAAGTCTGCTCATATCTAAATTCTAAGTGTCGCTCTGTTACGGTCGCTTCTCCAACTTGCGAGTAGACAAGTGTAGCTTCTCCATCCTTCAGAACTTTTGATTGTTATCTTGGGAGAAGAAATAAGCGAGAGGGGGACTGGAGAAAATACGCGCCAAACTTTGAGGAGCTTTCAGAGATATTGTTGGCTCGTCGATGATAGTTTCATTTCACATATTACATCAATATATCATACAAAACTAAAAAAAAACATTTTTATAAATCTAATATCATTGCAGGAATCTTCAAACAATTTACAGTATAGATATATATTCTTAATTGTATAAAATCTATATGTTTCTTGCTTTCGTGTTCATATTTGGTAAGATTGTTGTTTCTGAAAACATAATATTTATGTAATAAAACACAATGCTCTAAGGTAACACAAGTAATGTTATACAACTAAAGGTTGATTTTATTTTGTCAATACGTCATCATAAAAGATATATTATATTTATGTTCAAATAAATGACGTCAATACGGTATCACAAATTCTTTTAGAATTCGTAACAGTCTTATCATTGACTTTGAAACCAGGGCTAGAACTTTTTCTGAATGTGCTGGTGCGACATATAAATATAGCAACGAAAAAATGTCGACAGCAATAAAGGAAAAATCTAGTTTTCCACTTGCTGTTTATGTTTCAACCTGCTTGGATATAATTGAGATATTGTTTAAACAAAAACAAAACTAAATAAAATTACAAAACTGTAACTAATGAAGAGGTGGGATATTAACAAAAAAATAAAACGCCCCTGAATAAATAAATTACGAAACTTAAAATAATATTACAAATTAAAATAGCCTTTTGATTAACTGTGGTAAATTTGTCCCGATAATAAAATATCAAAGTAAACTCAAAATACTTTTGCCATTTTGGTCTTTTATATTTTATTTTGAAGGAGTGTTTATTTATTTTTCGACATCACTTATAGTATAGGATTGAATTACATGAAAGACATCCAGTGAATTAATTTTTCAATAAATTATAAAATATCTGTAAAATGTCTGTATGTCTGTGAATTTTGTAATTTTTTTCCATAATCTCATACTTAAATTTGGGCGTAGAAAAATTGATTTTTTAATCAATAATTTTCATTATGATTTCTAAAATTTATACGTAAAAAGTGATAAAAACTGGCAAGTAGCTTTCACACAATAAAAATTAGTTTGGAAAATCATAATTATAAGTGCACACTCCGCATTGAAACTTAACGGAATATATATGTATATATATATATATAATATGACTATCAAATAAAGCAACATTCATCAAATATTTTCTGAGTTTACATGTATTGTTTTAATGGCGGTATAAGGCCAAAAAAGCTGTCAAAATATTACATACGACTCATGAAATCACATATAATATTATATTTTGTAATTCATATTTTTCACTTATTCCAATTGTGTATTCTAAATATTCAAGCAGTATGTTAGGAATTGTAAAGAATTGAATTTTAACACATTAAGCGTCTTTCCACATGAGTAATATGACAATTCAATTGACGTGATGACATTTTAACTGCCAAAGGTCATAATAAGTGTCAAAAGTTCAAGAAGTCTCACGCGCGCAAAGAAATCGTAGGAAAGACGTAAACAAGTTTTATTTGAACCAGTTTTATAATAAAGCAATTTTACTTTCGGCAAAGGTTAGCACATTAATGTGTACACCTGTCAATAAGGGTTGAGTTTAACCAAAAATATTTTTTAAATAAATTGTATATACAGGTCGCAATTTTAAAAAATACTAATATTCATCACATGAAATATTACAAACGGTGCACAGAAGCGACGTGAAATTTGTTATTTTTAGGTCAACGGTTTTATTTTAAACTATTAACTTAATTAGTGAGTCGACTATATATGATCAAAGAACCCCTTATATTTTAACTGGTTAAATGCCAAAAGCGTCTTAAGACGCATAATTTTCTGTGAACGGAACGCCGCTCATACAAAAATTACGTCTTAAGACGCGACGTTTTAAATGGGCTTTTACTAAAGAAAATCAATTATTTAAAATTTAAAATGATTATGGATAAATGACTGCACGACCGGCGCGCTCTTCGTTTATTTGGTAAGTTTTATAAAATAAACTTTATTACACTTTCAATAACGATATGTTTGGAAGATGTTATTTTTGTCGTAAAATTTGCGGCGTGCTGGGTCCCGCCATACATTTACCTGCCGGCAGTTAACCGGTTAAAAGACCATTCTTTTACGTGGTAAATTAGAATTAAATAATAGACTTTATTTCAATTTGGTTAATGGTGATATTTTCAACATTAAAAATTTATCATATACTGATTGAAAAAATAATTTATTTGGGTTACATGACTGTGAAAGTTAACAGCAAAATTTTCCAACTTTAAACATTATTATTAGTGATTTATGAGTGGATCGCACTACCGTCTTGATATTAACTTGTATCACTTAATAGTGCCATTAATTGTATACTTTATTTTGAATACTAATTAAAATTATATTAAGATTGTCTTAAAATGTCATTTATAAACTGTTTTTCTTTATTTCTACATATATTATATGACAACCTCTAAATTGTTTTCCCAGTTCTTTAATATTTGGCCTTGTATACCTGTAATTATTAATTCAACATTTAGTACAAATGGATTTGTTTGTAATTGATTAATCAGTTGATAATGCTCTCGATGAGCGAAACTGGTTCTGATTTTAAACATACTATGGGCATGGTAATATAAACATAACGTTCTTTTACCTAGAAGTGACAGTAAAAACTCTAAAAGTAATTTCCGTTTAGGATATAATTATTAAAAAAAAAAAAATCTTACATTGGCTGATGATAGCGGTTCTTTTATTTCGTTTGACAGTACTTTAAATTCTCGAACGAACTCGCTAACAACTTTTGAAATTGAAACCTTATTAACGAAACTTTAGCCGTTCAGAGACGAGTACAAAACTAGTCGCTGTATGGTGCTCAATGTGCGTCAGGCATAACGGAATCATATTATCATATGACTCGTGCTCGAGTTTACTAATACAATATATGCCTGCAACATGACGTGAACGATGACGCAGACATTTCCTCGTTGATACATCCAGCAATTGTGCTGTGTGAAGGAACATGAAACGAGAGAAGCACTGGAATTAATTTTATTCGGAAATTGCCATCAAATTAAGATGGAACTAGTTCGGCTTTTCAGAAGCTCACCGTGAAATATGTTAGCAATTACAACTATAATTACTATGGGAAACAGTTTGGCGGTTAGGGTCATAGCAATGTAACTATTATAAAAATATCAAACGGAGAAAAATATGTTTTCAATGTTTATTTGATAATGAAAACGTAAAAAATTTTTTTCGTTACGTTACGTCAGTTCTGTTGCATCCGTGTAATGGAATGCCTGAAGATGCCGAAAGGCGAAACCCGGGTCGTTAGTGACAAAACATGTGGAATCGTACAAAGTTGTAACAATTCAAAATTTATATTGAAATTTCATCAAGCACGTTCAGTCGATATAATATTTTTTCGTTACTATTACGTTATACATACAAGTTTCATTTTTGTACGATTAATGGACCTGTGTTTTAATAAACATGGGATATTATAGCAAAAACTACAGCCCTTCTTAAGTAAAATCTTTATAGCGTTAACCCTTTGAATTTAAAGGCTATACACATCACGCTGTGCCGTCACATATTTGTAATGGTAGAGTTGCTAGGAAATTTATTGTTACGTTTGATTTGTCGAGTAATACTGATTGAATTGGCATTCACTTGGTAGAACTCCATTATAACATGAGAGAAGATGTATTTTGTACCTTTTCTACACAGCTATATATAGATGAGCAAATGTTCGTTTAAGCATAGTTCTGTAAATTGCGTGAGCCGAAATACCTATCAACTATATTTAAAAAAATAGTTTTTTAGAACTCATATGCATTGCTGTTTTTTTCACCGTGTTATTTATTATCTCATGCTTAATACAAATATTACAGTAAAATATTCCGGGACGTTTAATTGTATAATAATTTAAGAAATAATATTAAAGAAAGACATTCTGCAACCATAATAATAAATATTGAATAATTGATTGTTTTGACTTAAAAACAATTCTTTTAACCATTGCTACTTAAATATATTGATCATGATAATTCATTTTGATCATATTTTTACATACTTGAAAGAAATAATCATTTTTCTCTTATTCCCTGGTTAAATTTAGTTATATAAACTGAAGAGCACTGTGTATTTATGTTATTAAATATAAATCTATCAATAGCTTGATTTCATTATTTTGCAATAAGTCTCTTCAAGCTCCATAATTTTATAGTTTCTAACTTGTCGACTGTATTTAACAAAAGAGCGTTGAGTGACATAAAATGAAGTTTGCATAATGCCTCTGTAGGATATTACTTTTAATACCCATAACCTGTCAAGAGTGCGTACAGTGACATCTGAATATTTTAATTACACACCCCAATTATATGTAAATACAAAAATAATACCTCCCGCCAGGATCTTAATTGTTTGTGCAAACTGATTATTCATTATAAAACGATGTATGATTCGTTAGCTTAAGCGTGCTAACAAAGAAATTTCTATCAAAGAGCGATATATATTTTTCTAAGTGCACAATGCATTTCATTTGTACAAACAATAGACTGGTTTGACCACAAAAGAGTTGCAAGGGTCACTAAAACAAAAGATATTTTTAAACCGACCGAAATGAGACGCTTTTGATTTTTATTTCCTGGATCTATTGTTTTTGATACCCAATTTCAAAGAATCCCGCAGTGGAGAACAACACTAATAACTTATGTATTATATTACTATAATAGTTTTAACTACAAAGCTTACTTAGGATATAATCAAACTTTTCTTTATGTATAGCAAATACAATCTTTATTTACTTTTTATCATAAAATAAAGATTTAAATCTATACTGAAATACGCCAGTTTTTTTAAAATATCACTTTGATATAACAATCATATCATTAATTATAAGCTACTCTTAGATCCTTTATCGAATTAACACACGCTTTACCGGCGATTGTCATTTTTTATCTTTAAAAAAAATTACAATGGTTCAATAACCCGCAAATTAAAAACTAAATATCAAATATTATACTATGAAAATTAGGGGTGCCAAATACACAAGTGTGCATATTTAGGTTGCATGAATAAAATATTTTTTGACGAACAATTATTTATTCTGAAAATATCATCGAGTCATATTTCCATAGACAAATGTCATTTTTTGTTGTATAAAATTAATAATTGATCGAAATACTTTTTTTTTTTTAAAGAAATATGAAAATCGAATCAAATATAAAAAATATCGGTTAAAATACATTTTCATTGATAATGTCCAATTATGCAATTAAAATGCAAATGGTTAAAAATATGCGCTAATTTTTGCGGTCCTGCCGAAACCGCATTGCGAAATCTTGTTTGAAAACCAATGCTCTATTCTAAGTCAAACAAAACGCCACAAATAAAATTGTCTGTCTACGCATTTACACTATTTTCCTGATGATAAGTTGAAACAAAACGTTTTGCTTTACATTTTTTTTTTGTTAAACTGTACAGATTTCTTGTTTTCGATAGTTAGTGTATAATATTTTGCTGTATCGACTTATCGTCAAGCATACATATTGGTAACGTTATCAGCCAAGTAAAAAGTCATTGATAATTATTTACAACAATATTCCAATTTTTGAGTTTTGCTTTATAACTCTTTTCAGTGGCTCAAATTTCCATTACTGTTTTCCCAAACGGTGCCCCCAAAGGCACAGATTTTATAATTAAAGCATTATCAAACAGTTATTACATAACAAAGCCACCACAATCGGTTTTTGGCAAAAATCACCTTAAAACCTTTGGCGGGCTTAGTTGTATGTTAAATTTGATCGCTGAAACGAGTCACGAACACAAAACACGCGAGTATTAACCGCAGTGTTTGTTTTTAATCAGTCAATGCTGGGGCGAAATTCAATTTAGGTTATGTAGTGTTAGCGTTAAATGAGAAAAATCAGTTTTTTTTTAAATATCCAATCATAACAATTGAAAAAAAATGCCTGAAAATTATCCATTGTTTATTTTACGGCTATATTCGATTTGAAAGATTAAATATGCAAACTAACTGTGAATAAAACCGATTTCCTAAAAATGATCAATGCCGTATTAGTCACGCTGAATGTCTCCGATCTAAGAAAATTCTTGAATCATCTACAAATGAATGGCGTTAGCACTGCTTAAAATAGTACAAAAAATAAATAAAAAATTAAAACTGATTTTTAAAACGCTACCTACATATGAGCGCTAATGTTTACAGCATTTTTTTATTATCTATCGCCGATTTATATGTATACCTAATGAGGCTTATCTAACAGATGCGTCTTTTACTTACAAAAAATTATCAACACCAGCTTCCCTCATTTGGATAAGCAACTGATGAGCTATTATTTCAATTATACATGTAAATAATAAAGGCATTATATAGTTACTTGAATGATAGGCAAAATCAAAAATTAACCAATCATTAAAAAAATATTAAATTAACAACGGCCCCGATAAGACATTGAAAAGGAGTGAAAATATGTGTGTATCTAAAAAATACCACGTTAAACCGTTTACGATTTTGTTATCCATGATTGATTATCTTAATTACGCGCTTTGACTGTAACATACTGTATGTAAGATGTACCCAGTATGAGATAGAGAAACCCCCAGATTGTCGACAGGAGACACGAACAAAGGTTTCCCACAGAATCGCTAGAAGCCACAAAAGAATCCAATTCTGATAAATTTGCCTGAGACAGCCTGCGGCGTTCAGGATATTAGAAACTTTCGATAGATACAAGGGATACGATACAGACGTTTCTGAAATGAAATGGTTTACGATATTACATACTCCCGCAATGCCAATAAGTTACATTTGCCACGGAATAGTCTGAAGATCTGTCGTGTTTGATTTAGTAAAGAACATGCAAGTTATCTATCGCTTTTAAAGAAACAAATGAAAAAGCTCAGATCCCTCAAGATCATAGCACGCGTATGTAGTTTGTTGTACATTTTATTCACGCAAACCTACATTCCGTGCACAAATAATTCAACATTAAAATATTTCAATTAGTAAGCGAGTTGTAAAGCTTACCTATTCAAATTTGCCATATATAAAAAAAGGAAGGGTTGCATTTTTCCTATCGATATTCAACGAAAAAAGCTTCATATAAATAAAAGTTTTACGCTAAGCTCAGTTCATTTAATCAACAAATTTGTTTTTTATAACATTTGTATCAAATAATTTTTGTTAGAAATCTTTTGTTTCCCTGGTGTGTCTGGAAACATCTACTACAAAAATAATCTTTTGTGTAATTAAGTGTTTTTAATTACATGTACTGAAACAGAGATTATAAGAGATAATAATTAAATTTGCAAGTAATTCTCATGGTAAAAAAAATCGATTTTTCTATTTGAAGAAAGAGAATAATGAAAGTTAAAATATTTTTCAAAACTATTTCAAATGATTTTTTAAATTTTGTTGTTTTTCTTACCTTTAAAGTCCCTCCAAAAAATAGTACACCTAAAGACTATAAAATATGCTTTTATTATTGTATTTTTATGTATGAATTGATAAATATGAATAATAAAATGTATGACAAACGTAATCTGATTTATTTGAAGTATGTATTGATATTTTCGATGAAAAATTCATCGTGAATAGATCTCAATTTCCTTCTCATGGAGTTTATCTTATGTTATTTAAAAAATGCTACCGTAACCATTATATGATTTGAAATCGAATATTTAAAAAATCTGCCACTTATTTTATCAGAAAAATTCTTCAATATATATTTTGATCACTTTCTTGAGAAAAAATTCTAGTGTCTTTTTTAAATTGTGAAGTGTTATTTAAAAAATGATTGCATTATAGAGAGCGTATTTATGTTAGGCAGGTATAGTACGTACTGTTTTTAATATGCGAAAACATCTTTAAAATCTTAAAAAAGTCTGATTTGGAGATAATAATGTTACCTTTTTTCACATTCCGTTATATCAAATAGCTGATATAAAGTAATATCAAAATTCAAATTAAAATCTCACCCAATATCGTTTAAATGAAAATAATGATTAAATTTCGTACGAAGGTAAAATAATCCGGTAGGTCGACCTATTTCTTATTCAAATAATAATTGATAATAAACTCATTTTCGTTTTGAATATATAAAGTTATAATATGAATTAATAATTTGGCGTACACGTGTGTTACATATCTGCCTGTTTACGAAAGTCAGCCTGACATTTAAAATGGCGGCTGGGAAAGTGTAGAGCCGCTAAACCCCCTGAATGATAAAAGCAAATATATCGTTTTTATTAATTTAGACGCCATTTGGAAAATACAAAAATCTGTCGTTGATGGGCCTTTCGACAATTTGTTAACGTTAGCTTTAATCAAAGCATATACAGTTTTATAAAATATATTATCAATTTGAGTTCAAATGAACAATTAAAATATTTTATATATTAATATATTATATAAAAATATTATATTTTTAGTACTATTCCGGTTTCGCTAATTTCAAATATGATGAACAATATAACTTTAAAGTACGAATATATATACAAACTTTTGAGATGAAAATAACCACTTATACAAGACTAAGGATTTCAGACGTGATAAAATAATATACAGTAAATGATTAAATATATTATATGTCTAAATGAAATAAAATGTTAGCATTTCTAACTAGTAACTTGAAATCAAAACAAAGTCATTTAAAAAATCCATTAAGTGTCATTAACAAGAATAATGAGTGGGAAATTTTTACAATCAAATAATATGAACTTAAATATTCAAGGGAACATAATGCCTTAATTAATAATAAATTTCTATACATAGTGAAAACAATTCGAAAAAATCATCAGTAAAGGGCATCCCAGCAAAATCTGAAAAACAAAAAAGCAATATTAATTCTTAGAACAACAATAAAAATAAGTTTAATTAAACGTTTATAACAATGGTGACGACGAGAAAATTATATGTACGGTCATTTCAAAGACATAAATATGCACTTTTTTCAATAAATTTTGTTTTTAATTTGTTTTGAAACCGGTTCCGATCGTAAAAATATAAAATTGTGGAAATAGTACGAAAAAAATGTTTTTATTATTTGAATATAATGCATTTCACTAATAACCACTTAAAAAATAGACAATTATAATTATTTTGATAAAAAAATACTTCCCATAAAAGTTATATTCACACACGGTGAAAAGAATAGCAATGTATTTTAGTTCTACAAAATTATTTTTAAAAAATATAGTTGATAGCTATTTTTTAAAAATAATTTTGTAAAACTTAAATACATTGCTATTTTTTCACCGTGTTATAATGGAGTTCTACTAAGTGAATGCCAATTCAATCAATAAATTAAATTCACACCTTCAAAACTTGTGGTTACAAGCTTTGCACATTTTTCATTTTGACTTACTTTAGATTGTTTATGTATATTTCCACTATGGAGAATTCATTCAATATGAATGAAAAGAAGCTGTTAGTGGTGGATCAAACATTAAGTTCCCTAAATTATTTAATAAAATAGTTGATAAACAATAGAGATACATTGTTTATTGATTTGAGATCCTTCACTCGTCATGATAAAATTCAGATAATCATCTAATAATCGGGCTACAATGAGAGTGGTTCGCCATTGTCTACATTTGCGCTAGCCCTACTCTATTCAAATAAGAGATTTAGAAACTGAGAATCGACATGCGGTCTTTGTAGAAAGGTTTCAAATATCGTACTTCGTATTATATTGTTTTGGGCGCACAAAGCACTACAAGGGTTAAAAAGATATCTAAGCGGAAAATAGTCTTCTTTGCTCTTAGATGCTACGCCTTAAACCTTGGTTAATCCTTCGTGTTAATATCCCGACCAAACCGCTAATCCACGGATTAACCATACACCGGATGGAAACGATATAAATAGTTTATTTAATTATAGTAAACTTGGTTTGGCTGTATAAAATTATTCATTGTTTTTATAACGAGTTTTAATGAATAATAATTCATTGTTATGATTAATAACGTATGGAAGTTTTCATAATACTGTGAAAATAAAGCGTTTAGAATAAATTTACTGTAACATCAATTATTGTATAACAGAAATGCTAATAAATTCAAGTTTTATGTTAGATAAACAATTAAAATTTACTGGTGCGTATAGCATCAATTATTGAATAGTAAAATAAATAAACAGAGAGAAATTAGATATAAACGTTGATATCATAAAATATAATAATATTTTTAATGCTTTTTATTAAGTATTTGCGAAATCTTTCAAAGAAATATTTACTAGTATTCCTACTCCATCTTCTATTTAAATTTTAATGTTCCATGTCAAGTTCCATGAGAATTTAAACTGAACAAATGAAATTAATGAAACAAATGAAAAGTAAATACCTTCACATATAACCTTCTGAAATTAATTCTTTGTTGCAATTGCCTGTGGGTTAAACATATCATAATTTATAATCAAAGACAAAAATTTATGCAAAATATTTTAAGTAATTTTGTAAATAATATTTTATAAACGTTTGATTGTAATAATAATAACCGATCGATATTGTAATACGTGATCGCAATATCCGGCCTCGACTGAAAAAAGGTTATTTCCGTTACATACCATGTGAGGAAAGGTTCAAATTTAGTTACAGATAGGACATAAATTTATCAAATTGAGTGAATAATATTTTCATGTAATATATGATAATATGATGATATATATTTATATATTTTGACTACTGTATAAATGAAAAATATCATTATTCCGTAAAGCGGGGTTTAGGCATGTCTTGAGAATGCCGCTTGAGAGTGCGACACTCCATTCCTTTTTTGCATGAAATCATTAACAATGAGTTTCTACACCAAACACCTGCATTTTGTAAGAATATTTGTGATGTCATATGAAACACCTATTTTTGTATCGGATACAGAGAAGTGGCTCAATCTTTAGTTTCCTCTACAAACTGTACTCCATTTAATACGCAGTCTTTTCATAATAAAACGAAATCCTTTGTAATTTTTCCACAATTTCACACAATTAAGATTGGGACCAATTTCGTTTATCGCGAGCATTATCAACTGAACCTTACTGCTTCTGATTGCTCGAGATGAAAAAAAAACAAACTCGATTCTAGTGATGGACTGTAGAAATAACAATATACACTGACAGATTTGAATTGTTACAACTTTGTACGATTCCACATGTTTTATCACTAACGACCCGGGTTTCGCCTTTCGGCATCTTCAGGCATTCTATCACATGGATGCAACAGAATCACCGGGTCGTTAGTGACAAAACATGTGGAATCATACAAAGTTTCAAATTCAAATTCCATCAACCACCTTCAGTCGTGATTATAATATAAATTATGTACTATGATATAAATACAACACCTTCCACCAAAAAGTGACATTAAAGATGGAAACTTACATATAAGATGACAGGTGAAAAGATTTCAATGTTTTTTTTTTGTATTTAAAAAATAGTAAATTTTTTACAAATTTGAAGGTTTTTGACCGTTTTTATTTATTTTATTTATAGCGACCGTTATTTGGTGTTGCTTAATTGATTGTGATACTAAGGAATCTGTACGATTAATTAATTAATCGTTTAAAATTAAGGAGTCGATTTTTTAAACTCTATTTCTTAGTGTCAATCAAAATTTTGGTTTAATATTGCTTCATGAATATAACATGATAAACGACAAATGGTCGTCAAGTCCTTTTACATTAATGCACGTATACGTTCATAATGATGTTACTGACTATTATTTTCAATTTTTGCTAAACAAATACGAAAAGTGAGATAAAAATATAAATAATAAAAGTTTTAAAATCATACTGTAACCTGTCGCTCTCAAAACGTACGTGCGTTTCACTTTTTTTGAATCTCAAACACAAGGCACTTGCAAGGGGTCATAAATAAACGAAACACTCTGTAGGGCGAAGATGTGAGTATGGCGATTCATGAAAGGGGAGTACATATGTACATGTTCACGTTACATTTATAGAGTATACGTGAAGTTGAAGAAACAAGGATTTATAAAAGTATATTAATTGCTGTATGTGTGTATATTACTTACCACAATGTTTAGTGTTATACCTAAAATATATTTTATATTAAACAGATCGGGACTGAATTCGCTCATCCTTCAGTTGACAATGCTGTACTATATTGATTTTTAACACGATGAAAAAAATAGCAATGTATTTTAGTTCTACAAAATTATTTATTTACGTGCCACATGTAAACTTATTGTTATAGCCGCATTTTTTAGTTTCATTTGCAATTTTTGAAAAAAAAAAAAATTTTACTACGAGAAAGAAGCAAGCTAGGCCGTTAATACAGGAGAGAAGATGTATTGTGTACCTTTTCTACACAGCTATATAAAGATAAGCAAATGTTAGTTCAAGCATAGTTCTGACGATGGCGTGAGTCGAAATAGCTATCAACTATATTTTTTAAAAATAATTTTGTAGAACTAAAATACATTGCTATTTTTTTCACCGTGTTATAATGGAGTTCTACCAAGTGAATGCCAATTCAATCAATATATTGATTTTTACTGCAAATAACATAATAACACATCTTATATACTATTATTGAAATATCTTAATTAAATTACATATCAATTCGATCGTTTTGTTAAGAAAATAAAGCACATCTGGTTGGCTTACATACACACCCCAGTGTAAAAAAATAATTATTTATATAAAAAGAAAGATTGATTCATAATAGTGTTTAAATTTTAAGACAAATATAGCATTAATCGGCTGAAATGGTCTCCGCTTTAGAAACATAGTACAATGAGTATAATATCGCATTCACCTTTTGGCGAACGAAAGCTTAGAAAAAGGCTTTACCTGATACAATAAAATATTCATAGTTTACTCAAAAGTTAGCGTTAAAGCCGAACTTCTTATAAGTGTCTTTCCATGCGTTATTTTTTATATATATAATATCAATGCTCAATACTCAGCACATACTTTTTCATGAATAAGTTATCGTAATGTATTATGTTAATTGAAAAATATTTGAATATTTGGTTGTAGTAAAATAGATGTCTTTTATAAATATTTCAAAATATTTATTTAGAAATAGAGAAACTGATTCAATCAAGTATTAACTTATAAACTGAATTCGAGTACAGCTGTTTTACAAAATGACTGAATGTGAAATTGAAATCCGGATTGTGAGTGATATAACACGCATAAGACTATGGAGTTTAAAACGGTTAAATTTGATATTAAAATTCTATCAAGCATCCTTAGTTAATATCTAAAATTATATTTACACGATTGGTTTGTCTATTGGTAAAACAATACAGTAAGGCATGAGTTGGAACCACTGAAATATATGAAAACTAAATGCTTTCATTTTTAATATAACAAGACTATGGATTCATGGATTGATAGAATAAAACTTCGATAGTTAAAATTTTGTCGATATGGATAAATTTACTCATTCATTCATTTAAGAAGTATTTATTAACTCAAAAATGCTATAAAAATCAAAATGTATGTCACGATCACAATGGAATTATGGTTATGCATACATTAAATTAAAATTGAAAATCATCTGTTCAACGTGATAGCTAAAATGTATTATATGAACCTTTGCAGGCGACCAAGCGAAGAGTTTCGAAAGGAATTCGATCGAGCTGATCCTTTTGACACCAAGTGTAGTGTGAAGGTGGAAAACGGAAGGCGCGAGGAAACATCTCCGGAGAAGTGTGTTCCCCTAAATATTTATTGAACACGCATTATCTTGGCCTGCCACCCTTTGCAAAAGCGACAGAGGGATGGGAAAATTCAATCGGTGAGATAACACCTTTGGTGAGATAAAATGAGCACTGTTTTTAGCCGAGTCTTTGATAATTATAAACAAATGGAATCAGCACATATTGATATAATTTAATACGTCATTTTATTCAATGTGTAAAATATTTAAGACATACTAGAAGTGTATTTGTTTTGCTATGCGTGCTTCTAATGTCGTATTTTTTAGCTAGAACTACTTGTTAATCAGTTGCACAATCTTAAAATTTCGACAGATATTGTATTAAGTTAATCTTTCTAGCTTTTTTTATCTAATATATTTATAAGAAAAATTAATGTATCATAGAAATCTATGCCTTCAAACAGTGCTCCTATTATCGTGTCAATCAGAGACATAAAAAAATAATTAAGTCCAAAAAAAAAACAAAAACATTTAACACTTTGTACTCAGCGTTAAGCTTTGGTTTTTCTACAATAATATTTTTTGTGTTGGTTATTCTTTATTTAAATGCTGAGTAAATTGGAGCTACTTTCACATTTGTTGTAAGACAATCTGTCAAACTCAATACTTTACATTATATTGCTTTGTATTTTTAGCACCAACCTCCTTCCTGTATTATGATACTGATTACATCAAGTTTTAATATTATTAATTTATGTAACCTTTGCGTGAAGGTATAAAACATTACTTATTAGACCCTATCAATGTTTGACTACTAATAAACGTGATAATAGAACAAGGTAAATCCGTAAATCGATTTAAAAATTAGTTGATTACCCTGTCCATAACTAGGTTTACGCCTTTGTTTTAGTTGAAAGATTCCTTAATGAGTTCATATAATCAATATTGGAAGTCAAAATAGTTTTTTTTTTTAAATAAGTACGCTTTCTTTAATGCAAAACTTTTAAAGCTTTCATATGTTTTGTGATTAAAAAAAACAAGCGTCTTCCGATATAGTTTTATTTTGGTGCCTTTCTTATACCCACGTTGAGTAAAACGCGACTAGAGCGAACGGCGTCTGGTTTAATTTATTTTTAACATGTCAGATCGAGTAGACGTCGGACTTAAGCCCCCCTCCTCTACAATTTTCATCCCTTTATAATGTCCCTCCCTCTCCTTCCACCCGCGTCTTATGCCTACACATGATGGAAAATGAAATGATGGATTGACTGAACAGTTTGGCGTAGCGGCACACACACATTAAAACTGTGTGTACATATATATAGATGTATAGTCTCGTAGATGTATTGGTCCAAGAGCTTTTGCCTACAAAGAGACTTTTCTCAGGAAATTTAAGGGAAAGCGACGGACAATCAATCAAAGGGAAAAGCAAATAATATCCACGCCTTATTTCACGGTGTAATATTGCATGGTATCTTGGCAAAATATCGTGCTTATTTTTACAAGATTATTGTAAATTGTCCGCCATGTATTGATTTAATGATAAACTCTATTATGTTATATTATTAAACTATTTAAGATTGCAACTGATGAATTTTTTTTTTTTTAAATAAAGTGTATTTTTTAAACAAAAATTAGTATTATATGTATAAAAAAAAAACAAGAAAACAAAAATATTTTTATTTATCATCTCGTACTAAAACAGACAAATGCTTGTCTTTAATATAAAATGAGTAATCTCATATATAATGTAGCACAGTTGGTCTCAATAATTTTGATGAAAAAGATGTTTCTATTCAAAATTTCGGCCACAGTGAGCTAAATAAATCAGATTGATAATAACGAAAAACATAGATGTTTCAAGTCATTCAGTATCGCTTCACAAAATAAAACTATTTTACCTGTCAAAATCACTGTATGCATTTTTTTGGTTTTATTTTTAGGCTTTCTTTTGCCATGGTAAATTTTTGTTATAAAACTTTTTTATGATTGACCATATATGTATTTTTATATAAACATTGAAATAGCTTTTCCAATTAACAGAGAGTATTTTTTTCAAAGTGTAGAACATGGTTATTTATTGTTATATATGAAACTGTTAAAATAGATTCGAGGCTTGATCGGTTACTCCTTCTAAATCAGCATGGATCTGAACAGGTATGATTGGTCAAAAACGTCTGATTTTTCTAGTAAAATATATAATTTCTCACATTAAACAATACAAACTATTGACAAAAAGGATACAGATTCAAGAGTGAAGTAGACACTGCATTTTATCGTAATTAATGGTTGCAAAAAAATCATAGTATCAACTAGGAAAAAAATATGAACACAGATACAAATACACGAACGCGTTGTATATTGTTGATGGTCTGTTATATTTAAAATATTTGAGAATCCTTTCGATGTTATTGAAAAATTAAAGTCCATTTTAAAGTTAATAATTATTGGAAGTCATTTATGGAGTACGTCTTAATGCGTCAATTTATTTTTTTCAGAACCGTTAATCGTTCAGATTTATTCGAAGTTGGTTAATTGACAGCATTTGACATTTTTTTTGTGAAAAATTGCACAGGAAGATAGAGTGCGTTTCTGTTATGAAATGTTTTTTTGCTTTATGAAAGAGCTTTCATCTTAATTCAAAATTTCACTGTCGAAAAATCATGTTTAAAATAACAATATGTAGAAGGCGGCAAAAATATTTTTTGCCTACGGCGGGTCTGTGCTTTAACAATGATGTTTATTTTATATACTAGTGAGATAAAAAAAAAATTCTGGCCCAAGGGTATTAAAGGGGATGAAGAATCAAACAACATGTTTTATTTTTCGATACAATCACCGTTTATTATAAAAATATTTTTCAGTACACACATTTTTGATTACAACCTGTTGGAAATAAGTAAGAGCTTAAGATATTAATTGTGTTCTTTTATGAGGAGAATTCATCATTAAAGCTAACTGTGGGCTTGAAATAACATTTAAACAAAATCTATAATTGGTCAGTCTAAATGATGATAAAATTTGTATTAATGAATTTTAAGTTTTGAATAAAGAATACGCAACAATATATCTACAAAATAATTTTCATTCGACTATGCGGGACCCCTATAAAATAAAATACATCTAGAAAAAGTTTTCGTGCATCTTATTACGGCCGGGCAGTGGCCAAAGCGTGCTCCGAGGCGGGGAGGGTGTAGCGAAGGCTGCTGTAGGCCTTTAGAAAACTCTCGGGGGGTAGAATTGTATCTTGAGGCAAGGGGATTTTCCTCCCCTAGTGTTGGTGATTCAAATTGATGGGTTTTCGAAGTAGATACATAACGTTATTCACTATATGCGGACGTCAATAGGTGTTTTGAAAACGCTCACTCTTTTCATCGGGTATAATATAATTTATGCTTCATTTTGATACTTCCTGCTTTTTATTTCCCTTATTTTATATATTTTATAGCACTGTCAAATAAAAGACATAATAAAAAATAAATATATGTGTGCATAAAATAATAAATGAAAAAGTAATTATAACTATATAGTTTTATCGTTCACTTGGTAGAACTCCATTATAGCATGGTGAAAAAAATAGCAATGTATTTTAGTTCTACAAAATTATTTTTTAAAATATAGTTGATAGCTATTTCAGCTCACGCCATCGTCAAAACTATACTTGAACTAACATTTGCTTATCTATATATAGCTGTGTAGAAAAGGTGCACAATACATCTCCTCTCCTGTTTTGACGACCTAGCTTGTTTCCTGTTGGCAATAAAACTAACAATTGTAAATGAAACTAAAAAGGCGGCTAAATCAATAAGTTCACATATGGCACGGAAATTGTCGATTATAGAAACAAAGATACATCAGTCAGAGGAGTCAATAGTGGTGACGGACATATATTAGTTTGTTCGTTAATAATCATTTGTGATAGTTGATATCTATTGATCTCTAGCTGTTCCAAAGCCGTCACCTGCGACCCTTACTACACCGTGCTACTTAGATATATGTACAAGAAAGACTAATAAAATAAGGTAATTACAGATTTTTGTTTTTTTAAATAACAAAATATTTTTAAGTTATTATATTTTTCTCACCGGTATCAACACCACACTAAAGCAAAACAAACGAACACTCATACTTCGCTGTCTACGAAACAGTTTTATATTTCATTATCTCTTTAAGACATATTATATGCTAACGAAGAATTAAAAATATGTTTGATCAAATCTTAAATCAGCCATATTGCCAAAAGATCTCATTAGTCTTTCGACTCTAACCAACTAAGAAGCATTAGTTACATATGAGCGATAAAATATATTATTACATACGATAGAAAGCAGTCCACATATCGATACCATTAACAATGTATTGCGTGTGGGTGTGTGAATGTGATCAGGCTTAGCACAATACCCGGGACTTTCTAGGCCAGGGATAGGCAACCCCAATATAAAAATAAAAATAAGGTATACGTTTCAACTAACTCACTGTGAGTGAGTGAGTGAGTCACTGATGTATAATAATAGTAATCAGTTGTAAATATAAAAGATTTTCTAAGTAAGTTTATTAACAAACTATAAATGTTAACTATAATATTTATGGCAACGTTAACTATTTAATAATTTATGATATCGACTGAAGGTGCTTGATGGAATTTCAATATCAAATTTGAATTGTTACAATTTTGTACGATTCCACATAGGTCTTTTCTGTTGCATCCGTGTGATAGAATGCCTGAAGATGTTGAAACCGGGTCGTTAGTGACAAAACACGTGGAATCGTACAAAATTGTAATAATTCAAATTTAAATATTTTAATTGAATTAATTCTCGCACACTGTCTGCGCATTGTGCGTTCTAGTGTAGTTACGACCAAATGAATATACAGGAAATATATTGATATCTTTCGGTTCTAAATTTACAATATCCGTCAACATTAGTCACTAATTTTCGACCTTTGCTGGATATGTCTTGAAACGTATCATATTTAACCCGTTCGATTCTAAGTTGCGTAAAAGATTGTTAGTACTGGAAGTGTTTAGCAAACATTATGATGATTATCAGAATGTCAATTATAGGTTTATTTCAATACGAAAATTTACTCATACATTAAATTTATATATAATATATTTGAGTTTCAACAATCAACTAACAGCAATCTGTCGTATCAGAGAGACTGAGACTTTAGGAGTCAGTTTCAATTTGAATTGTTACAACATTGTACGATTCAACATGTTTTGTCACTAACGACCGGGGTTTCGCCATTCGGCATCTTCAGGCATTCTATCACACGGATGCAACAGAACTGACAACTTTAGTTACAAAACATGTGGAATCGTACTAAGTTGTAACAACTCAAATTTGATATTGAAATTCCACCAAGCACCTAAAGTCAATATCATAAATTATATTCACTGCCTGACTTATAGTCACTGCAAATGTTGAAAAAATCGTGATTGTTTCATTATTGTCTGATTGGTTGTTGATTAGTGTGTATTTTGGGTATTGAATATATTTACGGTCAAAAAATAGTACGAGTTGGGCTAAGAATTTTGGTAGAAACACTCAAGTTAAATTGCAGTTAAAGATAGTGGGTAAGAATTAAATATCGAATTTTTATAATTCGTAAAATTATGGTTATATTTTTGAATAATTATTGATAGTTCGCTTACCATTGGTGCATAAGCAATACCGAAAGCAGCTCAAGCAAGCGTGTGCGTGTGTTTGTTTGCGAGCTCGCGTATGTGTAGCGAGTATGAGCCAAGAGAGAAAGAGAGACATGGGTGGCCGGAATGATATATCGCGCGGAGGTGTGCTACTAGCCGTTGCCAGGGCAGGGTCCGTTGCTAGGCAGGCTCTCTCCTCGCGCTCGCCCCCACGCTGCAAACCACCCGGCCTCCCTTGTCGAGTGCGGCTGACCCGCCCCACGCCCGCTGCACGAGCGGAGGGTCGTCTTCGAATTGATGGGGCAACGGGGGAAAATGCCCTCTCGAGAGTTCCATTGAGCGGGATGTGCTCAACACTATTTGAGAATTTTACCGGCCGACACTGATTGCGGTGTCCGCAAGAACGCCTGGCATACTGCAGAGAAATATTTTTCAAAAACATCGAATGAAGTATTACTATCATAATGTATAATATTTAAATATTAAACTTAATTTAGAAGCGTAAAATATATTTTTTATGACGGTCTAATACAGTGGTCGGCAACCTATTACACACGGATAATTGAATTACCCACTATGACATTTTGAATTACCTACCAAGAAAATATGATTAAAAAAAAAAAAAAAAATATTCATTGAAAATACCAATAATTAAATAAATAAGGTGAAAAATGTTTTTTATCATTTAATAATTTTAAGTAAATAACAGAAGTTAAATTATTTATTTTTATGATATCGACTGAAGGTGCTTGATGGAATTTCAATATTAAATTTGAATTGTTAAAACTTTGTACGATTCCACGTGTTTTCTCACTAACGACCCGGGTTTCGCCTTTCAGCATCTTCAGGAATTCTATCACACGGATACTACAGAATTTAACTGTCAGTTCTGTTGCATCCGTGTGATAGATAATTCAAAAAAGTCAATTATTTAGTTATTTATTTATGTTTATTTTATAAGATGAAGTTGTATTTACACATACGTACAAGTAAATATTTCATTTTATGTTGGTAAAAATTTGTTTTTTTACTTTTACCCACTTATCAAATGAAACTTTCAAAATTGAATTTTTTTTACCCAGTCTCTCAAAAGGTTGCCGACCACGATTAGACTCTAATCATTACAAAGCGATGTGATAAATGATTATTGCTTTATTTTAGAGTAGTGTCATTATATAGAGGTAGCATTGAGTATTATTTATATTATAAGGATATTATTAATATATTAAAAAATTTAAAAAATCTTTACAATATCAAAAACGAAGAATAATTCAGGAGATTATCCATCATAAACAAAATACCATCGAATACATTTTTATTCTGAGTAAAATTTAAAAGATGCAATGTATCACAACCTTACCTGTAATATGCTTTCATTTCTCATATATCAAAGCGAGGCTATTATTTCATAAGACACGTGTTTTGTATTCTTTAACACGTGATAGAAAAATGATTGTATCTCATTATCCTATAAATTGTCATCCTTTGTATTATCGTCACCTGCTTGCCGGTTTTTGTACAGTAGCGCACGGAAACTTAATGAATGACAAGAAATCATTGAATAAAGACTTCTGGAAGAATTATTAAAAGTGCATTAAAAAAATTGGTAAATGACGTAAGATAGTTAAGATCACTGTAGCCATATACTACACATAAAGAAAAAAATGCAACATATTTTGATCTGCAAGTGTTTTAATTGTTGACCAGTCAGTATCATTAATTCGGTGACATGATACCGAAATGGTCATTGAATATGTTTCATGCCAATTAATGCAGTGTGAAAATAGCAATAAAATTTAGTTTTAGTAAATTTATAAGATATCTAGTAAACAGCTATTCCGCTTATGCCTTCGGATACATATAAATTTTGTAAAACCAAAATACATTGCTATTTTTTTACCGTGATATAAAGGATTTCTACCAAATAAATGCCAATTCAATCAATTCATGCTAATTGTTGATCAGAAAATAATATTTCATTTTATTTTACTACAATTTTATTGAAGTCATACAATGTCTTTTTAAGAAATTCTTTTACTATTCAATTATATGACAACAAACGTTTGCTATTTAACAATGACAAAAAAATATTTATTATGGTTCTAAGCAGCGATACTGAAGAAATAAATCAAGGCAATACAAATTATCGAAAATGTTTCTGTCGCAACTGTTTGTTATTCTACTTCACTGGCGTTATGTAAGGACATTTTATTAAATTCATTATTAATGAGAATACTTTCAAAAATCTCTTTGTAATATAATAATTTAAAACGGGTAATATGTATCAAAAAGTTTAATGTATATGTACCTTATGCGCGTAACAAAATATTTGATGTATATGATTTATGATATTTTGATGGTTGAATCTTGTAAAATTAAATTTTAAAAAATAGTCAAAATTTATCAATTTAAAATATTTGTTTTTTAAATAAATTGTTATTTTTAATAATTCATTTTAAAATGGCAACAACATTTAAAAAATACTCTGCTAAATGTTTATGTGTACGTGATAAGAATAACTCGATTTGGTGAAATATATTTTTTCAGTTAAAATATACATGCGTAAAAGCAAAGACGGTAAAATTCTGGTAAATAAATTAGTTTGTTTATATATTCATTCATCATTTGTAATTTAAAGAATTCATAGTATATTGAATCAGGTTATACTCTCAAAAGTGTTCAGCCTTGATAATTGAAGCCAGAATTAAATGAAGATTAGCTTTCTTATCTATTTGTGAGAATCCTTTATCAAACATGTATTTTTTTTAAATTAGCTAAATGACTTAATAGAATGGCGACAGTTTTACATTTGTGTCAACGTACAAACTGTCAAAAGACATTAACAAATAAAATAATTTGTTTATCCCTGAAAAAGAGACGGAAAAAATAAAACACTCAATTTTTTTTGCGTCAAATTTAAACGCATCGCTTGATTGTAAAATCTTTAAAATCCTCAATTTCTGCTATGTGATTTTATAAGTAAAGCCGCCTTATAAATATTATAAGTAATTTTTATTTACAAAATTTTATGATTATATGATATATGTATTTTGCGCTAATCAAATGATTATGAAATCATTTATGTAATAGATTAAATACTTTTTAGTACACAATTTAAATGAACAAAGGAATTGTTAGAAGCTTAGAGACATTCTTCGTCAAGTTGAAACGTTGTTTACGAGGAGAGTGTTTCAGTAAATTGTTCAGATATATAATTGGAGCGTAGCTGAGTGTCGGAATGTCCGCGTTTTCCAACATGTCTCAACCACAATGAAATTCAAATTTATATAAGGACTCAGCCATTGTATTATAGATACAAACGTACCTATAGAAGCCATCCAATCCTCAGAAACAAGCAAACGTACGGACAGAGTTAACAGGGTTACTAGAAAATTGACACTGAACAATAAGCACAAGACGCCAATACTTAATTATTGAATATAATGTCTCTCATTTAAAATGGATTATCAATGCTATCTTATCACCGTGCTAAGAATGTCTTAATAAAATGTAATGAAGAATAATGTATACTTCAGAAACAGCAAACAAATACAAAATAAAATAAAAACATTTAAATCTAAAATTTGTTATACTTTGCCGCTATTATTAGAAAATATATGTATTTTTTTGATATTCTGAATATCACCGACATTGGATTGAACTGAATTATAATATTTTCTCTATGGTCCATTAATCGGATTGAAAAAATATAATCAAGCTTTGCCTATCTTTCTCAGCGTCAACAATAAATCTCATTATTTCAACTCAATAGTTAGTAAATACTTGCGTTAGTAATTACTAACTTCCGGTTACAATAAATGAACAATCCATTGTCGATTAATTTCTAAAAAATTAAACTCAGGCGGAATTTTTTTATATCTGGAGATATCTTTGTTTGTAAAATAGGACAAAAATTTAAACACTTATTATTAAAGAGAGTTTAATTATTCTGTAACTAAATAATTTTATCAAATATAGAATTGATCTGTGTAAGGCTTGTATCAGTGTCTTGACTTTATGGATTTTACAGCGTAGGCCATAGGTTCAGCTTCCCACGTTATTCCCTCTCAAAATTGTTTCATGTTCAATTTCTTTTTGTATATAATATCTTAGCCGTAAGAAGTACGATATCGTTGCGAAAATCTCTTACTGGATATTTAATTTAGTAATTAGGAACTTTTTTTTTATATTGTGTTACATGTAGTGATATTCAAAGCGCTTTTTTTGTTTAGATGAGCCGATACATGCAACAAAACATAATTTCTGAAAAGGGGGTGGATAAATTATGTCGGAAGAAAAACGTGAATATTTTCAAGAAAATTATCAAAAAGGAGTTGTTGTGATTATCTTTTAGATTTTACAAACATCTTTTAAGCACGTCGTTTGCCTATCTATGAAAAAGGTTGAGCTAAAATATATTTCATGCAAAAACAGTTTGCAATAATACAAAAATACATAAATTTTCTCATAAAAGTGAGTATTTTAAATAATAAAAACACATTTTTTAGTACTTATTTCGAGAAAATATTTTTTGATCCGGACCTGTTTCACTCATGTGATTGTTCGCGATGAGCGAAACCAGTCCTGATCAAAAAATATATTATGGAAATAAGTGCTAAAAAATGTGTTTTTATTATTTAAAATATCATGCCTTTCCATCAAGAAGTGACAGTCAACACATTAAAAGTAAAAATATATATTAATAATTTTTAAATCTTAATATTAAAGTAGTGTTTTAATCAAAAGAACGAATAGAAATTTTATAAAACATAAACAGTCGTTTGTTTTCTGGCATTAAATTATTCATATGCTAGTTTCAGGTGACCCTATGTAAACATATACCAAAACGGCAAACATATACAGTGAGACATTTTGGACCAAGAAATGAGAAGATTCACAAAGGGAAAGGATGGCAAGAGAAGATAGGTTGGTTATTAGACATGTAGCAACGCCAAGAGGCTTCCACTAAAATGTATCCTCGTTTCCCTCAGCTCCGCTAAGGTTGTATATATCCATCCTTGTTTGAATTGAACGGTAACGCTCGCATTAAATGTGGGAAAGCGACGTAGAGCAGTGGCGGTCTGATTTTTATGTGACGCTATGTGTGGTTGCGAAACACCTATTACTAAAACTATTTCTATTATTTGTACTAAAGAAGAGAAGGATTGATTTAACATTGAAATAAAGACTATATTATAAAAATATTGAATAACCGATTTTAGATTGGATGGAGAATCCATCAAATTGAGCGTTTTGTTCAATGAATTAATTGAATTGGCATTTACTTTGTAGATGAAAAAATAGCCATGTATTTTAGTTTTACAATTTTTTTTATATGATAAAGTTGATAGCTAGTTCGGCTCACGCCATCGTCAGAACTATTTAACGTTTCTTGTTCAATGTTTTAGTTGATTTACATGAATTTGTAAGACTGAGAAGAAAAATCTTTTTTTACTGTGGCATTCATTAAATATTGTAAAAAGATGTTTATTTAACATTTAAAAAAAAAAATCTCATAAGCAGACTTGGCCATAACAGAAGTGTATTTTTTTTCTCTCTAGCTCTGTATTAATTATTAAAGATAAAATTAGTTATGATCCTTTTTAATTTTACTTTACTGTTTTTAAAGTGAAAACTAAATTTTAAAAATATTTATGAATAACGACATAAAATTTTTTTAGAAAATTGCGACACAATTTTAAGATAAATGTGCTATGAGATCCTTGAACGTGATTAAAATAATGACCTCAATTTAACATTTTTAATAAAAGTTTGTTAGAACCCCTTTTCTAAAATCTTAGTAATCCACTGGACTTTGGTGCGGCTGTAGGCAAAGTGTCAGCTGGAACAGCGGTGGCAAATCTACCCTTATCTTTCAGAACAGCCTGACGGGGTGTGTGGAGGCTCTATCTACATACTTGGGGGTGGACAATGGTGGCGATTTTCGGCGTGTGCTCCCGTTAGCTGACGCATGTGAATGCTGAGAAAGCCTTTCCAGTGACAATAATAATTGATTTATCTTCAAATGAATTGTTACTATCATTTCTTAGCGGATAATCTAGTGACAAAATTAGATTATATCCACGGCGAATTGTCATAAAAATTTTCTGATTGAAATAAACAAATATAAAATTTAACTATTATTTTTCCCAATATTATGAATGAGAAAAATATAGAAAAAAGTGATTTTTTAAAAGCATGTATTTTATCGTATAAATATCTTATGAACTCTCAATAAAACTGATCTTATAAAAATCGTTATGCGACAACTATAACATATAGAGGAATGTAAGCAAGGTACTAGAATATGAATAAGTTATTATAGGAACACTCTCAACCCATTTCAAGGATGAAATAGATTAAGTGAAGCCGTTGCGACCACAACTCAATAGAATAAACGCTGTCACATTAACTATTTCACTACAAGACTGTAATCAAGCTAAGCAAAGAATATTTTTGTTTAGTAGTTCGTGAAATCGATGAGACAAGTTTTGAAGGCAAATTTTAGTATATTTGTTGAGTTTTATATTGAATACAGTTTCCATGATTAAATTAAATTTCAGTTAAGATAGTTTATATACATGTTTTGTTATCAGGAAAAGTGTCATTGCCAATATATCATAAATTATTCTTGGGGACTTTTTCACTAATTTGATGATAACAATGATTTGTTTTATTGTTTATTTTTAAATTGGTCATCTATGATTGTTGAAATTGGCTCTGTTTACCTGTTATTTTTTAAAATTAACTCGTTGAAAAAATTATAATCGAACGAAAAAAAAATGATTTATTTTTACGAATATCTAATATTTCAAACCAAATTTCCAAAAATATTTTAAAACAAAAAATATTTAATGGTGATAGTTGATTAATGATTCAAAAATATACAGTAAGTAGTTAAGTAAATAATTGAGGAGACCTCGCGTTCATGTGGAGCTCGAATTATACAGGTAAAACCTTTTAGTTACTCTCGAGCCGATATGTTCGATTGAAACACCTCAGAATACAACCCTCCTCGTCCGCTACAAAGCCTACCCCGCCACCTTATCACCCACCCTCTAAGTGATGTTGCGTGTGTCACAAACTCTTAAATAAGAGATGGTAAACTTTTTTGAAAAAGTTTACTATATAATGTTATTAGGCTTAACTGTATTATTTGACCGAACGAGTTTAATTTTTTTAGATTATATAAAAATCTAAAAAAATGCATATTTATATTTTTACGTCCGAAAATATATTTGTATTTACATCAATTTGATGGAGCGTTAAGATTAATGACTCGTTAGCGTCAGAGTTTCTCAAGACTCCTTCATCTCTTATGATCTTTCAAAAATAGTGCCAATATTTAAATAGTTTTATGTTATATCCAAAAACTGGTATATCTGTTTCAATTCTCGGAAACTTAATTTAACCGGAAAAGAAACATAACGCACTCTTCTTCTATTGACAAAACATGAACGTTTTCTACTGTATTGTAAACAATAACATGTTTGTTACACGGTGAAAAAAATAGCTATAAATAAAAAACAAACAATTGTAAATGAAACTGAAAAGGCGGCTATATCAATAAGTTTACATTTGGCACGGAAATGGTCCATTACAGAAACAAAAATACATCAGTCAGAGGAGTCAATAATGGTGACGGACATGTGTTAGTTTGTTCGTTAACGAAAGCAAATGTTAGTTTAAGCATATTTCTGACGATGGCGTGAGCCGAAATAGCTATCAACTATATTTAAAAAAATAATTTTGCAGAACAAAAACACATTGGTATTTTTTTCACCGTGTTACAATGGAGTTCTACCAAGTGAATGCCAATTCAATCAATTAAATGTTTGTTATTTTTCAAAAATTTTATCTATTAATATCTTAGTGCTTTATTTGACAGAACGATCGATCAAATAGAAATAAATTAAAAAACCAGAAACAGAAAATAATCAGTGATGACTATTTCATAGTTGATGTTATATCACATTACGACTTGGCTCGCGTCCCATGTTTTGCAATACATAATCCAATGCGACCCCTTCATTCCCTACTTACTTCAGCCTACGTCCCTCAGAGGCCCAAGGGGGAGTCAGGAGGGCCGAGGCAAGGGAAGGAAGAAAGGTCTGTCCCTCGGGAAATTCAATATTCGGCCCCCTACGACGCGTCGGCTTCTCAAATGCTTGTATGGTGGCTAGGGGCCGGCTTTGGGGATGCCAATGCCAAGAGTATTTTATTGTAGGTGAGTAACAAGCGTTATTAAGAAAAATCATTCTCTTTAAGAAGAATACAAGTGTAGAAAACAATATTATTTATCAACGTAGAACTTTTATCGTTCGTTCGAATTGAGTTTATATTGAAAGTTATTATTATGTACGGACTTGTTAAAAAAAAGATGAAATATTGATAATTTCAATAGAAATAAAATATTTCAAAGTTATTTTTATTTTATAGATCGGGTTGGGTGCTCTCTACCAATGATTATCCAAAAAAGTATATTTTTAATTCCACTATACTGTTAAAAGTGTTCAAAATCGGTTTGCTATTAAGAGCGCCACGTTTTAAAAAAAAAATGTTTTAAATACAAATAAATTTTTTAGTACTTATTTCCACCTTATTTTTTTGATGAAGACCGATATATATAATATGATAATGCTCGCAATGAGCGTTACCGGTCCTGATCAAAAAATATATTGTACAAATAAGTAATACAAAATGTGTTTTTAATATATAAAACATCATGCCTTTCCATCAAGATGTGACAGTTGACACATTAAAAGTGAAAAAAATATGTAGCAATATTTTTGAAAAATTCTTATAAGCATGAAATATTATCACTAGCAGGAAGCTTTACTTCCTGGCATCCCATAGATTTCAGATATTTTTTAGGGCTTTGCCAATTCATAATTCAGGTTGGTTAAATTTTTGATCGTAAAATTAATCTAGTATTAATAATCTAAAGAATTAAATATTTCTTTTGTGTTATACTTAAAATATTATTTCATTGTCAAAATTAAAATTTTTCTAAAGTGTTACGCTTTTTTCCCCTCTATTTATATTATGATTCAAATATTCAATAATCATCAGTATTGCTAACAATAAATATTATTTTAGTAACGGAACTGCGTTATAATTAGGCGTTACAGATTTGCTCAAAATATTTACGTTGTGCGATGAAAACAGATGATCAGAAGAATAAATTTTACGTGAATAACAGCCATGCAATTCAGGGAATCATATATTTATGATTTATTTATTTCAAGGCGCTAGAGTAAAATTTCGATACTAATTATTATAAAATAAAATGTATTCATATTATAGAAAACTACAACATCGAAGATCATCTGTGACTCTGATTTTAAAGTGAAATATTAAAAAATTAGCGAAGAAATACTGTGTTTTTTATTTACTTAGAAATATAAAGTAATTAGAATGATGAGAGGGAAAGATTTTCTTTTACAAAACTTGTGAATTGTAGAAAGTATTTCATTTTTGATACTTATGTAAGTAAGTGTTTGGTACGAAAAATATAAAGGGTCAAAACAATAATTCAAAGTTCTATTTTGAAAACCACAAGGCTTGCTTCCCACAATTCAAATATCGTTGCAATAAATCGTCGGCAAAGTATCAGGTTAGCAGAAGGCTAGAGTGGAAATTCGCAAGTAGGTAACAACGAAACTACCCCACGACGACTGACAAATACAACCGGCTGAAATACATTTATCAACATCCCCGCATGCGAGACGCCGCACAAAGGGTGCGAGGTGGGTGTAAAAGGGGAGGGAGCGGGCTCTGAAGGGGTTTTCAAAATGGCCGAATGAAGGCAAGGCCGGACTCTCCAGTTGCGGAGGCGGCTTGCAAATATTCGTATGGGAAGGGCTGGCAAATGTCCTCTTTATCACAGGATTGTCCGCGCTTTACTCTTCTTTATACGGCCACCATTTAAATTTAGAAAACGAAAAATTCAAGAATAATGCATAATAAAAAAATAAAAAAAATGTAGATTTGTTAGCTTTATCGCGTTATTTTTATAATGTTAACGTTTGGATTTCTTTAAAAATTGTCATGGCGAATTTGCTTGTTGTTAGCAAAAATAGTTTATAGCAATCTCAAAATATAATTGACAAAAATTATTGGTTTCATATTTTGAATTGAATAATGTGATATTTTAAATAATAAAAACATATTTTTAAGTACTTATTTCGACAATATATTTTTTGATCAGGAACGGTTTCGCTCATCGCGAGCATTATCAAATGGAAATAAGTACTAAAAAATGTGTTTTTATTATTTAAAATATCATGTCTTTCCATCAAGAAGTGACAGTTAACACCTTAAAAGTGAATAATATGACATAAGATTGCTCATCCTTAGCAATAAATTAATTTCAAGATTTATTCACATTTACTAACAGATATTGTGATTGGTAAAAATGAGATTCTTAGTGAGGTGAAAATATTTTACATTTGATATTATGTGTCTGAAGATTTATTAATTATATCTTTATTCGAATTCTTTCAATATTAAACGGTCTCAGTAAAATTGGTTTTGATTAGAGAATTTAAGCGGGAGCGCTTGATCTAACTCCTAAACTACTTTCCATAGTATTATTACAATATATATGTCACACATGATTAGATAATGTTTTGAAAATATATAGTTTGATTATTATAATGGTATTATTAATGAAATAAACGTCAACCCTAAAATTGGGTGGTAGGTGTTGCTCCTCGTACAACATCACTAAGCATCCCACCCTCTCCTGGATCTAACCCTCCGAGCGACCCCTCAATGGCAACCCCTTTACGGTCGCCACTTGGAATGGGCTTGCAACCTTTGGTGGACAGATAAGACTAGATATATAAACTCTCTTAGGTGTACAGAATTTCCGAACACTACTTCAAAGCGAAGACAATGTTAGTGAATGAAAGTATCAAACTGTCGGAGATGTTTTAAATTATAACTATTTGCAAATACCCATTTTTATTGCATAACATTAATTCAATGGCTATTTGAAAAAAATCTGTAGCCAAATAGCACATGTTTTATGAATTCAAATACTCGATTTCTAGCATTAAAAAAAATATTTTTCAATCGATTTTAATACGAACGTATTTATATTTATGATTCTGTTCTTATCTTTAAATTTTATAATATTCTTGAGAGAGACATTGAGCGACGGCAAAGCGTCCATTTCTCGTAAAGAATATATTCTAAGCTGTTGTGTATTACATATAAAGTGATATGGAATCGTTTTATTATTTTTCGTTTGGATTTTAAACAATCAATGTATTTAAATATAATCAACATCCTTCTTTTTATTTCAATTTGTCACTGAAAATTTAAATTGATTTAACAATTGATGGTTTGGAAATTGGAAAAATTACTGTAGTATAGAATTATATATAAATATATGAAGTACTAACGGCTAAATATGTTTTAGAAGTTTAAAATAAATACTCAAAAAATAATCAATCATATGTCATTAAAACAAAAAGAAATATTATACAAATATTTACGAAGTTTAATAGTACTTACGTATGTTTGTTGGATGAATATTAAATTTGTGATTATTATTTTTAATGATCGCAGTGTCTGTGAAACTGAGTTAAAATATGCGACAGCTTATTGCCGAATCGTACAATGAAACTGAAATTCAAGTGATTGGTTAAATAATTTATTACTCTGCTAAATTGAATTGCTCGCTTGCTGAAAATACTTTACAATCGCGTAGATATATTATATACGTACACCATAGCGGTGTGCTTTTATGTATGCCAAAAGCAGGCACATATGTGAAGGTATTTATTTATATGTGAGGGAATCCGCATACTTACATATGTGCAGGGAAGGGTGAAGGTTGGTACGCATGCCCAGCGTTTGGTGTTCGCCCTCTGCGGTCAAGCTTCGGTCGAAGTTACAAAGCTTAAGGCAGCGTCGAGTTGTGAACGCGACGCCATTGTTTGATATCGGCGTCGTCTATTAATAGGCGTCGTAATGGTATACAGAAATACTTACCATTTCAGACATAACATCGGCTTTGCTTAAGCGTTGAAAATATTTTATACGTAAAAGAATCATTTTCTTCGATATTATATTTAGTTAGTAATACATGAAATACTTAAATTCATGGATATTTTGATTTTTAAATAAACCAATTGTTTGTCACTGATTTTCATAAATAAAAGAAATATTTATATTTCTCTAAATATAACAAAAAAACATGATTAAATTGAAGAATCCTTTTGAATCTTCTATTATTTAAGAAACAAATATTCTCACTTAGTACAAAATAATTAAATGAAATATGATTTTTGTTGTTTTAAAAAATATTCAGAGTATATTTTTTTAAAAATTTACCATAGCTATACCATACTATGTTATTTTCATTCAGTTTACTTTTACCATGACGTGTTTTGAAAATCGAAGTATTCATACTTATAGCACCCGAAAAAACTTGCTTGCAATTAAAAATAAATTGTTTAATTCATTTTGTTCTCTAAAATATTTAATTACATGTTATTTTGATATTTATAAAAATTTCCCATAATTTTTCTAAGCATTCAATGAGTTTTTGATTTGATTTTATTTTGATTGAAAAATATTACTTAAAGGTCTTTTTATTTGTTGACTATTTTACTTGATTTGGGTGTATATTGAATGATTGCATGTATGTTCAGTTCTTAAACTCTAAAAAGTGGAGTAATGGCGTTGTTTGTAATTTGTATATTTATAATGCTCACGATGAACAAAACTGGTTCTCATTATTAAATATATTGTAAAAATAATTCTAAAAACTATTTGGTTCGCAATTTCACGAATCACGAATTCACTTCACAAATTTCTTAAGCGTTATATTTAGTAAAGAAGAAAAATGTCAATGGCTTAAATTGATTTGAACCAGAAACATAAAAAATAATATTGCCCTACCAGAATCGGGTAATTGATTGCCACGAAGAGTTTTTGTCACTAAGCCATAAATACTAAGAGAGTTATATATATATTCTTGACAATTTCCTATATTTTTTAAAATAATAAAGATTCCTTTCTTACGATTAAAAAACTATTACATTTTAAAGACAAATTATAATAAAACAACATTATATCAATACTGTTTCATTCTTTCAAAGAACTAGTAAGCAAATATACTGCATAAATTCCTTTCTTCTACGGCAACCACGTATAGGCAAAAGCACTTAAGCATCGGGGTAAGATAGCCGAGGGTAGTTAAGGGGAAAAGAGGGGAGCGTAACGTAAGAGATGGCATGGCAGGTCCACCGGTCAATGCGCCTCGCCTCGCGTATTGATTTGTTGTATTGCACCCTCCGAACTGTACGATATAAGCTCACAGTCGTAGAGAGTGAAGCTTTACTGCTACAGGCTACGGACTACGTGTGTGGGTAGGATGGGTCTCTACGACGCAGTTGTGGACAACGCCCGGAATGTTTTTCTGCTTAATCTTTTTCCTGTCATTCAATAGTAACAACTTTAGATAAAGCTAAACTTGGAATTGGAATGATTTGTATCTGAAATTAAATGTCATCGATAATATAAAGTGATTAAATAAACGATTAATTCTTTTTTGTTTGTATTCTTACTTATATATATATATATATATTCGTGTGACTCAATAAGCTTTTAATTGTTTTAAATAATGCTAATGATATCTAGTATAATGCCATGCAGAGATTGTATTCAATCATGTTGATATTTGATATGAATATTGTGATTATTGATGTGGCTTCATTTTATCCAAACATCAAAGTTTGATGGGACGCATATTAAACGTATAAATTTTGACAAAAGCCCCAAAAAGTAAATAAATGTAGAGGAATAGTCCAAATTAATCAATAATCGTTTGATTATTGGACAATTTTTATCGTTCAATAAGACCAGAAGCATAATAAAATCAATAATTCATATCAAAGTTAACGCTGTATTATTTATTTAACTAAAAAAATATATTAAATTACAATATCAGATCTAAGTACTATAGTAATAATAGTGAGTTATTTGATATTAAATAAATATCGAAAGTTGTAAAAAATAGCTGAAACTAACCGTAGTTCAGGAATTCATTGTATATCTAATTACGGACAATTATGAGACTTAAATCATTTATTTTCCCCTTTCAATTATTTTCCATGGTTATTATTAACATTTCACATGTGTAACCAAAGACTAAAAACTTCTATTATCTGTATAAAATGCTTCCGAAAATTCATAAAAAATCCGAAATTTTCATAACACTTAATATTTTGTATGCGAACTTGGCGTGAATATTTTCTGTGGTTAAGAACCGAAATGGCTTGTCATGGAAAGTCTCGTAGCACCTTACGATAATATCTCGAGCATTTTAAAGTCGGTTATTCGTTGCACGTTTACACTGGATTGCCGACAAGAGACGAGTCTTTAAAATTCATTAGGAATTACAACGAGGAAAATGCACGCTCGGAAGAATAAGGTCTCAATGCAAAACGAGTCATGCAAGGAAAAGTGACTGCTTCGCGGATACTTTTTTGAATATTTTTGTTTTCATTTTGCCGAGAAGGAAGGCAAGATTTTTCTTATACATTTTACGAATAAGACGTGCTGGAAGATGTGTTATATCGTAAACGGAATTTTGCTAACAGTTTGACGGGTGTATAGAATATTTTACAATAAGCATTGTGTATTTATGTTTATTCAGGTCTGGTTTCTTTTCCACTAAAAGAGTAATTTCAGTAAATTTAGATATGATTTATTCTATATTTGGGCGACTGAAGAGTTAAACTGATAGGTCTAAATTTCGTCAAAATTTAATAAAAATATATTCATTAAATAAACGTCATTTGACAAAACAAAGTGAAAAAATAGTAATATTTGTTTATTTATTTATTTATAACTACACGGTACAAAACTTATAAATTATCAATTCATTGATTTTGCAATGTTAACATATTTAAATATAAAGTATTGGAAATTCAACAAATACACAGTAAAACAATCAACAAGGATTGCAAAAATAGTCAACCAAGTAAGCTCATGAAATATCTACTCTAACTGAAAAAATAGCATTCTTCTGAACTCACTTTCGTCCAAATGAAGTATATATCAACATCCGAAGCAATACTGTTGAACATTGTTAATACTTTTACCATTGGTATCCCCATTGGCAGACTGGTTTTACACTTCGGAAGAAAAACAAGTTATGTAAATTAAGTAGAACTAAAGTAAATTGATATTTTTTACCTTGTTATTTATAATGGAGTTAAATTTCAATCAATTGACATAATATGTAATTATATGCTACTTGCAAAGACCATCCAAAGCATACGATTTTTTTTCTAAAACAAATATTAAAATAGACATTTAAAATTTACTAACAACCAGTTCTTATAAAATCACATATTTATTTTAAAATAAGGCACGTTTATTTATTAAAAAAATTATAAAATCTTTTAATCGTTAAATTAAAAGAGAATATCTAAAAAAATCACACACAAAAACATCTTCCTTTCGCAGCGATACCCTCGATATATCAATTATTTTCACTTTAAAAATTAATAATACTGGGGTAGAAAAAATGAAAAATGTGGGCAAAAAATCTCAGTCACAACATTGTGAAGTGTCAATTATTTTGTCGTTTTTGGAGAGGGCGCGGCGTGTTAATTTTTTAATTCAATAACCGACACTCGCCAAGTGAAGGCGCCACGCCGGAGCGTTACTCACTTTAATTGATATCTACTAAAATAATTATTCTTTTGCGAGGGAAAAATACACGCGGAAAATTACGTTACGGGGAAATGTTAAAGTATCAGCGGTTTTTAATTGTTGAAAAGTTTCTTTGAGGGCAACTTCGAAAAAAATCTGGTATGCTTAATAATGAGAGCGATTATTTTTATATTTCGACTATTATTGTAAAAAGCTTTATTCTATTTTTGAAAGTTTAAGCTGTTTTTTTTTCGACCGTTTTTATTCGCACGACCAAATACTTTTATTAAAAATGTTGATTTTTTTAAATTGATGTTTGATGATATATCATAGTTCATCTCTTTTAGACAAATCAAATGAATGGTAATTATGAATGAAAATGTATAATTATTGCTTGATGGAATTTCGATATCAAATTTGAATTGTTACAACTTTGTACGATTCCACATGTTTTGTCACTTAAGACCCGGGTTTCGCCTTTCAGCATCTTCAGGCATTTTGTCACACGGATGCAACAGAACTGATAGTCAGTCCGTCAGTTCTGTTGTAAATTCCATCAAGCATCGATATCATCGATATTTAGATTGTTTAAAAGCTATTTTTTTCAACCCCGAATGTAAAATTTTTCGAATATAAACGAATTAGGGTATAATGTAACACAAAAAGATGACAAGAATTTTAGCCCGTACATAAATTATGACCTCCTCCTGACCATCACATTTCATTACGAATGCTAGATTATCGTTTGCGATTTCAATTACGTCGAATTCAAAAAAATTCTTTCGTGTTATTTTCTTCGTATATTCGACTCAATTCGACGAATAAATAAGATTCTCTACATCTTACTAAATAAACATATTTTTTATAAGCCCTTAAAGTAGATTATTCTGTTTTCTTGTTAATACGAAAAAATATTTTAAAATACAATCAATTCGACTACGCATGTACCCGACCACAGGTAAATTAATTCAGAAAAATGTGAATAAAACATAAATCAAATAAAAACACCTGGTAAAAATGTTTCAAGTTTTTATTGAAGAGTTACAGGTGTTTGGATCGGCAGCATATCAATTAATTTGAAAATCATTGTCTAGCTTATCGGCGCGATGATAATTTGTGAAATTTCTCACCCACGCTGTTGGCGTTGGTAAATACTTCACAGATCCAATTCTCACCATTCAATTGGCAATACTATAATTAATATTAAAATTATGAAGTACGCCATTATTTTTCGATAATTCAAATAAACCATAATTCATTCATTTATGTATATAAAATTTGTTTGTTTTGCATCAAGAAATAATTGGATACATTATAAAAAAAAAAAAAATGTAATCAAAAAAGATAAAAGGGCCATGTAAATTCAGTTTTTTAAAAATATATTTATACTAATCGAAAATTAACTTTTTGATTTCATCTATGTTTAAAAAATCTTTTTCGTGATTATCAACAGATGTAAAAATTGCTCAAGCAGTAGTATTTATAATTAGAAGCTACAACGAAATGCTAGTACCACTTATCAACATTTTCTCAATACGCTTAATACGAACGTTGCGAATATTTAGTTTTACTATGAGAAAAGTCATAGTTTTACAATTTGCCGTGCATAATTTATTTTTAATATTAATACTTCTCATTAATTACTAATAGATGCTTCACATGGTGTACTATCATTCCATTTTCCATTTTGGCTCAAGTATTAAGTTACTTATCCCGACGGAATCTTGGCAATCATTTGAAAGCAATAACTATAGTTTTTTCTTAATTTATATATTATTTTTAACATCAACCTATCAAATACGTTTATTAAAGATGCACTGCTTCTCTCTGTCGGCCGTGGAATTGGATTAGCCACTAAACATTATAACTACAACGATTACCATCGAATTACTATTTACAAAATTAATTATTTCTACTCGAAGGGAAATATATTTATGTATAAAATAAATACATGAATCGTGTTGGGTTAACTATACTTTGGTGAATGTTATTAACAAATAAGTGAACTAGATTGATTTCTGAAATCCCTCAGTTAACTCTATTTATTTTTATTCCTTTATCGAATGACTGAATAAAGTATTTCTTTCTTGGTGTTTTCATATATACGATATATTTTGAATATAAAGATTTAAAAACACAGTCCGGTTAAGATTCTTTACGATCTACATTGGTATGTTTTCAATACATTTATATTATTAAGCAAAAAATACGTCATGTAAGGAATTTTCTTATTCTAAATCACAAAAAAATATCTCAAACGGTGCGAGTCATACGTTTGCTCATGTCAATTGTGTTATTTAAGCTTTATTCTTTCCAATCTTTGTTGGAAAATAAATAAATAAATAAAAAAAAAGACGGAGTTTTTGTAACAGCTTCTGTATCATTCTCATTTCAATGAATGACGGTTGAGAATAATTTGAGACATATTCAAATATAACTAGAGATTCTTTAATTATATTTTTTATGTTTTTCACGAGGATCGATTCAAGGTGATATTTAAAATCCTCAACTTTCAAAATTACACCGAAGTAATACAATTACTCAAATGTCTCAATTTTAGACGTCACATGCTTGTAACAGCTGGATATTCAATGCTACTATTATACAGTATATATACAGTGGAACCTCGATCAAACGTTCTCGCATAGTACTTTTTCCCGGATGGAACGCTTATTTTTTAAAGTCCCGTCAAACTCCTATAAGAACAATGTTAAATAATCCCGCATTGACAGTTTTCCGATTCCCCGATTTCCTCGATAAGCCGTCTAAATATTTTGACCCCGTCACAAATATTATCCCGATTGACCGTTTTTACTGCATATTTTTCCGTATCTCGGCAAGCAGGTTTGACACAGCCGAGTGCAGGTGGTATGTCTAGATACGTTGGAATCCGCTGTACATGTTAGACGTGACGCATTGGACGCACGTGCTATTTTTTGGGTTGAAATCCACCACACGCGTATTATTGTTTACGATGCAAATGTAGAGTTGTTTAAAATCCATTGTAATAATGATTCCTGTACATACAAACTTTAAGTCACAAGCTTAGTAATAAGTCTTTGTTCCGATTAAAGTGCCAAATAACAAAGAAGCAAACTAACATAAAGGACTTTTTTAAAAAATAAAATATATATATAGTATGTACAAGTAACTAACAAAAAAATATTTTTTACGTTTTTACTTGCTTATTATTATTTGAAGCTTTCCCGCATTCACCGATCCCCGCAATTACCGTTATTTTTTCAGGGTCCCTTGGAAAACGTAAAATCGAGGTTTCACTGTATATGAAGATCGCGCTAAATAAGATCTGTTCACAAATATTTCAGATAGCCAAGAAAGATTTTTAATAAAAAACAGCCATAAAACACATCAAAGCACACGTATATATCCGGAAAGAAATGAGGAATGTTTTTTGCAATGGGCTTGGAGCAAATTGAAGTGGGTGCTTGGAATAAAACTATGTGATCTGACGACGAAGCACACACGTACCCGTACATTCAGTAAATTTGAATGCTTCGAGACAGAGCGAAATTCCACCAATGTCCTCCCTGCAGGGACCAACTCGCAGATATCTCCACGTCCCTCCGAAAACGGAGGGCGACAATAATTTCACAAGTGCGCGAAAGGAAAAAACCTCGCAAAATACGTGAGGGTTTTCTTCACAGCCTTTAAAATGCTTTATTCCTGGTGTTTTCTTATTAATTTATGGAATGTGTTTTACGTCCAAGCAGGAATTTTGTATTTTTGAGCGGAATTATGCTGAAAGGAATATTTTTATTTTGCTGCCTTAATATAAATAACTTGCAAATTATTCTATATTTTAAAGATGTACAACGGTTTGTCTTTTTATTACTACGAAAAAATTTTACTGAAAATTTCGCCACTTTGTGTCAATTGTATTAACCCCTAAACGTTGAAAAACTTATTTCAACATATTTATTTAACGATAATTGCATGTTATTCAATCACAAAAACTCTAGAACTAGAATATTGAAGATACTCGTTTACTGGTCGCTCTTACTGTGGTTTGTTTGTCGAATTGAAAGATGTGGAAAAATATTCACTTTCAAATTGATATAAGATTTAATTAATGAAAATTTAAAAAAAAAATTGCGATTTAACTTTTTGCACAGCAAGAGTAGTTATTTTTTATTTTTACAATAATTTTATTGTACATATATTTTCACTGTAAAATTGAATGAATTTAAAAGGCGTAAATAGTTATAAAAAATCTCAGAACTACATATGTTTGAACTAATGAAAATTAACTTTAAAGTTTTATAGAAGACTTGATGAAATGATCATAACATTTCACAATTTTTTTGATTATAAATGGTACTAAAAATTGAAATGTTTCACATACAGCGTTTATTTTTATAGAAGTTTCACACCTAGTAAAACACTTAAGAGTAAAATTAAATTTTACACCTTAGTTTTTTTAAAGATATAAGCGAGATAATAGATTGAATATATCTTAAAAATCTTTTATATGGCAAAGTTTAATAAAGTTTATGCATTGTTTCAACGTTGGCAAAACGCCGTAATAGCCATAAAAAGTCTCATAAAATGATTTATGCTGTTATACATAGCTATAGACAATTCAATCAATTGAATATTTTCAATATAACTTTAATCTACTGACTACTTAACTTTCAATGATTGAGATGGCTGTCCGCAGTGTATCGATACTCAAAACTACAGTGTCAAAACTTTCGCGTTAGCATAAAATTTTTCTGATATAAAAAGACCGTACTAAGTCAAGACGTTTTCTTGACACTTACGTAGCTGAAATATTTTTTTGAAATATTCAGTGTAGGAATATATAATTAAGTGGGAAAAGGATGCAAAGATTCACGTAGGCAATCTCATATTGACCGTCAAAATATTTAATTATTGCAATAAGTTTTTGAATGAAAAAATATTTGTTAATAAAAAATCATATATGAATTGAGTATGTACTGAATAACATAAACGACAAAACCATCATTTCCCGTTTACCGTACTCTTAGGCCTACTTCTATTGTAGTTCAAAAATACATATACACGTATGTAATACTATTGAATGTAGCATGTTAAAACGCATAGATAAAATCTCCCGTCCACTCTGCGGCCGAATCAAGTGATTGGTCCATACCAGATGAGATTGAAGGGTCAATCGACCAATTAGAGGGGGGATTTCAAGTGCCACTGTAGTGTGAGTGTGTGATTATTAGGGGCGATAGTGCTAACCGATTCACTAGTAAGTTCCAAACGTTTCCTGCCGATGAGTATTAAATAGAAAAAAAAATGTTCGTTTTTATTTTTCAATCATTGTTGACGCTATCGATAGTAAGAATTTTATATACCAATGATAAAAAAAAACATAATGTTCATTTGCTTAAAATTTATTATTACAATCACCGTTTGCTTTTTATTCAGATTCAGTGATAATTTTTTTTCTTATTCGCTTTCAATTTATATTAATTACCCCGAATTTTTTTCAACAGAAGGACTGGTGGTTTTTAATTTTCAATACCAGGCTTAGTTATATCATACGAATGGTAAATATAATTATTAAGCAGGGGTTTTAATTTCGTATATTTTAGGTTAGTGCAATTTAGTTAACAAGCCCAATACAATATGTATTTTGTTCTATTTCAATTTAAAAAAAAGAACATGTTATTTTAGTCTAAAATATTTATTCATGAAAATATGTAGAGCTTTGTCTAAAATACTTTGTGATTAAAAAAAGAGGATAAAAATCTTTTCAATGAATTAAAAATGTACACGAAAATATTAGTATGTGCCATTTTTTGTATCTAAGAAAATAGAATAGAACATTTTGTAAATATACTATAAGTAATCAATTTAAAAAAATAGGTATCGTTAAAACATATTACATCCAAAAATTTATGTTTGTTTTGTTGACAAATTAATTATATATATAATAATATAAATTTTAAGGTATTAATACACTTATTGTACAAACGTATATGTTTCACTAGAAATTTTACAGTAAATACCTAAAAAATATATATCAAATATAATATAATGCTATCCAAAAACCTTAAGCTTTATTTGGACAGTTAATATTACGATAGCATAGCTTCAAAGATTTGTTTGGATTTAAATACATATGCAAATTTGTCATATACTGCAAAGTGAAAACGGATAGAAATTTTATGTCTGTTATTGTTTACTTTCAAAAAAGGGTGACCTTAAATCAACGGTCGTTATTTAAAGTTACGGCGGTAGAAATTGCTAACCTTCTTTCGGACGACAATATTTGACCAAAACTTGGCGAAGGGGTCAGAAATACCCGCTGTCAGAAAAAGAATTATGTTCTGTTTATACGTCGCACGAGGGTACGGACTTTTTTGGTCACAATAAGATACAAAAGGTCACTGTGGGCCAGTTCGGTCATTGCTAATAGACGGGCATACGGTTGGGCGAGTGAAGGGTTGGCGCAGGTCAATTGACCCCGCGGGGTCAGAAATACCCGTCTGTGTTTTTACAGCGGGCCTTCCAGCGTTATTTATAACAGTTTAACCGGTTATTTGGAAGATTATCGATGGGCACGCGCCTGTGTTAAGTGATAAAGCAGACAAAATGACAAAAAGAAATATTTAAGTTGGATTATAATTCTTCATTGTCTGTTTTATTGTGAATACATTAACACTCTTCAATATCACAACCTTGACCAAAAATATGAGAAAAAGCAATTCTTTTATTTTGTCTGTTCTCAGAGAATTTTGTAAGAAATATTTTACTTTTGGGTCTTTAATAAATGCATATAACACCATGGAAAAAATAGCAATATATTATGATTCTACAATTTTTTTATTTTTTATTTTTAAGATATAGATTATAGCTATTTCAGCTCACTCCATCGTCCAAACTATGCTTAAACGAAAATTTGCTTATTTATCTAAATTTTAGTTTTATTGCGAGCAAGAAACAAGCTAGGCCGTTAAAACAGAAGAGAATATGTATTGTGTACCTTTTCTACACAGCTATATATAAATAAACAAATGTTCGTTTAATCATAGTTCTGACGATGGCGTGAGCCGAAATAGCTATCAACCATATCTTTGTATGAAAAAATGTATAATTAAAATACATAGCTATTTTTTTCACCGCGTTATAATGGAGTTCTACCAAGTGAATGCCAATTCAATAAATTAAATGCAAATGTTTAATTTTGAATTGAATATTTAAGAAAAACGATATTTACAATTAACTTGTAATAAAAACGTCACTTGTTTTAGCATTTAAAAAATTAAACAGCATAAATGCACTATGTTATTGGAGTATAATGTCTCAAACTATTAATACGAATAGTTTCTTAAATTTAATTTAACATTGAAATCGTGTTCATAAAATATATCAAAGATAATGAATGTTACAATGCTCACATTATGACGTTATTCAAAAACGTTTTGTAAAGTATTACTATCAGCGAAGCGATATTTAAAAAAAAACTTAAGGAAAACATGAATGTATAATATATTTCACATGTTATTTATTTTAAATAGTGACAATAGCTTCAAAATATTATATAAAACGTTACTTTAAACATAAAAAAATTCTTTAGAAATAATATTTTTCTCTGTATATAAAAAAGCATAGTGCAGTACTTCTCTTTATCGTATTCGATAATGTTCTTAGTTTTATCTATTTATATGCCTTTTATAGTCAATATAAAAAGCTCTATAAATATTTTAGCAAAATACGCTTTCGTTATTCACCTCTCTCTGAATTGGATGAAGATAAATATTGAAATAGGCAAAATGGATATTGCGTGCTGTACACACAGAGAGGGTGTATCAGTTATTGGTTATATTATCAGAGGAGGGAAGTTGGTACATTCGCGATTTACAAAATGGCTGCCAAATGTGTTTCGACCCTTCTGGTATCAAGATGACGTATGAAGGGACCCGGCGTTTCCTTGTTCCGGTAATCGAAGTCATAACTCTCGCTTGACAAGTTTTTGATAGCAAAATATATAATCTATATTCCTAGAATATTAAAATAATAAAGGAATCACGATGTTGCCAACGACAGTCTTGTTAATATTTTATGATATTTTAGAGGTTTAAGTATATTTTCTATTTAAAAGGTTTGATTTATGATCAATAATATTTTACTTCTTTTTATTAATAAAAATTAAAAAGCTTCCGTAACAGATCATTTCCGTGCCACATGTAAACTTATTGACATATCCGCCTTTTTAGTTTCATTTACAATTTTTGGAATTTTTTTGTTTTATTGTTAGCAAGCAACAAGCTAGGTCGTTATAACAGGAGAGAAGATGTATTGTGTACCTTTTCTACACAGCTATAAATTGATAAGCAAATGTTCGTTTAAGCATAGCTCTGACGATGGCGTGAGTCGAAATAGCTATCAACTATATTTAAGAAAATAATTTTGTAGACCTAAAATACATTGCTATTTTTTTTCACCGTGTTATAATGGAGTTCTACCAAGTGAATGCCAATTCAATCAATAAAATAAATATTTTTTTTAATTTCTTCCTACTGCAATCTTAAGAAAATTTATATGAACGTAAAAAAATAAACATTTCTTTAAAATGTATATTTTTATAATGTATTTAATTTTAAATATATTTGAAGTGACGAATTTGTTTTAAAATGAATCGATTGGCATACCGGTCGTTCCAGCCAAAACATTATAAACGAAATAATTCAATTCAATAATAGAAACGCATTTGATTCTAAAGATAGCTTTTTAAGTCTTATTAAAATACAGGATTTTTTTTTTATTTTAGTTGTTTTTAATATCGGTCCTTTTTTGTTATATACCTCAAATAAAATAAATTCTTGGAATATCTCATTTCACATACGATTTTTTTGATTTGATAAAATACGAGCAATTTAAAATAAACACAACAATTATAGCTTTAAGAATCATAGTTTCTTAGTATTTCTATATTTTTTCACGACACGTGCCAAACCCAAATTTCCAAACTTTTCCAATCAAAAGCTTGTTTCAAACTTCCTGGTAAACATTCACTGCAACACCATTATATGGATTGATTTAGTCAATTATTAAAGAGATATACTAATTATTTGAGAAAAATTACAAATTCAATTATTTATTTGTAAATATGCAAATATTGCAAGAACACACAATATTTAGGACATAAGATTTTTTTGAAACTTTTATTATTGACAAATTCGACATCTATGTAAAAAAAATCACTTGAAGCTTCAAATTATATTTTGAAATAAATCGAACGCAGCATAAAAGTATTTAAAGAAAAAAAATCTTTTTGATGTTAAAACAGAAAAAAGCAATATCAAAACATTATTTCATAGAAAAGATGAATGTACATTAGTATTTAAGTGAAATGGAAGAACACTATAACAATAAGGTGAGTAAAATATAACAGATTTATAGTCGCAAATTTCAGGTACATATCTGAAGCTATGAAGTTACAATACTTCCATAATTAACGAAATAACATTTATTTAATTTGATTTGAACTACGTTTAAAAATAAAGAATGTTAATAATAACCCGGCAATGTCGTTTAAATTCATTTTTGTTACATTTTTTTGTTTTATACGAAACTATAATATCATTCGTTTAACTGTTTCACACGAAATCAGAATGTCACTGTACATTCTGATTTCGTGTGAAACAGTTAGACGAGTCGTTTCAAACAAAAGTCAAGTGGTATTTAGACTCTCTTATTTCAGAAATACCAAAACCAAATCAATGCAAAACACAATTATGACATAAGTTTACAGATCATTCAAACACCACACTTGCGCAGAAGAGAAAAATTAATGACCTTGCTGCATATTTGCTGTTGTCACATTGCTATTATAAATCAGTCAAACTTTAAAACAATCACTTTTGCAAAACAAAATATAAATAGATGTTATCACACTTATGTAGGTTAATCACAAACATCGTTAGAAGATACCAACTGTCACAAATCTAAACATAAACTAAAATTATTTAAAATTTAACCACCAACCTTTGAAATAGCTCCCTACCAGCCCAAGTAATTTATTGAAATTAGATCACGTAGTATTATAATTCTTTGGAAGCAGTCGCATTCAGTGGCGCGCACTTGATGAAAGAGAATTTATTTATTAAATTAGTCGTTATTTATTTAGATTTATAATTTTACGATAAATGAGTTGTTTTTAAAATTAAGGGAAACATCACAAGTGATTTAAATCACTACTTCTAACATTACAATTTTCTTTGTGGAGTCCTTTTTTATCGTTACCAACATAATAATTTTGATTATGTTTTTTATCGATGAATATGATTTTTTAAATTGATTTTTCCCACTATCTCTGAAGAAAAAAATAATGATTGGTCGACATAAGCATTTACGGGGAATATTTTTATTTTATTTAATAGATTGATTACACATTAAAAAAAATACGTATTCTTCAATAAAAAAGAAATATTATTTTATTTTTATGGCCGAATAAAAGTGAATATATACAATAAAAACAAATATTTTGTGATGAACATATAAATTATTTATTTATAATAAAATATAAAATTAAATATGACGGAAAAATTTTGGGTCCGCTTAATATCTGAAATAATATTCTTTTACAAAATAGTCACTATTTATTTTTCAAATTGTCGATTTTCCCCACGTAATTTTGATTCAGAACCCCACTGGAAATATCACATGAGGCGGTCTTATATAATATTATGTAAAAAATCGAAAGGGTTCGCAGTTCTATTGTACTTCCGCTCTGTGCATAAAGAGTTATAATGTATTCTTTTGTGTAGGAAGCATTTCGTCTCATTATTATGGAGATGAGCTCAGATGCACCGCAAATTTTGGATGTACATTATGAAACTACGCAATGTACATATTTCCTCATGAATGCGCCTAAAAACCTACTATTTCACTAGTATAAGGTAGAAAATTGAAAAAAAGCTCACGAGTTAAATGTAAATTATGTATCCATTATCAACTTTTAATTTCTATTTGTTAAGTAATACCTGTCGCTGAGTTGTTAACGCTCTCCAACTAACCACTATCTTAATAACTCCGTTTACTGTACGATTTTAAGCTCCAGTACGGAGAATTTCGTTAATTGCTCTTTAACCCGTTTATAAATGTATATTAGAAGGTATGGATGCTAGTATATATTCATACCATCGCAATTCAAAGTTAAATCATTTATCTAGCAACTAGTCTTGCGCTGACCCTCAAACTATTCCGTTTTCCTTAATTACTCATAAAAATATGAATTGTACGACTAACAACCTATCGTACTACAAATTAAGATGCTGTTAAATTCTCAATGTTGCGAGCAAACAAAATTTAAAGTATTTTTTTCAGATAGCCATTGTGGGAAGGATCGTGTTTTTTTCTCTCCTCCTTGAGTTATGGATTTTTGTATATATTTTTTTTAATAATATAGATGCATATCAATAAAAGTTTGATCGACATGTTTTCATTTCGATATAATTCAATTGGCCTGTCTAGTATACAACAGATAATGGGTTCGAATACCAGCAAGGTCAGTACGATATTTTGCATATAAAAATTTTGAGACGGCTGATTGCAGTGTGTTTATAGTTAGTACTAAAATATAATAAATATATAAAAAAACAACTTAAACGTTAGTGCTAATTTTTAGTATTTGTACTCAAGTTTAACTGTAAACGGTTTAAGCTTGGCAAATTTGTTGAAAAGCAGGATTGCGCTTGTGAAAAAAGCTATTAGGACGCTAATCAAGTACTGTGCTGCCTTAAGATGAATACCGAACGACCAGAGCTTTTTCCTGTGGTTCGTCCTAATCTGGGCTTAATAGGCCTCGCTGCCTTAGTATCAAACCAACGCCGACTTTAAGGCATTTGATAAATTTGCAGCATTATAATCGATTCCTCATTAGATTCAACGCGGAGTAGATAAAAGTCTTCCATCACGGCGGATTTTCAATACTCAGATACACAGTACACTTAATATCACGTAAGCTAAGTGTCTGAACAAGTCACATTTTCTTTTTCTTTTTTTTCTTCCCTTTTAGATACAATAATTCATGGCGTAAGGATCGACACATGTAGCTCTATATCGTGCCAAGAAATTGAGAAGTAGAATTGATTCCTTATTTCGTTGTAGAAGGCGGCCTTGTAACAGCTGCTGCTATTCACATACCGTGTGGAAGAGAGTCAAGAAACTTGTGAAAAATACTCAAATTTTTACTGATCTTCAAAATTTCGGCTAATAGCAACGCTACTAAATTATTTAAGAAATATTTTGTATTAAAATATCCGTTACTTGGTTTATTATAGATAGGTTTAAATCTTTTCTACGCCTAAAGGAACATTTAGTTTCATTAAGTTAGTAGTTCAGTAGTTCAAGTAAGCCACTGCAACGATGTCCTGCATTATATTTTTATATTCTTAGCGGAAAGCAACATTGAAGCCATTAATTTTGTCACATTCAAAATATTTTCCTCTATCGATCTCCCTTTCACTCTAACTGTTTATTTTGTATCTCTTTCCAATAACTTGAATACTAATTTCACCCTTTTTTGCATGGGTGCAACCCATTTTTGACACTTATAAAATAAATGCTAAAACATGCTTGCTGAGCTATGAATGGCAAATTATAAAAGAAGCAAATTAAAAAAATATTCAATACTTAGCCTACTAAGCACAAAATTGTGTATGGAAGTTAGTTACTTAAAAGTAAAATTTAATTAAAACAAAATTTCACTGTGATCCGAAAATTCATAGCATTCAGTTTTTCTTGGCGGGTATTAAAACTATTAAATCGATCTAGCAATATGCATTGCGCTAAAAAATAATCAGCATTTGTGCTTTTTAAAATTAACTAACTAAGTTAATCTCACTCATAAAACTAAATTATTCGGATTTTTTTACCATACACGAATCATTTATAAAAATAAGACATGTATTTTTGTTGCTTATTCCGAACATTATCCAGTGATTAGGACAAGGTGTAATTTTAAAAATATTTCCTTTTCACCAAAAATTAAAATTCAACACTTAAATGTGAGTAGAATCATTTACCATATTTGATGAGATCGGTGGCAATTTTGTGAAAACATTTTTGTCTGAAAATGCTCCTTAATGAAGTGAAAAAAATAAATCTTGATATTTTCAAGCTTAATAAATTGTCCAAAATATTTGTTACCGATAAAAGTATTCCTTATTTTTATTTGCCAATATAGCAAAAATATTGAAAGTTTTGAAAATTTACTTTTAATACTTCACCTGTAGTAGATTGAACTGTATTCCGTTTTTTATCACAATCCATTCATTTTGATTTTGTTATAAGCTATAACACTGAATAGACAGCGCTCTGTTTTTTATTAGCATGCCATTATTTATTTAGATTTACTGTGTATAACGTATTGATTATATTCAATAGAATTTCTCGTGTTTTGGGATGCTGTGTCAGATGAGTTATTGGTCGTATACATTATTTTCTAGTCACTGTATAAAATTACCCGTGTCTCTGGTAGTATTTTTATCCATGGAAAAATAAAATTGGCAATGCTTAAATATCGAACGATATAATATATAAGCATGTTTATACATATTTTTTTCATTTGATCATAGTTAGTTGTTGTCACTTCGTTAATAGATGGCAGCGCTTTCTCCAAGAGAGAATATTTAAAAAACGAAGCTGTATAACATTTTAATTCGTTGAATTTCATAAATTTTCTTATAATTATAAAGTTTGAGAGGTCTGATTTATTATATATAACGTGTAAAAAAGAGATTTAAAATTTTGATAATAACTTATAGAATGTAATTATCTGATTTAAAATACAACTTATTAAATTTTTATTATGCTTATAAAAGTTTATGTGGACTATTTATTCTCATTATTATTGTTACTGGCATATTTTCAATGGATATTAACTAGCTAGAAAGTCAACAATCATATTTTGTTTTGCAACTATCGAATAATAATTAATACGTTACAATATGTTGCAATATAATTCAAACATTATAAAAAAGGTAAGAGATAATTAAGATTTCCGTAATTGATTCATGTTACGTAAAACTTTTTAAAGATAACGTATCGACGTCGCATTTCACCAATTATAATAGCTAGAATAAATTCATGTTATAAGCGATACAAATCGATGAAGAGCAGTAAAAATAATTTTCATCTAGCTATTATCTACATCTGCCCAATAACAATTTCACAAATGTCACTTTGCATTTTGAATGAATATTCATTTCCCCATCAATGGGCTTCATACAAAAGCTTTGCAGAGCTTTCAAGAGCTTTGATTCGATCTACTTGACTCGTTATCAAGATTTTTCAAGTTCATTTCTAAAATCAGCAAACGAAGGTAACAGAGCATGTAATAAATTTATTTTAACAATGCCCCGGTTGTCAGCTTTGCCCTCTATTTTATTGCGTTCAAAGATGCTAACGATAATTTCTTTGTAGGGTTTGATAACTTCATAAAGGGATGGTTTGCTTGGTAGAAAAAACTGTTGCATTAGTTTATAAGACGCAATATAGAATCAAAGTTAGAATTTGGATTGATTTACATATAAAAGAATTGATATGAAAAGTGACAAAATACCACGGATAACACGGTGTAGACATAAGAGCACAAAAAATTGTGAAAGCACATTTAAGATATTAAAATAGGTAATAGCAAATCATGAATTTAACAATACAACTTAAATTATTCTGAAATAAACAATAAAACATATTGTAGATGTGGTTTGTCGGACACTGTTGATCAATTTTAAAGTGTTCACTTATCTACATAAACAGTAAAAGTTTGATGTTATTTTTATTTATTTATTATTAATTAAACAACAAAACCAAACGTTGGTCTTTGAAGCTTTCTGGTTTTATCTGTAAACCAGAATGAGTCTGGGTTGAACTTCCCAAAAAGTAAATTGCAAATTAAATTTTTTTAATCAAATATTTGTGATAATACATATGAGTTTTGTAATGTCATTTTTATCAAATTAATTTTGAATATTTTCAAGCTAGTAAGCTTGTATAATAAAATTTAAAAATGATAGCTGCACATTTTTAGCTGTGATATAAAATATAAAAAAAACGATTTTATGGCAGTTGTTTTTCACTACTTACACATTCGTAATTTCGAATATTTTTCGAATTGAATCCATTTCAGAATGATGCATTTGAAATATGGAAACATAAAAAAATCTAAAACGGCAGATGGTATGCCAAATAAAAAATTTGAATTATAAACATGCTATATGCAAATAACAATGAGTGCATTTATTAACAACCAACAATCCTAGTAGGGTATGCACCACGGTGTTTGTTAGAATCAATAGTACCTTTCACGAAAGTGTCAATAATCAATCCGAAATCGATTTGAATATTAACCGTCTGCAACCCTTAAATTGCATTATTCTCATATCCGGGTAAAATATATTATTAACATATTGAAATGAGTACTGTGCCGTTGCAACCCTTTCATTAAACCTTGAAGATTAAAAGCAGGTAACGGCATATTAAAAAAATAACAACAGTTAAAATTCGAAAGCAAAAATGAAAGCTTTGCATACCGCGTGATTAAAATTGAGAGCAGTGTTTGTAAAACTTTTAGAATTAAAAAGAACGAAAATTATTTAAGATTTATTTTTATTGTTTTCAAATATCGATAAGAGTTTTAATTTAAATAATAAATATTAAACTTACACACATTTTACTAAATGAAATTTAAGTAATGCAATTCGTTTTCATTAAATCTTTTTAAATACAGGATGTTCATCGGGATGGTTGACAACTTCATTTGGTCGTTATTTGGTAACCATGATTGTTTGACAGTTCTTATAAGGCAATCATTAATTATAGACGAGGAATATTTAATATCGAAAAATATTTAATAAGACAACGTGTTTTATCGTGGTTTGTTTATTTAAGTCAATAATCGATTATTCTAACAATCATAGAAATAATGTTTAATTATAAATTTACTCGTATAAAAATATAATTTTGTTAAAAGAATATGAGAACAATATTTTTAACAAAAAGAGATAAATAAAATTTTACATCTATTCATCGTTTGTTGAAGTTTCAAGCAAAAAAGTTATATGTTTTTTACGCTTCATATTACAATTCGATTTGTTGCGTACCTACATTACGATTCCTTGCGCGTTCGGATTTTGCTTCATGAAAATTCTTTTGCTCAAAAATAATATTATACAAAAAAATATTTTATTTGTTTCATGTAGTCTTAAAATAATATATATAATATTTAATTATTATTATTTTCTTAAAAAATGTATAAGTACCATTTAACTTTTTGCAATATATTTTCTTAAGAATACGATTGAGAAAATAAAAATAAGCTTTTTTATGGTAATACGTTTGTGTAGTTTCTAAAATAATTATTTTATTTTAAATAATAAAAACATTTTTTTTTTTTTTAGTACTTATTTCCACAATATATTTTTTGATCAGGACCGGTTTCGCTCATCGCGAGCATTATCAACTGATTATTATTATAATTATTTTATTAATCAGTTCTGTTACATCCGTGTGATAGAATGCCTGAAGATGCCGAAAGGCGAAACCCGGGTTGTTGGCAACAAAACACGTGGAATCGTACAAAGTTGTAACAATTCAAATTATTTTATTATTTATTACAAATATTTTATCATTTCTATTATGAAAAAGGTTATATATGGCATTATAACTAATAAAACTGTATCATGAATTTTATATATAGGATAATTATAAATGTAAATACTAATAAAAACACTGATTACTTCATTGCCGCTTAAAAAATTGAATATCTCAACAAATATATTGACCACATTATATTATCAAATTTGAATAGTTGTAATTTTGTACGATTCCACATGTTTTGTCACGACCCGGGTTTCGCCCTTCGGCATCTTCAGGTACTCCATCACACGAATGCAACAGAACTGACGTAAAATAAACAGTTAGTATCGTATATATAATATATTAAAGTTATTATTTACAGGAAAACACTTACCAAGAGGCAAGCAGTAAATTGCAGCTGAAACAAATGTAATAATATCAATCCAATAATAATTAATTCAATTCCCTATAACAACTTTCATTAACGATCTTGCTAATGAGTCGACGTTATTGAAAGGGGATTTTCAATCAAGTAACATTAAACTATAAATGGGTTTCCTGTAAATAATAACTATACGATTCCTGTAATATACGATACTGTTTATTTTACGTCAGTTCTGTTGCATCCGTGTGATGGAATACCTGAAGATGCCGAAGGGCGAAACCCGGGTCGTTTGTGACAAAACATGTGGAATCGTACAGAATAACAACAATTCAAATTTGATATTGAAATTCCATCAAGCACTTTCAATCGATATCATAAATCACATTATATATATTGTATAATTAAATAAGCTATCAAAATACTTTGAACAAAAAAAAAAAAAATCTTCTAGATAAAATAATGATAAAATGTTTTATTCTAGTCCCCCAGTTTGACAAGCAAAGATTATTTAAGTGAAAAAAGTAACGTTGAATCCATGTGCATTTTTTGGAGTTACAGTTTGTTGATACTCACCCTTTTTTGCATACGGGGTAAGTTCTCAGGTTGCAAAAAATGCGTCGCCCTCCCCACGTAGCGAGTCTTAGAAAAAGATTTCATACGACAATGCGCTAAGCCACGATAAATTATTTTTTATTCCACGTAGAGAGATATTCAGGTATAGATTTACCTGCAATGAATGTTCAACACTTCTTTGTGGAGAATTGATTGACATTTTTCTTTGTCGATTTTTGATATCGTTGACATAACTAGTAATTTTGTCACTTACAATTCGAAGTTGGTACATATTATTATACTATAATATATGTATCAATGCATCTGTTGAATAATTTTTCATTATTCTTCAATACTTACTCAAGTCATATGTAAACTATAATTCGTTTTATAATTAAATTTATCTCACGGTGAAAAAAAAAGCAATGTATTTTAGTTCTACAAAATTATTTAAAAGAATATAGTTGATAGCTATTTCGGCTCACGCTATCGTCAGAACTATGCTTAAACTAACATCCGCTTATCTATATATAGCTGTGTAGAAAAGGTACACAATACATCCTCTCTCCTGTTCCAACGGCCTAGCTTGTTACTTTCTCACAATAAAACTATATTTTCAAAAATTGTAAATGAAACAAAAGGCGGCTATGATAATAAGTTTACATGTGGCACGGAAGTGGTCATTATGGAAGCAAATCAGACCATCCCCCAGGAATAGGTTGGACTAATGGGCACGCTATTATATTAGTTTGTTCGTAAATTCAATTTAATCAATAAATTTATCTCATAAAAAAAGTGCTCAGTAAAATATAAACAAGTACTTATTAATTACACTAATAAAATGTAAAATCTAGCTAGCTTTCTGTAACGCAGCACATATAAAAATCGTTCCTCTTTCGTAGCATACTCGGAATGATAGAATTTGTAAAAGCGTACATGCTGTCTGATTTTATTAAATGTTATTAAGCTTGCCTTTTGTCTGCGAATTGTGCTCTACAAGCGTTTTAAGCGAATGCTGACAGTTGTCATCGACACTTATTATATTTTTGCGATGTATTGAAAAGAAATAAACTCATTAATGAAACAGTGAAAATTAATTTCACACGTTATTAATTTATCGTATGAAAGAGAAAGCACAAGAAAGTATGAAATTGTACAAGGTTTCTTATATATTGTTAATATGGATTACGGCAAAATGCCAAAGAGTTTTTTATGCTTGTATGATGCCAAAATGGTGACGGAAAATAATTGAATTGAATCCCGTATAGCTGAATGCAATCAAACAAGTTGTGCATATACACTAACATTTAAAAAAAAAACTACAATTCGAGTTTCGAAATTCGGCCCAAGTAAGTCATATTTATTTAATTTGATACCTGCTCAGGTATTTTGTTTATTGTATGCAACAGAAACTGTGTCTTGGGATAGAAACTTTTTTATATTTTGTATGATGTTGAATACTTTGACCGTATTGTAGCCAATAATTATTCCATCTTTCTTGTTAACGTCCGTTGACTTTTTAATTCTGTTATCGAAATATTAGCATTAAATTAGAAATTAAATATGTAAAACAGTTCATAGATTAAAATTCCTAATTCAATTAATTTTTTTTTTGATAATTATGACAGCATGAAATTGGTTATAATTAGTGTAAAAGTGTATTTAATTCTATAAAATTGTTATAAAATCAAATCTGTAAAGTGTGACGTAATCTTATTACGACTTTTTAACTTTTGAACAAATCCGCCTGCGAAAAACCAACCGCGAACTTTATAAAAGTACTTGTTCGTCATAAGTTCAAATAAAAATTCATTATCACTCTAAGAGGAGGCGGGAAGCTCGTCGAAAAGTAAAAGCTTCTCTGACGTCTTCCGTCCCGTTCAACAAGTACCGCGGCGTCTTTTTTCTTCGAGGCATCCCGACGCCGTCGCCCGCCGCCGACTCGACGGTATTTTTAGTTAAAAACTTTTAACTAAGAATATTTAACTAAGTGAAAGTAAGTAGAGTTGAACGAGCTGCTTTCGAGTGCAAGCGAGAGAGAGAGGGACACGTCTGTATGGGGAAAGCGAGAAAAAAGTAAATAGAGTGAAATAAAAGAGAAGTGTAAGACGAGGAAAATTGTGTCAAGGTCACGGCTAACTAACTGCCGAGGAGTTAACAACCTTCTTCAGAGGTTTCTATTTTTAAAATCGTACACGTTTACTATTTTTTTTTCTAATGAGTTCTATTGTCGATTATCGTATTCGGATTTCAAAGCTGAAAAATTCATCCAAAAAAAATTTGAGCCATTTTTTCCAACATTTCTGCCTGCAAGTTACAAATGCCCATTAAATTATTATTTGATTTTGATAAACTAAAAGCATTGTTTGATCAGTGATCAAAAAATATATTGTGGAAATAAGTACTAAAAAAATGTGTTTTTATTATTTAAAATATCATGCCTTTCCATCAAGAAGTGACAGTTAACACCTTAAAAGTGATAAAAGCATTGTGTAGTGGACTGATATCACAAATTAACATTTATGAATTCGATCACAGTTTTCAAGAATTAGACACCAAACATAGCTTAAAATATCAACCAAACACTTTTGACAGATATTAGGAATATACATAGTTTTTCAACAAGAATATTAAAAAACAAAGTCAGAAAAAAATACATATTTATTTTTCTTTATTCAGTAAAAACATTATTGACCTAATTCGGTCATAACGTTTTAGATAAAAACAATTTATTCAAAATGACCAATTCAATCCTTTGTAATTCAAAGTCGTATGATGTTATTTGTCGATGATTTATTATTAATACAAAATGTCAATAAACTGTTATGTACTGTTTTTTACCGTCAGAATGGTTTCATCGATAATACTGAACTAATTATTTATTAATATCGTGAGTTTATTTAGTGAAAAAATTGAGTTTCAAGATAAAACAATAATACTTAATGATAGAAATAGTATTAAAATTATTTAGTAACAAAAATATAGAATTCCTCCGTAATAAACAAATGTAGAATTATGTCACACTAAATTATTTTCAATGCAAGTTTTTTAAGTATAAATGCCCGCCGTTTTTAAATAGACGCTCCCCAAGTGAGCCTTCGAGCTTTTGTTCTAATTATAAAATGCACAGACTTCGTTTAGTCTCTCTTTTCCTTCTTCATCTTTTTGATAATCGCCTCTCCTTCGCACTCATTACTTAAGCGCGGGTAATATCTTAAGCGCTTTTGTTTTTATCGCGGGAAAAAAATTCCCGCCGAGATTTGCTTTCTCTTTTGTTTTTCTTTTTCGTTTTTCGTTTGTTTGTTGTTGTGCAGATGAAGCAGCTGGTTTTGCGCTCGAGTTAACCTTCAGATGAAAATAATGTGTATGAATAATTTAAAAGTCTTTGACGTCGTAGCGGCTTCGCTTAATACACGCTTTGCTTTGTTCTATCATTTTGTTAATAGCAGCAATATTTGGGTTTTAATTCTTTCTCTTTGACATGTTTACTTTTACAAGTATTTAAAATGAATTCAAAGTACACAAAGAAAACTAAATATCATCACTTTCGATTTCGACAATATCTTTCATAATTAGTTAATACACGTTTTTCCCTTAAGATCATATAATTGAAATAACTATTTTTGTTAAATATTTTTATAAAACTTTTAGCTATTTTGTAATCATCTATGAATAAAACCATTCTCCAGGAAATAGTATCACCTGTTGACATTTAATTTAAAAGTGTACATAAAAATTCATCCTCGTACAATTTTACGTAGTTTTTAATAAACTAAAGCAATTCTGTTGATGTATTAAATAATGACAAACAGTTAAGCTGTAAAATTCTTTTCTCGGAATATGCGATGAAAGTAAAATCATGAACATAAGGTTTAGTGATAAATTTTATTTACGTAGCTTCGATTTCCTATTAATGTATTCAATTATTCAAAAAAATATATCATAATATATGCTGTCTAGCTCATAAGATTACTTAAATAAATGTTTAAGGTATTCTTCAAAATATTTATTTATACGTCTTTTTCATTTCATAACGCGAAAAATTATTACCATCATAATATCGAAAATATTATAATATAAATTTGGTAGAAAAAACAAATAAAACTCGAATCACACAATTTTGATATATTAAACGTCAATTATAAACGAGAAAAATCTAACATAGTTGGCAATGAATGGATTATTAATTTTTTTGAAGTACCTTTATCATTTTACTGTAATTAATATACAAAATTATCCAAAGGTCAACCTCGTAATGGCTTGTGTATAATAATTGAATATATGTATACATTTGTGTTTTTACTCACAGAAAATAATATTTTTGCGTGAGTATTATTTCGACAGTTTTGCAGATTCAAATGTAAATTCTGATCAGAATCTAGTTGGAGATATTATAAGCATTAAATTAAAGAAAATAATAAATTTTCAATATTTTCGATTTGTTTTAAAATTTATGTGTTTGTTTAAATAATTCGGTTTAATTTGGCGGTTACATATTACATAAATGTTACTAGCTAATAATAATGTAATGAAAATTAAAAATAAGAAACAGCCAAAGCTTTTTACCCAGATTGCTTTATTAGCTTTGTTATTCCAGGTTTGTTTATTTAAATTCTTTGCGGAAACAACATTACTTAAACGGTGCATGTGTTTTTCAAATTACCTCTGCAAAGCATGTAAGGAAAGTTTTTAGCCACAAAGCATATTACAGAATGTAGGACGGTTTTTTTGGGGTGTTTAACTCTTAAATCGATTTTAGCCGTGTCATTACTTCTATCAAAGAATATCAAACATTTTGCAGAGTCTTACATTTACACACGTTTTACACTTTCGATCGGTCAACTCTTCAAACCCTACTTCTATTTATAATTTTTTTGATTTTTATCGCAAATGATGTTTGTGATAGTATAAACACATCTGTTTCTGGATTCTGAGCATAGATATTGGAATGAGCTATCTGCTATTTTTTTAACTTAAGCTGTGCTCTTTGAATAGAAATATTTATTTTTATGTATTATATGTTTTTTGTTAAATTAGATCTCACGAAGTACCAATATTGATACTGATATGAAACAAAGTATTAATAATTATATAGAATACTCGTTGTTTCATCCACTGAGAAAAACTAGTGTTTTGTATACGACATTTTATAAAATGTGACCTGTAACATAATATTAAGCAATGAACAATCATTGTGAATCTCAAATTGATCATATTTTTATTAAATTACATGGCTATTATTTGCTATGTTGCTTTTAAAGGACTTTTAAATCATAAATTCACTGTTTGTGTACAATTTATGTGTACCTCAACTTATAATAATACTATTTTATAAATTAAAATAAATGTAAGCTAAGCCTTGCCGAGAAAATTAAAAAAAGGTTACGTTTAAAATATTTTATATACCAAGAGAATGTCTTTTAAATTTGAATGTATTTTATTTTATGAAATAATGTTTAATAAAACAATATACCTGGAAATATTATTTTTATCAACTTTGTGAAGGTGGGTAAATATGCCTATCTGAAATGTCTCGCGTAACACCTTTGCAGTGGGAGGACCAAATCCCAACCGTGCGTTGTTTTCAATTTCTTAGTGTAACCAAGGTGACGCGATATGTGAACGGGGTGTGTACCCTCAAAGGCCTCTGCAGCCCTTCTCTGTCCCTTCCAACCCCCCGGCTACCCCGAAACCTGCGTCCGCCTACCCCGGCCGCCCTCTAGTGATTGATAAGCGGAGAGAGTTTGCCTGCAAAGTGAGTGGGTGGGCTGGGGGTAGTTTGAAACAGGGGTAGACAATTTGATAGTAGAATGGAGAATATTCAGATCGCCGTAATAGTAAAATGTAGGTGCTCTTTTATGCGCTCTTGTTTCTATTTAAATTAAGCACTATGCAAACGAGCGTATTTTTACACAATTGACCCGTTGCGAATTAGAACTGGATTATTTTTTTATCGTATGCGTATAACACTGAAAAAATAAAAATCACATTTAATATTTACCAAATACATCTAAAAGAAATGTCTTTTAATGTATTATATGTATTTGTGGATCAGAGATAAATACAATGAAGGCAAAAGCCTTAGATTAACCTTTTTATATTATTTTCGTTCCTATTAGGTTTGTTATTTTTTTTATAAAATCGTTGGGTTTTGAGACATAAAAAAAAATTCTATCATTATAAAACGATAAAAATTTATTTTAAAAATGATTATTTTACGATTTTTTCAATCATAGGTGTTTATTTTTACGTTTTGAATTATGAATAACAAACTTAACACTTTCAATGTGTTGCATTTGTCGATCTTGTAAGAAAGATATTGTCGCTTAGATTATAAAAACACATCTTTTTTATGACAGGGCCTGTTTATTTAATAATACTAACAATGGGCGAAACTGTTTATGATCTACGAAATTCTTTCAAAAAAATTTTGTAGAACTAAAGTACATTGCTAATTTTTTCACCGTGTTATAATGGAGTTCTACCAAGTGAATGCGAATTCAATCAATAAATCAACAGAATATATTTAAAGTTGTGGAAAAAGTACTAAAAATTATATTTTATTATTTAAAAAAGAAATGATTATGTATTTGTAATATAACTTACAAACTAAAATTTCTTTCTTGACAATTCTTAATAAAAATATTTTTAAATATTCAAAAAAAATCATTTTTATCATCGTTGGTTGGTGATTTAAATCCACCATGTAAAATCATGGACGAATAAATGGGTGTAATGCGATAAAGGTACGTACATATACACATACATATATATATATATATATATATAACGGACCGTACTTTGTCGACCCTTACCCAAAATAGTAGGCCGGATTGTCCTTTCGGCGACAGAAAGAGAGGATGGAGGATGCTGTGGGTGGGATTGGAGCTTAGATCCCAAGTCTTAACCAGTGGCGTACGTATTCTGGACGTAAAAAATATTTTTCTGTTTTATATTCATTTTCACTACACATATTCTGTAATAACAAAAAGTTTTCTTTTGAAAGACTTGATATAATACTTTGATATATCTCCAAACTATAACACTCATAACATGGATGATAAAGGAATACAATTGGAATGAATCTATTATGATTATAATCAATGTTTCTTAAATTTAGGGTTTCAAGTAAGTTACGTGGAGATAAATGAAAACTGAACAGATATACACGATGTGAAACTAATGGGCATATAAAACAATTAATTTCATTTTACGTTGTTAGTCTAAGAAAAATCTCGTTAGAATTTTGAGACTATTATCACTTCGTTTCAATGCTAGAAATTTTTAGTTGATCAATTTATAGTCACTTGACGTAAATTTAAACTAGGCAGTAAATTTTTGATTGCTTGACCATCTCTTTGAAATTGTTACAAGATAACTATTTAAATTTACCACAGTCATTCAGTGATGATGCTTGATTGAATACACTTGAACAGATTCTTATAGGAAAACTTTTTAAACTTAAAATCATGTTTGACGGGTTTTACTACGATTTTAATTAAGTATTAATTCAAAATGGAAATAATGCCATCTATCATTTTTCCAAAGAATGAGCTGAAAGCGTTTTTTTTCCAATCTATTTACAATTTGAAGGTTTTATTTTTTTATTTTGTACATTTTGCAATTTCAATGCAATATCAAACATTTGTGATATAAAAATTTTATTAAGAAAAAAGTGTATAGTTATGTGCGGTGACACATTGGAAGCTAAATTAATCTATTGGTGATACGGTTACGAAAATCTTGGCTTGATTATAAGAATTAATTAATTCAACTTTATTGAACGCAGTGTTAATGCTTTCACCACGAGACATCAATGGAGCTACCACATTCCACAAGCAACTTTCGCCCAACCTTATCCAATTTTCTAAGTCTATTCCTCTCTCTCTTTGCCGTAAGGGGTGGAATCAACCCATTCGTCCCCTCGGGGTGAGGCTGTTTCGGAGATTGATGTGAAACTTTGCGGAGGGTTAGAATTTGGGGGTGGCAGGGGGTTATTTTGGTGTAGTGACTGGGCTTGATTTGAATTGAGTAAGCTTCATATGTTACAGTTACTACCTATATAAAGCTTTTATAACAGTAATTCTCATGAGTGGCTGTTGGCATATAAAGATTGAGTAAATATGTCGCAACTTTTGTTATATACAAACATCAAATTCAATATTAATTTTCATTAACTATGAAAATATACGCCAGGTTATTATTAGCAAAGAGAGGCGTTTAAGTTGCCGAGCTTTTTATTATTGGCTAGTCGAATGAAAGAATACGACATAATGGATATAATTTCTAATAAGAATGACTATATATGTACGTTTGACGTATTACAAATATCAAACATAAAGACGTAATGTATATGTGCGGTTAGAAGGAAACTTAGTCACATCATAATAACAACTAAAATGTGACGAGTCATCCACGCCAAATTAGTTGCAAGAATGTCGAACAAAATTGGCTATAATCACTTCCTGGCGTCGTTAGACTAGGGAGTGAATGCTAACTCATTCAAATTTTTATAAAAAAAACATCATGGCTTAATGCGCAGTAGTCTAGTATTAACTAAATGCTCCTGAGACGCTCCTGCTTATACTTAAAAAATCGAATGCCGGGTTATTTTCCACGCATGTTAAACGCTGTATGTATATATGTATATGGTGGAGTAAGACATATGAGTTCACAACATGGACCATGTTGTCTCCCGAAAGACAGATTCAGCAAGATGTATTTAATAAGAACTTAGAGAACATTTATTTCTGTAAAAAAATGAGAGTAAAAAAGTATTTGATTTGACATATTTTTAATAAATTGTACTGAAATAAGAAAAAAATATTTAAATGCATTGTTTTTGTTTTGATGATTTTTTACCATCTTCGGCTATGCGCTACATAAAATCTTCTAAATTGAAAATACATTAATATATCTTGATAAAATATGTGTTAAAAACAAAAATTTTATCATTAAATGAAGATTATAATTTCATAATAAACTTATATTCATCTATCATTAAAATAGAGGGTATTATCTTCTCTATGAATTTCCCCAGTTAAACCGCACGCAAGCTTCGCGGTGCGGCGTAGGCCGAGCTAGAGACATACATAACAGTGGTAGAGTAGAGCTTTAAGCTCGTAGTTAGAAGCTGGCAGCAATACGCCACGTCTTTCTTCACATAGCTGGCTTTCCACGCATACACACGAACACATAAAAGCCTCTACGTGTACGTCTGTATGGTTATATCGTATATATACCTCCAGGATGTTTCAGAAATGTTGACACTGTAAATACTATACGATTTAAGCTATTTAATGGCATTTTGTAAATTAAGATACAATTTTGATTTACAAATACAAAATATGATCCTTTATTTACCTCTATAAAAATGTATAAAAAATAAATAATGTATATTGACACAACAAACAAACGGTAATTAAATGATTTTTTAATAAAAATATTTATTTAACAACAGTTAATTAAGGATATACACAATAAATTTTGTAAAGTTATTGTTTTCAGATAAATTTTTATGAAATAAAGCATTCAAATATGTTCGTAAAAAAAAATAGTTTTTGGATAATTTTAAAATTTCTTTTACAGTGTTAAATATTAAATATTGATGGAAAACAAATCTTCAACTGACAATGCTCGTGATACGCAAAAACCAGTCTGACTCTAATAAAGAGTGTACAAACTGTAGAAAAAATACAAATAAATGTACATTACAGTTTTGTTTTATCAATATAATATAATCGGACAAATGTTTTATTTTTATCACAATATACGCCGGTAATAATAACGATTGCAAATAAGAATTTTCGTATGCTTCAACTCTTGTTAGAATATTTTGTAAAAAATTTAGATCCAAGAAGTAATTAAAAATCTTCTAATTGAAAAAAAGTTTTGTAAAAAGTTATATAGTGACTCCAGTATGGATTGTGGTTGTTTTAGTTTACAAGCCTGAATTTTTATCAATTGTCAGTTTTTTTGGATGTGAATATAATTAATATAACATATTGATAAGTTTACGTTAAATCTTCACCTGTCTTCATCACCTATGAATGGATTCGAAATCAAATATTTACAAATGGGGAAAAAAGGGGATAAGCCATTTTGGTAAGATTTGAATAATTGGCGTCAATTTGTTTTTCTGATTCGCTCATTAGTGTCGTTTTACTGTCTGAGGAAATGCTCCACAGTTAAACTGTAATTGGGCTCCCTGCGAGTCATTTATTTTCTTAGTCAAATATTTTAAAACAGTATTTAAGTACATAACTATTGGATTCTCCGCAACTCATATGAATATTCATTCTGCTTTTTTTGAAGAAAAAAAAAACATGTCATTGGGAATATGGCACTGCAAAAAGTTTTGCTGTGCAAATGACCTGAATCTTGTTCATTTTTTATGTATCAGACTTACTTAATGTAAATTTCATTGAAAAAATCATATAATAAAGATATTAATAATTGATTATGGATAACCCTGTACACACAAAGGTTCCTGCCAGAGCACAAAGCCTCCCGCAGCTTCCCATTCCAGAGGCTTCGGATCAATACCGGAGCGTCCAGCTTTGCCCCTTCCTCCACTCTGCCCACACCTACCCCATCCATACCTGTTACTATGGACTTGATCTCGAACACGACTATACTATATACCTCCGCCGCACATACGCGGCCGTCTTCGTACAGGGGGACAGTAAGTAAAGGAGCGGAGCAATATTGTTACGGCGAATCAATGTTATATAAATGGGGCAGCCGGGGTAAGATACAGATAGGGGATAGTTTAGTGTAAAAACATAAATATCACACACACACACAGAGTTGAAAATTAAATTTGTCTAATAAGTTAAACTTTACGAATAATTATATTTCTAACATGATTTTATTCACATATGGATTCTCATCGGAAGAAAGGTCGATTTGTTTTTTGTTTTTCAATGAATAATTCTAGCAATGAAAGCTCTACATCGGTCATAAAATAATTCCTAACTATGTTGTGATAAAATGAATATTTCTATTTTTTACTTTCAAATGTGAGATCATATTCACGTCAAACCAAACAACAGAACTTTTTCAAAACTTCTTGTTAAATTTGATATAATAATTTCAAATAAGATTTGTTATTAAATATTTGCAATATGAAGAAAAAGCACAATATTAAACGCTAAACAATAAAAATGTGTTATATTTTTCTTAACCTTCTAATCAGTCGTTAATATAACAAACAAAAAATTAACATTTATTACTGATAATTTAGGAAATCAGTTTAGTACCTTAATAGTGCAGTATTCAATTGTTTTAATTGTATTATTACTTGTACTGTTATTAAAATTGATTTGAAATAATAAAAAAAAAATACAATGCAACTTTACACGACATAATATTTAGATACACGATCAAACGAAAAAACGCCATAGTGTGTACACATAAAACAAAACAGATAGCATGCCGTAATTTTGTAAAATTTTTATGAGAGATTGATTCATATTAGAGATATTAATTCTACTGGCCCATGATATACGAATAAAATAACATATCAGTTATTGTAAACGTACAAAGCGCAGAGAAAAAATTAAAACCTTAATCATGAATTGGAATTTTTTTAAATTAAGAATATGTTGACTTTAAATCATATCAGAATTTATTTCACAACAACTATTCTAGTTGGAATCAATTTGGAATCACGAATATAACTATACAAAGGCCTAGATATTTAAAAAAATGTATAATACTTAAAAATAATGCATTTAATTTAACAGTAATATGTCTGCATTGAAATTATCACTTTTTAGTGAATAGTATAAATATTATAGAATGCTGACTTTTTATATGAGCGTATTTACCAATAATTAAAAATAGAAATACATATTAATTTGAAGTACTGTACAAAAAGCTTTTACTTATACACGCTTCGCTTGGTCCACTGTACAAATGGGTCTGTAAAGCCTCACGTTATAAATGTACGCAGGGGATATTGAAAATGTGTTTCGATACAGCTTTGCAAGGCTTAATGTGTGCTCCGGGTAGGTACCCACGCTCATACGTTGTCGTAGCATAAAGAGCTTCTGAAAATATATCAGATAGTTATTATATTACGCACTTTTATCGTAATTGATTTGACTGCTTAAGATCTTTGTATGAAGAATTTTTCATAAAAATTTGATATCAGCCGAATTATTACAGCAATGTTTTAATTTGACTTTTTGTAAATTTTTTGACTTGTAAAGTTTCCAACATTTAACCAATGAAAGATTTATACTACAGCTTTGATTTGGACTATATTGTATCACATCGAAATATCAATCTGTTGTTAACTTGATTCGTTAGTGAATATAAATTTACTCAAAGGGACAAAATATATAATGAAATAACTATATTTCATATTCAACTATAAAAGCAAAAAGTGTTACTAGTTTAACAAACGGCTACTTGATTTCAGTGACGTAATGCAAGATTTTTTTTTTATTTCCAATGGAGATGATAATTGTCGCAGTTTGCTTATTAATAAATTTTGTCGCGTTTTGTGAATAATACACACTAATTTTTCATCTCATAACAGTTGATTTTATAACAAAGATCAATCACTAAAGTATCTAATTTTACGGTTTCTAATATAACTTTTAATGTGATTTTCATGCTTTAAATTAATGAAATAGGATAATAACTTTTAGAAATGTCAAATTTGATGCCCGAATTTCTATTATAAATAGCTATTTTTGCTGACAGTTTTTTTATGAATGAAAATTTCGATCCACTTTACTGCTAAATAATCTGTAAAATGGATCGAAATAATACGTGGTTAATATGGGAATAACTCAATGTTTTGGAAAGACTGTGGTGTCTAATCAATTGAAAGAGTTCATTTTTACTTGGTAAAACAAAACATATTAATTTGGCGTCACGGTATTGTTGTAATCGAATTGAATTCATCATAATCATAGAAAAACCTAAAAAATAAACCATTACAGATGCATACGATCATTCGAAAGCTTGACCATAATACATTGATTTGTCGAAAAAGCTAATCGAATTTTTGTACTGATACTATTCAAAATGTTAGTTGTGTGGGTGAAGTTGATCTGTAAAATGGATATGCATGGAGAGCTATTGTATATACCCTCGGGCACAGTGATTGGGAAACCTTGGGTCGTAGCTAGTGGATACACGCTTCAGATGGGGGATATGAAATTTTGATGGGTAAGAGATTGTTTATCGGGCGGGACACGTGCGCTGGAAAAGTCGCCTTGCGAAACCTTAATATTCTACAAATCAACAGAGGCGAGCGACAAAAATAAAACTTTAATCCATAAAAAAAATTTTATGTCAATATGATTCAACTTTCAGCGGCTAAAAAGTCAATAGATTAATCCTTATGGGCACTTCGAATATTAATTTGCGTAACTTTAACGGATCGATTTTGCGAAATCAATTTGATAAATTTGATTTATTTATATACTATTTATTAAGTCATGGGATATCTATAAATTTTGTTACCTTCGAATATGAATTCTAGGAAAGATATTTTACATAATGCAACATTCTAAGGTTTTTAGAGGAAAGTATCGTTTTAAAATATTGATAAAAATTGATAAATGAAAAATATATTAGACTGATTGCATAAATCTGGTTTATGATGTTATATTCTTTGTTAAAATTACATTATTTTGTTCGATTATGAATTAAGATAATAGTTGCAAGCTATAAGAGTATTTGACTCTTGTTTTTTGGCACGCAGATAAAACGTAATAAATACAGAATGAGAAAATACTATTTAAAAATTTCACTTAAACGATTTTTCACCTCACACTTTAAAGTCCCAATTTTGATTTATTGCGACATTTAATATTAAAAACGACAGTCAATAGAGACGTTGGGCTATTTTAATATTATGTTATTATCTTATTATATTATAATAATTTTAAAATTTTAAAGCGTGTATGCACCAAATAAATAAATCACTTAATAGAGCATAGGTTCTTTTCATGTTTTTTGGAAAATATAATTTAAGTTAGTAATATTTTTCAAAAACTTGTTATATAATCGCTTAAATTTTACCAAATGAATACTGAGATTTTCATACTAAAATTGAATAGAACGAACGAACGATAGCGTTGAGATACAGCACTCACTACATTACCAAATGTGTGACAAATTACTGTATTGAAAATTTGATTAAAAATGTGAATTAAATAAAAGAAAGTATAAAAATATTACCTAACATAGTCTACCTTTACTAAGTTACCGGTGATCATAATATCTAGAATTTTCTCTCTCTGTTCTACGGCTGTGCTACGACTCGCTACGACAAGTGTTCTACGGTTATGGTTACTGCTGTCGTAGGTGTGCTCCTGTTATAAATTATTTACAATGTTTTTTTTTTGTTGAATTTGTGAGCTTTTCAGATTTCACAAGTAGATGCTTTAGGATTATTTGAAGAGCGTGATAAAGATTTTTACGATACCTGAAGCTCAAAGGAGGTTTGTATATTTTATTTGTTTGCACTATAACACCTTGTAAATGTATTATATGTTTATAAATTATTAATGCGCTGATAAATAATGTTTTATGTTAAAACATTTTTTCTTTCTGAACATAATTATGTCAAGCGTCTTATTCCATCAATTTTAACAAACAGTATGTCTTTTCTAAAATATTAATCTCTTACAATATAAAATGATTATTTTTTTCTAATTTGAAAAAAATATTCTTTTTAATTTTATTTATTTAAACTTTATTGCAGTGGATTGCTTAAAGAAACATTGCGGTCCAAAATCGGAGTATAAATATATTTTGATTTTAAATAATAAAAAAAACCCTTTTATTACTATTTTCACAATAAATTTTTGATAGAGACCGGTCTCACTAATTGTGATGATTATTCATAAGCAAAATTGGTCCTGATCGTAAACTACACTATAAAAATAGTAAATATGAATTTTTGTAACTTTGTACGGTTTCACATGCTTTGTTACAAAAACCAGGGCTTAGCCTAACCGTATCTTCAGATATTTTATCATACGCATGCAACACGTTTGATAGAATGACTGAAGATATCGGAAGGCGGAACCCTGGTCTTTTGTGAAAAAACATGGGGAATCGTAAAATTTTTAACAATCCAAATTTAATATTGAAATTCCTCACACACCTTCCGTCGATATCATTAATTAATAAAAGTAGCACTTAAAATGTGTTTATATTATTTAAAATATAAAGCTCTTCCACCAAGAAGCGATGATTAAAATCTTTAAAGAGATATTTGGGAACATAATAATTAATACCTTCATTACGTTCATTTATTAATGAAATAGGCCACCAGACAAATTTAAAAACTTTTTCAACATTTGTTTCATCAAAAAATATGCTTCTAAAAAAACATTTGATTTTAGCCATCACTAGCATTATTCAAGCAATCGAACCGGTTTGAGTTCCATTCCTAAGAATTTGACTGTTTTTTAATGAGAGATTTTCTTGTTTATTTTGACCAATAATTTAACAATTTTTCATTTTGTTGTTAATCTCAAAATATTTTGTAAAAAGAACAAATATCTGACTCATTAGGCAGTGTATTTTCTCCAAATTATATTTGTCAGAAATATATAAAATTATCATATTAAGGAGATCAAAACGCTATTTTATGCATATTGATTTATATTTTATGTTGCCATTGAAATAAGTTTAGTTGAGAACATCTAATTTTTAAACGTAAAGCTTTTTTTTGTATTTTTGTAACATTTGTTTTATGTATGTCGTATTTATTTATATACACATATATATATATATATATTATGAGTTTATTTTATTATGTTATCAATTATCAAGCGCTAAAAATTTACTATTGACCAGAATCATTAAATTTCGTTGTAGATGGAGAAATTTCAATTATTGCTTGGTTTAGTTCATCGCTTGATTTGGCGTTCAGCATTTGATGTTTTATTTAAGTGGTTCATATAAATATTCATTTTTTCAGGAATTTATTTTGGAAAATCGTCTGTCAATTGAATATGATTTAATGTTAACGAAATGTTTGTATATAAAACATTAGAAATGTTTCTCATATTGCAAGCATTACATTTATTTGCTTTGAAGCTTGCTTTGTTTCTCATATAACAAGTCAAGTAATAAATAAAAGAGGCTAAGGATTTTATTCACACTCAAAAAAGTATTTGAAATGTAATACCTAACAAAATTATTATAATTTATTTATAATACAAAAAGATAGCGTTTCAGATAACTTATATAACAATTTGAATTTAATTAAATAGTCGACAACAAAAACAAAATTTGAATATTAATATTTAACTTTTATGTAGTTTTTGCATTGTGTTTCTCATTTCATTACTTTTGATTAATGTCGACTTATTTCTATTAAAATTAATTTGGCATTCTTCTAATGTTGGTGTCACGTATTTTCTCTGCCAATATCTATTCCATATAATCAGCATGTGACCATCACCTGGCAATACAATTGTGTACTGTGAATGGATAAACAATGCAGAAGATATCAGATTGTTGTCCAGTTTTTAAGAGTCAGACAATAGAAGAAAAGTATTTCAAGTATTTTCGGGTATTGCAGTATTTATTTTCAGTTTCAATACTTCTTTATATATTTCTACTTTAAAAAAATAGCAAGGTATTTAATTTCACAAAATTATTATTTTTTATATATAGTTGATAGTTATTTCGGCTCACGCCATCGTCAGAACGATGCTTAAACGATCATTTGCTTATCTACATATAGCTGTGTAGAAAAGGTGATAAAGGAATCACATAATATAAATTCAAACTCAGCGCCTAAGTGTTTGCATCGTTGTAATAAAGGTCGCAAGATGACGGCTTTAGAACAGCTGGAAATCAATAGATATCTATTATTACAAAGAAATCTTAACGAACAAACTAATTTATGTCGGTCGCCATTGCTTAACCCTCTACGGGGGCCGTTTTGTCTCCCTAATACACCATTTCCGTGCCATATGTAAACTTACTGATATAGCCACATTTTTAGTTTTATTTACAATTTTTAATTTTATTGCCAGCAAGAAACAAGCTAGGTCGTTAAAACAGGAGGGAAGATGTATTGTGCACCTTTTCTACACAGCTTTATATAGATAAGCAAATGTTCGCTTAAGCATAGTTCTGACGATGGCGTGAGCCGAAATAGCTATCAACTATATTTAATAAAATAATAATTTTGTAGAACTAAAATACATTGTTATTTTTTTCACTATGTTATAATAGAGTTCTACCAACTGAATTCCAATTCAATCAATATATTTCTACTTTATTAATTGATTGCTTAGTGAAACTTTTAAAAAACTTTATGGAATTTATTTTCTATTATAATATATGTATGTTATATACAAAATATGAACTTTTCAAGGTACCCAAATACAAAAGAACATATTCATGGCTGTGTTGGGTAGCAAACAGTCAAAAAAAATTAACTGCTCTATTCGAACAAAAAGAAAACCGTAATATAGATCTCTCATACATCATCAGTCGCAGTAAAAAAAACAATGCCTAAAACACTTATGCGCATACTATAAAAACACTCATAAAACGCTTCAAATTTCTCGGGGCTTTCCAAAACTTTCCCCTCTCGTTCAAATGTTGACCCCACACGTCACAGATCTATCTATCTTTGCGAGTAAAAAGAAAGAGATATAGAAACGGGAAAAAAGTGCATTAGGAGCTGGTAGCACGCGGGGTAGGTGCTTGGCACCCACTAAAATCCACTGAGGCATTTTATTTATTCAGCCGCCCCGAGTTCTTGTCTAGATCCGGATGCTGGAAGACACATTAGGGCGGATGGAGGTAGTATGGGATATGTGAGAGCAGGGATGGACCGAGGGAATAACTAAATTTAAGTTAAATTAAAAATATAAATATTTTCAAAAAAACATAACGTCAAATTATATTAGAAGTATGTCAGTGCAAATGATAAATGTTCATAATTTATGCTATTGACTGAAGGTGCTTGATGGAATTGCAATATCACATTTGAATTGTTACAGCTTTGTACGATTCCACATGTTTTGTCACTAGTTTGTCAGTTCTGTTGCATCCGTGCGATAGAATGCCTGAAGATGCCGAAAGGCGAAACCCAGGTCGTTAGTGATAAAGCATGTGAAATCGTACAAAGTTGTAACAATCCAAATTTCATAAATGTTCAGTTAATGTTGAAGTTTTCTTTATTTTGTTTCACTAATATCTCGTTTATTCAGTCCATTCATAAATATATTTCGATGACTAATATACCAAATGTTGTATGAAAAGGAAGATTCATTATAATTAAGAAGGAAGAATTGAAACCAAACCATGTGTATCTCTCAAGCCTACTGTGTAAAATACGTGTAATTAGAAAATGAGAAATCAATATCTCTCTTTGAAAAGTAATTATATGTTTTTCTTAGGAAAAATACACATTCCTTTTTAAGCATTAAGACATGGTTGAGAAAACAAGATGTTTTAGTTTTGATTTTACTATACGTTGAAATTGGTGTGCAAAATTATAATTTTACCAGTTTTGAATAAAGATCATTCTTTCTTGAAGAAGATGACGTTTGAAACAAATAAAACTTTTTTTTACAAAAAAAAAAAAATAAAAACAAATAAAAATTAATTTTATATAAATTGTCACCGATATAATTTTAAGTATTGCGTAAAAATTTTGGAAAATTATAAATATGAACATGGATAAAAATATTTTTTTTAACTGACTTTGTTGATGAGTACTATGATATGTATTGATTGAATTGGCATTCACGTGGTAGAACTCCATTATAACACGGTGAAAAAAATCTTTGCATCTTTGTAGTAAGGGTCGCAAGATGACGGCTTTGGAACAGCTGGAAATCAATGATCATCAACTATTACAAAAGATTCTTAACAAACAAACTAAGATATGTCTATCACCATTGCTTAACCCTCTGCGGGGTGCTTCCTTGTTTCTATAATAGACCATTTCCATGACATATGTAAACTTATTGATATAGCCGCCTTTTTAGTTTCATTTACAATTTTTAGTTTTATTGCGAGCAAGAAGCAAGCTAGGTCGTTAAAACAGGAGAGAAGATGTGCTGTGTACCTTTTCTAAACAGTTTTATATATATAATCGAATGTTAGTTTAAGCATAGTTCAGCTGATGGCGTGAGCCAAAATAGCTATCAACTGTATTTTAAAAAATAATTTTGTAGAACTAAAATACATTGCTATTTTTTTCACCGTGTTACTATGATATGTTTTAAATTTTACTTAATTAACTTTCATATTTTAAAAATAAACTGAAATTCTAGCAGAACGTGGTTGTTTCTCGTCAAAATCCATGTGTGAAAACATATAATAAAAAAAATACACACACACACAGTTTAAAAAAAGCTTATAATAATGATCAAAAGTTTTTGAAATAAACTTTCCACTGGATGTTAAGTTTTCGTTGTGTGTATCAAAAGTTTTACATGCCAAATAGAAAACCCGGAGACATGGTTTTGTTGAGTACGAGCAACAAGCTACTTGTTACGAATTCAAGCCAAACTCGTTGCTCGAAAACAAGATTGTAGAATAATAATAAAAAGATTTATATTAACAGTCGAACCATTTTCATCACAGTAAATATTTTACGTTTTCTCTTCCTTTCTCAGATGGAATCGATTCATATTTGTTTGTGATAAGTGTGTTGTACAATTTAAGTATAAAATATTAATTGTATTTTTATTATTAATTAATTGTACCGTAATCCAATATTACTCGTATTACGGCTTGAGGTATAAACTCAAATACTTGACATTCGTTTGACGCAGATGAGGGGGTTCAATTATTGCATCATAACACGGGGGACCATAAACTGTTTTATCAGGAGATTCTAGAAATTGATAGAGGCCAGTTATTGGATTCAAACTTCATTCTCAATGATCAACTCAATCCCCTACAAAAACTCAATCTCAACAAAAAGTACCCTTTACGCGAGATCGGTTCAATGAATCGACAATATCATGACGTAAATTCTTATGTTTCATCACTAGATGTTTGATAGTAGGTATTCTCTATATAAAAAAGACCCATTTCTATTTAATGTCACTTTATTGAAATTTATTAAGAAACCCCTTTCAAGAATGACTCATTGGCTGAGTTAATTATTATTAGATTGATATTGTTAAATTTGTTTTAGCTGCAATTTATTGCTTGCCTAGGGGTAAATGTTTACCTGTAATTAATAACATTAATATATATACGATGCTATCTGTTTGTTTTACGTCAGTTCTGTTGCATCCGTGTGATAGAATGCCTGAAGATGCCGAAAGGCGAATCCTGGGTTGTTCGTGATAAAACATGTGGAATCGTATAAAATTGTAACAATTCAAATCAAATACTTGTTACAAAAACAACGTCTTCTCTGATTTCATATTTTTAATATAGTGTCTAATGTTTATAAAAATAATATAAAATCATTAATATAATAACTAGTTCCTACTAAGTCTGATTAATTGTCATTATATTCTCTTACGCGAGTCGTTTAGTAACTGAATTAGTTTTTATGGTCCAGATTATACTAAAAATTGTGTGAAAACCTAATCTATTTCGACTGTCTAAATATGTACTTAATTTACCTACACAGATACTTATTCTTTGTGAAATATTCGACGTTCTTATATATATAATATAACAAAACATGCTATCCGACCCAAATTCATATTATTATATTAAACATAGCACAGTCATGATTTAAGCAATCAACAATGTCAGTCGAAATCAGCTTAAAATACCGTTTTACTCCTTTTGTTCTTTACATGTTTGTTCCACATAACATGCGAAAGGCTGAATTTATAGTATGCAAAACAGGTCTAAATAATGGATGATTGATAAATGGGTTACTCTGTGAGAAGTTGAGATCCTTAATTCAAAAAACCTAAAACCAACATTCAATAATATTTTCATTATATTAAATTTGTTTTGGTGTACTTTTACCGATACATAATATTTAATTTTTAAATCTAATTTACGGCTAAATTGTGCACGTGTTTTACGTGCTGTCATTTATTGGATAAATCGACTTTCGATAAATTTAAATATTTTTCGAACCAAATAATTACAGCAAGATATTTTTTCTTCTCATATATAACATACATTAACTGTCATATTGTCCGCCATTTCAAATACTAGTGGCCATTTTGAGATGACCTGCGCATTGATCCATTGCGCAGACTATCTTAGTTTGGTCCGCTTGTCTTCCAAATTCAAATGCTGCAAACGAGATTGGGTCGCTTTGTCTACACGCTCTGCTAAAGGAAACATAAATCTAGCACAGAGTATCGCTCGTATGGATCACAGAGATCGCAAATAAATCATTTGAGTAAAAATTTGCTCTCGATATTGTTTTTATTAAAGGAATATTCATTCTTATCGCTTGTTACGAACTAAATATTAGGATTATCTTCATTAATGTTTTTGAATAATAGAAATAAAAAACTTTTCGTTTAAGTTTTATTTCATATTATTAAATACTTAAACCAAAGCTTTCATTGATTATAACGAACATTGATACTAGACAAAAGCAGACGTGAGAAAAAAATGATAAAAAATATTTTTAATTGTTGATTTTTTAATATATTCATAGATTTTCGTTAAAATCAAGTAAGTTCATGATGCTTAAAATTCCATCATAAAAATCTTACCCAAAAATATAAAGTTGCAAAATCTATTAGCAAAACAGTAATCATACACATGTTACACCTTTCAATGCTTACTTCGTTCGAAATGAGGAGGTTGAGAAACCAATTTACAATTAATTTTTGAAGGAAATTTCTGATGAAATAAGCTTCATTAGGAGTCTTCAAACATCATTTTGGGAGCGGATATTGTTACAAAAAAGGTATTTATAAAAGAACAATATTTTTTCATGCTAAGAAAAAGACAATGATGACAAAATACGTAGCGATTAAATTAATATTTTTAATGATTCAACATTATTATTATTCCAAGCAATTTTAAATAAGGATTTTGTCACTGTAATTTTTTTAAAAAATATATTGAAAACGAGCAACAATCAAAATGGTTTATTATCTCTGTTGTAAAGGATATCTAAGGTTGCTTTCAAAGCAATCTTTATGCCAAGCTATGTGTATACATGTAAGGCTTCTGTGGTAAGGATCCTACGTAGAATGTGAAGCATATATGTACACGTATGTGGTTACGGAGAAAACACCAGGGGCGCAACAAAAATTTTATGTGTTGAATATCTCCTATTTATTAAAGTTGATAAATTAAAAAAAAAAATTAGTTTGTCATTTCAATCGGTTTTATATTTCTATTTCACTCAAGAACCTTATGATGATTGAACACAAAAAATTGTTAAAATCATCTCTTGGCTTTCGTTAATTATTTACACTACATTTTTAAAGTAGATTTAGCATGATTGTTTATCAAAAACTATCGTAAAAAAAACTTACAATAAATTATAGTATAACTAAGATAGAATAAGATTTAAGTTTGTCTATTTTAAGTCATAATGTTTTAGGGTTGCTTTATTAACGAACACTGATGTTAATCTTTATGACAATTTACATGTGTCAACATTGAGACAATCTGAGTTATTAGTCATTTAATACATGAGAAAATATTTGTCATTTGTCAATCATCATAAGAAACCACAAGATAGTCGTAAAATTGTATAAAAATAATCTTTCATAAATTATGATTTCAAGACTTTTAAAGTACATGCAAAGTTTTGTGTTGAAATAAAACCTTATTTGCTTCAAAATTAGTAGTAAATAAAAGTTAGCGTATACTTCTTTGTGCAAACTTAAAAAATAGACCTAAACTTACTGTTAATAAGCCTGAAGTTACAAAATTTTAATCACTATTTAATGTAAAACGTTTGAGAAAATCACAATATCACTATTTGTTATTTATCAAAATAAACGATTGCTAGTTGGTTTATCGAGGCTTGAACTGTTTTCAGAAAATCAAAATATGTTATATCTCTTATTACTAAACAGCTATTTAAATCATTGACACAGTCATAAGCATGAGTCCTAACATTGACATTCTAATTTTAATGACATTATAAAAATAAATCAAATTAATTTATGATAACGATTTAAGCTGCTTGATAGAATTTCAATATTAAATTCGAATTGTTGAAACTTTTTACGATTCCGTATATTTTGTAATTTATGTGGTGGGTTTCGTCTTTCGGCATCTTCAGGCACTTTATCTCGTCTGTTTCGTCAGTTCTGTTGCACGCGTGTAAAAGAATATCTAAATATTTTGAAAGGCTAAGTCCGGGTCGTCAGCGACAAGCCTGTGAAATCGTAAAAGTTTCAGCGATTCAAAATTAAATCATAATCACACACTGTAAAAATAGCAATAGATTTTAGTTTTACAAGACTTATAAAATAAAAAGTTGATAGCTGTTTCGGTTTACACATCATATATATTCGGATATAATCTGAAATAGCTATCAACTATATATCTTATAAATTTTGTAGAACTAAAATTAATTGCTATTTTTCACCGTGTTATAATAGAGTTCTACCGAGTAAATGCCAATTCAATTAATAAATCATAATAGCTTAGTACAAGATGTTTTAAGTTTCAAATTAAAGCTGGAATGAAAAAGTAAATCAGTCAAAAGATTACTTTCATTTCAAAAAAATTGAAGTCACATCTGTTTAAACAGAAAATTAATATGATTAATTTTGATATGTGTAATAAAATGACAAAATTTTACCGCCGAATCTTATTAAGGATGTGTAGATGTCTCATTCTATTAGCAGCCAGTAATATAAAACAAATGTTTGTTAGATTACTTGATATATTGTGAAATAAAATTTTCTTGCTACGCTACTGTGGATATCAGTAAGTTAGATGGAATGCGGGTCTAAACTTTACAGCCTGAATAGAAACACAATGGCATACGACGAGAAATTTCATAATAATCATTACCGTGAATATCAACTCAAAGTGTGTCCCTGAGTAGGGGCACGATATTGGTTTTCATGGCCTACAAAATGTTGTCTTCTCTTATTATTTGCGTACGTTAATTAACGGAGAACTTTGTAATGAGGGTATACATTATATGTGTGTATACAATATACATATTTGTTGCTGAACATTTAAAATTACATATCATTCGAAACACAAAGCGTCTGAGTTGCTTATATGATATCATTTTTGAAACGAGAATAATAATATCAATAATAAACTGAAGTCTACTTTAACTTTCTTATTATACTTGATGTGCAAATAAAAAATCATTGACAACGGTTAAAAATAAATCTCGTAGGTGATTTTTTACTTATTTGTGTTGAAATTGTTCAATCATAAAGTTGGGTAGACATGTTTGATTATTTCTCTTAGTATAAATAAACGCATGAGATATGTGTTTTCTTAGAATCGATATTATTTTAAAAAACTATTTAATTTTTTTTAAGAATCAAATGAACTAGAGAAAGAAGATGAAGAATGAACAAAAATTATACTCGTAGCTATCAGTTTTTAAGAGGCTTTTATTTTTATTTTGAATTAAACATGAAAATGTTAATTTTCCGTATTTGCAGGTATAATTTTATTTTTCTTTCAGACTTCAGTTTTTTAATTAGTCTAAATTTATACTCGAAATTATTCATTTAATTATTTTGTGTCACGAAAATATATAGTTTAAAAATAACTGAAACTTTTTAAACAAAGTCCTCCAATGAATCCATTCTTAAATAGATTTGGTAGATTATATTTTGGAAATATTGTTTTATTAAATAAACTTCTTAAACAATTTCAATAAGCCTGACAGTTGAACTGTCAATTTGTTTAATTAAAAATTTTATTTCAGCATTTAATCCTTTATAAAAGACATTTTAAAAAAAGTTTCAAAGAAATCGAATTAGAAAAATCGACGGATATTTTTCCTTGTTTGCGGGACAGTTTTGAATATATTGTACAATATTATTATGAAAGTAATATTAAAGTATGTAATATAATACAATATACTATTCTCACTGATCAAACAATCGTTAATTGATATTCAAAATTGAATAGTGTAAATGAAAATAATAAATATTCCAACTTAACTCAGAGCTATAAATAAATGGAGAAGTGACGTATTTCTGTTCCAATTTAAAAATTAAAAACAATATTTAAATTCATTGATTTATTGTTGGTTCTACGACGCGCTACGGCATTTTACTGTAATCGTAGCAAGGCTTCTAATTATTTTTTAACCACATCGTTGTTCTGTTACGCACTCGCCCATGTAGAAAATATACTGTTTACAAAAAGGAAATGGAACAAATGAATTCAATGCCATTTTTTGATTAGTGAAGGTTTTTTTAAGCAAAACACAAAATCAAATTTGAATCGTATAAAATCTGAACACTTTTACTTTTTTTGTCACAAATAGTACGGTTTCACTTTTTATATCTTCGGTTATTGGAATATATAGATGCACTTAAACTGACAGTCTGTCTGTAATTAGTAGCTTGTATTTTTTTGTGTATTATACAGATCTTAGGGATACGAGCTAAATTTGATTCTTTATCGATTTTAATAATTATTGATCTGATAATAATGACATTCGATTTACAATATCGACCAAAGGTGCATGATGCAATATCAATAAAAAAATTTACTGTCTGTGTACAGTTTTATATGCTTTGTTGCTCACAAACCGACCGGGTTTGCCTTTCTGGATATTCCGGCATTCTATTAGATTTGTGTAATAGAATAGAACAGTTTGCAACGCTTATATACAAGAGAAATTACAGACTATTAGCATAATATATTTCTATAATAGTTTCAAAAACCACTGATTCAATTAAAATGAAAATCAATTTTTGTTTCCAAACTAAGCCATGCAAATTTTTTACTATTTAGTTACCGTTAGTTTTGTTGCATCCGTGTGATGGAATACCTTAATATTTCGAAATGCCAAACCCGATCTGTGATTGACAAAGTATGACAAAACATATAAGTGATAAAACACAGGGTGCATATTTTCAACAATTCAAATTATATTCAAATTTGAAAACAATGGTATTGTTATAAGTCATTAAAATTAGTTGAGACTTATATATAGTCCACTCTTATCAAAAACATATTTTTTTTAAAGACTGAGTATAATGTTAGGGAAAATGCATTTTTTTGTGTCAATTAAAACGAGCAACAACCATATGAATTCCGCAAATAACTTTAGCATATATTAATATGTATTGTTATTAAACACAATTTTTTTTTTAAATGTCACCGTTACTTTAATATATTTAATGAAATACGATATTTTTTTATTTCATAACTGGTGAAATTTGTATATCAAATACATCATACATCATTTGAATCTCTTGAATGAAAGCGTTGACAAGTTTAGTTTTTGTTGACTCTATTCCGGATGGTTACATCACAATAACGATTAAAATTGCAGTTTCGTTTTGAATAATATTTTGCAAATAAATAGTATTTTGGCCCTTTTGGTTGGGTGAACGTCGATATAGTTTGGTACATGGGCCCGTCGAAAACATAAGTTTTCAATTTAGAGCCCTAGTAACGAGCCACTTTTGTAACCAAAGACGTAGGATATAGCTAACGCGAATACACATACACATATAAAAGGTCACAAATACATTGGTAAGCACGTGTATTACTATATTACACTTATATACACAAGAATGTATGGTTGAGACAATCAGATATTGGAAATCAAAAAACGGAAATAACTTTTTCTCGATCTACAAAATTTTTTTGCCAGAAACATTTTCTACTGAGACGAAGTATTTTCATACTTTATTATCTAGTTTAGACTGATTTATTAAATTTCAATAAACTTTTTTTAAAATATGATTTAAAAACGTTATATATAAACTGAATATACTTCTTTAATCAAATTACAAAACAGTGGCATATTTGCTGAATGAAAAGCAAGAAAAAAAATTTTACAATTATAATTTAATTTTGAATAGTATGTATTAAACGTGGGCAATTGAAATAATTAATAACCGAAATAAAATTCCAGTCTATCAAATATGAAACAAGAAAAAACTTTAACTAACAAGAAATATGATACGTGGTATTTTTGCCACGGTACTTTTCTGTGACTGAAGTTACAATGTCAGTCAGAATCACAGTCATGAAAAAAAAGCTCAAAAAACATAAAAGGTTTTTAAACTGACGCTGGATGCACGATGTATTTTTAAGTATACCTGTATAGAAACGATTCAAACAAACGCATCTTAAAGAATATTATATAGTATAAGATTAAGAGACAAAATAGCATCATATATATTTCTTAACGCTACAAATCACATACGGATATAAAAATAAGTTTCTGTTGTTGGAAAGCTTTTTGTGCGACTAACGTATTGTTTCACTAAGCTTTTTATGTTTTTTTAAAGAATTTTTTTCTAGTTTAAGAAATATTAGAATCAAAATAATATTTTGTGCAAATTAAGTGTTCAACCTTTTTTGACTTCGCACGCGATCAAAGTGAGCATGGACGGTTTCATAAATTGATTAGACGCGAGTCCTAATGTATATGATACCTTAAATTTTGTCATCTACTGTATGTACGATGAAAAAATACTCATTCTATCTTATTCAAAACCCATCTGAAAAGAGAGATTGAGCATGTTACAAACAAACAATTCTTGCAGAAAAAAAGGTCAGTTGAGATATCTTTATTAGGATATTATAATATAAATAATATATAAGCAGCAACATTTTTAATCAAAAAAATATCGCTATAATTTAATTTTTAAAAATTGATTTGCAAAAACAACTTTTATTAATTAATGATTCCAATTATAAAAACATGTTTTTACTATATTTAAATTATTTACTTTTGATAAATTAATTTTGTATTGCGCCTCTCTGTTTACATAATAACGTTCATTGTGGTTTTTTACCCCTGAAGGATACTAGCACAAAGCCTTATTTCGTAACCTAAGTATGCATGTATGTGTGGTATGGTGAAATATAAATATATATATATTTGTGTGAATGTGTGGGGGTGTTTTTTTTATAGAGTGACAAGGTTTTTAGTATTACATAGAAAATATTTTACTTGCATATTTAAAAGCCAATGTTATTGAACGTAAAAATCTAGCCATCTTCATCGGTATTCTTACGGATATAAAGATAATGTTTATTTACCTAATAAAGTGTTAACTAATTCATTTTTAAATATTTTACTGCTATTTTATATGGTGAATTTCACAAAAATTAGAATGCCAAAATAATATTTAAAAAGTCTCACTACATATGTTTATTTAATCAAATCAGGATTGTCGCAAAGTTTATATTTTAAATCATTTTTTGTATTTTATAGCGACGTGTAATTTTAAGTGTTATCTTTAAAATATCAAATCATTTATTTAAACTTACTGAGAGCAATGAGTAAAATATGAGGTCTTTTTTAGTTTTATCTTTTTATCGTTCTCAACTGCAAAGGAAGAGCTTAAATATAATCGTAAAACAAGTATTGTTAAATTGCTTCATGAGGCACTCATTTTTTATATGCTACTTATATATAAATACTCAAATTTAATATATATAGCCCTTTCATAATATTTTATTTGTTGGGTTCGTATAAAAATGGTTTTAACTTGAATTTTTACAACTACAATTTATCGATTGTTTAGAACTGACCTCTCGTTAGGATTTTTTAAATCATAATCAAGCGTTTGATATATGAAAATAAATACTCTATAGCATAGAAAAATATCATTTTTGCTACAAATTGAATCGTTAATATTTTTTTAATGGCCACGAAACAATTAAATTGATATTCCGTTACGATGTATAAATGACTTTAAAGGTGTTAACTGTCACTTCTTGATGGAAAAGCACGATATTTTAAATAATAAAAACGCATTTTTTGGACTTATTTGCACAGTATATTTTATGATCATCACGAGCATTATCAACGTAATTAGAAATTCCTGATCATAAAAAATACTGTGAGAATGAGTACTAAAAATTTGTTTTTATTATTAAATATAATAAAAGATGTATAAATGTTTGATTCGAAAAATACAGATTAATTCACAGAAATTATTTTGGCTATCAAAGATTAAGATCATAATATTATTTTTAAAGATAATAAATATATATATATTACTTTATTATAAACAAAGAAGCGTTCAAATCGGAACTATCCCTTAACATAAAGGTGGTTCCAGGGTAACCTGCTTTAAAACCGGAAAGTGGATCTAAAGATGGAGGTGATGGTGGTGGTCTCGAAAGGGTGATTTTACGAAGGAGGCCGTATAGGAAATCTGGGAGAGGCATTGGGAAGGGGCAAGCTTGTTGGGAGCTTTTCGTAGATAGAAGGCTACGCCAAATTTAAAGATCGCTAATAACAAGGAGCCCAACGATGGTACTGTAGCGTTTGAGGATAGTAACATTCTATATTATGAGACTTTATCAGTTTAATTCAGATATAACACTAGTTAAAAGCATTTTTTTAATACAAAGCACATAACATATAAATAAAGCGATTTTTTATATTTAGTATTATTTTATTGAATAAAACAGAGTATTTTCTATCAAATTTAAAATCAGTCTACAATAGATGTTATATTTTAAAATAATTCAATTTTCTTGTGTAAAAGCAATATTGTTTTGACTGATAAATTTCTTGTAGAGAAATAAAATACGTTTGCGATTATTTTCAATTTGGAATTCACAGAAGTTCAAATATTTCTCAGAAAATAAATCCAAGCGTTGTTACCAAATCAGATAATTTACAATTCAAACCGATTGAAAAACAAAGATTTTTCTCATTATTGCCATCTTTAAAGACATCTAATAAAACAGATCAAATATAGAGAGACACATTGTAATACTAAAAACTATTTGCAATATTTTAATAAATAATGTCAGGCGGTGCAAAGTACCAACAGAATACGTACAAAGTGATACATTGTTAGTTGTAAATTTATGTCTTATATATACATGCATTTGTAAGTTGCGGGCTTCACAATTTAGTACCGAAGATAGGATACCAGCTTCGCTTCTCTGTCTGAGTTATCTGTGAATATTGGGGCGCTCATCGTTACGTCTTATCACTCACGTTTGACAGAAGTAAGGGGGTTGAATGGTGAAGGCCAAGCAATGGGTGGGATTCAGTTTGAGCCATTGTGAGAACGCTTCTCAAATAATCTTGAATACAACATAGGAAAGTTTTAGGGAAAGCTTATTGCTTTAAGCTTAAATAGTAATTTTTGATATAATCATATTATTTTTTGATTGATCTGAAGAGTTTAAGTTGTATTTTTTAACACAAATTCTCTATTATTAAACTGACTGTATTTACAATGTCTTCGTTCAACTCACATACCAAAAAGCTGAACATAGTAAAGTTATATTTTTGGAAAACTTTCTTTGTAGATAAACTTTATTCCGACTAATAAGTTTGTATGAAAAAAGTAAATTTTGTGTCTTTTATTTACGTTAAAGGTCGCGTCAAATAATTGCATTATATTATATTTTAACAGTACGTAAATAAAATGTAACACTTCATAAATAAATGAAACGTCGTAACGCTTTATTAAAATGGTTTTGAAAGAAAATATGTGTGGTTTTTTCCTTTATTTTTCTTTTGATTTTCTATTGCACATTTGACGCTGTTAATATTCAGTGTGATTAAATTGAATTCGAAAAGTTTTGAAAAATTTAATATTCATGGAATTGGATCAAAATAGTTTTCCGAAAAGAACAAAATCACTAACTGATATTTGACGTAGCAACTTAAAACTTGGGAACCATGATTTACGAGGCAAGGGGTTCTGGGAACAAGGCGAACCAGGAATGAGGGATGCGGCATAAGGGGAAAGCGGAATTTCCTTTAAGGCTTACCGTATGTCAGTGGGGGTTGGTTGGACGGGCGTATACCAAATTTGAAACGTTTCAGCTGGTATTAGTGGGTTCAGAACGTTGCTACATATTGTAATTAGAAAGGCAAGGCGAACCAACCCTATATGCTTGCCACACAAAATTACCTGAGCCTAAGTGATTACCGATATTATGTAACGCAGTACACAAACAAGGTCTTTTGACAGGTATTAGCCTATTAAGTACCGTAAATCTTTATTCAAAGTATTATGCACTGTTTTTTGGAAATAGTTATTCAATTCAACGAATAAATGCATGCTCCTTTATTTGTTGTACCTTGACAATGAAATCATTGATTACTTTCATAAAGCCCTGTTTTTTAACTCACCATAATAATTGAGGAATTGCCAATTTTATTTTAAAAAAAGTACAATTAATATTTTTACAAAAATTCTCTAAAAAAGACGAGGTTTTACTTTAATGAACATCAATTATCCTGCACGATAAGATTCGCAAAACCTATTGATATATATTTAGTAACCAGAGATTATCTGTTTGTAGAGAAAAATACACTATCGTATTCAAATCATTAGCGGCTTAAATCTTTTGATTGCTAACGTTTCAGCTGTTGAAACGGCTGATTGCATTGTATAGATATTTTTATTTAAAGTTATCAGACTGTTGACAGGGCAAAATTTTCGTGAAAAACTATTATTTTTATTTGAAACATAGCATAATTAATCCTGATAATTTCATATAGTTTGATTATTATATCAATACAGATATAATTTATTTTATGAAATATTGTCTCTTTCATGTGACTTAGCAAAGAACGAGAATAATGTTTGATTTCTCACACAATTTTTACTGGTTTCAATATGTTTTAACTTTAAAGTACTGTTAACTTTACAAATATTTTCGATGTAGGCAACATTTAATAATGTTACACGGTGAAAACACGTTGAAAAAATAGCAATGTGTTTTAGCTCTACAAAATTATTTTTAACAAATATAGTTGATAGCTATTTCGGCTCACGCCATCGTACTAGTTCTGACGATGGCGTGGGCCGAAATAGCTATCAACTATATTTGTTAAACATAATTTTGTAGAGCTAAAACACATTGCTATTTTTTCACCGTGTTATAATGGAGTTCTACCAAGTGTAAATGTAAAAGTAAAAGAGAATAGAAATGTATTCGGTTCAATAGAAAAATGATAGATTTTTTAACCTTTAATTTATATATAATAAATAAAAAATCTTTAAAAAATCATATGTTTTGTTACAGAATTTAAAACTTTCTGAAAAAAAAATTGTATTAATTGAGTGTTTCTCTGAGAGTTTTAGTTTATCTATCTCTTAAAACGCCGATAGGTGAACCGATGAGGGACAACACAATTGGAAGTATTCGGTATTAAAAATATGTAAGTTAGATTTAATATTGTTCTATAGGGAAGGTCAACAGATGATATTTGATTGTTTTGTGCATATCTTAAAGCTAAGCGAAATATGCAAATTTAAGATTAAAAAACTATATCTATCGCTTATCAATATAGACACAATATTTTTAATGAGCTATTGATTTGACCGTACATAGTTTGAAATTGTTGGTAGATCAGATTTTGATCAATAAAAAAACTCAATACGTGACTTTACCTAATTGATAATATTATGCGTAATTCAAATGTTACTCATTCTATTGAGCATTAAGTAAGGTAAAAGAACTAATATGAGTGAGTACACAGACGCTAAATTAAAATTATTGATTGTGTTAATATAAATGACTGACATATGAAGTCATACTGTGTGTAGTATAATAATAACAGACAAACGCTTGAATTCGTTGAGCAAAAAACAAAGTTTATTTTTATCCAAAGTAGCTCTACAGAGTAAAATATCAAATGTACGTCATAAGAAATGGAATACTTTTATGATTACTAGAACCATTTGTCGTTTGTCATTCGCGAGTAGTAGTTTAGACTAACAGGATTAACTAAATCAGTGACATCCCATCAGCAACGTGACCGACGTCGTTCCTCCTTCGAAAGCTTCGCACAGCCGAAATCCGACGTCACTAAAATCAATTACGGACGCTGTCTCACCGGCGAAGGCCTATTGGCGCCGCGACGTCTCCTGCAAACAGGTCTTCCGCTGAAATCTTTGCGCTCATTCAACTAAATTATCTTATCAATTAAACAATAATTAAATACTTACACAAATGTAAACTGGCAATGTTTTGTTATTAATTCATTTTTTAGTATATTTAGTTTTGACATTTCACTGGTAACTATTACCAACGAAATTTCGACGGAGTATATAAAATTTTTGACCGAAGTTGAGATTTTGCAGGCAAGTATATTGTTTTTGTTAAGTATTAAACATATTTGGTTATACGCCAGGTGTTTTTATTTATAATTTCTTATAACAAGAGGAAAATTATTACATAACGTAGCGAATTGATCACTCCAGATAGCGGAAACGACATATTTTCGAGTTAAATTTAAAAAAGAACAAATTCGTGAAAAAACACATTTTTTTGTGTGTCATTATATTGAACCTGTTAAGTTTTCGGATTTAAATATTATATTAATAAAAATTTTTCCCGATATTTCAGTCAGTCATATGTACTACTTGTGGAGCAATACAAACATTATAAATTGTTCGAGCTATTTATTCGAAAAAGATAAAAATTCATAATTGAAGATAGAAAATAGGTTTACAGAGATAAAAGTTCAATATTGAGCTACAAGTCTGAAAATATAGATGGAATGCCGGAAAGAATGTTTCATTATTATTACTGGGTAGAATGAAATTATATGATACATACAAAAACGTACCTATCTCAAATGTCATATTTTTGTATGAAAACGAGTTTAATGTAGATAACTCGGGTACACTGGTAAAAATAAATTTATATGACTTTCTAAATACGATTGATAGAAACGTTCATAATATGCTATGACGAAATTGCAAAACTGCGTGTCAATAACCCTGAAAAATTCAGGAAATATATAATATGCCAACACATTTAAAAAACAAAAACGATAGAAAAACATGTAAATCAAAGTAATTTAAAAATATTATTCATTTTTTTTCCGATTCAATTACTTTGGTTTGGTTACGTTTGTTGGTGATCTCATGATCTATTTTTTTATTTATTTGTGAGGCCATCATTGTTCCAAAAAGTTCCGCATTGACCTACCGAGTGTGTTATAAGTTTGATTTTAGTTAGTGGGAGGAAAACCCCTTAAGCAAGGAATTGGAAAGCTCCCTTAAGTGGGTCGTGGCGGAAGGTGAGGGAATCCAAAACCTTCTTCCGGTTGAGTGAGCAACGGCCTCGCTGCATTTAGTCAAGAGTTTGTGGCGTTTTGATGGGGAAATTTTCGCTTCGTCTGAGAGTGGCGGATGCTGGAATAGTAGGTAGGTATAGTTGTTTTATTGAACGCGTTTTGGCAACGTCGTATTAACGACGATGTACGAATTAAATATCAAGATATGAATTGTATATAGAAAATGTAAAGTTATCAAACACATGCCTTGATAAACCATCATTTTTCTTTTAACTCATTCCCTGCTGAACCATAGGATATTTCAACACCTATATTTCAAAAATTTATTAAATAATAACAGTATTATTGAGTTTGTCAGGTTAAATTAAGCAATGCATTAACTCAAAATATAGCGAGTACAAGAAGGGTTTTTCTCTGTGAATTCATATACTTTCAAGTATTATATAAACTATCAACACAGTAAAATCAGCCATCTCAACAGTTAAATTATCAAAGTCTTACACGAAAAGAAGTGTTCATTTGTAGCTTACAATAAATTAATCATAGTAAAAAAACATCTAAAGAAAAAGAATCTGTTAAAGTTATATCTATTGTTGAGGATAATTATCTATGCAACATTGTTTGATTATAAAGTTTATTGCTAATATTAACTCTTCACAAACAAAATTAAGCCAACCTAAATCTAACATCCTACTGAGATATCATACGAATTTCATTTTATAAATGTCACTCAAAGTTCTCTTGTCAAATTAAGTTGAAAAGTTAGGAACTACAAAATTGATAAGTTTTGATTTTGTTCTATAATATAAATATTTGAAATGTGAAATACTGTATTAAACGTATTTGATTGCAATTGTATTGTGTAAGTACACACGGTTGAGTCTGTAGTGTAGCGGTCAACGGCGTTGACTTCGGTTATGGATCTTACGTCCTCGAGTTCCGTACAGGAAATTTTATTGTTCAATTTATTTATAGATGATGCTTTATGAAGTTATTAATTTTTTTATTGGTCAAAGTGAGTCGAAGCGAGAGCTATGAGCTAAGCAATATTATAGTCCTAACGTTATCTTTTTATGCCAGATGTCTTTGAAAAAAAGATATCAAACAACTGAGTTACAATCAGTTGCATAAAAAAAACGAATGTCGAGATAAACTCTATAAAGGGTAGATATAATTAAGTAAAGCCCTCTTATGTAGATTTTTCGATTTGATTTTACATACATATAAATGTATCAAGTTAAGGAATTGTAATCTCAATGATGCATTTTGAATTAAAGTAATACAATAGAAATAATGATTGCAACATTAAACAATTCAAACATATATATAAAAAAAGCAAATTTTTTTGTGTCCTCCAGAACTAAAGTGTAATCTAATATAACACGTGTATTTAAAAATATGATTATTATTGAAACAATGAGAAAGAAATAATTATCGTTATATATTTATATAAGTAAAATGAAAAAAAAAAAACATTCGTTATGACAGTAATTATCAATATGTGCTTTAAGTAATTTATTCGGTTAATATGAAATAATTATTCATTGATCCAAGCATATTTGCTTTTAGGTGATAACTGTCACTTATTGATGGATATGAATGCTATTTTAAATAATAAAAACACATTTTTGGTACTTATTTCCACAATATATTTGTATAAATAGACTTGCTTTCAAATTGCATTTTATCAGTTGATAATTATCGCGATGAGAGAAACTGGTACTGATCAAAAAATATATTGGAGAAACAAGTTTCAAAAAAATATGTTTGTTCTTTTAATTATAAAAAAATATTTAATACTATTTCATCTAGCCAGTCATCGATATTTTTATTATTGATTAATAAATGAATCCGATTACCGGATAACTAGGTTTTTAACAAAACGAGGATAATACAAATATCAAAGAATCAAGTATTATTTTACTATAATATTTACTATATAAATTGCTTTTTCGGAGGATTTGAAAGTTATTCGTGGGAATAGTTTTTCAAAAATACATTAATTTACTCGTTAGTACGCAAATCGTTTCGTTTAGTAAAAAATCAAATTCAACTCATAAGAACATGTAATATATTTTTTAAATTTATTAAAAAAATATAGTACTGTAATGCGATAATTATGTTTATTAAGATGAAATAAAGTTGTATTAAATGGAACGAGAAAAATTCTCGCAAAGTACTCCAAGTAGTCTATAAAATAAATAAAAGAATCTTAAAGGGAAGTATTAAAACAGATTTCACAGTTTTTTCTCTCCCTAACAAACAATATTAAAAATGTAAGCCTCGAAAGCGCCGCGTAACTCAATATTACTTATTCCGACATCTTATTTTAATTACGTAATGAATTAAATGCCTCCATTTCGACCTCTTCACTGATTCCAGAATAAAAAATGTATGAAGCCGCTTGGGGTTACCAGTTATTAAAAAACACAATGGCGAAATAATTATTATTTATCACGAAAGACGGCGTTCTTCTCTTTACAATATTTCTGTCTCTGGATTCTTTTTTTGAATTGCGCCAATTTTTGTAGATCTCGCAATTAAAATATATTTGTTTCCAGTAATGATAATTTTTAGTGCGAGTAATAAAAATGCAATTCATCAATGATTATTGTCTTATTTTATATATTTTGTATTATTGCAGAACTAGACGATAATAAGAAAAACAACATCACAAGTCTATTCCAGTTAACTTAGTCCTCATAAGAACAATGTATGGGCTTGATTCAACAAAGAAATGAGATGATGATTTTTTACTACGACATAACGTAAGAATATTTTAAAAGAATTTCCGTTTACTAGATATTCTCATTTGTTTATATATATAAATAAGTATTTATATATTAATAAATATTTGTTGCTTATTTTAAATAATAAAATCACATTTTAGTACTTATTTCCATTATATATTTTTGACCTGGACCGGTTTCGCTCATCGTGGGCTTGATCAAAAAATACATTGTGGAAATAAGTACTAAAAAATTTGCTTTCATTTTTTAAAATATCATGCCGTTCCATTAAGAAGTGACAGTTAATGCCTTTAAAGTATTTATTGCTTATAAGTTAATTATGTCAATATCAACCATGAGTAAAAAATACTATTGATTAAATTGGCATTAACTTGGTAGAACTCCATTATAACACGGTGAAAAAATAGCAATGTATTTTAGCTCTATATTTTTTTTATAAGATATAGTTGATAACTATATCTTATAAAAAAAAAATGCAGAACTAGAATACATTGTTATTTTTTCACCTTGTAAAAAAATACTGTTTTATGAGCGTGGCTATTAGAATTCGTTGGCGGTCATAAACATTATAAGCTCTCAAAAAAGTCCACTTCATTTTCTTCTTAAGTTGATCTTTTTAAATTGTTTTTTTTATTTATTAAGTTTAGTTGTAAATCATTAGCTGATTTCAAAAATTCACTCATTTATGTTCATCCAAATATGTTGTAACAGTTTCATGCCCTTAAATGTTGATTTGAAAGCGTCGTTTGGTGTGGATGTTTACTGAAAATAGTTCAATTTTAAAATATTTAAGGATTGCATTTTTGCCAGCCCTGAAACTTGTCTTTGCAAAAGATTGTAGCAATACTTTTATGAATATCGTTTACAAAGCTTAACTAAAAATAAAAGACGCCAAAAAAGTGGCTCAGATGAGAGCGAACGAGAAGGTGCGAGGCGAAAAACGCTGCCGCAGAGTGGGACGCGGATACTTGTTTTTCGCAAGGCACCGACAAGTGAGAACGGGATAATTACTTTTTACACGTTAAGTTGATTTTTCATTGCCAATGCTTTTCTTCTACTTTCTTCGCGGCTGTCTGGCCCAGTCTGGAACTTGTCAGTGGTGTGGAAAAAAATATTTTGGGGCTCGTTTTGAGAAAGACATATAGACATACTTGAAAGCTTGGTAACACGAAATGTCAGAAAATTTCAATATTAAATATGAATTATTGAACCCTGTTTTCTTCTTTCGACATATTCACGAATTCAATGGTCAGTTTGAGACCCGGGTTACAAAACATGTTGAATCGTACAATGTTTCAACAATTCAAATTTAAATTTAAGCTAATCAAATATTTTTTTAAAAACATTGCCGTGGTATATCTAAAAGATAGACAGTGCGTCGTCTCATCTATTCTGGCATCGACAATTATTTGTATAGAGAAAATATTATACATGTTAAATTTGAATTGTTGCAATTTTGTACGATTCCACATGTGTTGTCACAAATGTCCCGGGTTTCGCCCTTTGGGATGCTTTCTGTTGCATCCCACACGGATGCAACAGAAGTTCTGTGATGAAATACCTGAAGATGCCGAAGGGCGAAACCCGGGTCGTTTGTGACAAAACATGTGTAAATCAATATCATAAATTATGCATTTTATTGGGTTGTAATAAAAAAAAATAAACACAGAGAACATTACTAATTCGTTTTAAAAGTGCATTGAAGTTTGGTTATAATGGGTAACTACGTGAATTATTTATAACGGCTTAAGCAGCGGCAATGGGAGTTGATATTATATTTAAGGTGTTAAGGTCACTTCTTGTTGGAAAGGCATGATAGTTTTAATAATAAAAACGAATGTTTAGTACTCATTTCCACGATATATTTTTTTGATCAGGACCGGTTTCGCTCATCACGAGTTAATATTAGTTTGGTCGTTCAAAAAATATTTTTATCGAGTTCTAGCAAGTAAACGCCATTTCAATAAACACGTGAAGTTTTGCGGATTCGATGGTGGCAATCACATCAAAGGTGGCATTGGTTTATTGGATGCCACTGGCTGCGCTGCGAGGATATTTCTCCCCGTGAGTGGGACGGTTCGGGGGACCTCGCCAGCTTTTCGCGGGCTTTTTACTCGCCTCGTGGAATTTTTCCAGAGTGGCAGTCAATGCAGCGTTTATTAGCGAGTGGAGTACAAACATTACGCCTCCGTTGGGGTAGGTCACTCTAGTAAGGGAGCGGGCTATGCAGACGCCGGAGAGTGAATAATTTATGAATTGTTCTTAAGAGACAGTCGTTTGTTTTGCCTGTTCGCGCCACTTTCACTCTTTCTGGCGGAAAAACTTTGCGGAAAGTTGAAACGAAGCTAAGTTGACGTAGGTAATGTTGATTGACTTTAACTTTATTTTGTAAGATTCTTTATAAATCTATTTCACTTAGATTTTTGATGATTTTTAATAAATATCGACGAGTGCTTAATGGAATTTCAATATCAACATTGAAACACTGTACACTTCTACATATTTTGTCATTTACGACCGGGTTTCGCCTTTCGGCACCTTCAGCCATTCCATTTCTTGGATGCAATATATTATAAATGTTAATGAAAAAACATGTTAGATTGGAGTTTACAAGGTTTTATCAATATAATTATTTATAATAATTGAATTGACAATCTTACTATTATTGATTACAGAATAGATTATAGATGCTAATATTATCAGAATAAGCATACATACAGATTGTTACATTCTTATAAAACATTAAAAATAGAAGAAACACAAATTCAGCAAGATCGATTGTGTTCCACAAGAATTTAATTTTAATTTTAGTCGATTGCTATGTTGTCTTGAAATTGCGTCATATATTTGAATTGTTAAAAGTTTCAACGATGTCACATTTTTTGTCACAAACGACCCGGGTTTCGCATTTCGGCATCTTCATGCATTCTTCCGTGTGATAGAATGCCTGAAGATGTCGAAAGGCGAAACCTGGGTTGTTAGTGACAAAACATGTGGATTTTTATAACGTTTTAACAGTTAAAATTTGATGTTGAAACTCCATTAAGCATCTTCAGTCAATATCATAAATTACGTCATATATGTTATATTAAAGTGTCCATAACGCTCTGATAAAGGCGTGATGTCGAAAAAGTTATTTTACTTTTGTTCTAAGCTTATTTAAATTCAAAACGCATGTTAAGTTAGTCAATCATCTTTTATTTATACATTTTTCATATTAAATCCAATTAGTTTTTTCCAATAAGTCAACAACAAACATATACATATTTTTAAGATAATCAGGTAATTTTAGAATCGAACCTTTTCAGATGTATGTATAACTCTTGTAACAATTTGAATTTGGAGTTAATTATTTTTGCTTTAGGACACAAATCGATAGATCGATGGGTAAAAGCGTCTGCACATTGTATGCTGTAATGCACTAACTTTTTATTCAGAGACGAGAAAAGGGGTTATATATATTTTTTTTAATTGATACACCTTAGGAATTACTTTTTTTATGCATACAAATAAAAGGCCATTGTTTTTCACTGCCATGTTTGGCGCAAATATTTTTTGTTCTGATATTTCAAGACTTTTGTTAATTTAATGTCAATGAAGTATTCTTTATGATTAAAACCTACTTTAAAATAGATTTTTCAGAAAAAAGTAATTACATTTTTATCTTATTTCTACTGCAGCCGTTAGAAATACTTACACTGGTAACATTGCAATTAATCTATACTAAATGATAAAAGTTGTGTATGATAAGGTTTAAATATTGAATATTTTATATGAATTAATGAAAAAGTTTCTGTTTTTACACTGACTGCAAAAAATGTTTTAAATTCAAAAACTTAGTTATGTTTACAAAGAAATAAAACATTAATATAAAGAATCTTTTATTTTTTGAAACTGTCTAATTTGCAAAAATCCTTAGTAATTGCCTCAATAGGAAAAATGTGACCTTACTTCATGTAGCTACAATTATTATTATGAAAAGTATTGTGGAAAATTCATTTGAAACTTTTCTCGGCTCACGTTTTCATCTCAGTTAACTTACTCAATTAAAATGCTGTATAGAGTGTACAGTTACTTACGTAAAAATAACGTGATAACAACAGTGGCTTACCAAAAAGAATACTCTAAATATCTGTTGTGATATTTATTAATACTGATTAATATTTCAAATGGACGTAATCTAATAAATTTCAAAGATATTTCAAAATCAGTTTAATTAATAGTCAAATAGGAGGATAGAATCATAATCCTCGAAATGATTATTCATCGATATTTTCTTTTTACAGTAATATTTATACTTCGTATGGTGTTTACAAACTTTAGTCACAGATAATGTTTTGTGAATACACATACAATGACAACAATTTTAGTAAAAAGTATGAACAGTGTTTTGTCGTAACATAAAATTACTTAACTTTTTTTTGCATGTTTATATCATATACGTTAATATATTAATAAAACAAATTAATCATTGATAGCAAAACGATAATATATTTAAAAATAGAAGACGGTATCTTACGCAATCAATATGAAATAGTATTCGATGTAAAATATATTTGATTTATTTGTAAGGAATTTCTTCATCATTAGTGATTTGGCTTACAGCGAGATTTGTCACCACTCTCTTTCGGTTACCCGTAAACATCTTGACGGAATATTGTTTTCTTCATCATGTTATCGTGGTCGGTAAATTTTTTAAGATTATTTTTGGATTTTTCTTACTGTCCTATTCAACGTACTCCACTGATCGATTGCAAGCAACTCTACCTGACGGTATAATTGGCTAACTTTTTGTTCCTTCTTCATGCATTTGGACATGTATGGCGTAGACTTGCTCGTAGAACCGAGAATTTTTATAAAGGCAATAATACACGACTGTCGACTGCGTGGCAACTTACGGTCGCACTTCATGTTTGTAGATAGAGATTATCAGGGCTGAATTAAGAGTATCGCCTTTTAATCTGTAATAACGATTTGTAATTTCTTTCTACCTTCGGAGGCTTAGTAAACGATTAAAATAAAAGTTCATTTTAATTGATGTATCTTTTCCGATACAGAAAAGTGCCTTTTTTATGTTACAATATTTTGTCAATTTTTTCGTAAAAAGACCAAATCAACTACCTAACAAATATTGAGAACTCACTGTTATACTGTACATTGTAAATAAATGATTATTAAACAAATTAAAATTACTTTCATTACTCAACTACTACACTAAAAAAATACCTAAATTCCAATAGTTTATTTAGAAAAGGTAACGGTTTGATATAAATATTTTAAAAATATAATTTTTTTAAATTGTTTTTAAAGAGCATTTTCTTGGAATTTTACTTATAAAACTTTATACCCCCTGGTTATATTGACTGAATTGAATTATTCGTACCAAAAATTTCATTTAAGTTTCTAATATTACTTAAAAAAAGTTAGGTGTTCTTAATTATATGAAAGTGCTATCAATCGTATAAATTATTTTTGGAAATTACATTAAGTTGAAATAATTCTTTCTAATTCAGTTTTATATCTTGTCCAAACTCATCCCACGTGCTCACATATTTATTAAGTGTAAGAACCATTTTTTGATGATTTGAAAAAACTTCAGTTGATATAATATAATATATCTAGACAACTAGGCAAAGTAATTTCTTGATGCTGCTCTGTGACTTTTCAGCCGGCCCCAGTCCGTTGAGTTCCACGTGGCTAATTAAAACTGTTCGTTTCCGTAGGTTTTGAAGGGGCGGAAAATTCTGCTAATCCACTGGTAGAGTGAAGAACCTGTATCTGAAAGCCTTAAACAACACTATAATATGGTGTATTCTTAGGGTAAAATTACACATTTTTTTTTATAAACTTACTACCCGTAAATCACATAATATAATTCTGCTAATCCACTGGTAGAGTGAAGAACCTGTATCTGAAAGCCTTAAGCAACACTATAATATGGTGTATTCTTACGGTAAAATTACATATTTTTTTTATAAACGTACTATCCGTAAATCACATAATATTATTCAATAAAAAGCTTTTTTATCGTGTTTTATGTTTACATCGAGCATGTTTGCAATTCCTCAAAAGGTTTGTTGTGTAATAAACCTTTTGAGGAATTCTCATTTTTTTACTATTTAATAAAACATAGTATAATATTACAATATAGCTGTCGTTTTTTTTAACAAATCTTATAGCAATTCCAATTTTAATTGTTTGTTTACTATCATGATATAAAGGCTTATTTTTAACAAGAAAACATTTTTAGTAATATATGTATATATATTATTATATTTTTTTGTCAGAATCGGTTTCGTTTATTGCGAGCATTATCAAATGAATAGTTTGAATAAAAATCATATATAGTCTTGCTTATTACTAGTTTTTATCAGATGATAATGTTTGCGATGAACGAAACCGTTCCTCATCATAAAAATATTGTGATAAAAATACTCAAAATGCATTTTCATTATTCAAAATATATACGTGAGAGAAATTAAAATTATCATATAAAAATCAAATCGTAATCAGTTATTAAATCCAAATAAATCGTATATTTGATCAATGTATAAACAATTATTAGCGTGTTTAGTGGTAGTAAATATACGAAGAATCGACAGCCAAACTTTTTTTTATTATTTAATTTTTAAGCAACGAACAGGGTATTAAGTACCAGAGCTTTTTGGAACGAAGCGCTCATGGTAGTAATTCCGATACAATAAATATTTGTAAGGTATTCTCGCATCACAAAATCAAGACATTGGCATAATTCGAAATCAATTATATAACTTTTGTCACAATTATTTGACATGGCTGCATCATGTGTAATTCCAGCATTAAGAAAGTCCCTCTTCAGCATTTTACACTTGCCCATTCGTTGAAAATCAGTTCATCACTGAGCTTATACAAATATGAATACGAAAAGCTAAAAAGAAAACTTTCAGGTTGGATATTAAAGAATTTCATTTTTAAGTGAGAATAAAATAGAAATAATACTATAATGGATGCTGAACGAGGATAATAAAACACAGATATTCATTTGCATTATTTTGTATTAAGTATTGTAATTACTGATAAATTTTAATGATACTTTAAATAATAAAAACACAGAATTTTTTAAGAACTATTTCCACAACATATATTTTTTGATCAAGATCAGTTTTGCTTATCGTGAGCATTCACTCAGCATCAACTGTATATATTGTGGAAATAGTACTAAAATGTGTTTTTATTGTTTTTAATATTATGCCTATCAACCAAGAAGTGATAATTAACACATTAAAAGTGTAAGATGATAGTGGCAAATAATTACAGTATTAATTCGAGAACTGTTTGAAATTAGGAGAATCGGAAGTTTTATCCGAATTTTTGTTTGTACATATTTAGGCGTATTTGATATAATGTGATAACATACAAAAATAATAGGAAAATATTATCAAATAGTTCAAGGCTTAAAATGGTGAATACACTTATCTCATATATCATAAAAAAGTATTATTTTACTTTCCAAATAAGAATTATAATTTTTTTTACATTCAAGACATTTAAAATTTTTGTCAGTAAACTTGTCAAGTGAAATTATACACAAATATACGTATAAACTGAAAACTCTACCTTTAATTCAGAATATTTCCAATAATTTGATCGAGAAATTATTTATAATATATAAGTAATAGATAAAATAAGTTTTTATTATTTTAGCGTTAAAATAGTTATGGCTATTTGTATTTACATTTGATATATTTAAATATGTGTTGGTTATTTCATTTCTCATCAAGTTTTATTGTTATTTTTGCTAAAATTGTTACTCAGTTTATTTTATATAAATTGTTAATTAGCTATAATGCAAATAATTACACATATTTAATAAATTCTATAATATAAAATTGTGTGTAAAATATCACTAATCAAGTTAAAAATACAATTTAAGAATTGAATTGAATTTGATATTTTATCAATTTTATTAACGAAACCAACGGTTATTTGTTATTATATTTCATTTCAATGAAACAGAACAATTAAAAAAAAAGTTTTTTAACCAATTCTTCTGTAAAATTTTCACATGCGTAATGTAAGTACAAAGTTTATTTGCGTTTTTAGAAAGCGCTTAAAATAATTTGTAATACGTTATTAAGGTGTAAATACGATATAAAAAATATACATACACAATGTCGTCTGTTAACAAACGAGAGAGAATTTTTTATTTATTTTTCATGAGTAGCGCGAGTTAAAAAACATTTAAAAGACCCCAAGCAAAGAGAAAAGTTCGACTCAATTTCATAATATTTATGAGTGGAGTGGAATAAGTGGCGTCAAGAATAAAAGGTGGTTGTGATCCTCGCTACGAGCTGTGAGAATAAATAAATTTAATAGTGTACCCTAGCGGTGAGTAGTAAAGCTGATAGTGTTTCCCACTGTCGCTCACGAGGTGTCGCAATGTTCTGTGAAATTGGTGTACGTAAAACTATTTTCATACTGGAATGTTGATTCCAATTAGATGAGATTCTTTTTAGTATCAAGTAAAACGTTTGAAAGATTAACACTTATATTTGATTAGAGTTATTACTTATATTCTATATATATAGTGGTAAAAATAATTCATAATAAATAAAATAATCCGGTTTTGTTTGTACATTTAATATGAATATAAAACTTACTACTTTCTTTTTCGTTTCCCAAAAATTTATATGAAATATTAAAAAAAAAATTTCAATCCTATTAAAATAAGACCTATAATGTTTATGACAACCATAAAAAACGAAAATATCCAGTTAATTAAGGAAAAACTTGAATGTGTTTTATTGTATATTAATTTACTTAAATAATAAAAACACATCGATTTGTTTTTTTTGAAAAAAATGCGATGCATTTTCCCTCTATTATTATTTCTGTTCGCTCCAAAAATATATTAAAATTGCAGTTTAACATAAATTATAGTTTCACGTAGAAAAATTATTAATAAAACCAATCAAATCACATAGTAAGTTGGGCTCTTCTGACCGGCTTCATTCGGGAATTTCTGAATAATTTTGATGTTAATTATGAAATGTGGAAAATAATTTATTGAAAATTATATTAGGCTTTGTGATAAAAGTTGTTGAGATCAAGAAGATCGAAATGTTGTTGTTTTAGTTAGTCAGATGTCATTATCATTTACTATTATCCTTTAAAATATCTAATAATCAAAATCCTAAAATTTTAACTGTTAAAATATTTTCTAGTTGGATTCCTTCCAACAAGATTGCTGTTCAACAAGGGCAGGATCCCTTAAAAAATGTTCCGATCAATTATTCGAAAATTTTACTCGCTTTTACTTTGATCGCGGATTAAGTGACCGATGTATCTTTAACTTTTTATTTTTTGAGATAAAACAACCTCCATGTCATTTCAATTATTGTTTGGATTATAAGGCTTATTTTTCAAGTGAGATAAATCATTTCTTATCTACATATATACGTCTTAAGGCATTTCGAAAGTAAAATATTTTTAGAATAGTTATCAGTCCTAATAATAATGATGCTGTTAACGAAGAAGTTTATTTCAAAATAAGTGTTTTTTTTTTTTTTAATGAATCGTTAATTTTTCACAAGTAACATATATTAACGTAATGCAGTTCTATTTAATTGTGATATCGGTTGATTTTTGCAGTGGCTTATTTTAAAATATCGAATGGGAATGCATCATAAAATATCGATATCAAATTTGAATGAAACACAATCTCTAGAGCTATTTCCATCATATTATATTTTAAACATTAGGACCAGTTTTGTCGATTGGGAGCATTATCAACTAATCATAGATTTTGTTGATCTTAACAAGATTCTTTAAATATTGTGAAGTGTTTTCAATGTTAAAATTTGATGCATTTCTATCAAAAAATTACTGTTGAAAGTGTTGAACGACTATATTAAAAATTAAAAATGATCATTCTGATTAAATGACTACTTTAAATACCTAAGGACTTCCGGTTTCAGATGTGCTAAATAAATAGTTTTTTTTGATGATTTAAATCATAGAAACTACACTAAAAGTAAGAGATCAAAAAATCAATTGTTTTTGGCCATAATTCTCGTGGAAACACAGAATTTAGGATTAAGTAATAATACTAAGTACTTTCATTGTTTTAACGAATAATATATCGATTAAATTGGAATTGCTGAATCTTTGTATGATTCCACATGCTTTAAATTATGTAGATTGAATTGGCATTTACATGGTAGAACTCCATTATTACAAGGTGTAACATTATAATACGCCTTAGAATAATCAGAACTAAATGATTGTTCTGATGAAGGATTAAGTCGAAATAGCTATGATTATATTTCATATAGTTTTTGTAGAACTAAAATACATTGTTATTTTTTCACTGTGTATTTCAAATTATATATTAAAATTCCATCAAGCACCTACAGTTGATATCATAAGGTATATATCAATTAATTTACGATATTGTATATTTGTATAACCAGCAATAAAACGTAGTTTTCATAGTTAGTTATATATTATGAGTTTACCATACGTTGTAATATTTCATTCGCTCTAATAAGAGAGCAAACGTGGTCAAAAGAACGATGTATTATCAACTCAAGTCGCGTAATTTAGATCGTTCTGGAATCTAAATAAATACCTCGGGCTTATTTCATATTTGCATTGCTTTACCTTATCTTTGGACATTTCTGACGTCCGAGCCACAATGCTCGAGTCGTAAAATCTCGTGTTTGATCTACGCGTGATAAAAGTTATCATTTGCTTTTACTGCGTCATCTGAAATGAAACATAATAATGGATAGACGCTTGTATCAGGTTTTATATTATTTACTGTACATGTTGACTTTCATTTATTGGTGGAAAGGCAGTATATTTAAATAAATAAATAAAATATATTTTTAGAAATATTTACACATTTTCGCTCATAGCAAATATTGTACAAAGCAAAGTATAATTTAAGATATAAAATACTACAAAAAAAACACAGAGGTGTGGAAAACAATCAAACACTCAAGCTGCAGGATCTGCCGATGCATAAATACCTTAGTATTATAAGAATATTTAAAAAAATAAATAAACAGTGTTATGGCTATAAAACATGAAGTAATTAATGATTAAAAAAATGTTCAATCATTTTTATTATGATTGATAAATTATTTAAACAATTTCCAACAAATATTTCTCAATAAAGAAAATTGTTTGATGATTTTTGTAAGACCTTGCAATTTTATCAATTTACAATTTATCCGTACTTTATACACATTTATTCCGTTGTGTATGTGTAAAAGATAAAATAATGTCTAGTTTAATGCGTGCGGCTTTTCATGTAAAGTAAATAATCATTATAATTTAATTAAACGCAGTTTATAGAAATTAAATTATTTATTTGTATTCGTTTTTGAAGGGAATTCTGTATGCTCTCACTAATGTTTTATAATTCAGAGAAATGAATTACTGAAATATAAAAGATAAATAACTCGTAACGTAAATTCTAAAGTACTTGAAAGGAAATTGATATGATCATTTATCGTATAGTTCTTAATTGTTTATAACAAAATTGTAAAATAAATAGTAAATCATTTGAAAGGGCACTGATTTTTGCGAATCATTAATAAATTATATCTTTTGTTGAAAGATGTCGGAAACAATAGAAGTATATGTATTTATAATGTTAGCTTTTAAGTGTTACTACAAAGTTCAAAAATGCATTGCAGTACCTGGGAGGATTGAGAAAACAAGAATCGACAAATCAATATTTTAAGTAATTTAAAGATTTTAAAAAAAATATACTCAATTATATTTATTAGGACCGCATTAATTCAGCGAGGGAGCATTTGCAAAATAAATTAGATTAAAAATAAAATTTTATCGGACTAATATGAATTGTTAAGTAAATAGAAAGCATAACAGTTTACGAAATGTTTAACAAATTAATTTAGTAGACCTCTATAATTTGTAAAAACAAACTAAATTATATAAAATTTGAATAGTTACAATTTTGCACGATTCCACATGTTTTGTCACTAACGACTCGGGTTTCGCCCTTCGGCATCTTCAGGCATTTAAACATGTGGAATCGTACAAAATTGTAACTATTCAAATTTGATATTGAAATTCCATCAAGCACCTTCAGTCGATATCATATACTAAATTATATAGTCAATTAATATGTCAATTACATATATCAAGATAAGCACGTCTTCATTCCTATATATTGAATGTCACTATTGGAAAAATAGTGAATTTCTATAGTTATGATGATGGCTTGGTGTGGAAATAGCTGAATTTAATTACTGAACGAAAATATCGTATAAATAATTATTTAAAATTTGTGACATTAAGCGTAGTAATAAGATAATTTAAGTAAAAAAAAACCGAAAAATACAATGAATTTTTTAATCAAAATTAACCATCAATAATAATTAAAATTGAGAAAAACGAAATGTATTTAAAATTTCGCATTTGAATCATTTATATAATTGATATAATGTAGTCGAAGCTTAAAACAATAATCACAAAATGTTCCCAACGACTGTAGTCAACAGATTAATAATTGGAATAATTAATTTGAGTCGTATTTGTTCTTAAAATATTTTACAGCGAATTTAAATTGATCTATCTATGAAGTACGCCAATGAATTAGATATATAATTTTTATATTTACGAAGAGCCGCGGCCCTTAGCGTTACGGCCAATTGAATAAACAGTTACATGTTTTATTACCTCTGCGGAATTTTGTTTATGAATGGTCGGTTTGCAGTAAATGTCTAAAATGTAATGACACTAATGACTTCTAAAAGTGGTTTCCGCGAAGCCCTTCCTTAGCTTTATTTATTTTAGACATTGATGATCAACAGAAAAGCGGCAACATCGCTTTGGTCACATCGTTGTTAAGTTTTTTTTTCAGTTTGGTCACTAATAAAGCTTACTATGGAAGGATACTGATTATATTTATGGTAATGACATTCTGAGTTCTTAGGAATGGAATTTAGCAAAAACCCTTTACGAATACTGATCGTGGCTTTCTAGTTAAAACAAAGTGTTTATTGAGAGTCAAGTTTTGTTGATCATATAATATAAAGCTGAACATATTGATTAAACTGATCAGTTGATAATATTTGCGATGAGGAAAACCAGTTCTTATCATATACTATATTGTGAAAATAGTATTAAAAACTTTTATTTTATTATTGAAAAAAAAAACTTTACAATGATACTAAAAATACTCAAGCAATTTTTTTATTTCGAACAGTAAAACATATGTTGATTCGTATGAAGATATATTTTTAAATATGTTGAAATCATTTATGATATCGACTGAAGGTGCTTGATGGATTGAAAAACCCCTTTCAAGAATGACTCATTAGCAAGACCGTTAATGAAAATTATCACAGGCAATTGAGTTAATTGTTATTAGATTGATATTGTTTAATTTGTTTTAGCTGTAATTTACTGGTCGCCTTGGGTGTGTAAGTGTTTTCCTGTAATTAATAACTTTAATATATATACGACGCTCACTGTTTATTTTACGTCAGTTCTGTTGCGTCCGTGTGATAGAATTCCTCAAGATGCCGACAGGCGAAACCCAGGTCGTTAGTGACAAAACACGTGGAATTGTACAAAATTGTAACAATTCAAATTTGATGTTGAAATCAATAAAATATGTACGGAAAATGCAAGAAGTTTGTGCGATTCACTACTGTAAAACATGTACAATAATACCCGTATAAATGTTCTTCTCAAGTATGTAAAATGGTTCTCTATTCAACAAAATAAAATATTCATGCTTCAGAGTTGTGATTTCTTGAATCATATTATTTATTGAACATCGCTTCAAGATTTAAACCTAAATTCTCGGCATTAACATGATAATGTGTATGTATTAAATAGTTAAAATTTACGATTGAAAGGTTTACAGTCACTGATGCTGACTGTCGGCTATGATGTCCTGTAATTATTATTCTGTAACCAGCACTGTGTATTATGGAATATTGATTATTAAACTTAAAGCCAAACAATAAAATGAAATGACCATAGCGATGTTTACTCATTCGGACAAGGAACGTATCGATTTACGACGGATATATTATAATTGTAGTTGTTTGTTTAAATTTTTCTTTATTTAGATAAAAGAATAGCGGTATTTTATTGCTTTTATACGGAAATATTAAGACAAGAAAACACGTAAGTTTCTTGTTATCTTTAAGTTATATTTTAAGGTTTGATAAATAATAAATAGTAACAAGCAATGATGACAATATTTAAATCCGTACCTTTGTATACACATACTGTGGATAGTTTCTGTTCGGGTATTTGAATCAGCGAACGAAGTTTATGACGCCAAAGATGTTGAGTACTAGACTACAGAATATGTATTAGTAAACGTGCTTAACTACGTGATACTCGTTTAAGATGTCAATTTATTAGAAAATATAAAAAATTCAAATCACTATGGGTCAGGGAAACCGAAAGTTTTCATGAAATAAGGATATGATAATATGTGTAATAATATTTTAAATGGCCATTTTTAGAAAAACAAATCATCAAAAACAATCAATAGAACAAATAAACCATTTTGAATTGTTACAACATTGTACGATTCCACATGTTTTGTCACTAACGACCCGGGTTTCGCCTTTCGGCATCTTCAGGCATTCTATCACACGGATGCAACTGAACAGAGCTTTAGTGACAAAACATGTGGAATCGTACAAAGTTGTAACAATTCAAATTTGAAATTGTAATTCCATCAAGCACCTTCAGTCGATATCATAAATTAAATAAACAATTATTTAAAATAAAAAACGAACTCCAGGAGCTTTACAGTTGCATGGCATTGGTATCACTTAAAAATGTTATTTTTATTCTGCATTTTGTAAAAATATAAACAAAAATATGAAAGACATAATTTTAGTTTACAGTTGTTCTAAAATAGAAGAGTGATGAAGACCAAACTATGTATGTTCCATATGCGGTTAATACATAAAAAAAATATGTGTAGTAGCACACACTTCTCATTGTCATAATTATTGTATAATTTACAATAAACATCAATCTTCTGTTTAAGTGAGACCTACAATACCGATAGTGTTATCATTTAGTTAAATCCTCGATTACGGGATTGCTGAATTAAGCGAGATCTTGGGATTTGCATGTTTTGTTATTTATTACAGACAATATGAAATATTCGTGAAGTTTTATGCGTTGCTTATACTATTGTAACTCAAAGATGGTCAATGAATGGTAAAAATTGACTTGTTTTGACACGTGAGGCGGGAATCGAATAGATGAATAACACGTTTAGTATGGCGGGCGTCATACGGCCTGCCCAGTTATGTCAAATTATAGTACTAATCATTCATACAATATTTTTTCATGTAAATTCTTGTGATTTTACAGTACGATCAAAATGCTCTATCTCCATTTATTTAAAGTAAAGTTACGATTTACGTGAGATTTACTGTCGATGGATTCTTTTAACCTCAATTATTTTTAGTATACAATTAGAAATGTGAGATACAAAATATCAATTAAAAGGATATGCAGAGAGCTAGATAAGATTTCAAGCACGTGCTTATGTCATATAACAATGAATAACGTAAGCAGCTATTAAAGAAAGTGCAATTAATTATGAAAAATAAACTTCCTGCTAGTAGCGCAATAATCTCCACAAACGATAACAAAATTGGGTGCATTGAAATCTACAATATACTGTGTTAACTTATTGACGTCAAATTGTGTTTTATTATTTGATAAATTATATCACTCCATATTTACTTTCTATACATTTACTCAAAATAAATATGTGTAAAATTTTTGAAAACTGTATTTAATGTAAAGGCATAATCATATTTTCCGAGCTGAAGGCTTTTAAAGACATATATTTTAAGATGCATAAATAAAGCTTTTAATTGGACGTTCTTGAAATATCTTGCACTTTTTTCATATTTGGTTGTGTTGGTGTATAAATAAAGCTTTTAATTGGATGTTCTTGAAAAATCTTGCAATTTTTTCATATTTGGTTGTGTGAATCGAGGCACTCTCAATTAATGATTATCAATGGATTTACAATTTCAAAAAAAAGCACATTATAATATTATTGATTATTTTATCGACTGTTAAATGTGGAATGCATTACAAAACATAGTCGTTCATAAGTGGTTATATAAACTGAAGACATTCCTTTACATAATATAATACAGTGATCGACGACTAATTGTTGTGGTATATAAGGTAAATAAAAAATGTGTTTATAAAAAAATAACTGTATTTAATAATGTGAAAGAATGAGCACCAAATATTGACATAAAAAATGTTCGAAAATAATAATTGAACATAATATGCCGTAAAAAAATCAGAGAGAGTGGACATTGAGCATGAACAATCCGTCAAATACGACAAAGCCGTACCCTTTCGACCACAGTGACTTGCGATTATAAACAACACGAAGAGATGATATCAAAATACAGGGTATTCATAGACGTCTAGACTAAATAATAATAAAAAAATAGATTAATGTAAAATGTTTCTAATATTCTTTCTTTGTAGTACACAAGAATAATGAATGGAATAGTAATAAAAAACCTTGGTATAATTCATTTCGCATTTGATTTAAAATTAGCTTGTAAAATATATTGCTTAGATTTGTAAAGTTTCATGTTTCAAAATATTTTGGGAAAAGTTTAGCAATGAGTTTCTCATGTCATTTAGTAAGTAAAGTTAAGGCATTTATATTTTAAATCAAAAATAATTATTAAGTCATAATATTAAAAAAAAAAGTACGTCTCTGAGCTAAGAGCTTTTATTAAATAATAAATAATGTGTGCATATGAAGGGAATCTTTAATTTGTAAAAAAACTTATTCTCCATCTATACATATTCTGATCAGTAAGGGTCATTACAATTATCATTGTAAAATATTGTTTGAAAGCTTATGAATTTTAATGTTAATTTTTGCAATTGCTAAGTCCATTTCAATATATGCTTAATTTAAAGACTTTATATTTACTTATACTTTTTATGTATGTATGTATGTCGTATGTAAAAGACCATAATTGCAATTTTTTTTGTTAGTCGTATATGTTTAAAACGTCCAATGATTTTTAAAACTTAATTGCATTTAAAGAGTCTTATTAATATGTATGTTATGCATCACTTAATAATACTCACGATGAACAAAAAGGGTCTCAATTATTTTATAGTAAAATGGCCAAAGTAGTACAGAACATTAAAAAAAAACATTTAAAGATAATGGATCTATGTTTGACGAACACCCGTTATATCGCAGCAAATCTCCGGACCGTTCCATTCATAAAAATGTTTCTGGGCGTAGACCGGATAAGCCGAGAAAACTCAAATCTTATTCATTATTCATGATCATGGGTAAGTTCTAACAATGGCCAATCGAGGATGGTCAAAGAGTCACAGTACCTTCGTCTCGGTAAAATAATTCCCGCATACAGAATGTTCTCGTTTGTCTTACATAAATTATCTCTTCCTCGTAAAATATCGTAGCAAACAGAAACTATTTTCAGAGAATTAAAGTGTTCTTAGTAAATTCTAATATCTATATATATATATACATGAATGTTTATTTGTGTGTATATCCTGTATGAATTCCTATACCATTCCTCCGATTGAGATGAAACTTTCGTGAGTTTTTTGAACACTAATGTGTTGTAATTGCTAATGCAAAACATTTTTAATTAAAAAAACGATTACATCAGGAACAGTTTCTCTCATGGCGAGCATATACTTTTTCATTCGATTGCGATAAAAAAATTAGTTGTTTTGCTCATTGTCGCGAAGGTTTCTGAATAAGTAAAATCATTAAATCAGGACCGGTTTTGCTTATCGCGAAAACTATCAACTGATACAATGTACTATGTGGATATTCTTCTCATATAAAAAGCTTTCTTTCGCCTGTTCATGCTTCATAAAAACGTTTAATTTATTGATGAACGGAACAGATGAAAAATAAATATATTGTGAATCCAAAAGTACTACAGTGAACAGAATTAAAACAGAAAAACTTTCTTTCCTCACTATCTTTCAATATAACGCATGCCGGATGGGTACTCGCTAGAGACATACAAATATATTTTTCTTAATCCTTAAATTGACAACATGTCTCATACCATACAAATATTAAATTGTACAAAACTGAATTTAAAACATAATTTTTATGCCTTCTACAAGAAAATATATTTCAATACAGTGTTTAAAATATTCATTGATTGAATTGGCATTCATTTGGTAGAACTCCATTATACACGGTGAAAAAAAAAACAATGTGTTTAAGTTTTACAAAATTATTTTTTGTTTTTTATTATGATATAGTTGATAGCTCTGGATGATCGGCTCACGCCAACTAATACATTGCTATTTTTTTTTCACCGTGTTTAAAATATCCGTTGTCTCCGATCGCGTTTAGCTGAAAAGTATGAAAAAATTGAAAGAACCAAAATCATCATATTACAGTAAGCGTATTTCATTTAAAATAAGTTATAAAAAACCGGAAAATATGTCTATGTGTTATTAAATATGTTATGTAATTTTTAAGGAATATTTGTCTTCACTATCAACTGAATGATACCGACGTTGGCTCCGGTTACGGCCCTCGTGTAGACAACTACGTCAAATTATTTGTACATTGTTTTATGGGTTCATTTTCGCGTGCATGGGTTTTTTAAATTTACTAACAACATTGCAGAGCGGTTGACTTACCAATAGATTATCTTTCAAATCATTTTATTATAGAAAGTACGGATTAACCAGCAATTGTTGTGAAAGAAAATCTGCTGAAATATAATAACATTTTCTATGAGATACCAATATTTCACGCTGGGAGTGTACATAGTTTCAAGCAAGAGTAATAAATCGGACAAAATATATATGATCACACATCTGTGTGATTCTGTATATAATATATATATAATCTTGCATGGATACGTTGTCATATTCTATAAATTAAGAAGGAATTAATCATTGACTGGGGACAGAAAAAATGTGTCGTACTAAACGTACAACAGGCGATGGATTGCGTGACAAATGAGGTGAGTAATGCAATAATGGTGGAGTACTGACGATGGCGTGAGCCGAAATAGCTATTAACTATATTTAAAAAAATAATTTTGTAGAGCTTAAATACATTGCTATTTTTTTCACCGTGTATTAATGGTGAATATGTTTTAAATCAATATCCTGACTTTATTCTCACCCTAAAGATGTCTAAGATTTTAAATATTTTAAATTCGACATTTTTAATGAGTTTACTAAAGATATGAAATAAGAATATCATATTTTTATGGACATATTTTGCACATTTTTGTTACTTATAAATCTTTTTTTGTAAAGTGATGTTTCTCACAAGGCTTTGTAGTAAAGTGATTGGCTACAAATTAAAAAGATCGATGAATTTCAAGTATATTTTAGTCAAAAACTAAATTTGAAAAAAAATGGTTAAAAAACATCAGTTTTTTAACAATCCCCAATATCATAGATGAGTCTTTCTCAATATGTGTATTTCTATTAAGCCTGCTTGTTCTTAATTACTTCAGATTTTCTTATTCGAAAAGAATAATAATATGAATGATTACGACAGAAATAGTTTATCATTCCTGTTAAGTCCCGTTTTCTGTTTCAAGATTAAAAATAATAATTTGTTTGCAAAAAATCAAAGAAAAAAAAACTTGGTTTTAATCTCGGTATAGCCTGGCGCCTGTGATCATTTGGTAACTAATTTCATAAGCTTACAACGTGTTTTCCCATAGCTTGGGCGAATCAGCTGTCCGGAAGTTGACGCGAGGTTGTCGCCGTGGCGCAGCGAAGTGACGCAAATGAGCCCGCGTCACGTTGCGCGCGCACGCGGAAGCGGCACGCGACGCGAAAAAGCCTGCTAACCGGACCGGAAACTGTCGCCTCGTGAAGGAAAGACGTACTTTGAACTTTGTTTTCCGTGCAGACATATTACATGGATGACGACATTTGAAGTGAATCTTCCTCTTGATCGTAGAGATTACTCACGGGGTCAATATTGAGAGATGGTCTCATTTGTAGGTCAAATTGATGGTAGTTAAGTTTGAACAATTTCTACGAATACGAATGATTTTGACAAAGCATAATATAATCTCAATAAAACTTCTATTAAAACAAATTCTTGCGTAACCAACGCTGTATAATATATAAGTAGTGAGTATTCATTCGTATATTTATCTGCGAAGATGTTTTATGAGTGCAACCGGTTCCTATCATAAAATAGATGAAAATAAGTAATAAAAAATGTTTTATAATTATTTATGATAGTTTAGCCTTTCCATCAAGAAGTTAACATTTTTAAAATGATATTTATTTCATTTATTCGTCAGTGTAATGGTTTCAAATTTGCTATCGTTACACAATATCAAAAGTGACGTATTTAGTGTAATATTCAAATCGCTCTGTGGTAAATTCTTTGATCTGAGACTACTTTTTATATGTATCCATTATCTAAGTAATGAAAATTTTTGAGGTGATTGAAGTGATCGCCGAAAACATTGAAAATATAACAAAGATCCTCTTTGCTAGCAGTTGATTTTTCTTTCTGTCGGTTGGTCATTTCACGTTTTATTTTGTTTCAATTCGGATGGACGGGAAAATGTCAATTTTGCCAAGGACAGTTTTTAAAATTCATTACCATTAAGGCATTTATATAAATACTGATAATTTTACACTTTTTAATATTCATTCCATCTTTTACTGCCTTCACATAGATACATTTTATATAATAATGTATCGATAATAAAATCAAGCATGACTACAATTTCACTTGTAAGCAGTTGTGTTTCAGCAGCAAATTTCTAAACAGATTTTACCGTAATATTTTTAATAGCTTCTAAGTCAGAATGAATAACGAGTATGGAATTGGTCAACTCATTCACCGATATATATATAAAAGCTTAGTGTTATATATTATAATATGAGCTTTAAAAGCGTTGAAAGAAACACTCGGACTATGTACAAGCTTTTGAAACTTCAAAAGCTGTATCCCCAATCTTTCTTTATTCAAACTGAACATCTATCAATATCAACTCGCATAGTTATAGAATGCTTGCGTACCTTGACACAAAGAAAACTGGTCGAAAGAGTAACTATGTGAAAATGGATAAATATGATACAACATTTATATTTATATTTCAACAATTTTCTTAATATATATTTACTGTAACATTGGGAGTAGTTGACACTTACTTCCGCCACGCTCAGCCGCGCCGTAGTCACGTAGCGTGTGCGTAATTACGGGATCCGAACCGTAGCCTTTTGCATGGCGCGTTAAGCACTGCTAACCACTCGGCCACTGCACTATAATTTTCCCAGCTATACTGGAGAATACCTGAATTATTGGTAATGATATATTCAAGTTTATGGCAAATGTTATAAGAGTGAGTATTATGTGTTAATTAGATATGTCCAATTTTAATTTTAATTTTATTTAAAACTGTGATACTTCTTTAATTTTGTTCGCTGTTTTTATGCCGACGTATTTTTGTTACAATTTTTGATTAGAATTGAGGAAAGCTCGTGTGCTTTTGTCAATTTCAAACGTGAGGCCCTTCATAATAAAATGTATCTAATTATCTAATTAAATGTACATATGTGCGTATGCTTGAATTAATCATAAACAGTATCATGCTGACTGATTCATATTTTTGCCCAAGGTAAATTTAATAAAATTCAAAAAGCACTCCTTGATCAGTTGTTCAGATTACTCAATCAGTTGATAATACTCACTATGAGCGAAACTGGTCATGTTCATAAAATATACTGTGGAAAGAACTACTATTTTTTTATTATTTAAAATGCTATATATATACCTTTCCATTACGCAGTGACATTTAACGCCTTAAAAGCGATAAACAACTCTGAAAAGGAATTAATCAAGAAAGCTTATGTCCAAAAATGAAACAAGCTTCTTTGTCGTTATCTAAAAATAATATAATTATAATACTTTTATGGATCTTCTGAGTATTTATTAACATTATTTAAAAAATAAAAGCACATAGTTCTGATGAGGACGTAAACCGAAATAGCTATCAACTAAATATCTAATAAATTTTATAGAATTAAAATTCATTTTAATCTTTTCACTGTGTTAAAATAAGTCGATCGATTCTTAGCGCTTTAAAGCTCTATGAGTCAACTTTATTAGATGATAGGTAAAGCCAATTAACAAAAGGGACATAATATCTATGTGGGGCATAAAATGTAAAAGATAAAATCTTGGTTAAATATCGGTAGTTGCTGACAGGATATATATACTTCACTGTACCAAACGATTATGAAATGCCGTGAGAGGAACTAAACATATTGGAATTATTTTTCATATGCTTAATAAAATTCACTCGTTTAAGCATTGGATGTCAAGCAAATGGTTATTGACAGTTTAAAAATTAAGCACAGCAAATTATCAATAAAAAATATATATCTATCTAGCTTTCATCCCCTTTGGATAGAAGATATCCCTCGCAAACACCTTCCGGTCAATGGGGGATTTCCCAAAAGCACTTTGCAGTTTAGTTTGTTGACCGCAACTTAAATAGAACCCTTTTCGAAATTTTCCGAGTGCATGATATCCAGAAGGGTAGGAAAATCTCATAAATGTTACCTGGGTAGGTATTTTTTGAAATGATCGCTTTTTGACGCTATATAATAAATTTTCTAAATTATATATATTTTGATGATGAAGAAATCGCTTGAAGAGAATTAAGATAATTTTTGTTAGCTTTTAATATTTCTCTAGTTATATCTCTTTCTTTTTCGATAAATGCAATTAATAGTTATAGACAAACATAAAAAAAAACTATCTCAACAATACATATAAAAAAGTTACATGTTGGCTGACGGAATAGAGTTTCGACGTTATATACATCCGTATCTTTTTATCTATAAAATGATTCTAATATCAATTTATGAAATTATTCGTATTGGAAATCAACCTGCAAAGATTTAAATCAAGGCTAAAAATTTTGACCTTTCGCCTACAGCCTGTTATATATTATATAATATAAAATAATGAACAAGTTATCTCAGAATTCTTATAGTAACAGTTAATCATTTTTTGCCTGGTATAAGAATGACATCATACAAAAATTGCACTGAATCTCTAATAAGTGCCAAAAAAATTGCGAAATCAAATGAACACATCCCTTGTACATACGTCGCCCCTAGCAGACCGGATATCGGCGGTTAGGCCCAGTTTCCCCCTACAGTTCTTCGGCGTGTGAAGTCCGACAAGTGAAGTGTTGATGCAGTGGCCGCAAAATGTTAACCCTGCCTGCCTCAATGGCCTAACCAACCGTGACCACCTATAAATAAATCTTATCGGAAGAAGAGAGAGGATCGGTTTTGTATGGATTACGCTTAAATTGAAAGTAGGGTTGGCACACGTATATGTTGATTAAAACATATAAATATATAGAAACAATTTTTTGGTACGTATTTTATTTTTAATGTTAAATTATGGGATGGGTTAAATTATTTTAAAGTAATATATTAAACTGAGATAAATGTTAGTTGATTAAACTCTTTTAAAGTGATTGTTAAAAATATGAATAAAACATGAAATGGAAGATTTTTGGAATTTAATAAAATAACTGGAAAAATAAACTGTTTCTCAAGGAAGAGTTGTAGACTTTTTGGATTGTTCAAAGTTTTACATGGCTAAAACAGACTATCTTTTTCAATAGAATTTTTGAGCAACCTCTAAGAATATATTTCTAATCATGATTTTTATCATATATATCTGGCTTAATTTTAAGTGATCGATTCAAAAGTCATCTAGAGAGAACTCGATGGCATTCTGTAGAAAGAACTGTCACTTCGTTTGAAGTACTTATATCATGCGGAAAAATAAAATGATTTTTTTAATGTAAAATAACAGTGTTTATTGTTCACATTACTTAGTAATCTATGATTGAGCAGAATAAACTACATTTATCATACATTTGGATGACCAATATATTTTGAAATGTTTATTCATAATTATTGAACTAAAATTTTTTTTATGTATATTTAAAATGAATTTCTAGAAAACGACTGTCGAATCCATGAAAAGTATTAAAGTATTGACACGTAAAATATGACTGCCACACCCTGAAATCAGGTGAAAACACCAGAAAAAAACCAGTAATAAAACGTTCTTATGCTTGAAAATATTTTTTTTATAGTTATTCATACCATGTGTGGGTTATAGCCCTGAATAAATTGAGCGTCTCAACAACACCATAAAAAGTTTGACCCTCTATTATACTCCAATAATGCTGAGAATACCTTCTTTCCATCCCTTATCTGAAAGGAGAGGCCAGTCCCTCACAATACCTACCCCTACGAAGGGTCACTGAGGAATTTCCATCCCTTTGTTCGGGTGAGAGATTTATAAGGGCAGCGGGACGGGGTGCATTGTTGATTCTATTGAAATGTTTCGCGCGGGCAACTGATCGGATAAAAAACAACTCGAAGGCCGGTCGTTTGTCAAAAAGATTTAGCAAGGTGTGAAAAAGAATTCTTTTTGATACATTCTGTATATAATCGACAAGTTATTAAATTCAAATAAAAACGACAAAAAAATGTTTAGTTTTTGAAGCAATGCTAAAAATTGAGACGGTATTGAATCATTACTAATGACGTCTACTTCGAGTAGTTGATTGCAATACTCACAAACAACGTGACTTATAAAAATCAATTTGAAGTATTTATTTCACTTTTGATCGAATAGTTATTCCCGATTTAATTATTTCTTTGACGTGGAAACTATCTTTTGAATGCCTTGTAGCTCAATTCAAATTTTTTTAATATATAATACAATAACGTTTAAAATATTACATTTAATTATTCTAAATTTTTGCTTAACATTTTCACCACTTCAAACAGTTCGTGCCATATTATTTACTTTTTTCTGATGAATAATAATTTGGTCAACATTTCATAATATATTTAAACGTATCTTTTCTATTTGCGAAATCGACTTTCCCTGTCCGAGTTATTGAGAAATCCACGTTTTTTACTAGTGTAAAAAACAATATTATCTAAGCATTATGCGATGAAAGATATTCAATTTAAGCATTGAGGCTTACGATATGTTATCATAACGAATATGGGCTAACATATTGAAACTGATAATAAGTGATATTCAACGGTTTGTTACATAGCAGTTAAACGAAACCGGTAATTCTGTAGAAAATCTTCAGCGAAACGGTTCTCAGATCGTGACAATCGGTGCAATGCGATATTTCGTGATGTTATTACTATTAGCAAATAGTGGGTGAATCAAATATGGCTGTGCGCTAGGGACAGTTGACATGACTTGCAGAATGCAATTATCATCTGCAGTTGCAACTTGCATTTAAGTTCGGCCGGCGCAAAAAGATTGCGCACTAAAGTTAGTAATAAATGATTCTGACACGCGGTGCGTTTTCCCGATGCATGAGTTGTATATATCATTTGTATCTGTAATCTGTACAGTCTATGAAACAGATTCAACAGAATTCAAGTGATTATTTAGAACAAATCTGCTGCACTTCGTAAGTGTCTACTTGTCATCCATATGAGCAAATATAACTGTAAATATATTACTTCAAAATTAGTCGAGTATACTTACTTTGCTTAGTGATAATTATTGTCATTTATGTAGCAGAAATTATTATTATATTATCATAGATAAAATACGAATGGTTAGGGCTTATTTATAGTAACCCTTTTGCTACTCCTACATGTAATTGCAGTCATGATTTTCTGCAGTAGTTCTTAGTGTGTGACAGTCATGAAAATATCGTTCTTTTTGCTTTACTACTAGTGTAAATTGTTACCCTGCAAGGAACTAAAAAAATACGGTTAATAAATCCACTAAATTCATATTAGCATTGTTTTGTGGTTATACCTTTTGTTCAATATTAAGGAGTTTATTGTTACTTTTTGGTGGAGAGGCATTATATTATAATAAAATATGATGAGCCAAACAGGTTCTAATCTTTAAAATATAAAATTGTGGTAATAATACTAGCATTCTGATGATATTAATTAGAAATAATATATGGCTAATATTTAAAAAAAAAAAAAATAATTCGCTTTCTCTTTCGTTTACAAAATATTTCACCTACTACAATAGTTTCGAAAACTTGCGTCGATTTTTTTTTTTTTTTGCTTTGAAATCTGTTTGCGTATACTTTCGCAATGCATGGCGTGGCGGTGATTCGACTAGGCAAGGGTCGAAACGGACATTGATGCATTTGTGAGTCATTCTTCATAATCGGACCTACATCATAACATTCATAATAATATAACATACAACAACACACCTAGACAAGATTACTCCATTGTGTTTGACAGTCGAAGTTCTCTATGCCTAGAGATCTTTTGCGATTCGATTTGGACGACGTGAATGAAGCAAGCTGGGCATTCGAGTGACCGTGCGATAGCTTGGAAAGATAGTTAATATTTTTAGATATTAATTGCAATTTTTTCAGAGTTGAAATACAAGCATTCTGTTGAATGTTTTCCATTATTATTTTAAGTATTTTTGAGTAATATGGTCTAAATAATTTACATCTTAAGGCACATTTAAAGTTTCTTTAACATGATAACGTAAACTCTGCACTTGTTGAAGATTTAAAAAAATATTATTCCACTGATTGTTAATTGAAAAGAGTATATAATGCGTGTAAGTGGTGTCATTAAACAGTATCGTATTTTTTTTTCAATAACCACTGCCAATAACAAATGCCATATATTATTAAAAATATATTTAAAAAAAAACACGTTATATGATTTTCGTTAATTTAGGATATTGTTCAATACTATGTGAATATTTACTATCCACTATTAAATACCACCCATTTCTTCTCTATAAATCACCAATCAAATTTTATACATTATTTGATGAACTGCTGAAAAAATAAACATTACATCCCTAAATATTTCCAAAATCCATTTAGCAGTGTTGGTGTCACACTGTCTAAAAATTACAATAAACTGAATGAAATATTTTAAAATATGGTTACCTGAGCGTCATTTTGTTTACCTGTTCAGTGTTAACCGTGTAAAAAATAGCTCCCATATGATCGATCACATTTGACATACTGGTCACTTTCCAATTTTATTTTGTTAAATTGGTAACGTGACCTGGATCAAATCGATTGATAAATCGCAAAAATAAATTTCATTAAAATAAATTCAGTATCGAAAAAAATGTATTCATATTTACATACGATATAAGAAAAAAAATGAATTTATCTCAAATTTAAGATCTTGAATGTATGCATTGATTGCAGGTGGTGGTGATGATAAAATCGAAAATCTTTTTTACATCTGACTATCATTTGTCATTCTATATAAATATTTTAATAAATGACATTTTAATTAAGAATTACTCATTGAAATATGTAGGTTATTTTTTTTAGTTATTTCTAAATTTTAACATATAAATGATGTAAGAAACTGTAGAATAATTTATATTTTAAGTTTTTTAGATGGTCAAATGTAAAACCTGAGTTGTTAGTAACAAAATTTACGGAAGTGTAAAAAAATAATGACTAAAATTTGGAAACTGATTTCCGGATGTAATTTGAATATGATTCAAAATAGAGTTGTTTTATCTTATAAGGTCGTTTATTATATGTTATTATGACCTTATAAATATATTTTCGAACTAATAAAATGCAAATTACACAATTTTCGCAGCATCCTTAAATGGTAACATTCCACACTGTTGTGCTTGAACTTTGACAACAGGTGAGCTGTAAAAGTCAAGTATTGAAACAATCTGAAGACGCCATCTTCATTGTTTTGAAATTCAATTTGCATGACTCGTTATATTATCTGCTACAAATAAACAACTATGCACTTTGTTAAAATCTCAACACCTAAGCGAGTCAAATTATATTCGACATTTCTTCCTAAGATCATCCATCATCAGAAAAGTAACGTATTTAGCGCTAAAGATCCAAACAATAATGTCGTATGAATAAAATATGCAATTCACGTTACGGTCCGACATCTTGCATTAATGAAACTATATTCCAATGGACACACCTGGATCGAATATACGTAAATGGTAAGCGTTTCATATAATATAATATTCAATAAAATGCTTTTATACAGTTACCGAGCTATTCAAAAGCATATTTTCGTTTTACTGTAATATTTATCTGCTGCTTGATTGGCCTGATTTATAATGATAGTAAACATATTTTGTTTTTGTTCTACATTCAAAATCTTTAAATTATAATCATTTCCAGTTTTAGTTGTATCTTTTTTATACCCCACTACTTCGAAAGTTGTCGAAATTTCGTCATATTGATCTATTTCTTCGTCACTCGTGCTTCGTTTTCTTGGAATACATCTTCAGAAAAAAAGTAAAGTCAGAAAGTTGTCAATTTTAATTATATTTTGGCACTTTGCAAAACGAAAATTATTTTATATACTACGACGTTGTTCGTGGCTAACTGAAGCGGATGTTGAAAGTCTATTTTCTGATGTAAATTAATTTTTACGTAAGCAGCTAGGCAACCGGTTGTTGAAAAAGTTGAATATTATGTTTATTTTTGAAAAAATGTATATTTTCAATCTACAGTGCATATGCATATATATATATGCATGACGGATACAACGAAACTGGTAAGAAATTTTAGGTCCGAGAGGAGCTGATACTCGCAATGAGCGATTTTCTTTCTTATAGTTCCAAATGACAATCAACACATTACATGTAAAGTCGTTTGGTGTTTATTATTATAATTGCTTTTCAACGCAGCAGCACTTTCAATTAATTGCCAGGAGTCCCTTATGAATCACGAACAATTCAATATTTTGTAACTTCACTTTACAACAGTAATGACCTATTAAAATTGACTTATAATGTAACTAAATTCGACCATAAAACAGCAAAATCGAAATATATACAATTTTAGTTCGATTCGGCGGTAAGTTTATGGAATTTCATATTTAATATGAAAAAAATGATATCTTTATTATTCAACATGGTTAGTCTCACAACTGGCAACATAATAAGTGAATTGATTAAATTGGCAATTACTTGGTAGAACTCCATTATAACACAGTAAAGAAATAGCAATGTTTTTTAGTTCTACAAAATTTTATAAGATATATAAAAGTTGATAGCTATTTCGGCTCACGCTTTCGTCAGAACTATCTCTAGTTCTATACTAGTACCTATACTAGTAACTATACCTATAAAATTTTACAGAACTACAATAAATTGCTATTTTTTCACCGTGTTATAATAAGTGGAATAAAAAGATATCAAATTTTTTTTTATACAAATATTTTTTTTTGTAATAATCAATAAAACACGGTGAAAAAATAGCAATGTATTTTAGTTCTACAAAATTATTTCAACAAATATAGTTGATAGCTATTTCGAATCAAAATCATTTTTTTTTTTGTAATAATCAATAAGACACGGTGAAAAAATATCTATATAGATAGTTCTGACGATGGCGTGAGCCGAAATAGCTATCAACTATATTTGTTAAAAATAATTTTGTAGAACTAAAATACATTGCTATTTTTTCACCGTGTTATAATGGAGTTCTACCAAGTGAATGCCAATTCAATCAATACATTAATAAGACATTTTTAAATATTAGAAGCAAACGAACTAAGTGAGAGCTTTTTTTAAATTCGAAAAAGATTATCAATATCACTTTAACCCTATTTCCAGAATAATAATTTTGAGTAACACGTGTAATAAAATTATTTCCGGTGGGAATTACAACAATTGACCACGTTTTATGAAGTTATTCAAAGTTTGGAAAAAGAAGATTGTAAATTTTGGAACAATTATTTGACAAAAATATGAACAGTCAATTCGGAAATTCGAATTTAAGTGTATGTTTTTAATGTCTGGGTTGGCATATGTTTGCTCTAAATAAAATATCGTTGTAATTTGAAAGCAGTTTGTGGTCAACGGAGCGAGGGTCTAGTGCCAGAAAACATAGCTATTAAATTATCGCATAATAATTTGCCAAAACTAAAGTATTTTGATATAAAAAGATCGGATATCAAATCGTAAACATAATAATTGGTTATATGGCTTTTCAGACTCCGTTAAATTACTGCAGATCTGACCCGACATCTGGTATTAATAATCTAAGTTGTAAAATGAAATTTATTACGTATTATCAACAGGCCAGTACAAATCCATTAAACTAGCCATTTTATTTGAAAGTAGTAAGTTTTCTTATAAAATTTGACACTAAGAAATTAGTGATGGTGATTTTACCGGTACTTATATTTGGAACGATCGTTTGAGTATAGTTAAGCGGTAATTGTTGTATTTAACATATTCTGTCATGTGATGTATAATACTTACCCATTACTCACAATATTTTAATTTTCTCAATAAATATGATCCCTTATTCATGTACATCAAATGAAATACAAAAAAAAAAAAATTACCACGGATTGGGCACAAAGAAGATATAATGTGTTTTCAAGCAATTTCATGAAATCTTTCTATTATATATTATATATTCTATATCAAAATTGTTTACGTCATGTGTATCAAATACACAGTACCGGGGAGCGTGTTTTCATGGCACAGTAAAGGAAGAGTTAATCATAGCCTCTTATATAATACTTACCAAACCACGTTTTATGATCTGGCAATAGTGTATTTTTGGTATGGATGGGTTTATTATTGTCTATTCTTACTGTCACGATTTATTAACTTTAAGTTAGTCAGAAATCTGTTTGACGACTATTTTGAATTAGGTTGAGTCATCTATAAGTAAGACAGTAAGTATAAAGTTTAGAATATTTATATATTAGAAAAATAATGAATATTTTCAATTCCTATTGAATTGATAAAAATAATAAACGTAATTTCCTATTTTATCACACGGGTACAACAAAACTGTCCGTTCTATTTCATCTATGTGATAGAATGCTTGAAGATGTAGAAAAGCAAAACTAGGGTCATTACTGACAAAACATGTAGAATGGTTCAACGTTTCAATAATTTAAATTTGATATTGAAATTCCATCAAACACCTTCAGTCAATATCATAAATTATATTCATTATTGATCAAAAAAATGTACATATTGAACTTAGCAATAAACGGTAAATATTATAATAAACTAACATATTTTTTTTCTCAAAAAAATCGTAGTTTAGACTAAGGTAGCTGAAGATTTTGAAGTGAAAAATATTGTCAGTTCAAGTGCATCAAAGTATTTTCGTAGTTTAGACTAAGGTAGCTGAAGATTTTGAAGTGAAAAATATTGTCAGTTCAAGTGCATCAAAGTATTTTGGTCTGAGAAACAATCTACCATAACAATAAAAAAAACAATAAAATATAATAAAAAAAGTTTGAGGAATCCTGACTAAGACAATGCTTTAATTTAAGTGTTATCATTCTTCATTTCATCCATACAAAATTATATAGGTGAGCGAAAGTTATACATAAAATAGAATATTAGTTTGGGTAAGTTAAGGAAATCTTGATAGCAAATGAGTGAACCGTTTTGGGATGAGTGAAGGAAGTTTTGTTTTTGGTCAAAGGTTTTGTGAGTCAAAGACGCGCTAAGGAAAAGTTGTGATTCACTTAGAAGTTTTGGGAATGTGTGAGTATAGGATGAAACGCCAGTATTAGAACTCAAGTCCGAAAAGAAAGTTTTCAGGTAAGATAGTCAAGATAGTTAGGGTAACCACAAATAAGATTCAATAACCACGATATGAGATTTTATTTATTTGCATTTTTATTTTGATTGCACCGTTTCATTTTTATCGTGATAAGTTCTCCAAAACATAATGTTATGACCATACTACTGTGTTTACGTAATCTCTTTATAAAAGTTGTTCAATTGAACGTTTCCACAACAAATGCTATCCAAAAACAATTAAATTACACTTAAACACAGAAAGCTTAATTTAAAAGCTAATGAATAAGTACGAGTCAAAGACGGACATTTGTGCATAATTAAATTTTCTTACTTACATAGTAATATTCAAATTCGAATAAAATTCAAAAAGTTTGCTTTTAAAAAATCCTTGCGAATATATTTTGCCATCGACAGTAAAAGCAATAAATTAACCCAATATAAAATCTAATATAATTTTATCTAATTTACGATATCGAATTAAGTTTCTTGATAGAATTTTAATATCAAATTTGAATTGTTGAAGCATTCTCCTATTCCACATTTTTTGTAACAAGCAACCAAAGTTTCGCCTTTCGGCATCTTCAGGCATTGTATCACACGGATGCAACAGAACCAACAAAGCGTCACCGATTTAAATTTAGTAGGCTTATCTAATTCGGTTCAGAATACTATCATGCACTATAGATGCTTATATTTCATTTTATAAATAATCATCCAATAAAGTGATTCCTGTTTATTTATATGTGTTGCGTAAAATTGCATATTAACTGGATGACCCTAATATCACTGAAATATTCTATAGTGTCCATATAATCAACGACGGGAACGAAGATGATTGAAAATATCATATTTAAGAATTGCTGACAAAGGAACAATAATGAATTTATATTTTTATGTTATTTTTTGTGTGATAAAGAGCGGTCACTCTATAATTACGTCAAAGATACAGGGATACCGATAGCCGACTATTCAGTTAAAGCTAAAACAAAACTACGGTCGGAATGTCCCAAGTTTTATGCGAATTTTAACAGGACAAACAATCATTGCGAATGAAGAAAGGGATTTATTTTGCGAGCAAATCAGATAAGATTAGCTACCAGCATATCATCCACAAAGACTTTTGACGATGTTTTTGATATCATATATTACCATCAGACGGTCATATCATACCTACGATATTTACTTTGTTTTCGAACTCTAAGTAATCCAATTCTTAAATGTTATGTTATTGTTAGGGGTATAGTTATCATTCTAGAGTGAAATCTCGATTTTATGTTATCCAAGGGACCATGAAAAAATAACGGTAATTGCGGGAAACGCTGAATGCGGGAAAGCTTCAAAAAATAATAAACAAGTAAAATCGTAAAAAATATTTATTTATTAGTTACTTGTACATACTGTTTATAAAAAATATTTTTTAAAAAGGTCCTTTATGTTCGTTTGCTTCTTTGTTATTTGGCACTTTAATCGGAACAAAGACTTGTTACTAAACTTGTGACTAAAATTTTGTATGTACAGGAATCATTATTACCATGAATTTTAAGCAACTCTACATTTGCATCATAAACAATGATACGCGTGTGGTGGATTTCAACCCAAAAAATAGCAAATGCGTCCAATGCGTTACGTCTAACATGTACAGCGGATTCCAACGTGTCTAGACATAAAACCTGCACTCAGCTGTGTCAAACTTGCTTGCCGAGATATAGAGAAATATGCAATACAAACGGTCAATCGGGATAATATTTGTGACGGGACCAAAATATTTAGACGGCTTATCCACGACATCGGGGAATCGGGAAACGGTCAATGCGGGATTATTTAACATTGTTCTTATGGGAGTTTGACGGGAGTATACAAAATAAGCGTTCCAGCCGGCAAAACGTATTATGCGAGAACGGTTGATCGAGGTTCCACTGTACATTGTCGACGGTAATTAACGATTTTTTGTTATTAATTAATTACTCATTCAACCCCTCAACAATTTATGGAAATAAAAATCTAGTTTTGAGTAAAACGAACGAGTAATAGATTAATAAGATAAAATTTAACAATATTTTCTTGGCTATGATTCCATTTCAAGCTCGCAATTTGTAAGCGTCTTGTAATAGATGCAAAAAAAAAGATTACATTTTGAGTATATTTCCTGTAAAAATCGTGAGAGTTTTTATTGAAAATCTTCATGAAGAACGTAAAAGGTCCTAACTATCACAAAAAAAAAAATTTATGATAATGATTGAATTGGCATTCACTTGGTAGAACTCCATTATAATACGGTGAAACAATGCGTTTAAGTTTTACAAAATTTTAAAAATATAGTTGATAGCTATTTCAGCTCACGCCATCATCAGAAATAGTTCTGACGATGGCGTGAAAATTATGTGATGCTTTTCCACCAAAAATATATACAAGTGCTATATTTGATAAGTAAGAACTAAGATACATTGCTAGTGAAAACTGAAGATATTTTTGTATTGTTATTGTAGATATCATGTGAGTCTTAATTGAAAATATAATAGTTACAATTAGCAAAGTTGTTGCAAAGGCCCATCACAAAAAGTTGTTGAATAAGTATATAAATGTGTTCTGATTACGATATCGACTGAAGGTGCTTGATGGAATAAGTCAATTCCGTTGCATCCGTGTAATAGAATTCGTGAAGATGCCGAAAGGCGAAACCCGGGTCGTTAGTGATAAAACATGTGGAATCGTACAAAATTGTAACAATTCAAATTAAATGTGTTCTGTTTTTTGAGTATAATGCTTTTCTACGGGGGGTCAATAGTTGTCACATTAGATGTGTTTTTTATAATTGAACAATGAGCTTTTGACTAAAAGCTTTGACGAAGTAACATTGTAGTAAATAAAAATTACGTTTTTTTGCCTGAATACGAAAATATAATTACGTATTCGCTCTGAGGCAAATTGTACTTATTCGTTTACCTGTAAAGGCATAACGTGGGTGTCGATTTAATAAAATAAAATCCATTATAAAAATCCTATACGTTATTTCCCACGATTTTTAGATAAGAGATTCTATTCAATTCTGTTATATCGACGTGTCGATAATCCGGCGACGAAAAAATCTACAAAGAATAACATAAACGAGAGTTGCAGTTCTTTTAAGTCGATGGACACGTTAAAAAATTGTCCTTTATTGGATTGAATGAGGGATAACTATAGAAAAGAACTATAGGCGCATTATATCATTCATGTCAAACATTTATTAACTCTACGGATGGAGTGAAATAGAATACGTATCTTGTTTCTGATTTGCAGTGTAAAAGGTCTATCACGGGTACCAATATCAGGGTGAAACGGGATGCTTTTACAAAACATTACATGAGGTCTTTATTTAAAAATTTAGTATATAATTAAATATTTTAAATCAATATTCGGACTATAAATTTTTATGATAAGCGCGTATGCCGAAATAGCTATCAACTATATCTAATTTATGATATCGACTGAAGGCGCTTGATGGAATTTCAATATTCAATTTGAATTGTTACATCTTTGTACGATTCCACATGTTTTGTCTTTAACGCCCCGGGTTTCGCCTTTCGGCATCTTCAGGCATTCTATCACATGCATGCAACAGAACTGACGTAAAATAAACAGTTCGCATCGTGTCTATACTAAAGTTATTAATTACAAGAAAACACTTACCCCAAGGGAAGCAGTAAATTACAGCTAAAATAAATTTAAACTAAAAAATGCCGAAAGGCGAAACCCCGGTCATTAGAGATAAAACATGTGGAATCGTACAAGTTGTGACAATTTAAATTTAACTATATATCTTATAAATTTGGTAGAATTAAGATACATTGCTATAACACAGTGAAAAAAAAAAGCGATGTATTTTAGTTCTACAAAATTATTTCTAAAAATATAGTTGATAGCTATTTCGACTCACACCATTGTCAGAACTATGCTTAAACTAACATTTGCTTATCTATATATAGCCGTGTGGCTTAAGCAAAGTTCCCACGATGGCGTGAGCCGAAACAGCTATCAACTGTATTTTTTTTTTAATAATTTTGTAGAACTAAAATACATTGCTATTTTTTTTCACCGTATTATAATGGAGTTCTACCAAGTGAATGCCAATTCAATCAATACATTGATATATTTTCACCGTGTCATTGTCCTTTTCCATCAAGAATATTGATATATTATATTATTATTAATATTTATAAAGCTGTTATGATATTTTAAAAATAAACGAATACACACTTCTTTTGCCTTCATATGAATTCTGCGTAGAATGATTAAAAAACCCATAAAAGCATGATTTTTTTTCTTAATATTCTTTTAATCATTGTAGGAGACAAGGGAGCAGACGGATGATACACAATACAGGTCGAATGTCTCCTGGACCGAACTTAAAATGCTAAGATGTCCAACAGGAATCGTAAACAAGTGGAATAATTTATTTTATATGAATAATTTAGATGAATACTGTGAATGCAAAATTCTTGTTTGTATTATTAACTAATTAATTTTTGCTTCAACCAAAAAAGTCCAGATGTTTTTATTTAATTACAATACAATTTGAAACATGCTTTTACATTACATAATTAACTTTGAAAAAATATTTTCCTAAAAGACATTTATCTTCCAAAGTGGTAGATGGCAAAAAATATTCTATAAAATTGAGGGCCATGTCGATAATTTCGGCAAATAATATCAGTAAATTATTTTTATATAATATAATTTTTGCATTGATAACCAAAAAATAAAAACAGCAAATGATGTAGCAGAACAATAACAGAACTTTCACAACAGGAGAAAAATACAAAATATTTATTAATTATATATATTTCACACGAAAATCTTAAAAAAATACTGTTGTTTTCGGTTATAGTAATTGCAAATATTGAAGGTTTTAAATTTAATACTATATATATAATATTGTACATGCATATGTAAGTGTATATGCGGCCGTTGTTTCTCCATCACTTTAAGTAATGCAATACTAATACAAAAAAAACAAAATTTGTCCTCATTTTCTCGATCCTGTATCTGCACGGGAATAAACTTTTAGTCATGCACTGCACTATGCTTTAAAAAAACACTTAATGAATATTTTTTGCAATTTATTAGTAGAATTTTTTTAAGATCTAAATAAATGTTGTAAATATTTCGTTGCCGATTTATTTTGTGAATTTATCGACTGCTTATATATAATATAAATATTTAATATATTTTGTAACTGGAATAAGTTAAAAATATCTTTGGTTTAGCTAGTAATTCTAACAAAAATTGAATCCAATTCTATTCATTATAAAAGTGATAAATTATATTTGAAAAATTGTTTGATTGAATAATTCAAAACACTTTTCGAATGATAATTCCAAAATAGCACTTCGGCACTTTTTTTTTAAAATTTATGTATTTCAAAAATGTTGCCGACCGCGTAAGGATCTCAAGTTAAAACTTACCCAGCGACGGACACAGAGGGACGGGGTCTGTATGATTACTGAGGATAACGTAAAAAAAGTCCTTTGAAGTTGTGATTATTTTTTAGCGATAGCGCATTTTTTTGTTTGAGAGTTGTGGGCTTTTTGATCACTGACCATGAAGAGAGTGTCGGCGTTCTGCGTGCGACAGTGCCACGCTGATAATGGTAAATTATATAGAGTTGTTTTGTTTGAACATTTATTAATTATTTTTCAGCACAATAGGAACCAAAAAATGAATAATACTTAGTAATTATTTACAATTGGAAATGAGCAGTAGTAAATAATTGCTGTGATGATTAAATAGTAAGTTATTTAAAATATTGTATTATATATATATATATATATTGTGTATAACCAGCAGAGTTGATATCAACTTACGCTTTTCCTCGAAAACTGATTGATAATATTTTATGGATAGATAGAAAGTTGAATTATTATTCAGAATAAGTAAATAACTAACTGCTTTCACTACGCCACGTTATTTACATGAAATGGTTGAGAGAACAATTTCAGACAATAAAGATAACCATTTTTTAAAAATGGATATCCATAAATAGATTGAGGAATCAACACTAAAGCCAATAACTATAACGCCATAGATTAAACCAAATAATAGATACAAATTAATTTTCCGTTCTGTTTTTTGTATTTTATAATTATTTGATACAAAAATAACGAGCTAAGCATAGTATTGTATAAGACTAGATGAAAAATATTTATTGCATGTCAGTTCTATCGCGACTGTGTGGTAAAATGTCCGAAAATGCCAAAAGGTGAAAGCCCAGGTCGTGAGTGAAAAGAAATGTGGAATTGTACAAAGTTTCAAGTATTCATATTTGATATACATACTATTATCAATATCATATGTTTCGAATTCCCAATCGTTAGTTTACCGACAGAAGAAGATAAACTCAGATTTACTAAAATGCCAACACGTAGTTGGTTCAAACACTTTGAATAGTGAAGATTATTCCTGTTTGTAAGTCGTATATTTCAAAGACTTAATAGCTTTGTGTTTCATATAAATGCTTGATTTAAATGGCCGCAATATCTTTTTGTCTTTGGACACGCTGTCCAATTTGTCCACACCTTTGTCGTCTCTTATTGTACTGTCTTTTATACATTACATATTGTGAGATGAGATGATGTGTTACGGTTAAATATAAGACAAAGCTGCCTCGATCGTTCGGAGAGATTTTATACATCAAATATCGCTGATTGCAAAACTGGAAAATGTTCAATAAATTTTTATGTTGCGTTATATTCAGTGCAATGTCCACGAGTTTCTTTATACGGTCCATTTGACCCTGTAGTTCTCTTATCAGATATATAACTTTTGGTTTTTTTTAAATTCAAGCAAGAATCTAATGTCACCATAGTAAAAGTATACGATATGTTTTCGACAGTATGATTGATTTTATTAGGAGTTCCATAAATTTTATATCCCTTTAATTATTCATTTGTGTGTGGATCGCAGATTGTTTTTCATATACCAATAACCCGATAAACGCATTGATTTTTCAAGCAATAATTTGTGTTTCAAATACTAGCTAACTGCAAGTTCCTACCTAGTGCAATCCATCGACAAAAAAGTGATATTGAGGCAGTGAAAAATATCATATACACTGTTTATTAAACCAAATTTTAGATTTTTTTCTTTACGCCGCCATGCATTACGAGCAGATATGTATGGAAAATATATGTTTTTTTTTTACTTTGCATTTAATTATATGTCAATATTTGTTAAATAATGAAATATTACTGTGATTTACATGAAATAATTCAAAAGATAGTTTGAGTATTATACATATCGAAAAAATGAAATATTAATTTGTAGAATGGACATTTAGTGGCTAGAGCTTCATTAAAATAAGGCAAAGATAACAAATTATTAAGCTCTAATTTTTTAGGTTTATTGATAACTATGAAATGTTTCAAACCATTGTAGATCTGTTTGTATAAAGTGATGGAATTAACGTAGAACACGATTTGATGTCTTCATCGAATAACATATTTTTTTCTGCGTTATTCAAATTGTGGTAATATATGAATTTAGCAGAAAAAATGTGTTAACTTTTTACAATCAGATCCACTTCACTATGCTGTTTGATATGAGAAACTTGTATTGTTTTAAATGATTACTAAAATTGATTTATTTCGTTTCCAAAACCACCGATTTTATGAAGAAGACATCCATGTTTACTCCGAGAGTTCATTGTGTCAAATGATATCTCAGCACAAACGTATAAGTAGCTTTTGTTAAATAGAAATAAAAAACGCACAGGTCAAGCGGCTGAACTCGCCTTTTCATATCTTTACTCGTTCAGTCATTATTATTTGAGGTAGATATTTAAATTTCATAATATTCTCGCTTGGCAGCTGAACGATGAAAAAGAGGCCTTTAATTTCAAAACTAAATACCAATCGATAAATTTAAGCACGTTAGTGTTACGAAGTCACATACAATTTTAACTGTCAATTTTGTTTATTTTCTGAGAGTACTACTAAATGTGACTCGTATTTCTTCTCTTCGAAGCATATTTAGACTAATTTTATTCTTATCTTACTAATGGCAAAATAAATAATGGTATTTTTGATTCTTCGGGGAATGTACAGACCTATGAAGTTATAAGTAACAACACTAATAAAAAAATATTTAAAGGAAGTTATATAGTAAATATATTGAATTATAAAAGACAGTCTAGTTGTTGATTACATATAACAGCTGTATATTTTAGTAAAAATAATGTGTTGTTTTTTATTCACAAAATAATCCTTTGAAATAATTATGTTAACATCTATATATATTTTAATGATAAACAGTTGATACCTTAATTTAGAACAAACTCAAATATCATATAGATGTAACAGGCACTTAGCTTAAATTGTCTTAAATTAATGACCATTTAAAAAAACCTTAATCTTTAAAAGCTCAATACAAATTATGTTCGGCGAGCTTTATTGCGATAAGTTTATTATCGTACTATTAACGAGAGAGCAGTTAAAATTTAACGTTTTGCTAGAGTAATTACAAGTAACTACAATACTCGATTTTTTCTGCTTGTTTTATTCCTTTACGATCGTTTGTCCATGGAAGTAGTGTATAGTTATTCTGACGTTGCAATTTAGTAAAACTCAAGTCATATTAACTGTAGGAGAGATATGATATTGAAATGAATGTAAGTAGTACATAAACCCAGCAAAAAATCTAGGTAGTATTATATGTTCACCCATCACGTAACTGCACCATTTTCGATGGAGACGTTGGTGTGTATCACAGTTGAACTAAGACTCTCCAATATTTTCAAATATAATATTTTAAACCTTCACGCATCTGGTCTTTGATTCTTCATTGAAATTGGAAGGGAGAGCAGCATAAACATGTATCACTTTTTATAACTATGATCTTTCGAATATCAGTTACCTGTTTTATAACGATGTATATTAATGTAATTAACGTATTTTTCTTCTGATCGTTTCATATATTAAATACGCAGAAAAACTTCATTTAAATCCACAAATACATAGCGTTTTCATATGGGCTCGAGATAAAAACTAACATTATATTTTTTCCCTACTATTTAATGAATTTTTATTATGGAGTTCGTCAGGCGAGCAACCAAGTTTCGTGTATATAAATATTAATTACTAGGTTAGCTATAGACTAAATCTGTGTATTAATAAAATGCATGAAAGTGTTATTTATATCTGTAAAAGCGATTCATGTGTGTTGGACACACACACGAATAACATATTTAAGGAAAATATCCTTACGAGATTGATTTTCCTTACAAGAAAAATCATTTGTAATAGGAAAATTGTTCAATTCTTCATAGCAGTTTCCCTTAATTTCTACGAAAAGTTGAGGAGTTTGAGATACAATTTATTTATACAGTGAAACCACATGATAATATTTGACATTTTTGAAAGGGATTGTTATTTAAAAAATGTAATTTGATAGAAAACGTACCATATATACTGCTTATAAAAACAATCAATATATTTTAGCTTCCTAATATTCATTTCAATCATTTTAAATCGTTGCACATTTAATTAAATACGTTTATAAATTGATTTAAATGTTTAATAATGAAAACGTTATTTGCTGGAAATAGAAATACAAATTGTAGATTAGATAGTAAAAAATTAACGCAAATGGCGTGAAAATGTAAATTCCGTGTATAGGCAAACGAGCTTTCACAGTACTCAACTTTCACAATCTATTATTTAAAAATATGTACGACTGGTTCATTAAATTAAGTTTTAACTAATTGAGCAAAACCAATATTTGAATCTGTCCAGTTATATCTAAAATTCATATTAATCTATGAAACTGTATTATAAACGTAAATCAAAAATAGGCACAAGGCGTTCTCTTACTTTGGACACATCTCTTGATCCCAAGTAATTAAGTGCCCTGAAATCAACATTTTTAACAAAATGTTACTTACCGTTATGAATACGCTCGTCGTTTGGACGTCGATTTACTGCGTCACGGCTGTATTTATTTTGTCGAATTGAAATGATATGGTCAAAATTTAACCGTCCAACTCAGACGTGTGATGCTAAAAAAGTAAATTTGGCAAGCGATTGTTTTGGTATTTGATAATTATTTTGACAACCAAACCTACGGTCACGGAATTCAATTCCATTGTAAACGGACGACATTTGTGGTGTCTATTTTACGAATAATTATTATAATCAATCGATCAAATCTTAGAGCTCGAACCGCGAATCTCGGAGAGGCTCGCGAGATGTGGTAACCTCTCGCCCGCAAGGTGTGGCCGGCCTTTGTTTTCCCCCCGAACCCTCGATGCCTCCTTCCTCCCTTTGCTGGTCTCCGGCTCCTCGCCGAGGCTTAAATACAGCTCTAATATTAGTAAAGATGAAATTGTGACACAGTTTGTATGGACATAAAGGTGCGTTCGCATCGATTTTTTTTTATTTAAGAATAATCGAATAAATTGATATTTGACAAAAAAGACAAAGTAAATCGTAGGAATGTAATAATTACACTAACCGCATTAAAGCGTGCAACAAAGAAAGAAGAAAAGGGCGAAAATATTACAGAAATCTATTCCATAAATATGTGTCTGAAAGTTTGACTCCTTATCCGCAACTGAATACAACGAAATCTGTAATTATTTTGTTGAAGTAAGTCTCTATTTATATAAAAATAGCTATAAGACTTACTTTGATTAAAATAATGTGGTAAATTGGTACGTCATTATTGTAACGCGTTGAATAGCCAATTCATGTAAGTCGACTAGAAAAAGTACATTGAATATCATGTTTGTCTAGAGAAACTAAGTAAAATAAAATATGTATGAAAATGTTTCTTTGCTATGCTTTTTAAGCAATACCATTTCAAGGTTGCAAATATTGTTTACAAACTGATAAATAACTTACAATATCGACTAAAGGTGTTTGATAGATCTTCAATATGAATTTTAAATTATTGAAACTGTGTACACTTCCATTGTTTCCGTGATGAGAGGTTTTCACAATAATCAACTACCATTAAAATTGTCATGCTAAGGGAAACCTACTTTTTTAATGGGTTGGTTATGATGGGATTCAATATCAAATGACCGATTGTATAAAATATTAGTTTACATGTACATATTTGCAATTGTACACGGTTTCGACAGTTTAATTTTAAACTGATAGAAATTATATTGTACCTATTAACAAGAGGTATCAACCATCGAAAATATACCTGAAAGCCTGTCGAATTGAATCGTACTTTTCCCCCCTTTTATAGTAAACGAGTCCGTTATAAGCGCGAACAATTAATAGTCAATTATAAACGATTGGGATAAAAGAATGATAATAATGCAATTCAATATTTAATGGTTGAGTGTGAATGCATCTCAATGCGTAAATAGGAGCAGTCTTAATCCTGTCGTCCCGCTCTAAGCTATTGTCATGCTCGCGGATTGTCTCTATCACTCTCGCGCGGTCAGCGCACACCTGAGCACTCCACACTCGCAATCATTCAAATTTTCTTTCGTGTTGAACATTACCGTACCTTCACTCGTTTGTCCTCGCGCATTATATTAAGTACAAAAAACGGTTCAAAAGTCGTGTCCGACATATTATATTTATATTATACGATTAATAGGAAGCAACCTCGATGTTTTATTAAATTGACATGCACAACCATTTGCCTTATTTGTTATACTCCTGGAATGGATAAATTTAATATCGATTTCAAAACATTACCAATAGAGCGACTCATTTCTTAGTTTTTTCTATCTTTGTATCTTTGACTTCTTCCAAAGAAAGTTTGGTACGCTAAGTCAAACATATTTCTGAAGAAAAAATATTGTCTGACTTTTTTACAAGATATGCTTCACATTTGAACGAAGCAAAGCATATATTATGAAATTGATAGTTATGCCTACTCATCTTTATTTTTTATATGAATTACACAACTTAATGGTTTCATTTGAATCATTTAAATTTAATTTAAACGTAGAATCGACAGTGAGATTAAGCAAATAAGTATCATAGAAAAATTGCTTGTTGAATTTAACTTCATGAGAAGTCCATATGCTCCACATTGAGATCAATTGTGGATTCAAAAACTACGTAAAATTATGAAAAAATAAAATAAGAAATACACTACTCAATTTTTAAAACTATATATTATCTGCATCAATTGTTTCCTTCAAACAAAAAATAAAACAAATTTATTAGAAGCAAATATTTTAAGCATATCAAATATTATTAATAGTAAAAATATGCCTCAATGGTAAAGTAGCAGATTGTATTCAACAAATAAAAAAATAATAATTCAATAAATTAATCAATAAAAAAAATCTCATGCGACTTTCGAGCGTACTGTTGTCTTACATCTCCGCGATGTTACAGATATGTCGCAGTCCGGTGACTTTTTCGTCATACAGAGCTCCAGGTATCTGTCGTCTTGACAATCATAGGGGATATGCGGGCAATGTGGAACACTGCTTTATATACCGTGACAACTTACCAATTACTCGGATATTAAATGAACATCCATGTGTTCACTAACAAGCCCGGTAGTATCTTTTGAGCGTAAAGGTATACAAAAAAATTACGATATACATTTAAAAAGAATTATTAAAAATATATAACTTTCTTAAGTGTTTCTTTCAAATTCGAAAATTTGTCCTAAATCCAGAAGTTTAATGACATTTTTGAAACAAAATTAATACGAATTATTTATTTAAAAATTAAAAAAAGGCCATACGTCTATAATATATTTAAACTGGCAATATGTTTAAACTATACTTATGATCATCCAAGTTATTAGATATTGGAGTAAATAAGAATTGTTCTAAAAGGCATCACCATTAATAATCAAAGTGAAAAATAGCACGGTGAAAAAATAGCAATGAATTGTAGTTCGAGAATTTTTTTTTAAATATAATTGATAGCTATTTCGGCTCGCGCCTGTTAACTTATTGACATAGCATAGAAAATTTTAGTTTTATTGCGAGCAAGAAACAAGCTAGGTCGTTAAAATAGGAGAGAAGATGTATTGTGTACATTTTCTATTCAGCGATATATACAATAGATAAGCATAGTTCTGACAATGGCGTGAGCCGAAATAGCTATCAACAATATTTAAAAAAAATAATTTTGTAGAACTAAAATACATTGCTATTTTTTTCACCGTGTTATAATGGAGTTCTACCAAGTGAATGCCAATTCAATCAATAAAGTGAAAAATAATTTATGCCAACTAATTATTAAACATTTCACACGGTTCACAACAATGGAAACACTTTAATTTTGCCTAAATACTGGTTGAGTTTTGTAGATTGTAAAATTTAAAATTTTCAGTATGTGTTGTAGGTAATCATTTTTTCTTTGTTAAATTTCATATTATAAGTCCATGTCAGTAAATCAATTTTGCAAGATTTAATATGGTCATATGCGTCATTAGAAATAAAATGCGTGTTATTAATATAACATACACCAGCGTCCATTATTACAGCGGTTCCCCTTCATCGAGTGATTTACATGACAATGGTGATTGTGGGGTACTCGCGTGCCGAGTAAAGTTGGAATCGGAGGCCAGTTACCCTCACCTATTTGGGACACTTTTGAACTTTCATCCGGGGATCGTCACTGCTTATGATTACACAATGGGCCATTTTATTCTTGGAGTATTGTGATTCAATTCACATTCATAAAAGAGGCTTATGATTATTGAGATTAACTAATAATAAGACTGATATAACAGTGGCGATCTCAAAAACAATTCTTTGTCGAAACACTAGTTAAAACATTAAGAGTTTATATTCCCCGATTGACATTTGTAATATTGATTTGGTAGAATAATAATCTTTAATGCCTTAAAATTTAGCGATTAAAAATGTTTTTTTTTTATTAAAATGAAATATTTCGCAGTGGAAAGTATTAAGTTCATTATAAACGTAAACGTGATGCGAAAACGTTCGATAGTTAATCGAATAAATTGCTCTGATGAACGATTATGTTGACCGTAAAATGAACGTAGTGCGCGATACGTATTACGAACAGAACCATGAGTTTCAAAATACATTTGCACAATTTGGAAGCGTTGTTCAGGCGTTGAGTGTATTTATGTTAAAATTTCACACCAAACTAACAATAAACCACTTGACAACTGACAAAATGGCCGCCAGTTAAAAAAGTGTTGTAAGCTTGAAGTTCTATACCTCTAAAAAAACAGCCTTTATTTCCAACTATAATACATTGTTAAAGTAATGTGATTTTTGATAAATGATCCCATACTCCGTATGATTTTTATTATTACACACCAATATTTCATTTGTTAGTAATAGAATATCGTCTTTTTCAATGTAGGCTTTAAAGAACGACTTAGAAAAAAAGCGAGAAACCATTTCTAAATCATAGTAATTTATTTTAAAGCGATTAAGACAGATTTTTAATGTTTTTATGGCATAAAATTTGCGTATCTAATTTGGTAGAAATATTTATAAAGCATACATACATATTTCAGCTTAAGTCATCCTTAAAGCTAAGATTGATTATATTTTATCCTGACCTTTATATACTGCTTAAGAATCGATAGTCACACGGAGTCTATTATCAAATTTTAAATTTTATTAGTAAGTGTTTTTCTTAGAAAATAGGCAATTAAATTTATTTTGAAAAATCTTTGAAATAAATCGATTAAAATCAAATTACGTGTGTTCCGTTTATGATTTTGCCATCTACAAATGTAGCTTTAGTTTGATGTCCATGTTTGTTGTTTTATATCAACACATTCGTTTCTTATGTGGAGGAAAGGTATTAGAGGGCTTATATCAATAGTGATTGTGTTGGGACTGCATGTTACTTTGTTTTTTTGGTAAAGTAATAGCTCGCACTTCAGCTCGTTATATTGACCGAGTCGGCGGAAGAAAATTTATCCACCCCATATACACTTTCAAACTCCAAATTTTTTTACAAAACGTTTGATTGTTAATGGGAATTGATCATGATATTTTTCTATAAATGATCAACGATATCGCACAGTTGTCTACATTTTGTTTTGTAGTGATGGGTAGCCGACGAGATGTGTATTAATGGTGACATGCCGAGATATTTTGTGTGACACGCATCTTTTACGCACGATATTTGCCCAAAAACAGTCAACGATCGGTGTATCTACTTTTGCCATTTTCGTAGTAAATACAGTTGTATTTAGTAATATAATATATTATATCGCTGGAGATGGAGTGGTTTGAAATAGTGGCTAACTAGAATTGAATCGCACGATTGAAAACTAAGTGAATACAATTCAGCAACGAAAAAAGTTACATTTTAGATCTTAACTGTTGTTTCTAAGTGGAGAGGTGTAATATTTTGTATATATGTAATACACAATTTTAATCTATTTCCGAAATATATTTATGATCATAAGCAGTTTCTTTCATCACGAGAATTTTCAATTGATAAGTCATCTCGTAAAAAAATTGTTAATAAATACGTTATTTATTATATAATCAAAGATTTTTTTATTTTTTAAAATTCGATAATAAAAAGATAGCTGAAAAAACGTTACTATTTTATATTTATTGCAAAAGTAATTGATATTCATGATATGTGAGACGGTACCCCAGTTAAGCATGCCATTTTTTCAGATTTTTTACACCTTGAACTAAAACTCATTGAAAGGCTATAGCATATTTTCATCTAATGGGAAGGTCTAGTTAAATACACGATAAATAAAACTATTCGTGACCAATGACATACGAAACTTTGTTAAATACCAAATTCGCAATATATGTTATAGGATAACCATTTGAATGACTTGACTGCCAATGTTTATCAGCACAGTTAGTTATATAGAAGAATAACGCAAAATTTGTAAAGTATTCCGAGATTTTGTATAAGAACGCGCCTCAATCGCGGTATCTCTTCTCGGAATAAGATTCCGGTCAAAGGTGAATCGAGGAAAGGGCATCGAAGTTACTTTGTACATTTTAACATTTCATCTTGAAACTTAGATACCCATTTCGAATTCCTTTACCCATTGCTGGCGATCCCATATCAACGCTTTATTGGATAGATATTTAGAATTTTTGACATAAAATATCATTTCAATAGTAATTAAATTTAATTTATACGCAAAAGAAGAGCAATATAGCATTAGTGTTTCACGTCAACGGAAATACGAGGAAATAAAAATTAGGTAATACAATAGTAAGAATACATTGAAATAAGTGAGTTTATATTTATTTGTCAAAAGCTAAAACTTGTTTTAAAATATTGCTTTATTTTACCGCAAAGAAAAGTAAAATCGCCATGGGCGAGTGGAATCGCTCTTTAGCCTACATTACGTTGCCGGTTTGCCATCAAGGGGTTGAATCTTTGATTAAAAATATGCATATATTGATTTTAAAGCCTGTGATTACTGAATAGCATAAAAATATTTAAGCATCGAATACTATCAAAAATAATACAGTAGTTTAGGTTTTAAATAAACTTACAAATATTTATCTAATAAATCAAATTATATTTTGATATATACTACAATAAACTCGTTCACCAAAATTTAAGCACATTTACAATACTGTCAAATTTATTTTTATGAATATTAAAACACTAAAATCAACCGTCTCAACGGTTGAGACGACAGCCAGTAGATAAATGAAGTTTTAGGAAATAAATATAGCCATCGTTTTAGAATAACATATTGAACTTTTATAATTGTAATAATAGATGTTTTATAAGTATTTTTTTAATGTAAGATAAAATAAGTAAGTGAATTTGAAAGTTAAAAGATGTCAAAAGCGAAATATGTGGAATTTTTTTTTAAAAATCTAAGGAAAGCTTTTCTAAAGACATATTTTCATATGCAACCCGTAAAAGTTAACTAATTGTCATAAAAATGATTTCATATAAATATTATAACAGATTTCATTCCATAATAAATTAAGAAAGAACTCATTATTTTGCATTTGGTTTAGAAAAAAATAGAATCCACTGCTTATCCTTATCGGATTATGCTTATCGGATTTTTTTAAATTACAACAGAAAGGCAATCAGTAAACAATTTTGCTGACGCTCGATACGGTTTCAGTCAATACGTTGTTTTCATTGAAAGAAATTAATTATGATTACGAAAGACCAACTCATTACTTAATATTAATTGAAACCGAAGCGCGTTAAAAAATAAAAAGGATTGTGGGTCGATTATGCAAGACTCGCCAAAAATGTTAATGGACAGGTGTCACTTCAACAAAAGCCTTTAAAAAAAGTATTCTTCTCATCAAAAGGCGTGTATGCCGGGCCTCTGACTCCAAAGGTTATTTGAATGTACGAGTAAGCTCATGAGAATACCGTTGTATGAGAAATTCATGTAACTTAAACGTAAAAAATAACTTTCCACTGTACATTTAGTAATACGCCATCTTAAGATAATAGATATAGACCGCAGTTATTGCTTATTTGATTTTAATTCATAAAGATCGGTATATTATTAAATTTGATTTGAATTTCGTTTCATTTTTACTATGAGATAGACCGGTTTTGCTCATATCTAACTATGTTTCCACATGATAATGCTAACGATAAACTATAGCAGTTCTGGCCATTATAATATTATAAAATGACAGTACTACCGATCGCATTTGATACAATGATACATAATATTGCAATTATAACGTATGTATGAATTGACAACGAAGTGCACGGGCTGGTTCAAGAAATAACACATGGCAGTATTTAAAAGATTACAGGTAGTCTTACATTATCCACTGCAAAATATTAAAAGAGTAATTTATTTGGTAAATGTTTGAATTCTTAAGTTGCTTTTAACTTCCCTTCAATGAGTTTAGTCTGAATCGTTTAAAGGTCTACTGTAAATTCTCGGTAGAGAGAAATATATGTCATTTAAAAATAAAACAAATTAAACGACTTACACATAATCCTTCCGAATTTTTAATAAATATCACAATTGGTCAGTTAATTTCATCCATTAAAGACTCAACGGCTGAGATATTTGTATAAATATAGGTCTTCAATTCAAATTGTGTCCCTTCCGATATATTCATACAAATTTGGTCGATAATCTACGTTTCACAATACAAAAAAATATATATAGAGCAATAATGATTTAGCGCTAGAAATTAACTGTCGAGTGAATTGATCTCATAAACAATCTATAGCCAATGCGAAGAAATACATATAATTTTAGTAAATCGAGTAATCATTCTAAAATGAAAATGATCCCAATTGTATAAAATAAAACGTTTTATGATTCGACCAAACACGTATATACTATTGCTTCCGAATGGTGAAATATTCCAGCTATTATTTGTTAGCTATAAATTACTTCAGTAATTTATTACGCGTGGAAATTGCTAGCGTTCAATTAGTAGCGATGAATTATAAACGATTATTTTTCAGTATTCTCATTTTATCATCGCCAATTTTTCCGATTCAAAATTATCTTCATCAAATATTTTATCCGTAGAGATATACAGACACCTTTTTTTAATAAACAAACTGTACGTTGGCACTTTTTCTTATCATTCAGCTACCATATCTCAACACTATAACATTGGTACGGGGTTATTAAGTAGGTCTTAATTTCGATTTAGAATACGCCGTCCGTTTAGGAAGACAAATTGAAAGATGAACCGTGACCCCGTCAATTATCAGTTAGGAAATAGCTATTATCGCTTTCTGATTAATCGCTATTTGATTTGCAAACATATCCGTGGGCGTGTTGTTTTATATGGAAAGAATCCAGATGTCTACATTGTGAATGATATTAATGTCTTAAACACATTTTTCGATCGATCATATTTCGATTACATGTAATCAATTTAATTTTACAATTGAATTAATTTAATACGGGTTGTCCGGTTTCGCTTCTTATATAAGCAGCTATGTCACGGTATATACTACACTAAATTGATTAAAAAATAGACTGTCAATTATAACCAATTTTTTAATCATAAAACAGCACATACTTGATGGCGAATCAATCGATTGTAATATATTTGAATCAATTTGAAAGTGTCGAAAAAGTGTTTTTGAGTTGAAAGACATTTATTGAAATAGATTAAACACATTTTTGTGAACTACTTCTGTAATTTTATAACATAATTATCAAAATCTGTTTTCTCGTTGTTCTCGATTATTCTATCACTCAATTATCATATTAAATGAACGGATGTTTTCTCTAAATTAACTGTGTTGGATCATTTTGGGCCATGATTCAAAAGATGGCAGTCTGTATTAATTGAATTGGCATTTACTTGATAAAACTTTATTATAACACGGTGTTAAAACAGAAGATTAGGTGTATTTTGTGCCTTTTCTACACATTATTATTAAATAATGGATAATATTATAGCATACAAACATAATTTATTCATTCAAAAATTTGTCAATATATTGAATTTTTTACGCGTAAGTTAGCTATCATATATGTTATATAAGGAAAAATAATTTTATCTTATGACATATTAATAATACATTACTTCCGTAACAAAATCAGTGTTTACAGATATTTTTTGATCATTCACGAAATTGTTACTTATCATTCAAATCATGTAAAACGTTTACGAATAACTTAATTTTTTATCAAACATTTCAACAACCAAGCAATAAAATTATCAAACATTGAGTTATAACTTTCCCTCGGACTTTGTCTCGACTCTCGGTATCATCAAATAACAATTTGTATTGTTCCAAACCAATAATTATGATCCGTAGGCACTTGCGCCGTTTCAATATCCGGTTGCTCATGGTATTTGTATTATTTTGAAGGGACAGTGGAGAAGAAGACAGTCTGAAGCGACTGAGGTCATCCATATAAGGGAGGGGCGTTTTAACCTCGCAAGAGACGTCCACACCTTTAATTTTATTCCTGACATTATCATTGTTTATTCGCATGACCAGTCATTATTGACAGAGCACGACTCGGGATATATTTTGCCACTAGTAAAGTATAAATAATTTATCTCGTATATTTATTGTTGTTTCTCGTCTAGCAAGCATGTGGTTCTGGATTCAAGCCTCGGTAAAGTTAATATTTTATTCAGTTTTATTTTTAATATTAATTGAGGAAGTTTATGTAATGTCTTTTTCTCGAGTGTGTTGTAGAAATTATCATCTTTATGTTTTATTGTATTAACTGTCACTTCTTGCTCGAAAGACAAAATATCTTAAATAATAAAAACACATTTTTAGTACTATTTACATAATAAATTTAATGATCAGGATTTGTTGTGCTTATTGAAATCATTATCAACTGATAAGATACAAATTACAAAGAAGCCAATTTCATTATCAAATACGTTATGAAAAAAGTTCGAAAAAGTGTTATTTTTAATATTTTATTATCATATTGTATGATTTTTCATTATCAAAATAATTGGCCCATTTACTGATAGCTGTAATGCTAGTTTTTTTTTTTTTTCATAAAGTCATGAAAAATGATTTTTTTATTGTCAAGCATTTTATAAAGCTCAAAATTATTTTTTTAAAGACAGCAATTTAAAAAATATATATTTTTAAGTACATTAAAACAGTTGCCGTAAGATGACCAATATTACACGGTGAAAATAGTATTAGTAACAGTAGTAATAGAAATAGTAATGTAATATAGTTCTACAAATTTTTTAAAGAGATAGTTGATAGCTATTTTGGCTCACGCCATCGTCAGAATTTTTTATCTCCGTACTCAGAAGTATGTTAATAATGAAAACAAATTGAAACCATTTTTAAGTCTTTTTGGAAAGTCATACCTTCAATATATTGATATCTTCGGTAAAACAATTTTTTTCTCCCAATAGCGGTTATTTAATGATTTTTTAGAAGCATATAACATTTTTATCATTAGATTTAATAATATATAATCGTTTTCATATTTTACGAAAAAAAATAATAATACGTTTTTTGATCGGCGTTCGAAAACACCAATTCGATTAAGAATTCGTGGCGTTTTAAATACCTGGATTCGGATCTTACCATCCCGATATTTGATTAAATGTTAAATATTCACGCGTAACATTTGTGGTTACGCAGACAATATGGCCGTGACCGAATCGATGCTATAAAATAATTCGGAATAATTTCGACCGCTAAATATATGGCCGAGCTTACAATGGCCAAATTTACGAAGACAATGCATTGATTCTCGGATTGATTTATCATTACCACTACTTTACATCCTGAAACCTACATAACCATTATGCCGTAATGGCCTGAGTTGATTACACAAAAATACAATCATTATCCTATGAAATTTATATTAAATTCTATATTTTACTTATATTCGCCAAGTGTTGGAATGCTGTGATACTTGTTATGTATTGTTGAGTCGACATTGAAAAATCAATACTATCAAACACTAAAATCATAAATTGCTATTAAACCGGAGCATTAACGGTTTTTGGTGTCATGTTTTAAGAAAATAACATTTTTACATATTATTAACAAGATGAAATAAGTAATACAAATCAAAAAAAATTACTCAGACGCGCTTGCACTTTTTTTTTGCGTTGGTGTATCCAACTCCATCAGCATTGAAGATGTGTGCAATATGAATAAGTATTTTGTTATTAAATCTACACGGTAGACGATTGATGCAGTTTAGTCAAATGAATATTTCAAGCAACTGAAAAAAATAGCATTTAGCTATTATAGTATGGTTTTTGCCGATATACAAATAACCTAGAAACTACTATTTAATTGTTTTGGAATAACGTATTAGTTTGTATAAATGAAATTTATAGATTTTTTTGCGCGTCACCGTCTATATCCGCAATTATTACTGTAAATAATCGTGTCTGTTTGTCCAGACGCTATATAAATATGTATATTATGCAAATGATAAATTTTATATCAACATATAACTTAATAACAATCTAATTTATTTGTTTATCAGTTTATTTCCGATTGATTTATAATCATAAAAGCTGAGGAGAACAAAAATAATTTGAACAAGTTTAAATGTATTGTTCTTTACTGAACAAGAGTATTTTACAAAGCTATATGGGCGATATGAAAATTTGTGGACGTTTTGCGTGATACTACCCACTTGGTTTACAATGTACACCCGATGAATTAATTTGAATTAAAATATTCTTCTTTTAATAAAAAATTCCTTTCATAAATCCATATTTCAAAAAAGTAGTTATAAATTTTATTTTTATTTAATTTTACAGTATAGATACTTCAGTATTCGCAAAAGAAAATAAATAATATAGCATATTAATTATAGAAGGTTGTTCTGTCGTACCTATATAATATACCTTATCGTTTTATGTGTTTTTGTTGCTATATAAAATTTTATTCTTCGCAGCAAACTAAATAGCAACGATGCCTTATTGTCTCATAAATTATGTACGTATCTAGTAATAAAATATTTCACATGGATTCATCAGTGAATTGGTTGAGGAAAGCTTAGATTATATGAGTAACAAATGTCAATTATTTGATTTAGGGGATGGGTTTAAAAATTATGAGTGCTAGATTATATATTATACATGTACTATAAAGATTATATGTTGTCAAATAATTCGTATTTGAAAAAGTCTTCAAAGAACAAAACAGTTAAATTATATATACTGTTAAAAAAATAAACAATTATGAGCTTTTGTTTTTAAAGTATACAATCGAGTAAGTAAGATATATAACTAGAATTAATTACTGTGTAATCGTGAAAAACTGATACAGTGAAACCTCGATTTTACGTTTTCCAAGGGACCCTGAAAAAATAACGGTAATTGCGGGAAACGATTAATGCGGGAAAGCATCAAATAATAATAAACAAGTAAAATCGTAAAAAATATTTAATTATTAATTACTTGTACGTACTGTATATAAAATTTATTTTTTAAAAAAGTCCTTTATGTTCGTTTGCTTCTTTGTTATTTGGCACTTTAATCGGAACAAAGACTTGTTACTAAACTTGTGACTAAAATTTTGTATGTACAGGAATCATTATTACCATTAATTTTGAGCAACTCTACATTTGCATCATAAACAATAATACACGTGTGGTGTATTTCAACCCAAAAAATAGCACATGCGTCCAATGCCTTATGTCTAACATGTACAGCGGATTCCAGCGTGTCTAAACATAACACCTGCACTCGGCTGTGTCAAACTTGCTTGCCGAGATACGGAGAAATATGCAATAAAAACTGTCAATCGGGATAATATTTGTGACGGGACCAAAATATTTAGACGGTTTATCGAGGAAATCGGTCAATGCGGGATTATTTAACATTGTTCTTATGGGAGTTTGACGGGACTATAAAGAATAAGCGTTCCAGCCGGGAAAACGTATTATGCGGTAACGGTTGATCGAGGTTCCACTGTATATGCATATAACGATGAACTCGGTAATGTCTTATTGCTCTTTCATGAAGATTCGTGAATGATGTTAGCTGTTAGGTTGTAAGTCGGAAAAAATCAGGAATAGCGAGGTAAACATGAGCACTGTTGGAGTGAAACGAGTGAACATTCTTCAATTATAATCTCAGTTAGATAAACATCGACGGAAACAACAGTATAACAAATATAAGACGACTAGATACCTTTAGCCATAACTTTCTGTCTTTTTTATAACAGTGTTTTACCAGGTTCATACTATATGAGAATCTCGTTCGCATATGATTAATTTTCAAAAAAAGAAAACCAATCGGAGTTAATAACCGATAATAAAACCGATTCATCAAAGATTGATGATATCTATTGTATTGATTGAATTGGCATTCACTTGGTAGAACTCAATTATAACACGGTGAAAAAAATATCAATGTATTTTAGTTATACAAAATTATTTTTAATAAATATAGTTGATAGCTATTTCGGCTCACGCCATCGTCAGAACTATGCTCAAACTAACATTCGCTTATCTATATATAGCTGTGCAGAAAAGGCACACAACACATCCTCTCTCCTGTTCCAACGGCCTATTTTGTTACTTTAACACAATGACACTAAATTTTCAAAATTCTAAATGAAACAATAGATGTCTATGACAATAAGTTTATATGTGGGACGGAAGTGGTCCTTATGGAAGCAAATCAGACCACCCCTTTGTACAACGGCTGGACAAGTGGCGACACTATTATGTTAGTTTGTTCGTTAAGAATCCTTTTTGATAATTGGTGTCTATTGATTTCCAGCTGTTCCAAAGCCGTCATTCTCCGACCCTTACTACAAAGATGCAAACATTTGCGTGATGCGTGAGCATTTGCGTGAAACGATGGCGTGAGCCGAAATAGCTATCAACTATATTTGTTAAAAATAATTTTGTATAACTAAAATACATTGCTATTTTTTTCAGCGTGTTATTGATGATATTATCTGTAATTTATGATATTTACTGACGGTGCTTGATGGAATTTCAATATCAAATTTGAATTGTTACAAATTTGTATTGTGACTCCACATATTTTGTCACTAACGACTCGGGTTTCGCCTTTCAGCATCTTCAGGCTTTCTATCTCACGGATGCAACCGAACTGACGTAAAATAAACAGTTATCATCGTATAAATATTAAAGTTATTAATTACAGGAAAACACTTACCCCTAGGCAAGCAGTAAATTGCAGCCAAAATAAATTTAACAATATCAATCTAATAATAATTAACATAATTGTCTGTGATAATTTTCATTAACGATCTTGCTAATGAGTCATTCTTGAAACAGGTTTTTCAATAAATATTAATCCTTATAACATAAAGGCATATATTTGTTCTGATTGTTAGTGTAAAGCAAATTGCATATTTATTGTTGTATTAGATGAGATAATGAATCTTTAGTAAATTAACGTATTTTTATATTAACTGATATAACAAAAAGATACCACAATTTTCGTGTAAAAAAACATTTGGTGTAGTGTACACATATCCCGCTAGTCAACCAGCACGTCAGGGCAGACATCACATCAGTTAGGCGCGTTTATTGTTTTAATTTTCTTTGACATTATTGTTTTGCAAAACAATGCCGGTGAGCGTGGACGGGCCACTATGCCATCCCAGAGGCCAATGCAAAATACACCTTAATTTAATCTGACACAAGGACGACAGTTCAATGGAGAAATTCCGAAAAGGGGTTACGATTTCGGAATGAATTCATTACGAAAGGCATGACGGATGTTTTGCAGCTTTCTTTTTTTCAAATCATTCAAAAATATATTTATAAATACATTTCACCCTATATTTAGTTATTTATATTTCTTGGATAAAGATTATCTTTTCATTCTCCTTTTGCTATAGTCCCTGTAATACGACAATCGATTTCTTATCATCGTGCACATCCTATGTACAATATAACATACGGTCATTACACAATAGGCTAAAGTTCTATGAGCACACCGCGATTAAAAAACGTCAAACTTATGGTGTAAAAGCTAAACTAAACTTTATGCTCAATGTGAAGAGCAAGCTTACTCTCAAAAGCAAGCTGCTCCTCTATACAGCTATAACTCGACCAATTATGGTGTACGCTACTCCAGTGTGGGCTTATGCACACCAGAAGCATCTGAAGACACTTCAAATTGTCCAAAATAAATCATTGCGACAAATTTGTAATGCCCCGTGGTACGTTCGCAATTCGCTGTTACATAGAGACTTGAAAATGCCTACAATTCGAGAGTTCGTTCGTGAAATGTCTCGAAACTTTCACAGCGATATAGGCAAACATTATAACCCTACAATTTCGTATCTACATAATTATGATGAGACAGTGCCGAGTAATCGTCTAAGGCCGAGAGCGGTTCTGCTCGATGACCCGCCATAGGTTTGTTGTTACAGATCTTAATCCCAACATGGACAACCTCGGCATCTGAAAATGACTTTCTAATTTTGTTTCCTTACGTATTGTATATGCATGCGTGTGGCTGTGTGTGTGCCTGTGTGCACGCGTATGCATGAGTGAATGTAATGCGTATGGTGTCCGCATGAACTGCACTCATTGTGGGTTCCAAGGCTCAGCTGCGACCTAATGTTGTCAACAATGACACAACAATTACAACAAGTTAAATCTATATATGAGAGATGGAGGAGACCTGAAGAGCTCTGATGCTGACGCGTCATAGATCTTAACGCTCCATGAATTTGATATCCCAAAAAAAAAAAAAAAAACATACGGTCATTACAGACGCCAAAATCCTACCAATCGGACAATGGACACATCTGAGACTTCCTTAAGGAGTCCAACACTCCTGATCCATTCAGATTTCAATTTTATTCGACCACCACTGAGGTAACAAGGTGTAAAGATTGTTCTTAATTCAATATATTTTTTTAACAAAATTATTCTATCACAAAATAAATAATTAAATTTGAATTGTTACAACTTTGTACGATTCCACATGTTTTGTCACCTACGACCCGGGTTTCGCCTTTCGGCATCTTCAAGCTTCAGTTCTGTTGTATCCGTGTGATAAAACGCTTGAAGATGCCGAAAGGCGACACCCGGGTCGTTAGTGACAAAACATGTGGAATCGTACAAAGCTGTAACAATTCAAATTTGATATTGAAATTCCATCAAGCACCTTCAGTCGATATCATAAATTAAATCTATAATTGCTTGATTAGACATTTTTTGAAATTTAAAGCATCGACTGAGGGTGTTTGATAGAATTTAAATATCAAATTTGAATTGTTCAAACTTTCTTAACTAGAAATGTTGAAAGTTTATATTTTGTTATTCAAGATTTCATCTTTTGAATCTTCAATATCTTTTAGCAAAGTGGATTGATTTAATACCATTAACTTTAAACTTTAATTTCTATATCGATTTTTAGATATTCGGATGTTTGTGACATCTAAATTTTTTTCTACCTATTAGGTCCTAATGTCCACGCGCTGCTATAATAATTTACTGACAATAAGTTCTGTTCTAGATGTGTCTTTCTCTCCTTTAATTCTTGGAAAAAGAGCGTTAAATAGTCTAGTAACAAGCAGTTCTAATATTTAAAAAAAATGTTGAGATAAATTCCGTTACGTTCAATTATATTAAGCTGTCTATAAGTAAATTCTTTTTTGAACATTACATAGGTACATATAGATGTAAATTATAACATATACTTAGTATGTTTTTTGATTTATATAGATAGCATGGAAACTATGTAAAATAGTTGGTGTAAATTATACAAGAATTGTTTCTTCGAATCAAAGTTCATCAGAAATCCTTAGGTCATACGCATTCCGAATAGATTCATTTCACCTAATGGACAAAGCACGACCCATTCAAACCCATTCACTAATTAATGAATTAAATGATTATTTCTTACATAGGAAAACAACAAAAATGTTCTAACCACATGCAATTATTGGCGAATTGATAAAATCAAAAACAGCAATTTTTATTACATTATTATACAATATTGTCATATTTGATTGTAAACTGATCACAATTGGATGCATAGTTTTCGAATCAAAAGAAGCAATCTTTGTGTTAGGCTCGATGTGTTTTAGCTGTTTTTGGTTAATTAGATCGTCTGATTACACCCGTCCACTATGCTCATCAAGCTCTACTGTTTTGTTGGTAGATCTAATATTGTAATCATACGATTAACAATATTTGAGCGCTACAGTTTTTTTTTATGATTATTTATATGAATAAACTGATTGTATAGAATGTTGAGTATATAGAAGATTTTGAAAATAGATTCAAAATATTGTATTATATAATACTGAAAATGAAGCATGTAGAAAAATTCTATAAAAAAAATAAAAGGAAGGCTTGTTTTGCTTTAATCGTAATTAGCGATGATTTCCATAATTGCATGTATGCGCTAATGCTACTTTCATATGAAACTAGTGTCACGTGTATGTCAGATCTAAGAATAGGGCAACATGGGTTTTGTAAATTGTTCCTGAGACACTCTTAAAGTAAAATTGAACGGATGTTCAACGTTTGTTCTACTATTGGATACCGCTAAAATACAGTGGTGAATAAGCAAGCATAACTACGAATCATTATTGGCACAATCGTACGAATTTCGAAAAGTAAAAAATTAAACATGACCTCAATTGCCTTCATCTAAATCGATCTTATTAAATCTTCATAATTTCGAATCTATGATTTCTTCAAACAACTAATTCACCTCTCTTTATATTGCAGGTTATTTCAACCCTATACAAACAAATCATTATAAAGCCAGGTTGTACCGTAACGGTCATATGCCATACAATCTTTCTCAGCTCAATGGTAAATCTTAATAAAGCGAAACACATGACATATCCAGTTACATGACGAATATCACAAATATATTTGAATATAGAATAAATTAGAATTGCTGCAGTCAATAAGTTAAATATTTTTTTTTAGAAAATTATTAAGATGCTATTTTAACATTAAAAATCTAAACCAAATAACACACAATTTAATATTTGAATTTTTTTCAAAACCGGTTTAACGTTCCTTGCCAAATGTTTTTAGTATAAATTAAATATATAATACAATACTTTTGTTCACAATTGTTATTTATAAGGTTTTCTATTATGAGACACTTAATTATATATAAATAATATAAATTATATGAGAATTTATAATATTCAAATAAACACATTATAATATTAAATACTTACAATAGTTAAATTACACAATTATACAAAAATAATGTGCTAATTAAAAACAATATCTCGATCGATTTTCTTACAATATTTATCTTTTTTTTGATGTTTTTTTAATTTATAAATTAATTAAAAATATGGTATTTTAAGAATAAAAACATGATTTTATATTTTTATTATTAGGACCGGTTTCACTCATATTACCAACTGTAAATCACGCGATATATTTTCCATGCCATCATTTTTGTGTTCAAATTGATTTCTTAATTATTTGTTTCTCGTTGATTTGTTTGCAACACTCATATGCTGTGCTGTTTTCTATACCAATTCAGCGCCCACTCTTCTTGGCTCACTGGGCGTATGAACAACAGGCCGGCGTGACACGGCGGTCGTGATCTCGCGAAAGGCATGCGAAGATGCCACCGCACTCTGGCTCCGAAGTGCAGTAGCCGAAACGACCCGTCGCGCATCGTTCACCCTCGGGTCAAACCGCCAATTTCTAAGTGTCAATTTTAATTTTCATAAACTATGACGATAGAACAATCTTCCTTTAAAGTACCGATTTTTGATAAAAGTCTTTCTACCTCACACTTTCTCCAGTATTAGACCATCCTTCCGTATTAACGATAAAAGATAATCTTATGGTCTCAAAAATATTCTCAAGTGAAAGCTATAAAAAATAAAAAAGTATTATACAGCATAAAACAATTAAAGATCTGTTTATTAGTTACCAAAAATCATACCAAACACTGATTTTGTAAAAATTTTAGATTTGCACCTTTTTTGGTCAACTATGCTATATAAAACTTTGGATATTACTACAAATAGATGAATTATAATTTTGTTGTCACCCTTAATGTGTTAACTGTCCTTTCTTCGTGAAAAGACTTACTTTTTTGAATAGTAACACATTTTTATGTACTATTTCTACAATATACCAAATAATCAATTAATATATTGTGTAAATAGTAATACTAAATGTGTTTTTGTTATTCGAAACATTTTTTTGTATAACATGAGGTTACTGTCCACGATACACTTTAACTAAAATAATGTCAAAACAACGCCAATTTTTAAATGTTAGCGCCGTCTATCCCCGGGTACTGTAACTAGATTGTAAGTAATGAATTTACAATACAAATAAAATATAAAATTCCTCATAATTCTCATAAAATAAAAAATTCTCATATTGCTTTTATCATAACTTTTTGCTTGTAAGTGAGAAGAAAACTGCGTACAGATTTGTATATTTTTAATTTATGATATCGACTGAAGGTGCTTGATGGAATTTCAATATCAAATTTGAATTGATACAATTTTGTACAATTCAACATGTTTTGTCGGATTCTGTTGCATCCGTGTGATAGAATGCCTGAAGATGACGAAAGGCGAAACCTGGATCATTGGTGACAAAACACGTGAAATCGTACAAAATTGTAACAATTCAAATTTGTATATTTTTATAATAAATTCACAAATCGAATCATTACAGTATATCACTAAAAATAAATATGATACTACATATAATTCTTTTAAATGAGGGTGCGATATGTTAACGTTAAAATTCAATGGTTTTTATTTTCTTAACGTAATGTATCGAAAGTAATAATTGAAGCGCAAACTATTGTAATATAGGAAGTCATTTATTTGCATTCCAAGGCTGTAATATATAATAGATATATCCATTGCTTTCGGGTCGTGAATTGTTCACGTAGTCATTGTTTCTAATCGTGTGTGAAAAATGCCGCACTCGCAAATGCGATAATTTATAAATCCATCACGATAATCTCAGTACCAGAAGAGATGTACCTGTCCTAATTTAAATGCCAGGATATATCAACACACGACTCAGAATAAAAACGTAGCGAAATATGCCAACATGTAACAAATCAGTAACATACAACTGGTTTTTAAACGAACGTTTATCTCAATTAACTAAAGAATATTTGTTCAATGTTTTCGGTTCTTCATGAAACATTCAAAAAAGACTTTTCCGGTTACCGGTTTCCGGTTAGCCAAGCATTACTGATCTAGCCCGTCAACGTTTAAAAAATGCGCTTAATTCGAAACTACAGTATGTTGATATGACGTGCTAACTACATGGTTGCCCTTGGAACTAAGTGGGGGAGTCAGTTTGGCAATAAAAAATTTTGAGACCCCTGAGATAGAATATAATTATTTTAACACGGTGAAAAAATAGCAATGTATTATAGTTCTACAAAATTTTTCATAACATATAGTTGATAGCTATTTCGGCTCACGCCATCGTCGGAACTGTCTTTTCGTGAAATTTTTTCACCGTGTTGTAATGGAGTTCTACCAAGTGAATGCTAATTCAATCAATATACTTATTTTATTTTCTACACATCTATCAGTCTGTAACAATAGTTATAATCCGATTGCGAATGATACATATTACTCAGAAAGAGAGAGAGTTTGTTGATGAGTTTGTGTTGAGTGAAATTGACAGGTATCACTGATATATGTGGAAGACTGTTTTAGTATGAATAAATACATAAAAAAACTTATATTACATTAGATAATTTTAGGATAAAATTTTATTAATCGTTGATTAAAACTTTATTTTTCGATGAGAGAAAGGGTAGGAAAATAGCACTAGACAAGGATAATAGTCATTTTATCTCTTTCGCTACGTTCCGTTTTTAGGATATAAATATCGAATTCTTGGGGGAGAATATTAAATATAATATTCATATTTGCATAAACTCGAATAATAAAATATATTTTTTATGAAATCGTGTATCTGGAATTTATCTGGAAGAGACACTACCAAGGCAAATGGCGTTGACTATTTGACCACGATCGCAATTTGTAAAAATATTTCTTTTAATCGACACTAAACGAAAGTAACAATATGTCTTGAAACAATAGAGGTATGTTTGTTAAATTGAATAATATAAATATAAGGTATTTAAACATTAATTAATTATTCACAATCTTAACCTCTGTGGACATCACGAATAATTACTGTTGCATTGGCATTATTGGAAATTATGGATGTCCTCAAAGGTACTTACAAATTATCACTACCCGTTTGTAAATTTAAATAAGAGCTTAACTTACTAAAAGTGAGCTATGCAAAAACGAAATAAAAATATATGTTTTATTCATATATTGATTTAAAACAAAAACTATGTTCCGGCTTAAATTATGTTTTACCACACGTTGGATAAAGCAAAATGTGAATATTTTATTAGGCTATACGGACAATATGAAAATTTGTGCACGCTTGGTTAGATGTATAAAGTCGTGTAGTTCATTTTATTTTTCTAATATAATTTGTATATATATATATATATATATATATATCATTTGAAATCTTTTGCAACCTTGGTGTGTCTATAATATTCCTCTGTAATTTAATCACATTTTTATTTATATGAATTTTTTATTACTACATCAATAAAGTCATCTCATTTAAACATTTTCCTCTTCCGATGCTGAGCATATTGTTACTCAATTTGTAAACTTATTTTATAAATAGAAAAAGTTTAAGTTTAAAAAATACAGCGCTAGGGTAGTGCTAGAATGACTAGCGACTAGTTTAGATAAGATTCTCAATAAGTAAACGATTCTACAATCTGTCGTTGCAAATTGTGAAAGTAATATTTTATTTGATGTTGTTTACATACTCAGATATAAAAAAATATTTTAAATGTGTACTCATAATTAATTGCTATTCAGCGATATTGCAACATATTTCTCATGAACGAGCAGAAGTTAAAAAATAAATAATGTTTGACTATTTTTCATTGAATTGAAAACTGTGTTATTTCATTATCGAAAGGATGTCGTTTCACAAATACAATACTTGAATCGTGTAGGGCGGTGAAAACTATTTGAACTGGCCAAGATTTACACCGGCTGCATTAGAAAAATATGAGTAAAGGTTTTTGCTTTTATCTGTCATAATATCGTAAAAGTATATTATTTCATAATTAAATACTGCAGTTTCGAATTAATCAGCTTTGTTAAATTATACTTCTTTCGCCGATTTAAGCATAGTTGTTGGTGCCATTTTGTTGGAATGCGCGCGCACGCGTGCGTCTTACTTTGGATGACATTATCCGGGATCATTTATAACATATATAGTATGGAAGATAGTCCTTAGTGGCATTTAAAATTTACATATTCTACCTAGAGAAAGGGCATGTCTACACCACTTCAAATGAATACCCATATACCATTGAAAGACCATATTGTATTTAATTGATCCTCATTAATGCTAGTCTTATTTTGGATGGAAAATTTGATTAAAAGTCTAAAAAAAAATGTGTGGATGGATGGATGGAAAAAAGTGTTTTTTTCTTTTTATGGCTCAAAATTATACTGGTGAAAAAATGGAACGATTGGTAGCTTTAACATGTTATTTATGACTGAAGGTGCAAACTGTCAGTATTTTTTTTACTGGTTAATTAATATAATAATACTGACAGTATTATTTTTTTGCCTTTACAGCCTCTGTAGTCAAGTGGTAAAAACTTTTCTTGAGTTTGCCTTTGACAAAGATCTTTTGAATTTCGGCTATACACTTGCAAGATTAATATTAAAATAATTCATAAGACTTTCGCAATCAAATTTCCTTGAATTCATATATAGTGACATATTAAATATATGATCATTAATCGAGTAAACTTTTCTGATTTCAAAAATATTTGGCGCCAAAATAATCATCAACGGCACATGGTATTTAGTTAAATGAAGAGCTTATCCTACAATTTAAGATTCATTCTTTCATTTCTTTACCCCATGTTCGTTAAACATGTCGCTAACTAACTAATTAACATATCATTAAAGTATTCTTTTTATTGATTAAATAATTTAGTAGTCTGGTTCATTTATTTCGTAAAATGGTATGTACCCGCGTAAAGTAATATACTCATTGATTTATACCAACAATTCTTTAGGAAAATTCGATTTAGCAGTTTACGAAATTTATGAAAATATAAAATTATATACTTTACCACAAAATCTATTTGTAATGCAATGTATCTAGCGTATTTTTGAAATGTATTTTTTTGATTATTATATAAACAATACAAAATTTGAAATTATTGGTAAACTTATTAATGGTCGCCAACATTTTGTAAATAGTACACGGCACATTAAAGAAGAAGAAGAAAATGTAATTAATTACCTGCATTGGTCAAAGGCCAATGTGTGCAATATTACTCATATTCTAACTTACTTCCATGTGTAATATAAAATTATAAATTAAATTACATTCACGTATTCAAGATAACGTGTCAAATTTTAATAAACTGTCTTAATCGTTAAACAAACACGGAATAGGCAATCAGAAAAGCTATCTACATGTTTATATCGCAAAGTTTATGTTGCCAGCATTATTTATTTGTTATTTTTTAGTATGAGCAACACAGTAAAACGTAATATAACGAGAGGAAAACAAATAGTGGTGTTTAAAGGCAATAATGTCATCACAGAATCAAAAAGACATATGCGCAAAAGTTGTGTTTCAGGAGAAACGCAATCTTCGTATTTTGAAATGAGATTGAAACACAGGTGAATTATTAATTTTATTATTAACATGGTTTTTTAAATCATATAATTATGATATTTTAAAAGAATTTGTGATTGATGAAATTTATTCTTTTTACGTCAAAAAGTATTGATATGTTTCAATTAAAAATATTTAATTTTAAGAATATAAAAAATAGTTGTGGATTTATTGATTGAATTATTTATTACACAGGAATCACATAATATAAATTCAAACTCAGCGCCTAAGTGTTTGCATCTTTGCAGTAAGGGTCGTAGGATGACCGTTTTGAAGCAGCTGGAAATCAAGAGACATCAACTATCACAATGGATTCTTAACGAACAAACTAATATATTATTTAGTCCACTGATTAAACCGCTCCACGGGGGGGGGGGGATTCAGGGGTATGATTTGCTTCCGTAATAGACCATTTCCGTGCCACATGTAAACTTATTGTTATAGCCGCATTCTTTAGTTTCATTTACGATTTAAAAAAAAAAATAGTTTTATTGCGAGAAAGAAACAAAGCTAGGCCGTAAAAACAGGAGAGAAGATGTATTGTGCACCTTTACTACACAGCTATATATAGATAAGCAAATGTTAGTTTAGGCATAGTTCTGACGATGGCGTGAGCCGAAATAGCTATCAACTATATTTTTTAAAAATAATTTTGTAGAACTAAAATACATTGCTATTTTTTTCACCGTGTTAATTGTGGATTTGTTTACATGATAAGCACGCAGGTTATCAATATTTTTTTTTAGTAGTGAATTCACAAGTTTTATTTTTTATAGGTTTTTTTCTAGTATAGTATATATTATAGATTATACGAACAGTGTAAAACACAAAAAAAAAAGATAACGAAGTTGCATCCATAGCTCCCAACAGCCAAAATGTCACAAGTGCCCTTTCGATTTTGGCTCGACGATACGATAGTCATTGCGAATTGCGAGACGGTCTTTATGTGAAAATGTCAAGAGATTGTAGATAAAATAATATTTTTATTCAACGTGTTTTTACTGTAAATTTTATTTATTACACACATTGAATACCGTTGATCGATTCCATTTATTATATTATAGTAAGGGTTTTTAATATACCTCATTTGCTAATCATCATTAAAATAATAGACAATTGCAAATTGTTAGTTCTCCTCATTTATTATTGATTTTTTAAATGTATAACTGAGTGAGAAAATAAATTAGTCGGGGTAAACAAAGTTTATGAATCGCAGAAAATCCGAAACAAATTAATCACCGAGCCGTTTGTTTTCGCCAAACAGAGAAAATTGAAGAATATAATAAAACCAAAGTGGCAAAATTTTTCCTTATTGCATCGTTTATTTCTGATATCTTGGGATTTTATATGATCAGCTACGTATCTAAGCGTCTCATTCGCCAATGAAATCTTTGATATAATGTATGAAACGCATTGATTTTAGTTGAAAAAAAACTCCCTACTTTCATCAAAATCTACGTTCTTAAATCGATTGAATTATGTATAGAATGAAAATACCGCAATAGATATATATATATCTCAATACAAATATAAACTCACCATTGTTTTCATTAAAATTATTGGCAAATGTCTTTCTCATATTTACCAAATATACAGGGCATCTGTTTTATTAAAAAAAAACTCATGATAAATAACATATGTTTTATTTCAACAGAACATAAAAGCTATGATTCCGGAATAAGTAAGACTTTTTATTTTAAATAATAAAAACACATTCTTTAATAATTTATGATATCGACTGAAGGTGTTTGATGAAATTTCAATATTAAATTTGTATTGTTGAAACTTTGAACGATTCTAAATGTTTTGTCACTAACGAACTGAACGGATGCAACAGAACTGTCAGTCCTGTTGCATTTGTGTAATAGAATACCTGAAGATGCCGAAAAGCGAAAACCGGTTCGTTAGTGAAAAAAACATGTGGAATCGTACAAAGTTTCAAGCAATTCAAATTTGACATTTTTTAGTACTTATTCCCACAGTAAATTTTCCATCAGATCTCGGTCTGATCAAAAATATATTGTGGGGAAAAAATACTAAAAAATCTGTTTTAATTATTTTAAATATCATGCCTTTCCATCAATAAGGGATAGTTAATACTTTAAAAGTAAATTTTTTTATATCACCTAACAGTTTATAAATCAACGTTTTATCATATTTCTGAAAATATCGAATACCAAAATTGCCATCAACAACCATAAATAAAAACAAATATTGGGAAACACTTTTAATAGAATTCCACGAAGTAAATTCAAATGCAAAGCGATGAATACTTTCCTGGCTTTCTGTACAAGATATCAATTGACTCTTATAACAATGTTATCATGGACATTTGCTATTCGTACACAGAAAATTTATTATACAAATAAGGAATTAAGCTCAAACATCGTCAATTATTATAATATAATAATTTTCACATCGTTTTCACAAATCGTTTTCGAGATGTGTACATACGTAAGTCTTTAAGAACTATCGAGAGGTGATGTGTACTAATTCATACATGCATGTATTTTTACCTGGCATATTCACGAGGTAAATTTAACTGCCAATGCACGCTACAGTGTGGAGCAAATTTGAGGCATCAGTAAAATGAAGATGGCAAAGAAGGGCATCTCGGCATGCAGGCATTATGACAAGTTACATCTTCAGACATTGCAGGTAACTTAATTTCATTAATAATTACAAATAAGTCATTACAACTAGATTTTAATATTAGATTTCAGCTAGCAAATTATATGTATCTAGAGAATATGTTACGTATGCTAATAGTTCACACAAAACTGACACTCAAACACACTCTCTCTAGCTAAGAGAAACAGTGAGTAGATGAGTGTGTGATGCATTCCAGATTGAGAGAAGAATCAAAATAAATGTGTTTAAAATTTTAATTACTAAATGTTTGTATGACTCAAGACCCGGGTCTTACATTTTGGAATCTTCAGGCGTTCTATCACAAACATATGAAAATAAACAATGTTTCAATTATTCAAATATGGCACATATAATTTTTTAAATGATCTACTCCTTATACTCAATTCGACTTTCGATATACCGAATGAAGAGTTTCAAAGATACATTTTTTAGCATTTTTTTGTTACCGTTGATCATAATTTCTTACTATATAATTGATTGAATTGGCATTTATTTGGTAGAACTCCATGATAATACTGCGAAAAAAAAGTTGTGATTAAGGGGTAAGAAAAATAGCTATCAAATAAATGTTTTATAAATTTTGTAGTACTAAAATACTGCATTTTTTCACTGTGTTATAATTTCTTACGTTTGTATTATATATTTTTGGTAACATACATTGATCGAAATAGTTCATTGATACATTTCATATTCGTTTCTGAATTCAGAAAGTACCGGACATTACTTCATTACATATTTTCTGCTGTTATATTTTGTATACAAAATAATTAATATTTTTTGGCAAAGTGTAAGTTGTAGTGTTTGATAGTGTTCATTTAGCTTGTATGGCGTTTACAGAAATCATGATCGGTGAATGTTTTGATGTAATAGGAAGCGAAAGTCCTGTTCTAGAGGTGACCTACATTAAGAAAACCTATGGTTATATTTTATACTAACCTATAGAGAGCTTATTATTTTAAGAACGGATTTTAAAAAGAAATGGATCTCTTATAAGACATTCAATATCTTTTTATTTGTTATATTTGAATTGTAATATTTTTGTTTCTTTAAGGTGGACACAAAATCGTCTTTTCTGAATTGATTTCAATTGATTGATTTTGACTTTTCATTTGCAAATAGTTGACAACTATCTGGTTGAAAAAGGGATTCAAAATAATGTATCAAAGGTTTTCGGAAAAATAAAAATCAACGATTTTATCAAACTAAAATAAATGTAAAAAATAAACATTTCTAGTTTTGAGCAATACGTCATAATTAAATACAAATGACGTATATACATAAATATAATTTATGATATCGACTGAAGGTGCTTGATAAAATTTCAATATCAAATTTGAATCACAAGGACAGTTCTGTTGCATCCGTGTGATAGATAGCCTGAAGATGCCAAAAGGCGAAACCCGGGTCGTTAGTGACAAAACATGTGGAATCGTAAAAAGTTGTAACAATGCAAATTATATATAAATATTGGTATTTTTGGTATATCTGGTAAATATATGAAGAAAAAATTGTTTATTTTACATTTTTATTACATAATAAAACAACAAATTGAATTAAGTATACTATCGCTGCATTCTAAAGTCAAAGTATCAAAAAAAATATTCATACTTCTCGCATTATTGATATTGGACATGTGGCCGAGATGTCAACATCGTTGGCTTCAGTTGAATACGGACAATTTGATAATTGATTTTTGACTCGATTATTGAATTTATACTCGAAGATATATGAATAAGCTTCGGGTAATTAATTTTCTACCCTACAAATCTTTAATCGGGGTGTGGCGATTAGCTAAACGTTATAATTTTCCTGCCCTAGACCTCGTTTTTTATCCTTAATCTCATCGTTGGACAACCAAATAACACATTTTTTATTTAGAATAACGTCTGTTGAGATAAGCTCAATTAGGATTTCATATCTTTCAGGTTGGAGTAGAAGATGGTACCATTATTTATCAGCTTGAATAAGGCATATTGATTTCGTTCAAAAAAATGTTATTGTAAAATCAGGAGGTTTTTCAAATGGGATGCGAATGTGATAAACGGAATTCAAACTAAATCGCAGGTAAATAATATTGCTGTCTATAACGTGTTAAAAGTAAGTTACAGAACTAACTTAAATAAATATACTTTCGTAAACAGCGTTTAAAAATAATAATAATAGGTATAGTAACGCAATTAAGAACGAGCGAAATTAAATTATATTGCAATTTAATAAAGAGGAAGCAATTACCGCTAATAAAATTACCCATCTAAAAATCGTATCCGTGTGAACTAGGAAACAAAAATGGGTGAGAGACGCGTACTGGCTGCTAGAGGATCTGAACCCAAGTACCGCCGAATGCAGAGTTTTGTATTTATCAGAATCCACGATTGTATTGCACGAATGTTGACCGACAGGGATTATAAACGTTTATTAAGCAATTATGATTTTTGAAAAATTGTCCACTTAAAATGTGAAACAGATTACTATACACATACTTTCACGAAAACAAGTGGTTATTTTGATGTGAGAAGTTAGACGTTCAATTTTTTTTAGCAGAAAACGTTCCACTATTTCTCTCCGTAAAAATTCCATCGTTCAGAGTAAAGTAAAATCTACCTTGAAAAAAAATAGCAATGTATGTTTGTTCTACAAAATTATTTTTTCAAAATATAGTTGATAGCTATTTCGGCTCACATCATCGTCAGAACTATGCTTAAACTAACATTTGCTTATCTATATATAGTTTAAGCATAGTTTTGACGATGGGTGAGTCGAAATAGCTATCAACTATATTTTTAAAAAATAATTTTGCAGAACTAAAATACATTACTATTTTTTTCACCGTGTTATAATGGAGTTCTACCAAGTGAATGCCAATTCAATCAAAAAGTTTACCTTGCCAAATTAAATATTATATGTTTGCTGTTTTTCCACTATAGCTATAATATAACATACTTTTTTTAATGAGAACAATCCTACATACTAAAGATGTAGACGTGACTGAAAATGCTTAGATATCATTCTCTCTACTAACTATTATTTTACATTGAAATTTATAAAAGTTTTAAAGAATAGATAAAAAATGATATATCGACAATAATTTACTGTACTCTATAAATGTTATATTGTAAATCAATGATACAATTTACACATTAGAAAAAAAACAATAGAAAGAATCAAAAATTACTTAAATTGTATCTTACTTTATCAATTTAAACTGACTGGGAATCAATTATAGCTGTGTAATAATACGACAATATAACATTCACAGCGAGGAAAAAAATCATAAATTTCCGGAAAATACGCTAGTGTTCTGTTTCTTGTCTAAAATGTTGTTTACAGCTGCCCAGTTTGCAACAAACGTTCCGGTATTAGGATAAGCATGCCTTGCACTATGACATTCAACCTCCAGACAGTACCTTTACGCGGTTAAGTGTTAGTGTAATATTAAAGCCCTTTTTAAAATACATGAGAGTGTATGCACAAGACGATGCGCGTGAGACTCATCCTTTACAATAAGTTGTACTCACATGGTGAAATATGGCGCGCCGAAACTGATTGACAAGCAAATATTTCTTCATATCAGTTTCTCATACTAAAGGTTTGATTCTCTACAATATCAAGGAATTACAAAGATAAAAAGCTGTCAATTTTCGGTGATGTGATTTAAAAAAAATATTTTTTTTTTGTTTCACTTACAAATTTTTTGCTTTGCTTCCAGAACCGATTTTGTTCATAGCAAACAGGATAATCTGTTGAAAATGATAGGAGTGAGCGAAAACTGAAATTATTATCTTAAGAAATGTGGAAGTAATATTTGACTTGAAAAAACGATGGCATATGCCGAGAAAACAGACGTCTGGAATTATAGACACCCATAAGAAGAATATTATGAATTGCAATATGGTTACATGAGATGATGAGATTCATCGAATATAAGAAGATTATGTATTTTACATTAATTCATAAGCCGTGAGATAGGCAAGCCATGTTTCAAAAATATCATCAAAATCGCTTATGAGGAGTCAAACTAATTAGAAAACTACTGTTTCGAGACAAATACAGGTTGGTAATAGATGTCGATATGCATCTAAAAATCTCTTTTTGGAAGAGAATTTATGTGGAACCGGTCCATAAAAAAACAAGGCAGAGTAGAGAGATTAAAAGCAAAGTATTTGTGCATTCAGCATATATTAGCATACATTATGCGTTTTCTAATGATTAGTTTATTTTCAAAATGTTTTGACGATATTGTAAAACTTTCCGTTCGTGTGGACTATCTATTACGTGCAATATAAACAATCGAACGAATTATGATAAATATTCCCATTAATTGCAACGTGCGCTTCGATTAACGGCTCAATTAGACATAATATAATTCATAGCGAGTACTTATGCCATCGTTTTTCCATCTGTTTTAAACAATACCGTACCGTTATCGTTTGTTTTTAATACCCGTCAAATACATTTGCTCAATCACATATGTAACATTGATAAAATTTTATTATTGCAGTCCCCATATTAAAAACAAATAAATTTTTGGATTTTAAAACTTTGTACGATTCCACATGTTTTGTTACTAACGATCTAGGATTCGTCTTTCGGCATCTTCAGGGATTCTATTACACGAATTTAACAGAACTGAAAGTCAGTCTTGATATGCATGTCCTTATATTGTTACCCCTTCTTTTAAAAGAAAAATATGACTTCTAATTCAATTACAAACAGTTCAATGAGTAATTGGTTTCATTAGGATTTAATATTTACATTTAGCGCTTATGTATTTAAAATTTAAAAAATCAAAGTCTTTCTTCGATGAAAGTAAACACATGTTTGTGAAAGCCTAATTATTTTTTATATACACTTGTTTACAAAGTGTTTAGGAAGAGGTGACAACTTCATTGATATTAAGAAAAATTATTTTATAGCGTATATCTTGTTATATTATATATAATATAAACCGATAACTGATAAATTTTAAAAATTATGATTTTATGATATCGACTGAGAGTGCTTGATTGAATTTCAATATCAAAATAGAATTGTTATAACTTTTAAGTTACTTCAATATTTATCACATACGGCCCGGGATTCGCCCTATATATCTTCAGACATCATATCACACAGATACAATAGAACAGACACAGAGAAAACGGATTGCATCGGTTGTATACAAGCGGAATCACACAGGAATCGCGAATCTATATACTACGTTATTTGACCTTAGCCTAGTGATTTGTCTTGAATATAATAAATGCAAATCATTTATTGTGTGTTCGTTCTATTGCATCCGTGTGATAGAATGACTGAATATGTCAAAGTCCGGGTTTTGAGTGACAAAATAAATGAAATCATATAAAGTTTAAGTAATTCAAATTTGAAGTATAAATTTGATAAAAATGACCAAAGTGTCACAAAAAACCAAGTGACGTTATCCGTGTTTGCTATTTACGAATTCAAAACACCGATATTGAGCTCAATTGATTTGACCATTCGGAAATAAATTTGTGCTCGATTTAATTTATAGATCCACTTAATTTGGGATTGTCCTGTGACTAAACGTAACGGTAGTGAAGCTTAAAAAACAGGATTTGTCTATATTTAGGGCAGATAATAAAAGTAGTTTCACATAAATTGTGCAATAATTTAAGCATATGGTAATACTGCCATGCATTCGTTGACCCCTTAGCTCCTCTTTTCAGTGACGTAGAGAAATTTAATAAATAAATATATTTTTTAAGACTTTATTGTTCTACTGGTTGTGCTATGTACATCGTCTCTCTATACATCTTATTTTTACTATAGCGTGAGACTAACATGATAATTTATTCAATTCATTATTTTTTCGAGTGTTAAATTAAAAACAATCGGTGAAATTTTTTTATATCAATAATGAATTTTCACAAAGTCACCGTCGAACTCATTTAAAACATCTTCATTTCTTAAAAGATACTTAAAATTGGCTTCTTTTATAATTCTATTTAAGAAATAAATAAAAAAAAATTCGAAATAATATTTTTATGAATTTATTAACAATACTATTGTATAATCATTGTTAATGCATTTATTAGATTATGCATTAAATTTTTCGTAATTTCATTCATTTAAAATTATCAATATAATATTAATAATTCAAACGATTGTGTCACAACAAAATATGTATCAAATTTGTTTTATAATCCGGTTAAAAAATATTTTTCAATTTTTTTTGAAACTTATATCAAAACAGAAAACGGCAGGTTTCGGGTAACTAATTAATACTTTTTATTGATAATGTGATCATTGATTATGGGACAATATTTTTGGATAATCATATTTTTTTTCAAAATTATTCATTGTATCCTCTTTGTAGAAAAGATTGTATAGTTTCTTAAGGATTGGTAGAAAATAGCATGGTTTCTTAAAGAAAAAGTAGAAAAAATATAAAAACGTTATTAAGTAAGAAGCTTCGAGTGAATAACAATAAAAGTAAATGTTTATATCACGATACGCCTCTGACCACTGACAACGGTCACAGAAAGTAGGTTGTGCTAGGTTTATACGTTCCATAAGCGAGAAGTTCAGACATTATGTTAATTTTATTCGAATTTAATTCAAATTTCTTTCAATATCTGACCACCGGAATGTGTTTTGATATAATTTGTGTTAACGTCTTGCCATTTCGCCGCTTAATGCAGGTATTATTGTTTCCTCAAATGCAAAAATATTCCGAAATAAAAAAAACCAGATGCAATTTGATCAATTAAGAAACTGTGGACAAGCAAAGAAATTTGCATTTTTATTACAGCAAATAGTGTCATTTCGCGTTGTATGGATTTATTTTAATCGAAAAATATTTTTTTCACTATAATTTCCGCTCCCATTGTACATACAATAAAATGAAATTGCAAAGGAGAATCTCAATAGAGTTTTTTCAGCTGCAACTAATTTACATTCAATCACTGAAACTATATTGCTAATAAATAAGTAGTTAAATCTTGTCGCGCGTGTTTATATAGGACGAATGCTTGATAGGAAACTTAGATAATGTATTTACATATCATATTGATTGAATTGGAATGTACTTGGTATCGTATAATTTTTTTAGAACTAAAATTAATTGCTATTTTTTTTACCGTGTTATATTGGAGTTCTACCAAGTGATTGCCAATTCAATCAATAAACTAATAAACATGATTATAGGATAGTACATTAAAAGCAGATATGCAATAATATAAAAAATATATATTAAATCAGAATAATTTTAACAAAATGAACAATACAGTAAAAAATCACATCTTCTTCATTTACATGAAGTAAACCTTATGAAACCAACTCTAGCCGAAAAGATATCTCGAATATTAATTCCCTAAATCATAAATTGCTACTTCTCTTGTCAATAATCTCGATACCCGACACCACAGTAGAATTAAGCTTTAACTCCTTGACGACACAGAAAGATATTTGATGTAGACGTGCTTAACAAAAAATCATGTCATCGAAACGACTGTCGTGATTTATCTTATATAATGTGTTTTGTCACCATTAAGTATTTTAAATAGGAAAATATGCAATCAATCATTTCGCCAACCTCATTTTTACCTGTCCATTCATTATCTTTACGTATAATTAATTTTAATTTATGTTCATCGAGATAGTCTTTGACCCGTGGCTAAAGCTATGTGGTCATAGAGCTAAAATTCTTAGAATACATGTTATATTTATTAAGTTTCGTACAAAAATAAATAACCATTAGTTAAATGTGTACGTATTATTTATGTCAGTTTTATTAATATGTATTTTTTTAAATTCAACACATTATTTTGTTTATTGACATTGCAAATAATTGAAGTCTTTTGTGATGATAAAAGGCTTAGAAAATAAAAATGTGCTTTAAATTAGTAACAAATGTATTCGTAAAAAAATGTATCAAAGCCCAATGTTAACGTGCATATTTGAATACTAAAATATAATACAGAGAACTTTGTATTCACATATTCCCATATTATTAAAATCAAAACTGATTTTGCTCATCGTTAGTATGATAATTGATACAATACGCATTAAAACATGACTATTAATACAAAATTTAATGTTTATAATAACGAGGTATAATATATCTAAAAGGAAATTTGAATTGTTGAAACTTTGTATGATTTCACATGCTTCGTCACTTTCAACCCCGATTTTGCCATTCGGCATTTTCAGGCATTCTATCACACAAATTTTGATGATAGAATTATGAAACAGAGTGTTGTAAAGTGTAAAAAAACTTTTTTCAACAATTAAATTTTTTTACTGAAATTTTATCAAACAACTTCAGTGGAAATTATGGATTAATTGCAATTGTTTAAAAATAAAATGTTTAGAGTCGTAGAATTAATAAGTACTGATTTTCAATGACAATTAGACCCAAATTAAAACTCTATTAGAATTATGAAGAACTCATTTATTAGCAAGAATAACGAATAAGAAAATTTAACCATTAAATGAATTTCACTGAAATATTTTTAGGAACGTTATGCATTAAATAGAAAGTGTTTACACAATATTGTGTTTTATTATTTATATATAATATTATACTTCAATTAATAAGTAAAAGGTAATTCAAAAAAAGAACTAAATCAAATTAAATATAACTCGTAAAGTTTCATCAATCAAATAACGTGAATTTAATATGTATGAAATTATAATTGATTATTCTTGCGATAAACAAAACCAGTCTAAAATTTGAGAAAATGGCACTTAAAAATTCTTTGTGTTTTATTACTAAAATTTTGTACGGCGCTTTCCATCAAGATGTTACGGTTAAGCGTGTTATATTTTATTATTGATAAAGGTTATATCCGTGGAAATAAATATGCATATATGTACGTAGGTAGCTTGGCGCATAAATATCCACTTTTTTTAATTAAACTGATGATTAAATATTTATGTCTTGTGTGCATTTGTGAAAGAAACAGATTTACGAGTTTTTTTGCAAAGAAATATCACCATTTTAACTGCAATCGATTTGCATAACGTCATTTGGTATTGTGTGATATCGATTGGACGGTAAATTTTTTATATTAGTTTTTTGACCTATAACGGCACGGCACACATCGCTAATTATTGTGCATAAATTGGAAAGTTGCATTTTATTGCAATCATGGAAATTCACACCAAATTTTGAATCTAGGGTAAGTATGGCGTTGCACTGGCATTCCGCTAAAAACGCTAATACCAACAACATTTGTAAATATGTCGTTGCAAACTTCAAGATAGAAATGAGCGACGGTCAAAACGAGATTATTGGCTTGGCATTATTTTGATCCGTTATGGTTGAGTCACAAACCCGCGATGTGTCACATATGTTGTATTAAAGAAATTGGACAACAATTCAATCATGTGCTGAAATAAATTAAACGGAATTGAAGTTGGATTAACTGTATATATAATATTTATCAACTTTAATATTTGTATTAAATTGAGTGTTTTTAATTTTGAAACAATGACACGGTGCCTAAACACCGAGAACCGAGAATTGAGAGAAAAAATAAATATATTTATATATATATATAATCATATATTGCGTTATTGATTGAACTGGCATTTACTTGGTAGAACTCCATTATAACATGATAAAAATAACAATATATTTTAGTTCTACACAATTTAACACATATATAATTGATAGCTATTTCAGCTTTCGCTCTCATAAAAACTAGTTCAATCCTTCAGGACGTAGATTGAATTATCTCCATTCGAGTTAAGTTTTATCAATTTTTGCACTCTAGTAATAAAACAATTACTTCATTGACCAGATGCAAAAGTTCTAATTAAATCGAGATCTAACCGTCGTGTCTCCTCGAGTTGTTTGAAGCTGATTTGATAATATAACTTATTACAGTAAAAAGGTAATTTGTCAATAATTTATTTTTTCCATTTTAAATAAGTGTTGCCTGGTTATCAAAAATGATTAAATCTACGCTACATTTTTTGTAAACTAAGAATATCGTATTTAATTTTGACTTGGCACATACACAAATTATTTCTGAAAGTGGCATTAATACAATGTTATTCCACGTATAATAGGTGCAAAATTACTTAAATCGACTGATTATGCATATATGAACGCAATCTTAGATCGAATCTGATGAATCTGGCACTCAAACGTATGAATAGTATCAATTGAACAAAATTCAGTTCATTTTTAGTCAGACTGAAAAAAATAAACAAAAGTGGTAGACAAATTCTTAAATAACATTTTTCACATATAGTTTAATTTTAACTTCGGTTCCAAAATAGTCCAAACATAAAAACAGGTTTCCTTTAGACAAATATTTTTTGTAAACATTTCATTAAATTATGTTTATTTAAATAAAACTTACTTTCTTTTAATTTGTATTATAATATTTGCCACCAGACAAAATACACATACGTATGTATATAAATATAATATGTCGACTAATGAGAATCTCATCTTTACATGCAATTAATAAACGGTAAAAGGTTATAGATTTCAAATCAATATTAATTCAATTGATTTTAAAAATTCTTCATAAAATAATCTAAATTAAGTGTCAATTTATCTTTTTCAGATATAAGAGTAATTGAGATGCAAAATCACAAACACATTTTAGAAATGTGTCAGACTGAATTTTTTTAAATCATATTCGATCGGATAAAAAATATTCTTACTGAAAACCAATTCGAACATATTTCGACAACAGAGCTTTGCGATTGTGATATTGTTATTTTTTATATTGTCAACACTGTTTTTTTTAATAGCAACATTTGAATTCTGATAATATTCGAGTACATAACAAAAACTGGTCGCCTCAAACAATATATTTTAAAGATTCACTCTCTCCGTATTAATAATCTGGTAGACTTCCCAAAGACTAATAGACGAATTGAAATAAATCATTGTATGGAATTGGCATTTAAAATATGTAACGTTGTAAGAAAACTTTGAATTAGTTACAAAATATTTGTATAATATCTAAATATCTGGCATGGATAGAAAACTTTGGAAGATCGACTGTATCTTGATGACCACTGTGTTAAAAATGATGTTTTTTTATGTAATCAAATTAAGTTTCCATATCTTCTCCCACTACGGATTATGTGAGTCTTTGTGACAGTTATCATAACAGAATTACTTTTTAATCAGTCACATAACCTATTTTTTGTTGAGAGAAGAAAAAAAACTAGTTGTTTATAAATTGATCTCTCATCAACACGATTGGTGTACAGAATGAATGAGAGGGATTTATTTTGAGAAAAAAGTTATAAATCGACTAAAAATATTCTTATAAAACTACTCAAATTAGGATCCTATCCTGGAAATAAGCATTGTGATTTAAATTAACATTTTTTTTACTACATAGGCACCACTAAAACCTTCTATAAATTCATGATAAAATAATAATTTTAAAACAAGACCTGAAACTTTTATGTGAAATAAGATAAGTAATTAATATCCTCTTATTTGTTGGGAAGGTAATCGATGTTATTTAGAAACATTGAAAAAGTATTGTGAAAGAAAAATGGCAGCTCACCAGGCTTCAGGTGGTCCGGTGAGTTAAGACAACGATGAATGAAGTTTGGTGACCTATGATCTCAAAGACTTGTTATTTGCGTCTATTAAGAATAATGGTCAACACGAACGGTCGTGTCTCCTAATGCTTTTTTTCCATAATTTATCAGTTGCCTACTTAAAAAAAACATGAATGAATAATTAAACATATAAATATAAATAATGGTTTTAATAAATGGCTACAAGACTATTTTTACTTATGCCATACCATCATATGTGTATTTGATCTTTTCGGACTGCTGTAAAATTTCTATGCGATAGTTATCGACTTATTCTCAATGTTTTTTCTTGAGTATTATTAGTTATTTTATCATTCTTATTACTTAATATTTTAATAATTGAGCCCGGTTAGTAACGGTATAAATGTTTAAAATTTTTTTTGTAATGATTTTCATATTCGATCTATACATGTTTATTGCATTGGTAGATCTTTAAAAACTAAATTTATGCGTAGTACCGACATTATGTTATATATAGAGCAAAAAAATACACTTCTTTATCTTTAATCAGTTATCTGAGTCAGAGTTGGAGGTGTGCTTTTTTGATTAGACGATTTTGAAAAAAATCTGAATGAACAATTTGATGGATTCGTTGATTGATCTTTAATTTAATACACATAAATAGGAAGGACATGACAAAAATATTTTTTTAGAAGGAGTCGTGTTGTTGGTCAATCTATGAGTCGGGATCATGTTTTTTTGTATTATTATTGGTGGTTTTGACTCGCTTTAAATCGTATCGCGTTATTTGTATTGTAACGGAGAAGTAGCGATTTTTTTTATTGCTATTATAAAATTTCGTTATTGAACGAACGGTTAAAATATCTAAAACCCGGTTTTCATAATATCGATATTGCAATCATAACATTAAACCAGCGGTAGGGAAACTTGATTAACCATTATCCCAAAATATTTTCGCGTAAGTCGATATTACCCCTCATATTTAAAAGGAGACAATCAATGTATTAACTTAATTTAAAAAAAAAAAATTATTGAATTAATTTACACAGAAAATAAAAAAGTTGCTAAAAATAGTAAGTATGTAATAGACGAACAATATTTAATCGAAAACTTTCCCTCTTCATGTTTTTCCTTATTACCCACAAAATTTTCATTTCTACCCCATTTGGTGTAATTTATCCCGGTCCCCTACCGCTGCATTAGATAAACATTTTGAAATCAAATAGTAAATGGTTTTTCAATATTATCATGTCAAAAATCGAAAAAGTTATATTGTGGTGTTATTGTAGTCTTAGTTGTATGTAGATTAATTAAACCATAAAAATTTATTTACAAAAAATTTCTCTTTTATATAGTAAAAAACAACCTGCCAAGTAACATAATACAATTCCATTTAAAACAATGACAGATTTACGAGTAAGACGTCACCAATTGTATGTATTTTTAAAACAATCCCGTTGAAAGTGTCTGCTTTTTCGGCGGGCGCGTTATAGCACAGTTACGTGTCGAGGTTATGGCTCTTGCAGGGAGCATAATATATATTGCGTGGCAAAGCGTATAACAATATATAATATATTTTACACATCTCACGACCTTTCCGCTCGCCTCTGCTGTCTTTGCATTAAATTTTGTAATTACTCAATCATTAATCTGGTATGCGCTGTGAAAGTGTACGTTTGAGCGTATTGCAAAGGAAAATAGTCAATTAAAAGCTACTGTACTACCGTATAAAGAGAGGTTTGCGATATATACAGCGATGACGGAAGTTGTTCACTCCAATATATTTTTTTACCCAGAAACTCGACGTCGTCTTTATCAGACGCCAAATGTAGACTATCAAATAATAACCTAGAACAGTGATGTATTTTTTGTTGTAGCCGCATTATATAAATCAGCGGTTTGGAAATGTCTTGCGATCACACCAGTACATTTTTTTAATAACAATATTTATCATTAATATAATTTATGATATCGACTGAAGGTGCATGATGGAATTTAAAAATCAAATTTGAATTGTTACAACTTTGTACGATTCCATATGTTTTGTCACTAACGACCCGGGTTTTGCCTTTCGGCATCGTCAGGCATTCTATCACAAGGACAGTTCTGTTGCATCCGAGTGATAGATAGTCTGAAGATGCGGAAAGGCGAAACCCGGGTCGTTAGTGACTAGACATGTGGAATCGTACAAAGTTGTAACAATTCAAAAATTTTACCATTGATAATTGATGACCGCAATCAAAAACCATTTAACTAATGAGATTTAACTATGCTCATTCTAAATGAATATTACAATGACTAAATTGTGTTTATCTGAGAAGAATCCTTGTAATTCAATCTCTCTTTTTTTGTAAAAAGCTAAGATTATAACACGGTAACTAGTTAGGTTATCGCTACCCCCATTCAAACGGAATATACTGTCTTCGAGGGAAATCGCTTGATAAATTTGATTCTGGACCAGGGATTCGGCAAAGTAAACTTTTCCAATTCTTCACGGGCTTCAGTAGCTTATTTTAGGCTTATTTTCAAGATAATAATTAATTATATATATAAGGCATTCCATTAATCACGCACTCTATATTATGTAAGAATAATAACATGAATTGTAATTGCTTCTGAAAATACTTCACGAAGCGCTACGTTTTGGCAAATATTTTTTAGAGACCTTACACTAACTACGTAACATGTGATGAAAGCAATTATGTTGTTTATTGATTATATATTTACTAGGTAATATAAAAAAATCTTTGACTCAAAAACATTACTAGTACATACACCTCTCACAATATTTTTAATGATTTTATAAAAATCTATTATTTTTTTTACCACAACGATATTTGAGATGATCAATATATATATATTTATTTATTTATTTATTTATTTTATGACACGACTTTCGGCCTCGCAATAAGGCTCTCATCTGCCGGCCGGAGGTCACCCACCCGCCATTGTTCCCGCCTCGTGAGACGCTGTCCGTTAGACACCCAGAGTATACCAACTAAATTATTCTACAATCTCACCAGAAAGAAACTAGGCATTAGTCAATTTTTATTTAAGTGCTTTCAGACACCCAGAGAATTCAAAATAAAAAAAGTTTTTTTTATTATTGAAATATTTATCTCAGACCCAAATCAAAGTACCTTAAAAATTATTTACCCACAATGTGAAGTATATTACTTCTATTACGAAAATCCCGTTTTTCGGAAAGAATAGAATAGAATGCGAGTGAGAAGGAATCATAATATGAGTGACATCCGCATTATATCCGCACAAGGGAAGTGTTCCGGAAGTCGATAAAAAATATATTTTTACTTTTATATTTTATTTTTATTTAAATGTCAAAGCAAATTGTTTAATCTATTTCCACAGTTTTATATCAATAAGATAAAAGCTCTTTTTGCTCAACGTGATCATTATCATTTTTACATTAGAGCGACACCGGTTTTGATCATTATTTTTAAAATTGTGAAATTTTAAACAATAAAAACACATTTTTTAGTACTAATTTCCACAATATATTTTTTGATCAGGACCGGTTTCGCTCATCACGAGCATTATCAACTGATGATAGTTGTATCAGAATCAGTTGATAATGCTCGCGATGAGTGAAATCGGTTCTGATAAAAAATATATTGTGGAAATAAGTACTAAAAATGTGTTTTTATTATTTAAAATATCATGCCTTTCCATCAAGAAGTTACAGTTAGCACCTTAAAAGTGAGTAAAGAAATTATTTTACCTATATACATATAATGCTTTTAAACTGAGAAGTGAGAGTATAGATTTAAGTATTTTTCAGATACAAAAAGTGTCCGAGAGCGAAAAAGTATTGACCATTCAGTTGAGGTTATCAAACGCAAACTTTCGTAATACTCAATCGATTCATTAAATTACTGGTTATTTAAAATCATTTAACCTGTATGTTTATTTAGTTATTGAAATCTCAGCCCGTTTCCTGTTAAGTAACGCAAAGGTAATTCTAACACAGAATGTCTCAAAAATGAATTTACCATCTATCGAGAATATCACGTCAAATCAGTCTACATTTGAATACAAAAATTAACGAAACGTTACGAAACTTTTAACACTGTTGACTTTCTATCAACCTACTGCAATCTGTCATCTTTACTGCTCCGCAGTCAGGGCGTTAAATTTGTATCACGCGTTCGTTGTGAATAACATCTGCTTTTTATTAAATAAGATGGTAGGCGATTAGCTGTTTTTTTTAATTCCATAAAGATTAACAAATTGTGCGCTCAATAAATACAGTATCAAAAGTCTACACTTTTTACTGTGTTAAATTAACAGCTTAGCGCATTAACTAATTAGTTAGTTGTGAGTGCATTAATTTAATCGTCAGAGATATCTTTAACAATGGTTTCGTTAAAATTATGTACGTCGTCCATCGATCAACCGAAAAATTGCCAGTGGTGTATCAAAGAGGAAGGAAGGGGCAATTGAAATGCAGAGGTGAAGGGACGATATAGAATAGCGGGGAATATGCTTGGGTCAGCGGTCAGCGGCGCGCCGGAAGCGGGCCGTGGGAGTGGTCTCACGGGCCCCCCTTCGCTGTTTGCCACTTGTAATCAGTGCACACGCTCTGGATGACGAGGTGAATGCTATCAAAAACTATTTGATATTCTTAAAATGAGTCTTGAAACAATCATACAAATGTAGGATATTTTTTATTGTTATTTTATATACACGTACATATTAACGAGATGAACAAGATTTAATGAAAATGTGAAATATATATGAGTCAATGATACAAAATGATCTACCAATCAAGCTTTTATATTGACATTGGTAGAGAAATGTCACATATGTGAAATTTTTCGATTTTTTTTAAAATTTTGAATGTATGCAAACACAGTACATAATTTATTAAAATGGTAATAATTGTATATGTCATGTTAAAATGGTCAGATCATAAGCACATTTTTTGGCTTAATTAATTTTTACTGACTTTTTACAATTCTACTGTTATTTTAATGTGATAAAAATTAGTACTATATTTTTAAAAAATCCTGAAAAAATCTGTTGCCTCTACCATTTTTTATATTTCTGCAAACCATTGCAATTATTATTCATCTTACTTATTGTAAAAGGCATCCAAACTCGAAAGACGAAGCTATTGTAATGATCAGATTTTTTTTAGTTAGTTAAATTAGATTTAGATTTCAAGTAACACTAGTCCCGCAAGCATTTTCCCATCGCTTCAACTCACCGTCCAGCGCCTTTACCTCAACACCGCCCGTTACCTGTATACGTAATTGCAATTATGATCCATTTGCCTACCACACACGATTATTTTTCGTGGTTCTTGATACATCATCACTAAGTCATATATTATTACAGTAAACATTGTTGTTGATTATTTCTTTATTACAAGTGAACCTGTTTCTATAATTCTAGTATAATTTTGGCATGTTAAGCGTGGATTCCTTTTCTTAAAATATGCATAATTATAAAAAGTAAGCAAAGTATATTTTGACACACTCTTACAACAGTATTAATAATTCTGTAAAATAATATTGTTTTTAACACGGTGAAAAAATAGCAATGTATTTTAGTTCTACAAAATTATTTTTAACAAATATAGTTGATAGCTATTTCGGCTCACGCCATCGTCAGAATTATAGTTCTGACGATGGCGTGAGCCGAAATAGCTATCAACTATATTTGTTAAAAATATTTTTGTAGAACTAAAATACATTGTTATTTTTTCACCGTGTTATAATGGAGTTCTACCAAGTGAATGCCAATTCAATCAATAACATTGTTTTTGATAACACGTCACAAATGTTTTGTTCTTCGAACTTCACTTACATTGTTTTCGTGCTGATATAATAATAGAATAATTATGAGTTTCCGAAATTAAACTTTCAAAATACCTAAAATTCTAGACAAATGTGACATGGATTCAGAAAGTACAATATTTAAAAAAAAACACTGTATATCAGCAACCACCAATACGCCACACATTTAGGTCTGCCAACCGTTTAGACGGGGCCAGAATTTTCGGTCAGGAATTGAAGTTGCTGTCAAGAATCCAGGTTGAATATCAATATATACTCCAAAATAGTTAGAAAAGTTATCATTGACAAGAAATATAATTTTATTATTGAAAGCATTTATATTTAATTACTCTATATAAAAGTGTACCATCAGTTTCGTATAATAATCAAAAAAAAAGGCGAAAGAGAAACTATGTTATTATTTTTTTCATATTGTTTTGCGGGTAGTAAAGATTCTAGGTATGCACGCGAAAGAAAATGAATTTAGATTTCGTAAGCATCTAAGGCTATGGCCTTCTTAGAATATCTGAATTATAAACTCTTATATACTTGAAAATATTATATATACCGGATTTCAACCGATTTAAGATAGTGAAAACCACGCCTACGAACACTTAAAATACAATAAACGGAACGTGATTATTAATATATTGAAAATAGGATATTGCAAAACGACAATTTTTTAACAGATTAAGTCCGCGTCAATTCCGTTTGTTTATATCGACTGGTTTTTGTGTACTTTGTAATTGCTATAATTTTAATCTGCCCATTCATAAAAAAAAAACTATCCGTAGCCATACAATAATTCTTTGAAGAAGATCACTGTTTTTATTACGTTGAATATACCGTGTTGATTTTATAGTGTGTATTGTTTTATATTATCAATTATTCATCGACTATTACATAAAATTGCCCGCGAGTAAAGTGTCACATTTAAAAAAATAATAAATAAAATGACATTTTTAGTTTTGCCACTTTTCTTCCAGGGATGTTTTATTTTGACTCTGATTATAATTATTCTTATATTTTCATAATAAAGAAGGAAGGTAATATTTAGAGAAACCGAAACGATACTGATTGTTTCAACATATAATAACATACATTGCGTATCATTTTTAACGAGTGTGTTGTATTTTATTTGTTTTTTTTGTCAGTTTCACATTAAATTATTTATTAATATTGTAGAATATTACAATATATCTACAAAAATATTCAATACCTTGTTAGGTTATTTTATTAGTTTCTTTATGGAAGTGTTCAATTTATTTTAAAAACAAACACATTAATTCAATTTTACATACAAAATGCGTATTTGCTATCATTATTGTTTACGTTACTCACCACAAATGTCTAATTAGGTATTAGTTCACATATTCCAGCAAAAGAATCTATCTCCTACAATAAGCAGTGAGGTCCATATTGTTAATTCAAAGGGTAACAGGTAACAATCCTTTAATGAATTGTATTTATTACGATTAAATTTCAATCTCTTTCTTTACAATCTATATAGTATTTAATTATATATTGGTCCATTAAAAAATCATTTTAACAATTTTTGATAAATATTTATTTTAAATATTTATTTATTGTATTGGCATTAGCTAGGTAGTACTCCATTATAACACGGTGCAAAAAAAGCAACAGATTTAAGTTCTAAAAAATTTAAAAGATACATAATTGATAGCTATTTCGGCTTGCACCCTCATCAGAAATATGTTTTAAGAATCTAAAATATTGCACTTATTTGAATAGTATGTGTTATCAATCTGAAGTGGTCGTGTAAATGCAATTTTTAGAATCTTGGATATAAATGCAAAATTTAAAACAATAGTCAAATATTTTTATATACAATATATATGTCTAGGTAGGCACTATTTTCTAACCATTTTTCGTTTCCTTGTATAATTCTACTTCGATTATCAAAATTACTTATTTATAATATTGCGTCCTCTTGTACCTACCGTTTTTTATTATTAGTGATTTCGTAATTTTTATCTCTTATCAAATTGGAAAATCTACATTAAAATATAATGAAAAATCTAAGTTTGCAATAATTTATACTGTAGTATTTAATACAGTTGACATCTCTTCATCGGTAGTGCTATGCTTAAACGAATTTGTCTTGTAGATGTTGCAAAGCTGATTAAATCGAACTGAAAAAAAAATTCTTTCATTTTATGTAAGTTTTAAGTATGTTTTATTCTTCTTTAGATGTGTGGAGAAATATGTCTGTATATTACGTATTTAAAAAAAAAATATCAGTAAACATTGTCCTGTGTGTAAACTCTGCACGTCATTTGTTTTGATAACTACTGATAGATGTACTGTGTTACGTGTTCACATATCATAAACGCTCAGTTCTCATGACCTGGGTCAGACAATAAGCACCATCCGAGATATGAACCGGGAGTCTCTGGGATGGCGTTTTGTTTCTTTACCAGTCGCAACATTGCATAACTTACTTGCATATTTTGTCAAGAATTCAAGAATCTTACGGAAATAATTTTTGCGCAGATTCTTCAACCTATGTAGTCTGGGCTCTCATATCCTAGCAAGCACTATACAAATTGTGGGCATGAATGTTTAATATTTCTTCATTTCGACTTCATCTAGAGCAGCGATACTCAAACTGCGGCCCACGGGCATGCGGCCTAAATAGCTCTTATGTTCGGCCCAAAATAATAATAGTCACCAAATATTTTTTTGGTGTTGTTTTAAACATATTTTCAATATCTCATCTACGTATCTCTGTGAAACGTCATATTCTAAAATGAAATATGTGAAGAGCGTGTATAGAAATCGGCTTACTGATTCTTACCTTGATGATATATTAAGAGTAGCCTGTAGTAATCAGGAACCTGATTTGACGAAGATAGTTCAAAGTTTGACTCAATATGATAATTCACAATGATTTTAATTTTATTTTTCTCGTTTCATCTTAAATTCAAAGTTTTATAGTTGTATCTAGGGGCCTGCTTTTGGCAGAAAAATTTCCTTTTATTACCAAAATATTTTATATTTGTTCTTATGCTGGTAAATCTTCTTTAATAAATTAATAAATATTCACATAAAAAAACAGTTTTTTTTGACATCATAATAAATACATATGTATGCAGTATAGTATGTGTTACATTTACAGTTTACTATTAATATGTTGCGGCCTACCTAGAAAAGCAAAAATCGGAATGCGGCCCGGAGGAAAAAAAGTTTGAGTATGGCTGATCTAGAGTGACAGTAAAAACTCTCTTTGAGTTAATCAATCAATGAAAAAAATCAATGACAATAATTTTAACAATTCTCTTTTTTTACTGTTTGATAAAAATTACTTTGAATAACCATTCCAATAACATTGGGAAAAAAATCAGAATTAGATACGTAATTTTCACTTGAATTTTTACTGTCAGATTTTGGTGGGAAGGCATTATATAATATTATATTTAAATAAATAATAAATATTTTGATACCAGTTCCACAATTTTATAATTTTAATATCGTTTTTTTTTTGCTTATCCTGAGAGTTATCAACTAATTTTGTTAACCACAATAAGTGAAGCCTGCTCGGATTATTTCATTATAGAATTATAAACACATAATTAAAAATGGTGTTTCATTTATCAACGTCATTTAAAGCTTAGAACAATGGTGCAAAGCTCTTTCTTACAAAACGCGGTTAAACCAATCTGTGATTCAACTCTCTATTCCGAAGTGAAAGAAAATAGAAGAAATAGCGAGTAAATAACAAAAAGAGTTAGATAATGATTTTACCATTGCCCGATTTTAACAATAAGGTTGGTTTAAAATATTATTGATACAATGCTTTTGATCAAACATCTATTAATCGATTATAAAATCAATGTGATAAAGTTGCAGGTAGAATCACATTACAACAAAGCAAACATTGAAATAATGATTTTTACTAGAAGTTTTTCCTTTTTTTTCACTTACAATAACGTTAAATGAGTACAAATGCTAAAAAATATCGTTTAAAAGTTGTATTTTTTAAAATATCCCAAAATTACTGATAATTGTACTTGCTACTTCTCGTTATGACGTTAACGTTTCGTTTAGGGTGAATTCTGCAGCGATATTCGTGTTTCAAGCATTCTAAATTAAAAAATTAACAGGCATAACTAACAATTTTCGTAATAATTCGAAGTAAATTTTTTCATGCAAAAACATCCAATAACATTGCAAATGATTAATGAATGACACGTGAATATTATAAAATAGGCAAGTTTTGGTTACCTACTCCAAGAGAGTTCATAGTGAAGTCATTCCCACACGGTAAATTAAATGAACGTCTTTATCAGATGCATCAACATACTACGTGACCATTCTAATTGGGAGAATGTTACTCTTCACTGTAGTAGGTATTGTTGAAAGCTTGCCTATTTTATTTATATTACGAGACCGACGTACGTAACTGAACTATGCATTCTAAAACAGTAGCGTAAAAAAAATCGTTAACTATTTTCGACATCCTACCAAAAGTCAAATACATTTGATAAACAATTTTATAGAATAAGTTCATTTAATAATCAATGAAGTGTTTGTTTGTATGAATGCTTAATAATATTTGTCAGTAAAAATATTTCTTTAGTTTTTTTGTGTAAAATTATAGATTTAAAATGTTTAAGTTAATATGATAAAGTACTTCAGTTGGCCTTAGCTACGATTTTAATTATAGTTTTTTATTGGTCACAACAATGCCGTTATAGGGCAACAGTAAAATATATAGATTTTTACACAAATTTATTTTTAAATTACGTTAATAATTTATACATTATTAAAACTTCCATACGAGTATTTCTAATATTACATGAATTGATTGTCAACGTAGAAAAAATATCACGGTGAAAAAACTGAATGTATTTTAGTTCTACAAATTTTTTATAAGGTGTAGTTGATAGCTATTTCAGTTCACGCTATCGTATAGTTCTGACGATGACGTGAGCCGAAATAGCTATTTTTCATTATGTTATGGTGGAGTTCTACTAAGTAAATGCCAATTCAATCAATAGAAGAAATATGATTGGCCATATTGAATATATAATCAGTTGATAATTTTCGCGATGAACAAAACCATAGCTGACGTTGTGTAATCATATACAATTGTGGAAATTGTAATTAAAAATTACTTGTTTTATTATTAACATAAAAAATAACACCCAAACGAGACATTTAAAAGCGATAGATGAGCAGGAATATGTGAATTGTGAATCCTTTAGATTTAGATTTGAAGCAGTATTAACTATTCTAAAAAAATCAGTAATTGAATCAGCACTTAATTCGTGAAAAAATAACGGATTTAAAAGTAACGTGTTTACTTTTACAAAAAAAATGAAATAAAAGACTGTTGATCGATGTGTTTGATTCACGTCATGCGTTAAAACTTAATCTAATTTAGCTATACATACCATTTTATTATCACTTATTAAAATATCATTAAATGGATTTGAAATTGGAATATGAAATATTGTAAAGTTAATTGATTAAAAATTTTGCTTTTGTAAAGTAAGAGTGATAAATAAATTATGTTAATAACTGGATAATATTTATGAAAGCTAAAAAGGTCCTATGATTTTTATTACAAGAATAAAGGATACTAAACCTTGTCAGAAATTTATATTGAATTGTTCGCTTAAGAGAACACGTCTGAATTTTCAAATATAAATACGTAAATCAATAATGGATTAAATTGACAAAATCTTAAACGAATTGAAAGGTAAGGAAATTATATTATATATATATTTCCCTTAATTATTTACAGTTGGCATTTCAGCAAAATATACAGCAGTGGTATTGCAACTAAAATTTGAATTGAAACACCACTGTGAAAAAATCTTTAGCCAACACAATTATTTGATGAATTGGAAGATAAAGCATAAACATAATTTATTCAAATTATGTAAGCCTCGAACATAATAATAAAATTATTGCAAAGTTTAATTAAGATTTCTGTTTATTTGATGATTTATTCTCATCATTTCAGTTAAAGAGGTTTAAATACTACAGTTAATTGTAGCTAATTATTATTGCAATACAACTGCAATATTTTTTATACTACGAAATACGTTACTATTTTTGTTGCACTATTGTGTTGTAAACACAATAGTTAGCCGAGTAATACAGATTGAAAGTTAACTTCCTAATGAAGCATTATATAATTTTTTAAACTATCAATAAAATAGCTTCATCATATAATGTTTCACAGTATAGTTTGGGATATAAGAAAAACCGGTATCAGTTTCGATAATCTAAAATACGGGTCAATCACAAAATAATTATACTGCTTTAAAATTCATAATATATTATATATGACTTCTTGGTGGAAATGCATTATTTTTCACGATATAAAAAAACTAAGTTCAGAACTATTTCGGCAATTTTATATTAACTTTTATCATTTTGCTTCGACTTTACTCATCGCGATCATTATTTAAACTGAACTTTGCGTTCATAGTTACTTAAGCCGATAAAACCAAAGGCTCAAGAATTAAGGAAAAAATACATTTAATCGTATAATGTCTTAAATATAATATCATAAAATTAAGTAATATGGTGTGCAATAATAAGGGTAAGGAACTCTTAAATTTGTCGAGACATCATAATATTTTATATTATATATAACGTATGTTATAGTTTTTTTTCGTTCATTCATTATAAAAGGTGTCAAAAAACATAGATATTAATCCCATACAAATATCTGTATATATCTTTCTCATACTTAATGTTGTCTCACTTTATATTCACAAGTTCACATACGCTGGACGATTTTAAAGTGTATATCATTAACTCATAATATATATAATTATTTGAAATATGCTATTTTCAACATTTTATTACATACTTCAAAGCTGTGGTTTATATCGATTGCGAATTTTACTCTCTCATTATTTATGCTTCTATTTATATGAAGCAATAAATTTTAAATTTACTATGTCTTACCGACCGTTAATAAAGGCACGTTCTCATAAACACTTCCGAGCGATAGGATTACACAAAAATTACTACGTGGCGTTTAGAGTGTCCCGTTACTGTAGGGTTACACGGTCCAACATGGATGGACATAGCTTTACCCGCTAGAGTGAAAGGGTCGAGTTATGAAACTTTATTTGGCCCGAAAGTAATGTCTATTGATAACAAAAAAAAAAATATAAATCATTGATCTATTTAATTCATGTAAATCAAATATTTAATATTAAGAATTTTTACTTGCAAAAAATTCTTTTAAGTATATATATATATATAATGCGTTTTTGAGTATTGTCAGTTAGAGTTTATTTTAATCTTGCCAGGAGTAACTTGTCATCATCCTTTTTGTCATCATCAGCTAGAATCAGTATTATAAAGCAATTATTAAAAAAAATCCATATTTGCATTTATATCAACTCCTGTCCTAAATCATTTGTTTTTCGGGGATTTCAGTAATCGCCCTTTTGTCTCGTAAATATTTTTCATATTATTTTCAGCTATTAATGTTCTAGTGATATTACATAAATTTTGGAGTGCTGAATATTTTATGTTTATTTTTAACATATTGATTGTGTATTATTCTCTTGAATCGTATTGTGTTTCAAATACTTTCCTCGCTAACTCGTAAATTGTGTAATATTTTTGTAAGCCTTTCGACAGTTCCGGTTCATAGCATTTCCATTTCAAGCACTGATGTTCATTTATATAATATTGGTGCTAATTAAACTGTGTGTTATAAATAATAACAAAATAATAAGTGAATGGCGGGTATCGTAAAACTATATTATGAGAGAGATTTCTATGAAAATGTGTAATAATCTTTGAAAGTTTCGGGCTCATCTGATAGGTCAAAATGTATACGGCGCAGGTTCCGCGACTCTCTCACGGCTTGATGCCGGCTCGTGACCGCGGCCCGACCGATGGTCATCTCTCTCCGGCCATGGGAAATCATCACTTGGAGCAGTGGTTTCAAACTTATTTATTTATTATGATATATTCAAGAATTATTAAGTCCCCGATATTAAAGGTATTCTGATGATAAAAAATGTTTTAAAACATATATTGTATATAATACAGATGTAAATAACAGCAAGAATTATTTCAATTTTTCGCTAACTTTCGATATTTTGATTACAATAAAATAATAGTATGCTTATAAACTGCGTTTAAAGGTTAAATTGATATTTTCTTAGTAGAGAACTATGAAAACAAGGTGAATAAAGAATTTAAGACTTGTGCTTTGTTATTTTTACCATATTTTATATTTTTACATATAATATTGATGTATACAGACGCCAAAAATATTATGTATTTTATTATTTCTCTATTAAAAATTATTATTGATATAATGTTTTTTTTTTAATTATTTAGTTAAATCAATGAAGCGATTATCAGATGTCAGTTCTATTGCCTTTACTATTCTCTTAGTAAAATAAATAGTTAATATATTTAACTAACTTGATACAATTTGAGTAAAAAAAAAAATTTAGATTATTCTTTTAATTTCAATGTTGACCTCATAAATTGAGAATCAGTGACGTGGAATAAAACGGGGCGAAGACTGGATAGTGAAAAAGAGGGTCATTGCTACTGCAATAGGAAGCGGGAACTCGACCGGCGTCAGCGGGAACAAACTAACAAGTACATAACTATTCCTCAGACATACATGGTCGGATATAAAATTTCGGTTCAGTTTGAAATTGACAGATAAGCTTCCAAATCAATAACTTTAATTTACAATCCATGCCTATAACACTTTTTTCTAATGTATTTTTATTTAATGTATAATTATAATGTATTATATTAAGCGTAGTAACATCGAATAACACTATAAAATAGTACTACTTATACTAAAAATATAGTCAAATTTGCCAACAAAATTAATTTAGAAAACAACACTCCTGTTAAATTTTTATTCCAATAATCTTTATTTTTAACTTGTTTCAAATAAAAATATAAATAAGTCAATGAACACTTACTGTTCTAAAAGCTTTTATAAAACGGGTATTTCAACAACAATGTTTATTTAATTTTAACCATAAATATTCAAAATATTAAAAAAAATTAAAGACGTTTAATAACAAAAAAAGATATTTCAGTATTACGCCATCTTCAAAACTTATAATGGCTTAGCAATCAACTTACAATAATTGGTGAAAATCCGTTATATTTATAAAAATAAACACATTCGTTTAAATGATATCGAATGACGAATGAACAAAACTGCTTTTGATCATCATTGTCATGTTACTTAATTATTTACTTTTTTTTGTTTATTTTCATTTTTATTCATATGTAAAGCAAACTAACAACGGTATGCTTAACTAAGCTTATGGAAGTTTCTAATTAATCTAGAGGTATTTAAATTCTTTACAATAAAGTTTATATGTGTACACTGCGTTATGGACAGTTAGCGGAAGAAATTCTATTTATACTTAACGTTAGGTGCACTACTAGATACTGCCGCGTGTAATTAGCGGATGTGATAGCTGCGGGAAATACCTGCGTTTAATTAATATTAGCTATTTTCGCCTGTGAAAAAATCTTCTCTTGTATGCGAGTCGTGTGTATACGTAATGTAGATAGATGGACACAAGGGCCGGTCGTGACCACGTGACCGTTGTAAAAAGCTGCAAATGGTCCATGATGTGTAGATCCTTTGGCAAACATGACAACAAATAGGAATCTCGGGCTGACCCATGGAGCGGTATTGCATTTCGTGATGGTCTGGCCATGTTCGTCTTCAGTGCCTGACTTCCTAATAGCATTTCCGGTTCAATCTGGCTTGATTATCTCGTTTTGTGACTAAGCTTTGTGTTTATATTTTTAAAGCTTCTTTTTATCAAAACGAAGCTTTTGGAATTCTACGCAACTTTAATATGTTATATTGTATAATAGCAACAAAGTTTATTTTATTTTTTATATTCAGATGAATCTATTTTTCGTTCATAATACTCACATTCTTAAAATTCCATAAAACGGTGATTTTGTTTAAGTGACTAATTTCCCAATTAAATTGATAGTTATGTTAACCAATCATTTTCAAATGCACTTCATATTTCTATCATATACTTCCTTGACTCACATATAAAATCATATTTTATTAACTCTTCTTAAATAACATAACTGTTTCTTTAATGCCTGAAAACTTAAAAAGAAAAAACCTAAGCATAATGAAAATAATTATTCGATTAAAGAACATTAATGATTAACAATAGTTCTGACGATGGCGTGAGCCGAAATAGCTTTCAATTATATCTTAGAAAAATAATTTTGTAGAATTAAAAGACATTGCTATTTTTTTCACCGTGTTGTAATGGTTTCTACGAAGTGAATGCCAATTCAATAAATAAATTAACAAGGTTGCTTTGCACTTGCTCTATTTCCCGAATAACTCACGAAGTCACACTACTCACGCATGTGTCTATTATTTAAGCTTAGTTTACGGTTAATAGTCTTAGTCAGGTGTTATAATTCGTTACTGTAAAGCACTAATGCTAGAATGTATTTATGTGATCTAAGATTACAACAAAGAAAAGGATATTTAATTGTCATAAAGTGTATGAACAAATGAATTAAAGTGAAAATTAATTATACCTTATTAGTGTCTGACTTTGATATCTTCGAATTACAAATCGATGCTTTTGGTATTAGGCTACAGTAAGTATCAACATTTCACACTATATAAATTTAAAATTACACTTTTTTCATTATTTGTCTACTAAGTGTTGGACACTAAAAGCCTCATATTGAACAATTCGCCTCACTTTTTTGCACTTAAATCAATAGGAAAGTGCTTCATAGAGCAGAAAGCGGGCGATGTAAAATCCAGTGCCGCGCGAAACAAAGTAAAGAACGTAGTCAGCGCAAAAAGTTAACTGCTGACGTCGGCAAATTTCCACTTTTATAGCAAAACGTACATTTTGCATACATTGTTAACAGACAAAACTTGCAAATACGAAAATTGTTCCACTGGAGAATGTGTAAAGATCCAGGACACATAATTTTGATCATATTTAATAAATATTTATATAGCCACCTAGGACAACTATTTTCAATAACACTTTTAATGTGTTAACCTTTAAGCTGTCATGTATTGATTAAAAAGCATTATGTATGTTTAGTACTAATTACACAATTTAATATTTTTAAGATCAGGACCGGTTTACTGAGCATCACGAGTATTATGAACTGTTGATTTCCATTAAAAATATTCATACCAAAGTTTCAATTACTTATGAATTATTGCCGATTGCCGTGATATAATAAAATTCAATTATGTTAAAATCTTCATCTAACAAGTAGTATCTAAAAAATATACTATTCAATCATTGACCTATGACGGCAATGTGATGGTCAATATCAGACAGAAATCGTAGTATACTGACGTATTTAAACGTACTTCCTGATTGATGTTGATGCATTTTCATATAAACTTAACCATTTAAAACCTGTAGGTAGAGTAGACATCTCATGGGTCGTACGACTATGTACGACTTCTGTGAATGTGTACGACATGACTGTTCTGTCCGTCATGGTGAACATAAATAATGCTTCACATAAATAGTTGTGTCCAACCATACTGAATATATTTTTAATTGAAAATTAATTCGTTACTTAAATTATTTTTCCACGATGTATTATGAAAATATCGTAGTACAGTTAAAAATTGCCGATATGCCAATTATTTAAAATTGTGGAAGAATTGACTAACTGGGGAAAGTTTTACGAATGTCAATAATTGTGATGAATCTTTTAATTTGAAGTGATAGAATTTTTTATGTTAACAAGATAGATTAAATGAATGACAAAAAAAGAAACGAACAATTGATATGAAGAACCTAATAAGTCTATGTTTTTGAGATTTGATCGTCCTCGGTGTTGCTGTTGACATATATCAAATTAGTTATACGGTACAGTGAAACCTCGATTTTACGTTTTCCAAGGGCCCTGAAAAAATAACGGTAATTGCGGGAAACGGTGAATGGAATGGAACGGAAAGCTTCAAATAATAATAAACAAGTAAAATCGTAAAAAACATTTATTTATTAGTTACTTGTACATACTGTATATAAAATTTATTTTTTAAAAAAGTCCTTTATGTTCGTTTGCTTCTTTGTTATTTGGCACTTTAATCGGAACAAAGGCTTGTTACTAAACTTGTGACTAAAATTTTGTATGTACAGGAATCATTATTACCATAAATTTTAAACAACTCTACATTTGCATCATAAACAATAATACGCGTGTGGTGGATTTCAACCCAAAAAATAGCACATGCGTCAAATGCGTTACGTCTAACATGTACAGGGGATTCCAACGTGTCTAGACATAACTCCTGCACTAGGCTGTGTCAAAGTTGCTTGCCGAGATACGGAGAAATATGCAATAAAAACGCTCAATCGGGATAGTATTTATGACGGGACCAAAATATTTAGACGGTTTATCGAGGAAATCGGGGAATCGGGAAACGGTCAATGCGGGATTATTTAACATTATTCTTATGAGAGTTTGACGGGACTATAAAAAATAAGCGTTCCAACCGGGAAAACGTATTATGCGAGAACGGTTGATCGAGGTTTCTCTGTATATATTCCTCGACATCTATTTTTCTTATCCTTTTCCAAAAAAGAAACACACCTTTAGGTTTATTATTTTCAAAATTTTTAGATTTAATTCTTAGAACCAGCAGTATAAAAAAATGGTAGCGAAAAAATTGTTTAATTTACAAGAAAATGTTAAAATTAATTATTTAATTTAATTACACGTAAGGCTCATTGAAAGTTAATATGTGTTGTTTATTTTTTAAAAAACAATTGCTTGTGTGTTGTCATCTTAAATAAAAAAAAATGAAACGAGTAATAAATCGTCAAAGTATCAACATCAGTGTTGAACAAAACAAAAAAAATATTTATTATAAGACTTTTTTATTCATATATAATTTTCAATTCTATTGATACTCACTTTAATGACTTTACATAAACCAAATATATATAACACTAACTGATGGTTTACATCATACTTGTAATCAACGACTCATAATAAGCCGAGTCGATCATAAAATATTATCTCCTAAAATCACATTAAGTTTTGATAATTACTTGAAATGAGATTTCAAAATTCAAGGTTTCCTACAACTGCAAAAAGGTTTGGGCATGGTACTAAGCTGGCTATATCTTCTTGCAAAATATAAACATCGCCCGTTTGTTTGTTACGTAATGTCGCTAAGATGCGACAAATATTGTCGTGAATTGAGACATTTATCATATAAGTACTACGTATTTCAATTTATATTATTTATTCACAATTCTAACTATAACTCCTACCTCGTAACATATTCCGAGAAAATGTATTCACAGTAGATATATTATGTAAATTATAGGTTGCTTCTGTTCTGATTGTTGAGCTTTTTTAACATATACCTAGAAAATATTATTATAGATTGTAGTGATCAGTTTTGCGGTTACTTTTTCGTATTCATTCATTTTCCGAGAACACCGTAGCATAGAACAGATCGATCAAAAGTTGTATTTTACTTAATATTATTTATTATTGAATAAGATGTTTTTATGCAAACCCATTCCATTAATTTGATTCGTTTGCAAGCTTTACATTTCCATATGTTTTGTTCTGAAATAATTAGGCTTCGTCTTTCGGCATTCGATAAGTTAAAAATGAATACTAATAATAAACTCTTAATCGTAAGCGGAGAGGAATTAAATGGTAGGTATTATAAATTGAGTAAAACTATTAAACATGTTATGCAACGATTAGAGCTGGGTTTTTTAATCGCAAGCATTATGATTATGACAATTGATTAAATATCACTCATGAAAGGTTTATCAAATAAAATTATTCCGATAACAAAAGAAAACTTTGTGAAAAAATAGCAATGTATTTTAGTTCTACAAAATTGTACAAAGTTCTAAAAAATACATTGCTATTTTTTCACCGTGTTATAATGGAGTTCTACCAAGTGAATGACAATTCAATCAATAAAAAGAAAACATTCCTTAATCAAAAATCTATCATCGATATATATCAATGTCCGTCATAACTTTATAAAATAAATAATAATTGCCGATTTCGGAGATTACATCTTGAAGATTGTTTACCTTCTTGAGTTTTGTCAATCTCTGTTATTTACCGGCAATATTCCGACACAGTCAATATATAATTTAGTTTCTCATTGATTGAATTGGCAGTGATTTTACTTGGTAAAACTCCATTATAACATGGTGAAAAAATAGTAGTAGTAGTACAAAATTTATAAGAAATGTAGTTGATAGCTATTTCGGCTTTCGTCTTCACCAACAGAATATAATATATAATATTTATGATAAAAACGTAAGCCAAATAGCTATCAACTATATATGTTATAAATTTTGTAAAACTTAAATACATTGCAATTTTTTCAAGATGCTAGTTTTTTCAGTTTAACATTTCAAATCTTCAGCACGTAGATGAAATTATCTCCACTCAAGTTGAATTTTGTCAGCTTTTCGGTTTAGTAATAAAACAATTATTTCATTGACCAGATGTGAAAATTTTAATTCGAGATTTAACCGTCATTTCTTCACGATTTGTTCGAAGCTCATGTGATAATTTATTTAAAATAACATAATTTATTACAACACGGTGAAAAAAATAGCAATGTATTTTAGTTCTCCAAGATTCCTTTTTAACTTTAAAATAGCTCGGACGATGGCGTGAGCCGAAATAGCTATAAACCATATTTAAAAAAATAAAAGGGTAGAACTAAAATACATTTCTATTTTATTCATCGTGTTATAATGGAGCTCTACCAAGTGAATGCCAATTCAACAATGCCAATAATTTATATTTTGCCTTCTTAAATAATTTTATTTATTGTAAAGCTTGTGCCACACTTGCCCGATAAATTTAATAGCCGCTTCGATAATACAAAAATTATATAGCCATCACGATCGGTCTTCATTGAATTTCACACATTACGGAATACCTTGGTACGTTGGGCACCGAGGTGAATCGAAGCGAGCGGGCCGATTGAGAGCGCCGATCGTGATCTCATATGTGAAATTCTATAGAACCATCAATTATTCATAGGGCTCTTCGTTGGCAAAGTATGCGCCGTCGCTTAGCGCCGTTTTAGATAACTAGATACTTTTGCATCTTAAATTATGTCCAGTATGAGTCGACCTTTAGAAAACAAAATACACATTTTAAGGTGCCAGTTTTTCAATGGAAAATCATTATATTTTAAATAGTAAAATTGCAATTTTTACTTCGCAATTTATTTTATGATCTAGACTCTGATTGAATACAAATTATCTTATTTAAACAAAATTTCGAGTAATTAATTAACAAAACCAATGGTATTGTAAATAATAATATATTTCCCTGATGTATTTTTTAATCAGGACCGGTTTCGCTCATCGCGAGCATTACCATCTGATTAACATCAAAACTGGTCCTGATCAAAAAATATATTGTGGAAATAAGTTCTAAAAAACGTGTTTTTATTATTTAAAATATCATGCCTTTCCATTAAGAATTCACATTTAACACCTTAAAAGTTTAAAAAAATATGAATAAGTTTATTTTTAATGAATATTTTAACTTTAGATTTTAGCAAACCTTCATTTCCATACTTACTATATAAAGAAAAAAATAGTAAATATATCAATTGTCCATGATATTCATTTGATTCAAAACTTAACGTATTCAATTTTTCTTTCTTACAGAACCGTATTTTTTTAATATATAGGGCAATAATTTAAGCAAATTTGGGAATATTAGTACGGCTTATATGAAATTAAATGCTAATTTTATAAGTTTATTGTCTTATGCGTAATTAAATTCATTCAGTCGGTTCTAAGCGACATTAAAATATTTAAATAATTGACGACAAGCTACTTACAGTACTGAAAAAATCATGTATATATAATAATAATTACTTTCTAATTTAATTGTATTGATAGATTCTGTTTATCAATATGATATAATTAAATAAAATATTATAATTAAATAACTATACGATTCGTGTTACTAAAGTTGTTTATTGATACATAATTGAAATAAATAGCTTTAGATGAGGCAGTTATAAAAATTTCATAGTGTTTTATTGTGAAACGTGATTTGATTACAGACATCAAAAACTATTCGTTGCATGCAAATCCTTACGTGCATTCTTTTTTATTATTTACGTACATATAAAAAAACTAAAAAAAATATTTTTTTCAAACATGAACCGCTTAAAAAATTAATTATGACTTTATTGTAAAATATGTGTGTATGATATTACCATGTCTGCTTTGAATTTTGAGAATTTGAGCTTTCGTACAAACGTCATTAATGTTTTTCATTTAGAACTGGTGCTCAGTCAATCGGTCAAACTCTACCTTTAAAAATTGTAAAAGCATAAAGACATGATTCAGAAAGAACTAAAGTGATGTGGTCATTAATACTACTATATAGCTTTCACTTGGAGAAAAAAGTTAAGAAAATTAGTTAAATATTTTGCATAAAATTGATTTATTTATCCTTCATAAAATTCTGTATTTTTTGATAATATTCATTCGATAGTTCTGTCTTACAATAATAATTCCGCGAAGAAACCAATATTCCAAAATTGATACATTTCTGTCACAAGCAATCGATATCTTAAGGTGTTAATTCACTTAAATGCGTCATGAAACCGAAAAGCAAAATCGGATCGTTAGGGATACATATTATGAAATAAAATATGAACGATGTAAATTTCAAATTTGAATCGTTGAATCTTTGTTACATAATTTGCAGCATCCGTGTGATAGAATGCCTGAAGATGTCAAAAGGCGATACCCGTATCGTTAGTGACATACATATGGAATCGTACAAAGTTTCAACAGTTTGATGTTGAAATTCTATCAAGCACCTTCAGTCAATATCATAAAATAGATGTTAATTTCATTATGCAATCAAACGTACCACTGTCAGTCAACATCTTAACATACGAAAAATATTATTTTTACTACAAAAACAAACAAAGAATATGTATGTTATAAGAACGCAATTCCGATTCTGCTTTGCAATAATGCAAGTGAATCTTCATAACTAATTGTGTATGCATGTTTTTTGACGAAATGAGCGAAAGAACCATATACAAGTATCACTTAAGCGTCATTAATATATCACCTTCATCAATCTGATTGAAATGCACACGATTGATGCATTTGAGAGGTTCACGATGCAATTCATCTCGCCGATGCACCTATGGTGATGCAAGTGCGCAAATTAGCGAGGTGGGTATATGGATTTGAGATAAATGGCGTGAACACTGATGATGCGGTTGGGTACCGTCTCTCTGGTCTACGGGTACCAAGTGATGTCGGCATTTTCGCGTTGTGGTTGGGTCCGTTTCACACGTTCTCGCCCCGACCCCGGTTCGAGTCCGGCGTCTCCTCTGCTTACACGAGCTATAAACATAGATAAAATTATAGGGTTGCCATATTTAATTTTTTAGACATACTAAGTGTAGTATATAATAGATGACAAAAGAGAAAAACTGATTTGTTGACATTTTTCAAAATCGTTAATCGAAAATCGAAAATACGTACATTTTCTATGATAGGTCTCACTTAATTGCGAAATCGATAAATACAATCGAAACTTTTCCACGTATCACAAAAATCATTCACAATGTTATTCCTTTATATTGATTGATATAGCATGAAATCTCAATATTAAACTTTTAATTTCAATAATATTTTTAGACTATTTTTTGAAGTAATATTACACGAAGTGTGATCTACGGCGATACATTCAACTTTTAACATTATGATCATTTGAGAAATCAAATTTTATGGCTGTTGTTATTTATTAGGTACAGTCTACCGCGATATTTATAAAATATAAACCTTATCATGTACCAAAATAGCGTCATAATAAAGGCAATGTTTTATTTGAATTATTGAAATCTTGTACGATTCCAAATGTTTTGTCATTAACGATCCGAGCTTCGGCATTCGGCATTCGGCATCTTCAGGCATTCTATCACACGGCAAGGACATGCAACACAACTGGCAATGTCTACCTATTTCATGCAAGCCTATGTTATTAATACCAGTATATATCAATGTAGATTCCATTCATCTTTTTAATGTTAACTCTAAGATTATTGTAATATTCGATCTTTAAAACTGAGAAATGCTATCAAAAATTATTGATATATTTTTTAATATACTATGCCGATAGCTAAACATCGTTTTTTAACAGTCAAATGATAAAAGCAATTGATGTTCGATTAGGTGGATTAAATTCACGTTTCAAAACATAAAAACCACCCAATTATCAATTAATTATAAACCCAGATAATAAGTAACTTTTAGGTGATTTTCGACTGTATTAGGGCTACAGATACTACGAAAAGGAGCAGTACCTGCTTTGAATTTGTTTTATCAGTTACAAAAGTATAATAAAATATAAATTTTAATTATTAACTTCTTACATTTTATCATATCCATACACCTGAACGCCCTGAAATCAAATAGATAAGACGACCGTGCTTCGCCTTTTGCTAGGCCAAGAAGAACATCACGAGTCAAAGTACTGTCCGCTACAAAATATTATGGCAATCTATTCCACCTCCTCCAAGACTTGGAGACCAGTGCATGCCACATCAGAAACAAAAAAGATTCAACTGTCAATTGACACAGCATCATGTAATATAGCGGTATATAGACTGGCATAGTTTTTTTTTTTAATATAGTCATGTGATTTTGTTTTAATAGGAACGTATTAACAATGTTGATTATAGTATATTAGTGAAAGTACAAATAAATCAGCAATTTAATTGCATATTTAACATTGACTGAAATGTATAAAAGCTATTTTGACATTACGCCATCATCCCTGGTTAACTACAAAATTTCTTCACTTGTAGTTTGTATCATACTCAACATTGTATCTGTTACGCCTAAGCAGGCGTTGAATTGTTGCATAGATCTTTAATGTGTACATATATTTCAATTAATAGTTGGAAGTTGATAAAATAAACTTCAGTATATCTAAGCAAAATCTTAAGCTCCTGAGACACTCATGGTAAATAAAAATTTGTTTTGATAAGGATACATGCTCACCAGGGGCCGCAATTATTTTAAGAGCATTTAAATTATGAAATGCTGATTTAGTCAATAAAATACATTTTGTTAGATACACTAATACTCGCTATGCAAATTATTTAATGTAAAATCTCTTATGAAGCTTAAATTTTATTGAGGAAAGACAATTATTGTAGTAATCAAAATATTCGATAAACACATTTTTTTATGATAAAGTTTAAATGAAAGAAAAAATATGAAGACCATAGATATGTTATAAAACATTTTATATATGGTGGCTGATATATCAATACTTAAATATTATACAATTCCATCGCTTTAAAATATACTATGACATTTTAAAGCCATGTTTACTAGTATTCAACTTTGATTCAATTATTTTTCTTACCTTTATGAGTATATTTAATTGCTTAAATTATGTACGAACGTACGTGGCAGATTTTCAATAACGTGACTAATTTTGTTAGTAGTGTGAGAATATCGTTTAAATTGCACTATCAAAATTACGTTATTTAAGTCAAATACTGTCTCACGACAGCTAAAGGCTTTCAATTAAATATTTTTGAAGTAATGCTGTAAGGGAAGGCAATGATTGAACGGTTAACCTTAATCACTCAATTGGTACACTTATTCAAGTCTTTTTGTGCCCAAATAAAACAGAATTAACATCAAAAAATATTATTGTATTGGATTGTATAGTTTAAGTTAAAGTTACACATATACATTCCTATAAAATTCAAACAATTTAAAGTTATATTTAAGTTGTTATACATATCTAGTCTTAAAGTCTTTTCTCCTCAAATAAATAATACATCTATAGTGAGGTTAAAGAAGACAATATGTTGATAACTACTAGTTTCGATACAAATATTAATCGGATAATGTTAACGTAACATAACATAAAAAGTTACACTCTTTTGATGTTGAAAGCTCTTTCCGTTCAACGGCATTGTCAGAAATAATATCTCAAGCCTTAATAAATATCAAAACTATTTTTTATAATTTTTAAATTTATAATTTAAAAAAATTGTACAGCCATCTCTTTGAGAGTGTTTAAGTATCTCCATCAATTGTTTCTATGAAATATTGAAGATACCATAACTGTATGCGCCATAATGAAAATGACCTGTAAAACATGAAGTATGGCAATATACCTTTATTGGATCGTTTAGTTTCGTCCATATCTTGTTGAGTCATACGAGGATGACCTTTGACCAGTGGAAAGCTTCGCTAACAGTTGGATGACAAACATATAATGTATATATTTATATGTAATACGAAAGAACAACTAATGAGAACGTTATGCAAAATGACGGTAATAATAATTAATACTACATAATAACTTTAGTATTAAACTCTTTATACAATAGATATGAAAGTGACTTAGATTGAAAAGGTGCTAACTCTATATTGACAAAAAATAAAAAAAATTATTATTACAAAAATTCAAAACACATTCATCTGAATCCAGATATTTTTAAAAGACTCGTTGATTAAACGCTTCTATCGTAAACAAAAACAGGTTAAATAATTGACATTATTAGAACATTTGACCAATAAACACCAGGCGAAAAACCGTAATCTCTCACTTTTTAAATTATTCATAAATACACAATTATGACAAGACTTGTGTTATTATCTACCAGATATAAGTACTGTCTGTAAAAATTACCCTAATATTAGCCTTGTTATACACTATAGTTTTCTATAGCGCATAAGCGTTATGTTGTTCTGTGCGTTACATACTGACAAACGTTATATTCACATGTTAAGATTTTTTACATAAATCATAAATTAATAAAATACTGTCTTAAATGAACGATGTGAAACTCGTGTTTCATTTAGTGTCACAGTGGTAGAATAATTAAGTTATAATTTCAAATAGTACACGATAAAACCCCAATTCTTCGTTGGTGAAAGCATCTCAAAAAATGCATGAATGTGAGAGAGTCTCATTGCAAGAAAATGGTAAATTTAACCATGTCAAAATGATGTCTTCACATATTTGTTTGAATACATATTACATGTCATCTCTTGCTGAAAAAAATATTCAAATCTAGATTTTAGGTTAATCAAATATTTAAATAGTAACAGCGAAATAAAATCAGTCTTAAAAAGTATATAATTACACAATAGCTATGAAAGAAAGTATCTATGGATAGTGAAATAAAATAATTGCATTCACACAATTATTTCTTACCGTGATATTCCGTCATAATAGTATGCAACCGGACATAGCAAATATACGGATGACTGAGAGAGAAAATAAAGTCAGTGGCGGCGCAGAGGAAGGGGGTATATCGGGCGACAGTAGTACAGAGGCGCAGCACAACGGTAGCATCTTTGTTTCATGTTTGACAGATCACGAAACGGTTACGTTCCACCCGATTTGTATGCAACTATCTCGGCTCGTACAGAGGGACTGAAAAATATTATTCATAAAACTGTGGAATTTTCCAATAGAATTCATGTCCCTACGTGTTATGTATCAACATCTAAATTTCATAATGATCAGTTTTCTGTTTACAATTCAGAATATTTATATTTACTGTATTATTTCCAACAATAAGCAATATAGTCGATTTATAATATTGTTTTGAAGCCTTACATATGTATTTGTGTTGTATTGATAGATATGCCTGTCTGTCGGGATTGGGTAAAGTGACGTCTCACAGCTGTTTTCTTGTTGACATTTAGATACATGCATTTCAGCACATTTCTTGCGACTATACGCGTTTTTATTACTTTATATTTAATTATTTATTGATTAAAAGTAGCTTTTATCAAAAAACAAAAATATTTTATTAGTGACCCACTGTTTATTAAAAAAAAATAATATTGTGCTTCAATGAAATAGATAACCAAGTTGCATTGATTAAAATAGATTATTTTGTTACAAATGAAATACGTCTTAATTCATACCTTTATATACATACTCTTCCTCACTTTTGATTTTTAGAACAAGTCGTAAATGACAGAGGTCACCTAACTTTACTTATCAACCGTATATCCAAACCATCACTAAGAATTAAGTAATTTAATTAAAATTACTATCGAGATGTTTCGTTAGAAGTATATCTGAATGAAATTGAGAGGACATGATTCAAAACAATAAAATGTGGAAAAAAGTGGAATTTGACTCAATCTGTTTTGGTCCCTCTGTACGCATGCGGACCGCGTGATTTGTGTGGCTTGCCGGAGCATTCCCATACGGTCGACACTCGTGCGAGAGGAACACGGAAATGAAGTAAGATTTCTTCTATTCTATTGGAGGGGCAGTAAATTGGATTGCAGGGATTTGGTTGCTTCTTTTATTGCAGCGGTACTATCAGCTTGACGTGAAACTGCGACATGCTCTGATGATAAATTACCACATAGATATGTCAGCAATTCCCTGAGATGAGCGAAGACAGATAGTCAACAGAAAAATGGATAAAATAATGAATCTATGCTATAAACTAACCTCATGATATACGATGTGAATCTCTTCATCTGTTATTAACTCTTTAGTCAATAAAACCTATGTTTTGATGATATATTGGATTCTCAAAAAAACAGTGTTTTTTTACAGTTATATAATAATTAAAAGATAATGAAAATTTTTATCAATATTCTCAATAGATTCGATAGCAACTTTTTTAAAGTTTATTTCGTTGAATTGGTATTTATTTAGTAGAACATTATAACACAATGGAAAAATAGCAATATTTTTTACTTTTTCAATATATAAATTTTGTAAAATTAAAATTAATTTCATTTCGATTCATAAAATAAAAATTGATACCTTTTTTCCACCGGAAGTGTTATTTAATGTGACACGTATTTCACTTCTTTGAGAATCATCTTCAAACTAACAGATTCTTATATATAACTTAAATATTAAGAGTGATGAGGGATATTTTTTTTTTTGTAGGATGTTGAAAATAATTATGCTTATTATCATTACATTGTTGAGTAAAAATATAATGCTTGGAGATGAATACTTAAAAGAAAATAAATTTTATTTCTTAGAACCACTACTTCTATTTAAAATATTATTCAGTAATATTTGATTACAGTCAAAACTTTTATTAATTTACAAGATATGGAAATTTCTGTATTATTTGGAGAGTTAAAATTGTAATGATTTTCAATGAAATGAGATAAACAAAGCACGTACGTCTAGTAACACACCAAATAGAATGATAAATTTATCATTGTTTTATGGTATATTATAGACACTGTAAATATTAATAATTTCTTAATTTAGCTTTTATTAAATCGAGTACACCTTGTTGTTATTCCATAAATATAATACATTAAATAATATCCGATATTATTGTAAATATATTATTTAAATGACTCGTATAGTTTTATTCATTTAGTACAAAGCAGATCCTAGTAGTACCTACTGTACGATTGATACGATAGTAAAAACTATATTGTAAAATAGGTATCCGCAAATAAAACAAAACACTTAGACATGAGAGGCGATTAGTTAGTGACAAGTGGTTTTCAAAGATACGTAAGTATATAAGATACACAATGTATTTTACTCTATATTGTAGTAGAGTAAGAACTACAATTATAAAAAATTTCTATCAGTTAATATGAATTATCTAAATTTGGTAATTTTTTTTAAATTTTGCCAAAAAGGACACAGGTCGACATTTTCAGATATTCAAGTACAAGGATGAACTTAAACTGAAATCTTTTGATGTATATTACATTTTATATGTAATAAAACTATAACGAAAATTTTCATGCAAAACACTTGCAATAAATGTTTCTTTTGATGACCTATCACGTTACACTGGCCCAGAAAAATAAGCCTTCATGGATATTTTCCCACCAAAGATAGCCGGACCTTTACATAAGACGAATGATATATTCTAAAGTCATAAATAAACAGATCCCACTTCGATTTTAAGTCCAAGATGCCTTTCCAGTAATGCGATGACATTTAGCGTTATTTGAACGTTTGGTATTAAAGAAACGCAAAAGTTTCCAGCTAAGAAAACATGAATGATGCAACGTTAAACGGTCGCTTTCGTTGATCACGAGATAATTTTCATACTTTAATAGAATTTTACCGCAGAACTGAGGAGACATGTCGCGCCAGTTAGTTGCAGCAACGCGCGGATAAAGTTGCTGCGGTTAGTAAAATTTTATTCATTACAAAGTAACCAAATAAAAAATAATCAACAAGTTATTATAATTCTACTTTTGTTTATGATTTAGGTGGTAAGAAATTTGATGGATGCTTTTTAAATAACTGAATTTAAGCCGTGCAAAATGTGCATTTGAAAAAAGTCAAAAATGGTAATGTATAAAATTGGTAACAGACTGCAAGGTCTGGGTCAAGGTTTTTATTTGGGAAAGTTCAACCATTTCGAGAATTGTAAAATGGATCAAAAATTTTCTCAAAATTCTATACTATTTTCTATACAATATCCAATTTATTGAATAATAAAATTATCTTATTTAAAAATCTGTTGTCAGAGAATCATTTTATCTCATGTTAAAATACTTTATTTGTTATATAAAATACTGTATAGATATCTAAATAAAGAAATCAGACTCTAGGCCACCATTTATTTAAAATTACTAAATTTATTTATTGAGGCTTGATTCGAAGGTTACTATTGGTTACAAAATTAAATGTTAATCTTTTGAGAAAAGTTGTCAGTTTGAGTGTGGTTGGCATTACTCATGAAAAGCTTTTCAGTGTAATTTCACTTAATCCTGTATAAAACAGCAATAGGCAGTTATCCTATCACGAAATAGCCTTAAAATGCTATCAGAAAAACGCCTGCATTTTCTAATTCACCATTAAAAGTGCGCATCTATACAATCTATAAAATCTATACGCAAGTACTGCAGGGTCAAGATATCACTAAAGAAATTTAAATCACCTCACACCTACGTGATACAGTATAATTTTCAGAAACATCTCTATATATGGTATTAACAGCTTATATACCGGGGACTCGTATTTGAGTCCTTGAAGAACTTTCGTTGCGGGCCGCGGACTCATATATGCGTCCTACGTCATCCATTCCATTCCATTGAAAAATCATCTGATTGGAATCGGGTTTGATTTCAAATGTTAATGGGGTATGGTAGTATAGACATCAACGCATTATTTAACAAAGATTAAATTATTATTTTCCTAAGCAATTTCGTAAAAATACCCCAAAAAAATTCATGTTTATTTTTTTTTGATGTGATCTTTCATAACACAATTTTACATTCTGGTTGAAGATTTTAATTTAAAATCGAGTCTGTTTTGTTTCTCTACGTAGCGAGGATATTCATTAGTCCAGTATACACTGATATGCATGCCAAGATGCATTTCGGGGGCCTTTTACAAATCGTAGTATTGGTGTTACACATTACCTTTGATTTATCGACTAAGCCACATGGAATTTTTATGGTGGTTATGAAATATTTAACCGAAAATATTTTTTACATTTTTAATGCTTATTTGATTATATTATGATCTATTCAAAGTCAGTGGCAGGGGCTCTCAACTTATGTTGACGAATTAAATAAAAACTTATTTTTCTAAAATATATTCTTTTATGTTTCATTATTATTGTGAATAGGGGATATCATTCTGAGGTCCCTTTTCTTATTTTTTTTTCACACTTGGACGAGTGTGTCGCCTTTTCTGGAATGCTTGGTTTCTTGAGGCTTTAATTTCATATTTTTTAAAGATTCCGGCAAACCTCCATTTTCAGAATTTTCTGCATAACTCCTGTGCCACTTGTCCATATATGGATTCAACATGCTCATTAAAGTATGTATTGTATGTACACTTGAATCAGAATCACTATCGTCCGCGTCATCTTGTTCACAATCATTGGGAACCTCCGAAAATGCATCCTCAAAATTTTATAAATGTGTTTCATCTTTTCCGTCAATTATGAGGTGATTAAAAATAAAATTATTAAAATTTTAATCATAAATGATTAGCAGGAGAAAAGCAAATTTCGCGACGTTTTCACCGATAGTTCAGAGAAGACTGAATACAATTTACTTATATAGAAACACTTACAAGACACTATCCAGATGTATGATATTTACAAGATACTACCCTGATTTCTCAGAATGGCTGTAAAAATAATACAAAACAAACTAATGGGGGTGTAAAATCTGCAACGGGAATGACGTGAGAACCAGGGATTTTTAAACAGCGGGAATTTATAATATTATCTTGAATATATGTAGCATGATTTTATCTTCGTTCTTATATTTTACTAAGATATTATTGTGGGTATATAAGGGCAGGCAATATAACAATGAGGATCGATATGAATTATTTGTATATATTAATTTTTATACGTACAAAATGTACAGTATGGGAAAGAAAACCTTGTTTTTTTCCACTTCTTCAGCAAAACAAATATGGTTTCAAGAAAAATAATTTATTTACAGCTAAATTCTTGAGAACATTGTACTTACTTTTTCATGGTTCACATCGTTCTAATTATCCGGCTTTCACCTTTCGCCATCTTCAGATTCGATATAAATCTATCGATGGGGTAAACACGAATTGAAATTGTATCATATATTTCCCATTAACTCATAATGAAAGTATACAAAAATTTAGTATTATCCATGATTGTTTTTTTATATAGGTACTTTATATTTAAAGAGTTTATCTAATGAGTTCTAATATATATAAATATAAAAGCAAAGACAACAATGTGAAAAAGTAAATTTTGCATATTTAAAAAAAAACTTATAGTAAATTTAAGTTTTTTTCACTATACCACAAGAGTACGCAGCTCACAGGTGTAGAACCACTAGTAAAATGGCATTGATTTATGGGGCAAAGTATTTAGAAGCCAGCAAATCAAATTTGGTAAAGATATCTTTATTGGTTCACAAGTTATAGTGAATCTAGTAAAAGGACAGTTTTTGGGCGAATTTTTTGCAAAAATCGCCGGCCACCATGCGAAATTTGATAAAAAACATGCGGTCATTAAGCTGTCAAAGCGCATCCACTAACGCGGTGGTCAATTAAATATCGTTAATTTAGGCACGTAAAGCAGGGATGGTCCTGTATTGCAATTTTAGAAGAGGAAAGAAATTTTTAATTCCTTTTACATATATTTTTCGATTGCTGCAATGCACTTTATGCAATTAGTACTAGTTTATTTGAGGTTAAGCACTGGCAGATCCTTGGCAGTAAAAGTACGACACCATTAAGCTAAGCGATATGATTTTAGTACACCTTTTTATGGAAGTAGTCCTTTAATTAAATACGATATTCATCACTGATTTTAATAACACGATCTATTAAATTTCAACGTTAGTAATTATCTCATTCAATGATTATTCGTTCAATTATTTTTTTTAATTTAAATTTATTAACCCTATCCGATCACCAAACGTGCTACAGTTATTTTTATGATATATCTTTTTTTATTTAAAGGAGAAATGATCATAAGTGCAATAATTTCCACATTCAAACTAATCATACCAATATAACAAAAAAATATACTTCTCTGCATCTGCATAGGCGTCGAGCATTTATTGCAAAAGCGTCGTTAGCGTTAAGCTACAAAAATATATGGGAACATAACCGCATGTGCTCTGGTATCACCACAAAAATGAAAAATATACTTGTGTTTAAAGGCGGATAAAATTTTAAATTATCATGCCTTTCCATCAAGAAGTGACAGTTAACACCTTAAAAGTGAAAAAAAAAAAAAAAATTTAATGTTGAAATTTTTCGTTCATTCGTTATAATGAGAACTACATTGGAAAAAATGATTACAAAACGAATAAATAAATAGAAAGCAGTGATAAAATACTCATACTTAGTAAATATTGTATAATGATAGTGAAAACAAAAAAGTTGTCAGTGATTTCTATACGACTAGTTATCGTAGCAGTTATCGTTATGAAACATACTTATTTAAATAAACGCTTTGATAGTCTATTCGATTAGCTTTTATTTGAATTTCATAGAGCGAACATTAGATGTGTATTACCGAATACGACGATCGTCTACGAATATTAACGAATCAGTTACAGTATCGTTAGTCTCCAGAAATAATTTTCAAAAAATTATTTGTCGATGATTTTAGTTATAATATTATATAACCGAACCTGTTTCTAAATGTCTCTAATTTAGGTATACTTAGAGTAAGTTCGTGAACTCTCACAAGTCCAAGTGGGGTATCATCAGGTTACCTCGCCACGACTTCGTGAGCAAGTACCGGGAATCTCTGGTGTCAGTCCCGGCAAGAACCCAATGCTCACCTCTAAACTCTAACTCCAAAGGACCACATTCGTTAGAGGCAGGGGAATTAAATGATTTATAAACTAGTCACAATTATATATTATAATTTTGTTTCTCAATTTTAAGCGTTATCGATAATAATAATAAAAATACTTAAAATTGTCATATCACAATGATTTATTTTAACAGTGAAGCTACGGAGATGTTCAGTTATAAAAGATACGACATATACAAATAAATACTTATATAATTTCGATTTTTATAATCGACAGAAGGTGCTCGATAGAATTTCAATATCAAATTTAAATTGTTAAAACTTTGTGCGATTCCACATGTTTCGTCACTAACGACCCAGGCTTTTTAGTTCTTGCCTTGAGATCTGTGTTGTCTTTCAATTAATACCTTTGGTATATAGAAAATAATAACTGTTTATTGTGCGTCAGTTCTGTTGCATCCATTGCATCACGCATCATGTGTGATTGAATGCCTGAAGATGCTGAAAGGCGAAACCCGATTTGTTAGTGACAAAACATGTACAATTTTTTTTTATTCTTTTGTTATTACGATATATATTTAACAATTAGTGTTCAGTATTTTTTAGAAAAAATTGACTATATCAGTATATTTTAAGATTTGAACAAATCAAACGCAGTTCGAAACCCAATAAATAGAAGAATATGTTAGTAAGCAAAAATCTATCTTCGAAAATAAAATTTATATCTTAAAAAAGTGTTGGATGTATAGGTATTGGAATTGTTGACTGATATGTCACCATAAATAAAAATTCAAGATATTTTGAGGGATAAGTTTTAAGCATATACTTAACATTTCTTAACTGGGGGTGTGGTTCTCAGGTTGTATTCCCCTGCATCAGACTATTGCAAAGGGAGATTAAAAGGTCATTTAGAAGATGCTCACCCATATTTGTCACAAATGAAGATGTAGTGTATTGTTTTAATGCGATAATTTTATCTCAGCTCCGCTATTCTTAAATGCTAAATAGCTATCATTTCTTTAGGTTAATCGTGAAAGATATCGTGAGGAGCATGCTAGTTAAATATATTTTTCATTAGCGTTTGAGTAAAAAGTGAGAAAATAAGTTATACAGTTTTAGTAGATAGAGAAAGGTTAAGTATATTATTGTGATAAATACCAAATTGATTTATAGAAATATTTATTTGCTTACAAAGTGAATTTTATGCTTTATGCTCTTAACCGGATCTCTGCCAGAGACGTGTAAATGCGGCCTATAATTCCGTGAGCGCAGTGCCAGGCATACAAAATCCGCGTATTTATACGGTCCACTTAAGACATACTGAAACTCAACAAGGTCGACCATTTTAATAATTTGAATATTTCAACCACACAGACGACATCTCTTAGGATCATAGTGTCATACTTACAGTAGACAATTTTTATGTTATAATCACTGAAATATCGATTTTAAAAAGAGCTTCCATGTATAAATAAAATCGCGACCCTCCGTATCTGGCCATACTAAAACTCCAGGCATAGAAAGAGTTAAAGGGGGTGCAAAAAATGATGCATTGAAATAATTTTATAACTTCAGATATGCAATAAAAATAGAAAGCTACCCAAAACTATATAAATTTATTTCACTGAAAAAATGTTGTGATCTTTGAAAAACATACAAATTTTCAATTATCTTATAATAAATATATTCTAAATTAAAATTTTGAGACACATATTTCAAATGAATGTATTATATCATGGCTATCCAACCTGTTGATTGCTAGCCAAAATTTGGTCGATCCTCAAACACATCAAGATTTTTTTTTTAATTTCTTAAAATATATTCCGAAAGTCGAACCAGGTCCCATGATTCGTAATTATTTGCAGTTGTAGGGAATTAACAAATGATGAAAATAAAGGTGACAGACACGCTGTCTCTGTATTGTAGAAGTGCGGTTCTCAGAATGATATTAATACCAATTAATTGTCCACAAGAATCTTATTAGAAGTCAATCACAAGGTAAATTTAAATATAAAAGTAGTTCCCAGTGATCGAAAGGTCGGACACCCTTGTGTTATTTATTCAGATTCAATAAGGAGATGTTCAATAAAAAGCTAAGATACGCAGATCTTAAGAAAATAATGTTTTTTTGAAAATTAATGTATAGAATAATATTAAAAAAAAAGATTTTGAGCTTATTGATAATCGACCTTTATCACGTCTTGTCATGAATTAATTTTGATTCAATTCAAATCGGTTTTCCATGTTCGATAAGTTTTACCATAGTTTCGAATTGTTTTCTTCGAAACAAAATCTGGAGAAAAGTTTTAATAACGATCTTAAAATATTACAGATTTTTGTATATATTTAAAAGTAGGTACAAACAAAATCACTGTAATAAATACTTGTATTTATAATCCGGCTCCAAGAAAAGATATCTGTGATTATCTTGAACTATGGATACTTCTGTATCGTATTGTCTCGCTGAGTGAAAGTATAATATTGAGAATTATTTAAAAATCTCTTCGGACAAATTGTTTGCACGAAGGTCCTCATTTAATAGGGTTACACAAAATTAAAATTAATAAATAGAAAATAAAAATAATAAAGATAATATTACAGTGAATTAATGAACCTTTTAATATTTGAACTGCTTTAAGTTTATTTAAAATATGTTTCAATCATCGCAAAATGTTTGCGGGCCTTTTTAATTAATCAAATGTATAATTTTGCTAATCCCATAAACAATGTTATTGTACGAATCCCGCAAAAACATGTTTTTACAAAATGTGTTTAATTTGACACTTAAAATATAACTGCATAATTCAAAAACTAAAAACTTGATCATTTGACAGTTTTTTTTTATTATTTCTTTCAGCCCTCCGTACTATACAAATAAATGGTACACATACTCCAAGATTTTAAAAAACAATTATTATTAATAAATAGATTAAATTGAAAAGTATTCCAGATGTTTTTATAAAACTTGGTTGTTTGTTGTGAAAGCTTAATTGGTTATAATTTTGTTCAAATAATCAAATCAAAACACCACTAGCATTATTAATTGATATTCACAGGCATTTACAAATGTCTTTTCATCTAAATATACAATTTGGCTTAATATTAATACTTGTTTTCATCTAATTATCACACTGCATAATTACTTATATCTTCACTATCTATTCGGTGTAATTGACGGATTCCGTAAAAATGTACATATAAAAGTACAGCAATATTTGCGGGAACTTTAAATTAAATATGTAAATTTGCATTTCCTATTTGATTTGCAAAATCGTGTTTAACGTATCTAAAAAGCATTGTGTTATAATGAAATCATAACGTCCGCAAATATTCGCCAATAATATTTAATAGATAGTTTACCTTCACAGTTCATTTAAGCGGTGAGTTGTGGGGGTGTAATGTAAAATATTTGTTATGAAGCCTTTGTACCAAATAGTAAAATTCTAAGCTAGCAAACGATTAGCGTGGTTCAGTCTATTGTAATAGAGAAGTTTTTCATAGTATTTTATAAAAGAATCGATTTCAAAATAGCGTTTCCTATTACTCATGCATCCATTGTCCAAACAACCGATATATTATACTAATTTGGACCAAGTGTGTAAAACAATATTTCGCTTTCTATGGCAATCGTAGGCGCATCCCTGCAGAGGAGGCGGCCCATCTGTTTATTGCCTAGTGGAAAATCTTATACAAATCGTGTCTAAAATAATAGTTGTATTACGTTTCGTCACTAATAGCGCATTACCGCGGTCTCTCACCTTTGCTGTAAAAATCGAGATAACGCTAAATTCTGCTTTACGTAACGCGCCGTGTTAGCGGAAGAAGATGGTCGGCGGGTAAATTGTTAACCAATACGGTACCCAGCAGTCCTCGTTTATGATGCGTGAGAACAGTTGCATGGCTCATAAAAGCGCATATGATAAATGTGTGAACGACATATCCGCTCAATAACGACAAATGCGCAACGATACGATTACTCTAATGAATTTAGTTTAACACAAATATTATCAAAGTATCAAGACTCTTCTTGTTCTTAGTCTTTCGTGATTTGTAATATGTTGTAATCTAAGACATCGGTCTTGAATAATAAAAAATCTATGTCGTCTATTATTGTTATGATAAATAAAAGATTAATCACGATGTCTTACTAATTACTCAACTTACGATATTTTATTACTTTTTACTAACATAGAATTGACAAGTCAAGTCAGTCCTTTTCCACTTGTATGATAGAATACATGATGATGCCGAAAGGGGACACCTGTGTCATGATTGACAAAAAACGTGAGAATGTTCAATGTTTCAAGAATAACAAAAACAAAATACACAAAAGAAAAATTTTGATAAAAGAAGTATATTAATCAATTTTGAATTGTTACAACTTTGTAAGATTCCAGATGTTTTGTCACTAACAACCCGGGATTCGCTTTCGGCATCTTCAGGCATTCTGTCACACATTCAAATATGATATTGAAATTCCATCAAACACCTTTAGTCGAAATCATAAATCAATAAATTAATCATTGTTTATGTTGTTTTCATAAAATTTTAATGCATAAAATTAATATTTCACTCATATGTCAGACATATGTGCCAAATCTGATCAACTATTAATAACAAGTAATTTCTTATCAATAGGGAATTTTTTATTATATTTAAATATGCATATTTTCTTAAGCGTACGTCCTTTTTTATGCTAGTTACCCCGGATTGATATCTTTATTTAGATTTTTAGATTAAATCAATGAAAGTATATAATTGGACTCTCAAAAGAATGGTTTATCGACCGAATAATAACAACTCATCATAAACAATATTTCTGTTAACATTTTTCATAGGGAGTTGATAAACATTTTGAGAGTGTGCACGATGAGACATAGCTTTTCCACAAAAAACCAAATATACAAAATATGGAAGATTCCAACGTTTTCTGAATATAACTTAGAAATATTTGTATAATAATACCATAACGGATTGATTATGCTGATGATTTAGTATGGACTCGGGCGGTGGCGATGTAACGTATTGCCCATTTGCACGATAAATTAATACAACTCGCGGACTACAATATTTTTGGACAGGGCGAGAACGTGCCAAAACAAAATTCAATGGGATTAAATCAAAACGTTACGGGTCTTGGACAACAGGGGTACAAAAATTTCTTCCTTTTGGGACATTTATTAAATATTTTATAAACGACTTTCTAGTGCGTATTTATATTTTTAAGCCACAATTGTTCTAATTCATGTAATAAATAGGTCACGGTGAAAAACAGCATTTTTTTAGTTCTACAAAATTTATAAGATATATGGTGAAAAATAGTTTCTATTTTTCACCGTCATATAATGGAGTTCTACCAAGTAAATGCTAATTCAATCAATAAGATTTAATGGTGCTACTAAAAACACTTCGCTGTAGCTCAAACAAAAGCCGATGAATACAAGCCATTAACTGATTTAATTAAAATTTGATAGTGATCATACTTATTTAAAAAAATACCAAGTTGTCTATAATTATACAAAACCAGTAAGTAATGGGTTAGTTTTTATTTTCAGCTCGCTATTCATATAGATTTCTTAGTATTATTATTCAATCTAAAATTTTCCATTACCTGATCTACACTATTGTCCTGGATTATTGTTATATTTGTCGTAGTTATTGGTTAAATCAAATATTTATTAATTAAGGATTATTAAGAAATTACACATAGAATACATACCTTTATGTCATTTTCATTTTTCAAATAGGCTATGAAATGTAACACGACTGTGGAATTACAGTCAGTAGATGCTATTAGCAATTCTCTAACGGAATTCTGTCACGGTTTTGAATTCGTAAGGAGCTATTTGGTGTCGAAAAAAATCTTTCATATTTACGAAAAATAATAAGACCAAGATTAACCTCTCCTGAATGCCTTTACGTGGTCTTCATTCATTTTAGCTAAGCTGCCTGTATTGCTAAAGTGGAGTAGTTTTCACGAGGTTTACTTATTGTCTATACCTACACAAATAATTCGTCCAAAATTAATAAAATATAGTTCACTATCTATCAAGTTTATATATTGATTTCAACATAGGTGTGCCGAAATGTGTACCTAAGTGGATGAAAAAAATAACCTATCATCCCAGTATTTGATAATAAACAAAAATTATTATTAGTACTAAAGGCGATAATTTATAACGAACACCATTATAAACACTGATTCAATCATTAATGAAACTATTTTCGTAACAATATTTAAAGAAATTTAACGCTTTATGGCACCATGGTCAAGATCACATTATGGATAGACTAGAATCCCAAAATGTAGACTCTCGTATACTGATTTTCCATTGGTGCATGGATTTGCATCGAAATGTATTTATCCTTTCCTACCTTCTTCATTACGATTTTGAAAACCGCGTACACTTCTAGTCGTTAATTGACACCACAATGTTATTCCAATTTTAATTTTGTACCACAATTGAACTACTGACTTAAGTTCGTACTAAATTTAAAAAATTTTGAACGACAATTTATAGCTATGATATTGATGTAAGGAATATTTTTTTAACTATTTAAAGTTTCATCATCTTCTATAATAAATATTGATGGTACTATTCAAGCCAATATATCAGATTGTAAGATTAGTAATTTGTTGAAATTTGATTTTTAAAACATTTTTATAGTTTTGTCCCATATGTAAATGATAACGCATGAGTGATTCAAAAAACGTCGATTCTTCCTAAAGAAAGTAAATGAATGATGTACACTGTATTATAATCATAAAAAATTGTCTGACGAATAATATGACAAAATTTTTATATTTTAGGAAGATAAAAAGTAAAAAGTCGTCATTTTTGTACAGTAAATTGATTAAATATAATCTCTCCGGTGACGAACTACTCGTGTAGGCAGTCACCTCTCTTGATGTATGGACGTATTTCGAACTGACATGTCCGAGTGAGCTTTATTTGGAGCTCACTTTATTTATTGTGGTATTAGTGAGGGCCCACCCGCGAATCTTTTGTGCCCATTATTTTATAAAAACGTGCCAAAATGGATGTACAAAAATTCAGAAGCACCGATAGAAATGCCGAAAATGTATTATTGTAATTCTGGATGTTTTTGTTGGTTATCTTGTGATGCAATTGTTTTTTTTTTATTTGATAATAATTTCATTGTTACATATAAAGTTATGACTTGATATAAGTCGAGGGCTTAACTTGTACTAAAACATAACATAAAACATTTATCTTTCATTTTGTTAATTTTCATTAATATTTACTTTTAAGATGCTAACTGTCACTTCTTCAATTAAGAATGAAACCTATCCTGATCTTATTGGTAAAAGTTATGTTTTATAATCATGATTTTTTCTTACATAAAAAGGGATCTAATTACTAAGAAAAAAACCAAACACAATCTTTAGAGCCATTTCCAAAAGTTTGTAATACAATTTTACTACCATTTTCGCTCATTATATTGTAAAATTGTGGAAATATTGTTTTTTATTGGTATAAATATAATGTAAAGTCTTCTCAGCGCGAATCGACACTGAGCGTATTCATTGAATTGTCATTAACTAGGTAGAACTCCATTATAACACGGAGAAAAAGTAGCGGTATGTTTAGTACTATTAAATTTATAACGTCTTTCTGTGATGAGAGTTCTGATGAGGGCTTTAGCCGAAATAGCTAAAATTATAATATTTGTAGAACTATAAAATACATGGTTATTTATTTCACCGTGTGAAATTTAACACATTGAAAATAAGATCTCATTAATAAACAGATCGCACTTCTATCTTCACAAGAAGAATAATTGAACATAATAGTTATACGAGGAATAAATATTTCAGTGATACTAAACAAAATAGTCAGTGCTTCACGCAAAATCTTAGACGCTACATGTACTAAACATTTTTACATAATATTTAAATTATTTTATGTTCATATTGGAAATTAATATTGAAAATTTCATTTTACCAGATGCGGTAAATGAGGGGGTGGTGCATTCAAGTGACGACAATACAGGTGCGCCTAAGGAATCCCATAGGAAATACATTTAATAGAGACAAGTCATCCATCTTGCTTAACATGTAATTTACTAATATTTTAATTCGAAGAATCGCACGTTATCTTTGTTCGAACATTGAACGTTTTTTTATTTGAGGTGTCTGTAATAAAATACCGATAAATCCACACTTTGAAAAAAAACTACAGGAAAAAATGTACGAGACCGTAGTCATTTCACAAGATATGTAATGATTGAATTTTTCGCTGAAGCTGATAAAAGCAGTACGAAATAAAATCTTCAAGCTGTAAAATATTTTTGAATAATACAATCACAATAGTAAGTACTATTTCTTCAATAGTATATTTTTAAGATCAGTGCCGGTTTCACTAATTGTGAACATCGGTTGGTAATTCTCGCGACAACGAAAACCGGTCCTGATCCTATGATATAAAAACATGTAATTATTGTATATTTAGTACTATAAATATTATGATTTTTGAAGTGAATTTTAATACTCTTAAATTGTAAAATATTTAATATGACCGAAAATAGACATTTTTTTTCATTGGAAATACATAACGAACATAAATGCATGAAAAATCGATATAGCATACAATTTTATCGTGAAACATTTAGAGGTCGCTTATAATGAGTACAATTAAACCCTCATTAACACTAAAGTCGGGACCGTGCAATTTGGAGTAGTGTAACTGGGAGAATTATTTTCTCATATTAGGGATTGTATTTTTTATATGCGAAAAATGAAAAACTGAAATTATTATTAGTTTTGGAAAAATAATATATGGATGAATTATTTAGTAACTAGATGATAAAATGCGTAGCGTTCACAAAATCCAACACACATGGAGTCGCCCGGTCGTGTGTGTGCAGCCAAGCGATCGTGCAATTGGGAGATTTGCGGCAAATACTTCAAGCCAGCGCGTTATTTGGAGTAGTGTAATTGGGGGTTCCACTGTATTTGAAAATTTATAAGTATATATTTACAAGAAAAACACATACAAACAAAAATGCATATGTATGTATGTTTGTAACATATAAACAATGTCTATTAAAAATGTCGGTTTTCAATATCTTTAAATTAATTTTCTGAGATGGAAAACTGGTTAAATAAAGATTACTATAGCTAGACTAGTCAGAACTTAAATTTGACTTTCTTTAAATATATTATTGTTCTTTCTAAATATTTGCATGCTTGGTTTTATGACGTAAGACTTGGGGACACTTTTAATCATACAATAGCTGCAGTGTTTATGGGTAACAGAACAAAGTATACCCTTTGAAAAGTTTGTCACTCGAGTGCTGATAACAGCTCATGAACTCTATTTGATTGATATGTGTAATCTACCTACTTATGGCCGGTACCGGTTAGTCGGTTAGTGAATAATGTTCCGGTCTGGTAGTCCGATGGGTGACCTCTCTTTCCCTCGCGACTATTTTCACACCGTGCCATATTGCGCTGATAGCGACCGCTCTATAACAACACGGGGGACTGATAACGCAGTATTGAATGACCCGAAAAAATCGCTTAGACTAATAATTCATTTTTTCCGGAACTTTACTCGAACGGTTAACTTCGTTTATCACGGTTATGTACGTCATAAATTAATTCATGGATTCTAATCAAATACTAAGATCATAGGTTCCTAGCCTTTTTCGGGTAAATTCACGTGACCCGCGACCCCACCCCCTCATACAATCCAAAAGCCAAGTAAAAGTGAATATTTTTTTAGTTGACCGTATAAGTTGGCAACTCCCAGATTTAAGCCTATGGTTTATATGGTGATGGTTCATATCCAAACTTTTAAAGCGTAAACGGCGACAACGATTACACGAGGCGTTTCAAAGCAAATTCGATTTGTCCACTTGGAATTTATTAGAAAATTTTGAGTATAAAATGTTATAAAGAACGTATTTTTAGCGGCCAGCAAATATTTATAAGGGAATTTAAATTGTACACATCGGTTTTTGATTTTAACTTACCAACATCAAATACTGTATGTAAATTATTTTTCATTTTATAGAATGTAAAAAAGTATGTGCGTATGTTTTCTTAATTTTTTCCTGAATGTAGTGAATATTGGTTTTTGCTTCCTAAAACTACAGACAATCACTCTAGTCAGAAAAATAGTAAAACAATTCAGTTATAATCAATTCTAATAAGCAAACTCTCGTTGAAATAAGCTTCATTTGTGTTCTATGCGTTCCATATTGGTAGCAGAAATATTGAATATATATACATATAAATACCATATGTGTTCTCGTTTTTTATATGTGAATTATTTGTTTTCTTATATTAAAATTTCTTTGCCGAAAGAAGGCGGTTTGAGATTGAAAATGTCAAAATTTAAATAGAATTAAGCCTCAAGTTACTTACTTAACATACTTACTCATACTTGACCACAATTTTTTCATCATAACGCAGGGTCTTTTGAAATGATTCACGTAGAGTCTTATAAGAGTTAGGAATGAAAATTACTCACGAAAAGCTTAATCAAATTTGTATGGCATGTATTTCTTTACTCAGGTAAAAAGGGGAAACAAATTACACGCGAATAGCAGAGTTATAATTAAACGGCACGTTAATTTTCAATGAAATGATAATGTTAATCCAATAAGAATTCAACCAAATCATTAGAATTAATTTTTCAAGTAATTACTTGAATTGAAAGTATTTAATTCATTCTCTATTTTACCATTACTATATATACAATGATATACTCTTTTTAACCCACACGTTACATTTTAATATTGGTTGTCATCCGGTCCGGTGTTTTATCAATATATCCTCGATGACTGCGTACATAGCAATGTACCTACCATTTGTGATTACAAAACCATAGGGGCATATGCATCGATGCAATATCACCTATTTCAATTATTGTTTCTAACTTAAACATCGAGTGAGTATTTTATTAATATATGACTCACAATACAAAAGGTGCTCTGAGTAACCAAACTTAGGAAATCATCGTCCGAGGAATAGTGTCACTCTCCCACTGATATAAATTTTATTTGAATCGTTTTCTGTTTTAATGTGTGCAATAAACCTTAGCCGCACGTCTTCATTGTTAACGTATCCATTTTGGACTTTTTGGGGCGAAAATCGGGGGACGTCTCCATTTATAAATTGCACGAACTATCATATCTAACATCTGACTGCGCAATAATATGTAATAATAATATGTTTAAATTATATGATTTTAAATTAAACGGTAATAAATTACATTTTAAGATTGCTTTACGAACTGTCTAAACTGTAAGACGAACTATTGAGAAATAAAAATTACATATTACAACATCCTCACTCTAACGTTTTCGATATGATTCTATACTGTCAATGCGAACTATTTATTTTTTGTTTCATTTATCTGAACTAGTGTATAGAGAGAGATATTAGCTTAATATTAGCCTAAAATGTAAACATTATATTCAATACCAGCATATTTTATTGTAGAATACCTAAAGATCGAATTTTTCATCATCATATTTGTCTCCGATTATACTCATGTCTCTTGTCTGACTTATAGCTATCACTTTAATACTGAATGAAGAATTAAATAATTTCACCCTCATGTGCAAAGTATAAGCAAAAATAAAGTCCAATTATATTTGATATTAAATAAAATGTAAAAATATTTCAATGATTCGGCATCAGACTGGTCATTCGAGTGATGTCGCTTCTATTATGGCGTTCGAGTGCAAATGGTTAAAGCTTGTATATCAGTTATATGTATCTTACATTATTAATGGCAATGAACATAATTTTTACAAGCATTCAACTATTTCTTAGCATATTGTATTCCTGTTGAGTTGAGTTACTAATGATACGAATACCATAATTACTATTTCGCGAATCCAAAGACGTGGTTTACTGTGAAATTTATATTCTTGACCTAAACCACAGCCATAGACAATGGCTTAAGAAGTTTTCATGTAAGGAAAGAGAAGTCAAGTATTTACAAAAAGTAAAAGTTTTTGACAAACTTTGGTTGGAATACTTAACTTTAAATAATTAACTAATAGATGATTTACACTATACATTCAGTGAGTAAAATTTTACCCTATTAAAATAGTTGTTTTATAAACATAATATATAACAATTATAATAGGATAGTATATAACGTTACATAGGTTTTAAAATCATGTATAAATGTAAAGCTTTAACCGTAATTAGTATTCTTTCATTATGAAAAATATATATTTTTTTGATAGACTACACATTTATGCAGTTTTTTTTAGTTTGGAGTGTTGTGACAACAATAAACAGCAAATCAACTTTAAAATAGTTTGCGTTTCTATGAAAACATTACAGAGACAATGCAACTTGAAAGCATTTTTCTGAAGGTATTCCCATCGTTATCTATTTTTTAATATATATGAAGAAATTTATGGTAATCTAACGGTGTTCTCCAAAGCAGTATACTACAAGCCAATTGAGAGCAGTACGACTCAGTTAGTCGATATATTAAATTATTGCAGTAATACAAAGCATCGTAAAAAAAAGTATATTAGTCGCAGACCTGAGATAGAAAAAAACCTTTGATAGTTTTATTGGCAATCATTTATGTCATTACATGAACTTTACTTAGTTCTATCTCAAATTTATTAAAAATTTGTAGTCTTTTGTTTGTTTTGACTGGTCTTATATCAAATTCATTTTGTAACTAACTTTTTATTAACAAATACGAGTTACGATGAGCCACTCCTGTCTCGGTAATAAATCACGTGGGCCACGATGAATTATTTCACTCACAACGTTTCACTGAATTAAGAATCGAAATGATTTATTAGCCACATCTGCAAAGACTTTAACAGATGCATTATTATTTTTATTTGTGTGAATTTTTAAAATTTTCGCAATTGTATCCGACGCTTTTTAGCACCACATAAACAATGCGTCCGTTGCCTCTAAAGCGCTCAATTCTTTATTTTTAATTATTTTTCTATTAACTTTTACAATCAAGGCAAAAAGCTGATTTGTCCACTAGTAATTTACTAATATAGAACATCAAGCTTTTTATCATAAAACATACGTACAATTTGAATTGATAAATTTCGTATATTTCCATATGTTTTGTCACTCAAGACAATCGTTTCTTTTTTCGTTATCTTCAAGCATTCTTTCGTTAGCTATATTGCAATTATGTGATAAAATGCCCGAAGATGCTGAAAAGCAAAAACTCGGGTCAGGAGTGAGAAAAAATGTGGAGATTTACAAACTTTCAAAAAATCTAATTTGACATCATAATTCATATATAATCCAATTAAAATTTTACATATTAGTGTATGTCTTTAATACAGTTAACTGATTCTGTAATCTATTTGGAGCTATAATTGCTTTTTTTAAAACTATTCATCGTTTCATAAATTGTGAAATGATGTCTGCTATTCGTCAGAAAGTAGAACATTTGTATGTGTTTTCAGAAAACTTTATATATATATTTATGTTCGAAACCGTTAAAAAAATTTTCAAATCCTTTACAAATGTTACATGCGATACAAAACATTTTTATTCCTAAAAATTTTAACGTGTTTTGATTAATCTTGGACTTTTTTTGTTAGGTCACATTCATAACTATTATTTACAAAATATTTAAAAAAAAATGTGAACAGCATGAATTCCACAATATTTCATCTCTTAGAATCACATGGAAACAGATTTGTAGCCAAAATCAAACATCAATTGAATTTGCATAAATAGTTCGATTGACGAGCAGGATTGCTCTCAGGAGTCTAAAACAGAATATCGTGTAAAACGAATACACTTTTGGAATTGTGTTTTATAACTGACTAGCGAGCACTTGACATGCGTTGAAATGTGATTCAAACTAAGTAAACTAATAAAACTGTACTACTTAGAGTTTATTGCAAAATAAAATGAAGTTTAAGACCAATCGGCGGTTTGCAAAATGTTATTAGAAATTCATAATCTCGAAGTGTGATAGTTTTGTAATTGTGGTACCTAGGTACCTTTTTAATGCCAATAGTTCTTGATTACATTCAAAGTAATCGAATTGAGTGAGTTATTTTGTAAAAAAGTTTTCATTCAATGAAAAATTAATTCCAGAATCAAATTTGGTTTATGGACAATTGACAGTATGTAAAATATCACCCTGAAAGTGTGAACATGCAGTTTCGTAAGAGTTATTGAAATAGTTAAATAAAACTTTTTAGGTGTATTATAATGTGGTTGTAGTAATCTAGAAACCTTTGCGAAGATATTTTGAAAGTTTTAAACATATCCAATCCTTAATATAGCAATACATAAACGACTTACTTACAAACAAATACTCATTTTTTGCATATAGATTTGTATCATTTTTTTCTGTTTTTCTAATTATATCTTTGTCAATCATTGATTAAATATAAAGTATATGATATGGTAATAATTTTCTAAGTTGTTGACTCACTTGTGACTTCGCAAAACTTTACTTTTCGCATTTTTTTAATAACTCATTCGAGCGAGCGAACAAATTTAATCGAAATATTCTTCGTAGTTACAAAAAACGATATTGCCATTTTGGCATATTAGAATCATCGCGAATCACTTGCCGTCTCACTCATACACTCCATAACCATAAATATTGTAGAGTTTAGAGTAAGAAAAAAATAACTACCAAAGAATAAAGTTAGAATTTAACCGCTATGTGTTTTTCTTCGGACGGAATTGTCAATATAATAAAACAAATAAATCTTGTTAGAATCGATTCGCAAGCAAGATCGGAAATATACTATTCGTATGAGCGAATTTCGATGGTATATTTTACGAAACTAATGATTGATTTATGGATTTACATATTTAAAAATGACCTTATTGTTATGTAGCATGAAGTATAACTTTAAACGAGTCATATTAATTGATTGACATGTTGTGGCAGGCAGGTCATTATAAGCGGTGCTATCATTGCATATGTTAAAATGCATTGAATTGATTAAATGTATGCGCTCTAGGAGACTGGTCTATCACATATCGGCCTACTGCTCAACTGTATGTTTACCCACAGCAGATCATATTATAGGACACTTCTAAAACGGCGTCCCGAATTAAAGTTAGCTAACATCAATTGTATATCAAAAATTTCTTTATAGTCATAACTGTGCTGCACCCAAGTGGTTGTGTCTGATAAATATGGAAAGCATTGTATTATATTAGATTCACCTACAAATTCTTTCTCAATCCGAGAAGATAATGGATATATAACATTAAGTGATGCCCACGCTTTGTATTAATGCACTTAGAGATGAAATCCTTCAAAATAAATTCTCATTTCACATTTATACAATAAATAAAGGATCCTTGAGAGTGTTGTATAGGGAATATAAATTTTAACAATATTACGTATTTATTATTTATAAACATGCAACAATACAGGTAACAACATCTCTTGCAATACATTTTTCCCACGTTTCGACATTGCAACACTGTTACTTTAGACTATGGATAGAATAAATAAAATTATCACCTAATATAATAGAAATGATTATGTATTGTAATGGATTTAACATTACGATCGTGCGACATTAGAAATGATTGAGGAAAGTTTGTTTTCAAAATAATCTAACATAAAACAAAAAGATATTTGATCAAATTTATTCCTGTTCGGAGAAAACTAATTCTAAAAAAAGGTTATTTTTTTATCAATCAATACAACAGGTATCCATTCAATTATACAATTGCACTTGCATCATTTATTGATATTAAAATCCAATTGAATCGTGAGATGTGTGTGACCTTTGGGAATAAATAAGCTCTTTAAGAGCTTTAAGCTTTTTTCCCATTGTTTGTCAGTTCGTGGTGTAGCAGTCAATTTTGTATCCGACTCAGAGTAACTCAGATTTTTTCAATTACTACCGATTTTATTTAAAAACATAGATGTTTGAGATGTCGAAAAAGTATTTCTCTCTTAACTGATGCTAAAAACGAGAAGCGATAACAAACCATTAATCCTGTCTAGACAATTCCTTTTATCTCTACTCTCTCTGTAAAATGAGGTGAGCAACTAGGTTTTATAACAAACAGTTTTCGTAAAGACGAACAAAGGTAATCTACATTGATACATGGGTATATAGAAACTCATTGGTTTATTCAGCCTCACCATTGACAAGTATGCTTAAATGTTGCTTAGAAACATTATTAATTAAAAGTTTGATATAGAATTGATTATTTTTAATTGGATTAAGTGGTTCTAAATTTTTTAGAAAAGAGCTATTTATTGCTTATTATTTAAATTTAATCACTTCATTACTCCTTGAGTTAAAAACATGTGCAATAATTTTTATTTTCCCATCATAATCCAATTCAATTTGATTCCATTTTATACAAATACTATTTATCTCTATTTCTATCTATTTATTTTTTACTATAAGACAATTCTCGCGAGTGTCTAAACCGGTCCTGATCATACTTAATCTATCACAACCGATATTAAAATCGATAAAATATGAAAGGATTACCTTTAACAAAGCATTGAACATGTAAGGTTGTATCCTCTTTTGATATTAATATACCTTGCCTTATTAAAAAGTTGACTTGAGAGAGGAGTTATTGTCATGGTTCAAAGGAATTTCAACTATACCATAATGGTAGAGAAGGTTCAGAAAGACATTTATGAGACTTCTCTACTTGAAGGCGTATTAATACTACTCAAAGCTTTATTCGACTAGCTTTCTTTTATATATGCTAATTTTTAATAGTTTGAAAACTCAAAGGAAAATTTACTCGAATTTATTCGAAGTCAAGTCAATTACAAAGTCAAGATGATAATTCTGCCATTATTGTCATAATATCGAATTGTATGTTCCTGATATATTTTTGAAATGTCGTAAGTAAGAATAGTTAATTGTTCTCAAATGTAGAACCAGTCTACTAATGAGGGTTCCATTGGTTAGTATATTAACCCTTAAAAAGACATAAGCGCATGAACGCATATATAACATAATCCTGTACACGGGAGGTCTTCCATATGGCAATTGACACTGAATATCTAAATTGACTGTTTGAAGTAATCTGGTATTATAAAAGCATAGTGCATCCTCTTAGAATCGTATTTAAATATAAAGATGCCATATATTGTTAAGAATAATCCTCCACAGCATTAAAAGGTTGATAATGTTTAACTTATGTTATGTTTTTGATGTCGACATATTTCACGAAGAAGAGTGTATTCTTTAAGTTATATAAATACGTTTTAACACAGTGAAAAAAATAGCAATATATTTTGGTTCTACAAAACTATTTTTTTTAATATAGTCGATAGCTATTTCGGCTCACCCCATCGTCAGAGCTATGCTTTAACGAACATTTGCTTATCTATATATAGCTGTGTAGAAAAGGTACACAATACATCTTCTCTCCTGTTTCAACGGCCTAGGTTGTTTTTTTTTCGCAATAAAACAAAAATTTTCAAAAATTGTAAATGGAACTTAAAAGGCGGCTATGACAATAAGTTTACATGTGGCACAGAAATAGTCTATTACGGAAGCAAATCAGAAAGCGGAGAGGATTAATTAATGGAGAAGAGAATATATTAGTTTGCTCGTTAAGAATCCTTTGTGAGAGTTGATGTATATTGATTTCCAGCAGTTTTAGGCTTAGGCGCTGAGTTTGAATGTCTGAGTTTATATAATTAACTAATAAAAAATAAATAAATTCCTGAAAAAACAATATAGATAGCAACTTTTTGTATTCGTACTGACGTATTTAATTTTTTTAAATAAATTAGGCGTCACAAATAACACGAATGGCTCTAAAATGATTAATTGCATTAGGCTACATTACAACACTTCATGAAAAGAAAACAATCATTTAAATCTAAGCTCAATACCGATAAAAAAAGAGATAAATCATCCAAGAATGGAGTCAAGGCCGCCGCAATTAGTTTCAAAATCAGTATACGTCAATTATAACATATTATGTATTCCGTAATGTATATGCTTATAAGTGCACCATAATTTGAGGACGTTGATGTGGTCGAATGCACTTAAGAGAGTATTATGCAACTTGTTGCCTATTATGAGATATTGTTTGAATTATTGCACACAATACTAATTATTACATCTGTGGTTTAAATTGGAATTAACACATTATGTGCCTACTCTGTGAGTGTGATTAATTGTTACTTCTTATAATGAGTTCTATAAATCATCAATGATACATAATTATTACTTTTGAGATGTTTATAGAAAACTGCAAAAATTATGCCAACCTGGTATAGTTTAAATCTAATTTTAATATTCATATCATATTTAATACATCTCATTTTAGCAAATTTTTTTGTGAAAAATAAAGACTAGTTAGACAAAATGCCTCTTATAAAATCCGTCTACATTTTATGAAAATCTTCTTTACGGTTGCGAATGACAAAGCTCATAAAAATTCAAAATTACTTTACACTGACGATACAATAACAGGTCCCCTTAACAAACACTATTGATTCTTAAAAATGTTCTATTTCAGTTTCTGCGGATCTTGTAAGACTTTTTCTCGCTTTTAATGTTTCACTGATTAAGCCTGTGAACTTGCGACACCTTTCCATGGATAGATAAAATATGGATAAGATTTATCGAAATTTTCCATAAAAAAATGATATTTAATTTGATAAAAATAACATGAAATGATTAAAATATAATTATCCATTACTTTTCGCAAGTGTGTCAAATACAAGTTTTTTTACATTAACTGCCCACTTTTTGTGTTTATATCTGTAACAAATCACGCACAAACACTAAAGTACTATATTTATTTCTGTATTTGTGTGCCTAGTCTAACAGGTAATGAAATTTTAAACGCTTAGAACACAAACACACACTCTCTCTCTCTGTCAGTTTGTCCTTATCGTTCGCATGAAACGTATTGAGTTAATGCTGTGGTACTTTTTTTAGCTTAAAATATTGGTTATTTGACAAATAAAATTGATAGATTTTTAGCAATAATATTTTATTATTGTTTATGTTCTAAGATTCAAAGTGTCGTTTTGTTTCATTAGTATTGTTTAAATGATTTAAATTCAGAATACCAATTGAATCGCGACAAAAGGAAAATTATCAGTTGATAATGCTCGCAATTAGCGAAACCGGTTCTGATCATAAATATATTGTGAAAAAAAAGGATTAAAAAATGTGTTTTATGAGTTAAAAATTTTAATGGCATTAATTAATCGTTGTAATTTCCTCATTTCTCCCTAATATAAATACCTACTCAGCGAATCGTTAATGAGTTAATCGAGGTTCTGTGATAGTCAGCCTCGTGTGTATGAGTTAGGGCGTAAGGCGTGGACGTGTCCATAAAAGGGCTACCAGAATTATTACAGTCGGAGTTATTTCCCTGCCCACGGACTCTGCGATGACTATCGCTAAGGAGTTTCGACACATCTGATGAGTCACGCGAGTGTATTTCTTTTGATACATCTCGCGATAGAATCACTAGACACGGTGTGTTTTTATTGCATATTGCTATACGATTTGCAATGCGATAAAATATTTTTATTTATACGCCATTCGAGACTAGATTTTACGTTTTTAATTTCCACGATATTTGTCAATAAATGGTTGAACAACTAACTGATTCCAGCAGTTCTTGTCGAAGAGTTAAGAGAAACTCTAAAATAACTAATTTATGATATCGACTGGAAGGGAGGTACTTGATGTAATTTCAATATAAAATTTAGATTGTTACAACTTTGAATGATTCCACATGCTTTGTCACTAACAACCTGGGTTTCGCCTTTCTGTATCTTCAGGCATTATATCACACGTGTGATAGAATACATGAAGATGCCGAAAGGTGAAACTCGGTTCTATAATATCTCTTTGAAGAGGTCATATATGCCACAAAAAAGAATCGAAAATTTGAAAACTTTCTATCTCTTACATAAAATCCAAATCGACGACTGTGTAATCTAAATACGATAAATTAATTCTTTAATTGTCTTCTTACAATCGTTCACCATATATATCAAATCAGGCGTATGTTATTATTCAACTTTTAGCATTTGCTCCAGCGGATATGCTCCAATGGTTCTATTTATGACATGATACTATGTTATACAAAGCATAATGTATGTTATAAAACAATTGAGTGAATTACAACGTACTAGTTATTGATTTACAATTCACTGACCACTCGTTGGTGAAGCTTCGCCATTGCTTATTTGCTAATCAAAGTTCGAAGGTCGAATACATGACGTTGACATTTATGATGTTGACGGCCCACGCTCCCAAAATAGTATTTAACAATAAAATCTATGGTCAGTTACTAGTTAAGACACCTCGGGAAGTGTGGGATGTATAGTGTTGTCCATCAAAAGCAATTATTATCAACTTTTGTAACCATTTCCGCTTGTAACGTGAAGCATATGAACTTCCAATGGAGGTGTCTCAGCGAAAGTTTAAATACAAATCTATTATAAAACGGTGAAAAAAATAGCAATGTATTTTAGTTTTATAAAATATTTTTTTTAATATAGTTGATAGCTATTTCAGCTTATACCATCGTCAGAACTATAGTTCTATAATAGTTCTGACGATGGGGTGAGCCGAAATAGCTATCAACTATATTTTTAAAAATAGCTTTGTATAACTACAATACATTGTTATTTTTTTACCGTGTTATAATGGAGTTCTACCAAGTGAATGCCAATTCAATCAACAAATCTGTTATACTTTATTGATTGAATTGGCATTTATTTGGTAGAACTCCATTGTAACACAGTGAAAAATAGCAATGTACTGTAGTACTACAAAATTTTATAAGATATAGTCGACAGCTATTTTGGCTCACGCCTTCGTCAGAATTTCGTAGAAATAAAATACATTGCTATTTTTTTACCGTGTATATTAATTATACTTGTTACTGAGTTGCTAAAACATTTTATTGCGAAGATAGTAGAAAAAGAAAAACGAAACTCGGAAAGTACTAATCACGTATAGCTAATCCCTCTCACTGTTTTTCGTTTTAGGATGCAAATGGGTTGAACGGTGGCTTTGACAAGAGTCCGTGCTTTTGAAATCGGAGGGATAGTGAATTGAAGATTCAATGAAAATGGGACGGTTTGATCAAACAAACGAAAATAATATTCAGCCGAAATTCGTTTGCAAATTAACAAATAATGAAATCACTCGTCTGCCCTTGTGAAAATATTAGAACAATTGAAAAACATTTAGTTTCCTTATTTAACACTGCTTTATCAATAGAAATCAGAGAAAGAAAAGTAATACTATATTGAAAATTGTGTTGAATTTGACCTGCGAGTCAGTAGTTATATTTAATCAGTGATTAAACTCAAATGAACGAATCGTAGAATGCCATCGATTCAGAATATCAGATTTGCATCTTACCGTTGTGTTAAAGTATTAAAATTGATAAAACTTTGGACATTTCTGAACAATTGCAAAAATCTCCACTGTATCATTGAATAAATAAACATGATAAATTCTTTAACTGGTTCTAAGCGAATTCATTAAAATTAACAACCGGTCCTAACATCCGCAGATAAACGAACATCGCTGTGTGGGTATTGATTTTGGTAACTAATTGTCTATGGCAAATATTAGTCGTGACGATTATTTATTGCTTTATTGTTCTTTATTTGAATATTGATGCATTTTTTTAAAAATAATTTGTGGCTTTGGGAAACAATACTGACTTATCGTGTTATAAAATAGTTTTGAAATAATATATATATACGTTATATTCCTGTTTTATAAAAAGTATTTTTTTCTATTTATTTATTTAGAATTAACTTCGAAACATTGTTTAATAAATATAAAATCTTCGACCCTGGTTGCCATTAGAAAATGAATTAAAATTTGGGAGCATATAGATATGTTATAAAATTTTAATAACAGATATGCCGACTAAAAGTTCAATATTTAAATAAAAAAAATTTAACTTATTATAATAGTATGATGGTTTCACCCTAAAGCAACTTCAGGCATTAAAATTAACGTATGACCTCGAACTGACAGTGTGTAAGGTTTATTTTTGAAAAAATAAATAAAGTTACTGTACTTTTTACATGGAAATGATAAAGGTTAAATAGCTGTAAGCTTGCAGTTTGAAATAGTAGTACGACATGACCTATATTTAAAAAAATATGTAGAGTATTTTTTCTATAAAACATATGAAAAGTTAACAAACAGGGCCGTGATAAATGAAGCTGGCCGACATCATTTTAACCAGTAGAAAAAAATGTTCACAACATTAAATAATATATATAAATTATACCAAGAATTGACAGATAAAAGCTTAAAAGATGTTACTTATTTTAATTTTATTCTATGTTCATATGTAATATGTTTACATTCACTTAACCAACATATTAATTGACAAATGATTTGTTATTTCACATTTATTTTTGAATATCCAACGACACGAAGAAATATACCATGACATTGGCACAGTAGAAATGAGTCGTTTAGCTTATAATATAACTGCTTACATTTTCAAAATTTTCGAAATTGTTAACTCTGCTCCAAATAAAATGTCAAATATAATATAACACTCACACTTTGCACTGTTAACACATCTATATATTATAATATTTATTTGGTATATTTATATATTTATGCAAAACCTTCAAATTTAAAAAAAATCACTTCTCGAGATATTACGATTCAAAATTATTTTTTCGTTATACAAACAATTCGGCAAATATTCTGTCATTTAAATTTAAATTATACCGTCAAAAACAAAGCATCAAAAGGTATCAATGACAGTTACACTTTCAATGTACACACATAAATATTGAATAAATTAAAATTCATAAGTCCATTTCTTTGAATTCGAAATTATAAAAGCACACGGATTAGCAAGCTTATTTATGCAAAATCCATTATGCAATACTTTCATGTACAAAAAAATACTCATCTACGTGAGTTCTGTCTCCAAATGAAGCAATACTATTTATGATTGTTAATGCTCATACCAGTGGCATACCTATTGGCTGGTTGATTCTCCAAATTTGTTCAAAAATTCCACAAACAATTCATGTCTAAAGCGACCCAAAAAGATGTCAGTAGCATAAAATTTGATTTTATCAAAAATTGCAGGATTCTTATTTTGACCTCGTATAAGTTGAAAGAGATACATGTCCAGGAACATTTTTCTTTAATTTAAAATAATGAACATTTTTAATTGAAGGTCAGTAGAATAAAGATATTATAAGTATCTGTATACCCCGAAGTAAAGAAGATTCAAAAATTTCTCCTTAACTTTTTTCACTGAAAGGAGATATTTCGTTCACATTAAATAAAATGTTTTTATCATACAAAAGAGTCGGTAGTCATTTTCGGAACTTACTATACGCCGAATCTGAGATAAATTGATGAAACCGTTATGCTGATATTGACCGTAAGAAACAAACTAAACGAATATTAAAATTTAAAAAAAACTTTAAAAGATACAATGTTTATTGTAATATTATTTTACCTGACGCAATGGTATTGTGAATGGGATTGAATATTGCGTAGGATGATCGTTTAGTTTAATAGCCATTTAAAATAGTGGTTTGATAATATATTATTTCACTCTATTAGGTGTAACAAAATATTTCAAATGACAAAACACAATAAGTGAGACATTGATTGAACATTCTCACTTTATAGCCACTTAGTGTGAGTAAAAATGACACGAAATGGTAGAAAAATAATTTTGTAATCTCATCTAAATTTGACTGATATTAATTGTAGACTAAATAATTATATATTTATTTACTCATACTATTATTGAAACGTTTTTTTTTTCTTTGAAATTATTTATTCAAAATTGGATAAAGCAAATTTATATTTCGATTTAAACGGTGATGATTAAATGATATTTGTATCAGTATCAGTTGATAATGCTCGCGATGAGCGAAACCGGTCCTGATAAAAAAATATATTGTGGAAATAAGTACTAAAAAACGTGTTTTTAATATTTAAAATATATTGTTCGAATAACAAAAATAAAGGTATGTGAATATATCGCAAATTTTTCATAATTGAGTCACGTGGTTGGAATAATTTATACATGTATTTCATGTGATCCTTTTTTTAAATATATTATGGTTTCTTAACTTTTGTGAAACAGTGGATTAATTTGATAAACACATTTAAGTAAAATTATAGCTAAACAAAACCCCTTTATTTTTATTTTTAACTGTAAAGCTGTAAAATCAAGAGTATAAAATTTATCATAGTCATTCTATTGGGATCTTAGTAGAATTAGTAAAGAATGCAATAAGGTTCCTAACATTTTTCTGACAATTGATGATCATTCAAAATCCATTTTGTTAAGGCTTATGTTATGGTATTTGGTTCGGAAAAATAAAGTTGAGCGAAGGAAAATTTCATGTGTTATCTACAATCCATAAAATGCAGTCCATTATAAGTGTTTTGACAATAAGACTAAATTAACCCGGTTGATACAATATATACTTTAATACATTTTTTAACGTTAGCGCTAAACAGTGAGACGAATTTGCAGGCAGCACCCGGTATAGAAGAAATTGGAAATGTGTGAATATCATTTGACGAACGACTTTTAGTCATTCTTAAATAACTCAATACCAATTAAATTAAGAAGTTTCTTGCAAAATGATACAATTACATTTTTATACCTGTTTTAAAAGAATGTGTTAAAATTAGCAAAAATTGTTTCAAATATTCGTGATAGCGACTAATTGAAAGTTCGATTTACTTCACCAATTATTCACTCTAAGGTCATATGATCTAGGTACAAAGTATTTCAAAATGCCCCAAATGCAGTCGACGGTAAGTACACATAGAAAGTAAAAAAGTGTGGCACTGCGTTATCAAACCACTGCCCGTATGGCCGCTTGCCTCGCATATAGGGGACTTACCCAATTGAATTTTTAAGGACATTGCTCACTCTTCGTTTTTAATTCGAATGAAATTATTTATATTAGATTCCACTACAAAAAAACTGAATATTATTTTGTAATTTACATGAAAGAATCATTTTCTGATTTTACTACAAACCATGATACTGTGGTATAATTGTTGCTGTTAAGTGAATCGAAAAAGTATTCTTTTGATCGTAATGTTTTTTTGTTATTTTTTTCGTTGAAAATTAAAATATTTTTAAAATAATTTAAAGGCGTATGATGTATAGAACTATTCACAAAACTCAAAAGTATAACATAGGAAAATTACAGGTGTCCGTTTATTATTTTCAAATATGATCAATGAAAAATTATATGTATCTTCAAATAATGGTCGATGCTCATTCGAGACCGAAAAATAAAAAAAAAATAATTAAATATAAATGTATGTATCTACTCCCCTCCCTTTCCTCAACACGAATATGTAATATTATTTGAAGTAATTTAGTGAAAGCAGTTAAAATTCCAGCAGACATTTTCCAATTTGAAATAATGTTAGCTCAATATTGTTTGAATTAGTCGACAATTAATTTCTATCAAAATATGATCGTGATAAGAATAATAAGAAATAATTGCTTTCAGTATCATATTATAGAGTTGCATGGATCTGAAGATTATGTTTGCCTTATCATTTAAAATAGATTTAGTATTTTACGAGAGCTTTGACAATTCCTGCTAATATCAAATATGTTTTCTTAATTGTGTGGTTATAATATCTTTATGAAAAATTTTCCGGTCGGTTTTTACTAATATGCTAAAACCTTTACTACGTTATCTTATCTCTGTGCGGCGACTGAAGGCTAGTACGTAAACATAAGCCAGGTTGACAAGACTATGCCTTGTTACAAAATGACAAATAATACAATTAAACAAATTTTAACGCACATATTGCGGACAGTTAGGACTTGAAAGAAATAGAATTATATTGGAGTCGTACAATTTAATTGTGGACTATTTATTTTTACTAGATTTGAGCTAAGCTTAAATAATATATTTTAATTTCTTCGAAACGAGATTAAAGCGACAATGATCCAATTTTTTTTAACCTACTGTCTTCTAAAGTCTCTACTGTTCAGACGACTGATTTTAGAATGCTGATAGATTATACTTAAAAATATATGAATTTTGTTTTTGTGTAATATTTTGTGTATTTTAATTCGTTCAGATAATATCCATAAATTTGTTGAATACCAACAATCGGTTTTGGAATATTTTTTGCAGTTCAACAGAGAACGGGTTAACAAGAAAGAAAATGTTAATCATTTATGTATCAATGATTGTTATGTTGTTTATTTCATATCAGTATGATTTGAAATTACGTCTATAATGTCCTTACCATGCACAAACTTATTAATATCAATATTAAAAATTTCTAGAATATTTTTCGGTGTCTTATACGATTCTCATTAGTAATAATTTAAATCATTAATAAAAATTATGTTTTTCCAGTTTCCGTTTTTCGACCTCAGTCATTTCTATGTGGAATATGTCATCAATCGAAAAATACAAATGTTATAAATGACACATTCAAAATAATTATTTAATATTAAAGCCTTTGCTTCCTTACTTTCAATCGTTATGTCTTAAAAATAATTAAATAATTTAGAAATTTATTAGAAAAAGTTATTAGAAATTTTAGCACACGAATGCAGTTTGAGATTATACGTGCACAGAAATGTCCGAAAATGTCAACAAGTGAAAAAACTTAAATAATTCAAATAAAAAATGCATTGGAGGTAAAAAAGTGAAAACTAAATTAGATTCAAATATGATATAAAAATCCAGTAATATCCTACATAATCACATATAAGGTGGTACAATGACACCTGCATCTGGAAATGCATGATATTTTAAATAATAAAAACACATATTTCAGTATTTGTTTCCACAATATATTTTATGATAATTTGGTTTCGCTATTAGCAAATGATAAGAAACAGATTTCAAACAAGCCTATTTATACAAAATTTTGAGTAAAAAGTTAGTAGATATACAAAACCAAAGATTCCAGAAAAAGTTATATTAGTAATTGAATAATACGTTGATAGTGCTCGCGATGAGGTAAACTATTCCTGATCGTAAAATATATTGTGGAAATAAATATTAAAATGATTCTTCTATTTTTTAAAATTTTTAAAAGTACATGGTGAAAAATGACAATGTATTTTTTCGCCGTGTTATAATGGAGTTCTTCCAATTAAATGAGATATCAATCAATTATATCTTACATAATATTGATGTTTGCATCTATTTGTAGTGAAATCAAGTAAACGCCATTAAGTAGACTTAATCGCGTTACTAAAAAATAATACTCAAAAAAGTGATTTTTGATTACATAACCCAACATTTATTTAATTTGATTAAATCGATGATAATAATTTATTCCAACAACTGTTATTTCGCTTTTATTCATGTATATTTGATCAATGTCGATACCTTTTATTTGAATCCTTTATAAGGATAGTTTATATCTCGGATTGTTTTTATTGAAAAACAAACCGACCATATGTTCAGTTACCCGTGAGGGATTTTGTTTCAGCACCTGTTACGAACTACAGTTAGGTAGTGTTTTGTTTCTTGTTCCCATACTGCGGTAAAATTTGGGTAAAAAATGCATTCATCCTTAAGCGAAATGGACCTGAACGCTGCGGGATGCCGAACACTAGGACGGCCATGCTACAAATATTTTAGTTCCGCACAGCGATAGAAGTGTTATCTCGATTGCGCTCAGAATGTGTTAAGTTGTTCATGACAAGAGTATAACTTACGCAGAAGCATTTCTTTAAATAGTTTAGAGCTATATTTTGAATGAGACTTGAATGTCAATTTTTTTTTGTTTTTACAGATGTTAAGGAAAGGAAAAATGAATAATATATTACACCCTTTTTCTTGGCCGTGAAGGCATTTCTTATGCGCCTATATTAGTCTTTTAATCGACTGTTAAGGCTGACTTCCAAAGTATTACAATGGAGTAAGCGAGAGCTACATTTTTTATCGACGAAAGTCTTGTAAATATTTTTTTACCTTTTTTGTAAGAAAACAGATCACTTTTAAGGTGTTAACTGTCACATCTTGATGGAAAAGTATGATATTTTAAATAATAAAAAAGAAAAAATATGGTGAAATTCTTGGTTATTTTCACCCTCAGCGCAAAAATAGAACGCATGGGTTTCCTAAAAAATAATGTAGCACGGGTATACATGACGACAAAAAACAAATCGATTGAAAATATTTACCCACACGAAAACGTCCCTTAAATTACGGCGTTAAAAATATTCAACTATATATAGTATTGAAAATTTTTACATCACTTATTTTCATCTCAATATGACTTCATAATTTCCTTTTCAATAAGTTCAATATTGCAAAGAGATTTTAAATTGACAAAAAACAATGTTCAATATTCTAATTGAGATTATCGATTAAGGATATAGAAAATAAATATTCACAAAAGTACCATCGAATCCATCGAAAATATTAGTATAAAAAGACATGTTACCTATTATTAACAAAGTCTTAAGGGCGTTCATTTTAGGATTTGATAAACAATCGAACCCAAACAAACACCAACGGTATTGGATAAAAGAAACTTTACAAAATAATCAAAACAAATACCATATGCCACTGTTGCTGTTAACTGCCACTTTTTGTTGGCAAGATATATTTATATTTATGTAATAAAAACACTACAATTTGCACTATTTCGTCAATTCCATATTTTTAAGATCAGCAGCACCAGTTTCGTTTATTATGAGTATTATGATGATTTGACATGATGAGCGAAAGCGGTAAGTATAAAAAATATAAAACTATAGAATTAGTTTTGCGTTGTATGTTTATTATTTAAATATAAAATGTTTATAACAATCCAGTTGCTAGCGTAAACTTAAAATTATATAAAAGCGTTTCAGTTTGTTTTCAACAATAATGGTAAAATTCGTGTAAGTTTTTTTTGTTACAAGATACAATTAATTTAAAAATGAATTTGTTTGTCACAAGTGATAGCTTTATTTAATCACTGACATTTTTTTAAGGTTTGAAAATTCTCATGGAGATATAAAAAGATAATTGAATTGTTTGTGTTGTAGTGATGCGCGAAATTTTGTAAAGAACGAAAATAAATAAGGGGAAAATAGTTTCCCACAACCTTGCACACTGACCTAACGTGATTTTTATTCATATTGATAAATACAAAAAAAACAACATTCGAAAAAAGGACGGTTGCTCAAAAAACAGATGCACCGTTTTGATGTGCAACTGAAAAAAATATTCTTAAATATCATTTTCCATGATAGCAATAAAATAAAGTTACGAATTATTTGGTCAGTTCGATGCTTGATTAATTAATAGCCGAAAAGTTTTTTTTACTGAAACTGTAATCAAATTAAATTTAAAGCTGTTTTTTATCAATAACTAACCAAAAATCAACAAAAATTATTTTACTTTTAGGGTTTTATCTGTCACTTCTTGGTGGTACTATTTCATATATTTTTATGATCAGGACTAGTTTTACTCAAACCATTTGCTACAAGTTATTATTGCTCGCAATAAACGAAACCGGTCATGATGATAAAAATATAAAATAATAGAAAAATTAATAGTGCAACTTGTCAATATAAGGAAAATTTATTTGATGCGCAGACATAAAGGCAGAGTGATATCTGTTCGTGTGCTTGAAATACTATCGCGTTACAAACAGAGAAATATATTATTCCGAATCAAATCTATTAGTATTACCACCTGTCGGCATTTGATACATACGTTTTCATACATATTCCTCTACTTGGGCGCATGCATAATCAGTATATATTATATGATTTTAAAAAGATAGTAAATTAAATTAAACGTTAGTCAAGCCACAAATAATTTGGATTACGTTTTAGTATATCTTTTATATATATTGATATAGCCTCTATACGATTAATCTTACTGTTATTATACTGTGAAATAAAAGCAATCTTGAGTAAAGAACCTAATATTTTTAATGTTTTGTGCTTAGTTCCATTATGTCCCAATGTCCGTTTTTTAGTTGTGTAGTGGATTCTGCGCAGATGGTAGAAGTTGATATCCCGTCGTCGGTAGCCTAGCGAAGTTTTTTCCAAATTCACCCCCGGGGTAGTATTACAAGCCATCCCTTTCCGCCTCAGTTTGATTTTTTACTTAAATTTAACATTGATCAGCAACCTTTTTGTAATGGAAAATTTGCTGCGTTATTTTGCCAATATTCCCAACATTAGAAAGGATTTATTTGTCAATGAATAGATTATCCTTAATACAAAATTTAAAAAAAAACTGTTATTTTTCTACGTATAAACGTGAAATTTTAATAAAAAATTTAAAGTAACTTCCATAAAGTTCTCGTTAAGTATAAGGCTTAATTTAAGAAATTTAAACGGATTTATTGATAATCTTGGGACATCAACATAGTATTGATGAAATCGAATGTTGTATTATAAAATACACAAATCATCACGACATTGCATAAAAAAAACATGTGTTGGAATTCTAGTTCTCATATGTTATTTGCATTCTATATGGCCTTTCAATTACAATATAAAAATAAACCTAAAATGGCTGTAGAATATTTATCATCGTATTCGAAATAGTAAGAGTTATTATTTGTGTATTTTATTATGATAACAATTTTTTTCGTTGCATAATTATATGGTCTACATGGACGTAGTTTTAGTTTTATTAAGTTTAAAAATTCTTTTTTTCTAATTGTAATTTTTAATTATAAAATAAATTTAGAATAAATGAACTCGAAAACAAGTTTATTACAAAAAAAATACATTTAAAGATCAAATTGAAAATTGATCGCTGTTTTCACTGGTTGTCGTTCACTTACTTTACGTATTGTACAACAGCAAAGTTCCTTGCGATAAAAAACAATGTCCATTCTTTGGCTTTTCTTTATGGCTATGAAAGCTGCCCGCTCACTTGAGGGGTGGGCATGAGATCGTGAGAGAATAAATACAAAAAAATGAATACCCACGTATTGCATTACCCTCAGGTGTCCCCGTGCGTTTTTTTCGTTGTATAAAAGACAAAGTGTGTACATACATGAGGTGACCATTATTTTGGACCATTTTCACGTGTTTGAATTTTTTTTTTTTTGATACGTATAAAACAAATAAATACAACTCTTATATTTTATTTGTATATAACATTAACAATTTACTAAGCAAATAAACCACACATATATCTAATTGTGATTTTAGTTTAAGGATAGCTCTATTCATAACGTATGCTATTTATTTATTAAGTATTGGAAATTCAACAAATACACAGCAAAACGATCAACAAGGATTGCAAAAAAAGTCAAACAAGTAAGCTCATGAAATATCTACTTTAACTGAAAAAATAGCATAGTTTATAAAAAAATAAAGTAAAAACGAATATGGCTTTTTACTGTTTTCACATTTTTTCAGCATGAAAACAAAAATTATCATTAGTTTAGTTAAATTGAAAATCCAACCGTTTCATAAAATTCTATTTATAATATTTTTATTATGAAATGACTTAAATTTGAATACTACTTAGAATATTAAATTTAACGCTTTAATAGAACGAATCAAAATATAATAATAATTACTTCATTAATATTAGGTTTAATAAAAATTCTTTATAAAGCATACGTTTTCATACGTGAATACATCGATTTTGTAGTTTATTTTGGCTACCTAATTAATGACATAATACATAATTTGTTTTAATATTTTTTCTCCTCTCAAATCCTCCTTACGATTAATTTGATAAAAATATTACAATTTGTAGTACTATTCATAAATAGTAATTATTCGCATTTAAAAATTTAATACTTTATGGAACTGTAAGCATTTATATCAAATCAACACATCTTTCACTGTTAAAAATAATGGTTACCCTACAAATCGTAAGAGACCATAGGTCATGGGATAGTTTTTGGAAGAATGTGTACTGAAGCTTGCGTGAATAACTGTTCCACATTTTTTTATTTCGCAGTCGGTTGATCTCAAATTTCAATGATTTATTTTTTGATATACAGTTATCCAATAACATAGCCGTAAATAAGAAAATTCGGAAAACGTTACCGAGCACAGAGAATTTAAATTTTACTCAATAATCATGTTCTCATATCGTTACAATCGAAACTAAAACACACTTTATTAACAAAACTAAAAAATGCCATGGAAATAATTTATAAACACAATTTTAATATGTTATGATGTAAACATAGCCCGAAATGTAGTAAAAAGGTTTACGTCATTAATTTGTACACAGGCTCGGTTTCCAGTACTTGAAAACGAGGTATAAAGAAATCGAATAACCACACGTCATAACCATTCCTTCTATCTTATCTTTTCGATAAAGATAGGAAACTTTAATTGACTGAGGTGCTAAAAAGTTGTTTTTATATTAAAATGCGTGTTCAGATAAACTCCATTTTTATTTCATATGCTCCACAATAAAAATTTACGAAAAAAATACGTATACATGTATCTAGTTTAGCAAGAAAATCGACGATTGTATGTTGCTAGTAACTTATATTATACATATAATGATTTTTTTGTTTCAATATTTTTTTTAATATAATCATATTAAAATTTCATGTGCTTGCCTGAGTATTTATTTTATATTGTAGTGAAGAACGGTTTCTTACTATGAATGAGAATCTGTTGATTGAATTAACATTTACTTGGTAGAACTCGATTATACCAAAGTGGAAATATAGTAATGTATTTTAATCTACAAAATTTATAAGGAGTATAGTTAGCAGCTATTTCGTTTTACGAGGCCCTGACAGAACTAGTTCTGATTAGGGCGTAAGTCAAAATAGCTATCAATTATATAGTTTAAATTTTTGTAAAACTAAAATACATTTAGCTATTTTTTCACCGTGTTATCGTGATATGTACAATTTTATGAATTGATTTTCGAAAATATGTCTATATTTGATTTTATCATTCCTTCCCAATAAAATTTTACTCTGTTCAGACAACGGGGCAAAAAAAATGTTTTTAATTTTACATTAGGACAGCATGGTCCAGATTTTAAAAAAGTCATTTCATCAAACAATATCATATTGTCGACAATTTGAAATATTTATTTGTGTATATAAATTTTATCTACTCGACCACTATGATATATCAAAAAGCACACTATTTGATGTTAATAAAAGATTACGCGATGATTTATGTCATTTAGAGCAGGGATTTTTTTCTTTCACTTATGTGTCACGTCTCATTTTTTTAATGCGAAATGTTTTTAAGTTTTCATTGTCTACTTACTAAAACATACAACGTACTGAATAACACAATCATATTTAAAATGCAAAGGGTCAGACAATATAAAATAAATGTCCGCTTAATGTATTAACTTTAAATTTATAGCATGGTTTGAGAAAATTGAGCGACTTTTCCATAATATTGTTTTATGTAATAGTGCTACAAAAAACATTTTTTAACTATTATTTACAAGAAGAAAAGTTTTGTAAGAAAATAATATATTATATTAATTTATAATTATACGTTATTGTTAAAATTCTTTCTAGTGTAAAAATTCACTCATTTGGTATTGTAATTTTAAGAAATCCATTCCACTATTATGGACTATCCTACCCTACTATTCCCATAAAGAGAGGAAAGTTTAATGAAATTTTATATTACATAGTATAAATAATATAGGAAAAATTATATTTATAATAGTTTGAGAAGTGATTATTGTTATATTATAAATAAAAAATGGCTAATCATGAATTGGAACGATCATTTACTATGAAGTAAAAGATTACAGGTTTGGTGTTTGGACACTGCAGTTCTTCGTCAGTATCCGAAAATGAAAATTTGTTCATTTACATGTTTTATTTCCTTGTTAAAATTTATTCACTCAAAAAAAGAAACATTTCAACTGATTCTAGAGGTTTTAAAGATTTCTTAATTTCAGCTTTATTAGCTCTGCATAACAATTGACGACCCAATTGCGATTGTAAAAAAATCAGAAAAAGCCAATCGGGCGAGTCTTGCATATTTATGAAAAGTGAATTAAATAAAATTATATAGCCAGTATTGATAACAATGACAAAAATCAACAATGGGAGGTATTGTGGAGCATTTAAACTGCAATTGTAGATAGTAGGTATGACTAAAAATTGCTCGTGGTCAACTAATAATATGACAATGTGTCCTCCAAAAACATCGATACCTTTGATCACAAATCCATAATACTTTAGAGAATCATTTTATGAAACTTTGATTTCAATGATTCAAGCCCGTCGGTTTTGACCGAAATAAGCCGGGTTCTAAAGGACGTAGACCCCTCAGCTGTATAACTAATTTAATGAACATAAAGAGTAAAAAATGCGTCATAATTATAATGAAGACAGGGATATTTCTGGAAATTGAACTTTATAACGTGATAACCCTTTAATGTCTGGCAATTGTAAGCGGTATTTTTTTCATTGTTTGTCTTTGCCTTTTCATAATTTATAAAAAAGTCAACCCTCCCGGTCCGGGGGGACAGTTGCGTATGCTTTTTTTATACAAATACTTTTTTATTTTTTACTGTAGCATAAATAATGAGGGAACGAGTCTGCTAACTGGAAGCTCGGTTAACATCTGCATTTGCAGAGCGGTGCTCATAATTTATTATGAAACGCATACTTGTTTATTTTGATATAGGTGCATATAACATTGAGTCAGATAACATTACATATTTTTGTTTTATAGATATAATAATTATCAATAATCATTGGTGATTATTCATTGCTAGATATTAACTTATTGATATAGCGCACAACCTGAGCATCAATTTGTTTATATGAATGATTTCTTTTTTTGATATTTAATTTAATTTTAATTGAATGGTATTAAGTTAGTTGATCAAACTTTGATGCAGGAAACGATATTAAGATGAGGCCGGTCCCAAAACTGTAGTCGAGTTATAAATGTTGTGACTCAAAAATACAGTGGTTAAAAGTTTGAACTCTTTGAAAAACTATTTTATAAATTATTATTTACACGTTTTCATAGACTTTGATGTTTTTGATGTTAATAACCGTTCCAACATATGTAAAGAGCTATTGAAACACTTTTTTATGAGTTTATATGATCGTCAATGGAAGTGAACATTGTTGAAAGATAACAATGTCCTCTAATTATTACAAACCGCTAGGAAAAATTCAAAAATATTAATCCTCAATATGATAAGCTTTTTGATATGACAATGCAAGAAAAACCTCGATTATAACAGAAATACTTTTAAATCAAATGTGTTCTATAATTTTATGTATACCGTTAGACTCGCAATAATACATCCGTCTATAATTATAGATCTGGCAATTCTGGATAAAAAAATAAATACTGATGTAACGGATTTTGGCAACGACAGGGTAAAGAAAATAAGCTAGATTAACATGGGTTTATATCACAAATAGAGAAGTATAATTATTTAGTTATTTTGGTATTTCAAAAATTTTCAAAAACGAATGAAAAGTAACAATAGTAGATAGATTAATATGACAATATAAATTTATCAATAAAATAATTTCTTAAAGTATTGAAAATTTTCAGATTCGTCAATTTAAATAAATAATTATTAATTTATATAAATATTTAAAGTGCATATAAAAAGAATTAACGAAGAAGCCTTGCAGCAGACATTTTTTAAAAATACAGCTAACAAAAAAAAAAACCACCAAAAAACCAACCCGTCTGATGGTTGGCTTTTAATGGGGTTAATTTTTGACCTCACCCTCGCGGTAACCTACCCTTATGCAGATTAAATTACTGTGCGTATTGTTTTTTTCATAGTGTGTATTTTATATAGACAAAAAACTGTAGACACATTTTTTTGTTGATTAAAAAACCTAGTTAAACAATGATATGAATAATGGTTATGTCAGTTAGCTCGTTTATACATTATTTAGTGAATAATTCACATAGATCCATTAGTTGCAGTTTTTTATACTATAAATCTACAATACTATAAATCTTCGGTGACAAATAAATTGGCAGTAATTATTTATTATTTCATTTCATTCATTCTTTAATTTAGCATTTTATTATGTGTGACTCATTTTTATATTGTGCAAATTTTTTTATATTAATTTTATTTTTTAAATAAATATGGACATATTCATGTATTAATTATAATATTTGAAGCTATTAAATGTAAATAACGATTAAGTGGCTGCTAAAAATATGTGAATTTGAAGAAATAAATTATCGTTGAAAATATTGTTTTTGTTTGAAAAACATCAACGTCATTTTTTACTTTAAAGAGACATATTGGGTTTTACTTAAATAATTAAAACCGCATAGCGCATATAATAATTTTAATAAAACAACTCAAATACTACATTCAATAACTAAATAAAGATAAAATCATTCAAATGTTTATAATTATAACACGGTGAAAAAATGGCAATGTATTTTAGTTGTACAATTTTTTTTATAAAATTTAGTTGATAGCTATTTCAGCTCAGCCCATCGTCAGTACTAGTTTATAATTATCTTTTATTTTACGGCAGTTATGATAAATTAAATAATTTACATTATTTTACTCACCCAGACGATAATAATGTACAGCTCCATAAAAAATATTTTCCCATAACAACTCCGGTCAAAAGAAGATTAACTAACCAGCCGTGATAAAACACATTTGAAAGAAGAAATACGCACACAAATAATAAAAAGATAGATAGCGCATCTCTTGGGTTACCCGTGAATATTCTTGAAGTACGCGCATCCCTCGTGAGAAAAAATAAAAAATACAATCACACTCATATGCATTTCAAATTAAAAACTGCGACTCCATTGTAAATAAAAAACTCCCTGAATAAAAAATAGCATTAGGAGCACAGGAAGCATCCACCCTAAGAAAGAAAATACTTACCCAAATGCAATGTCGTTCAATAGGACCCTAGTGTAATTCTGCGCTCCTAGCACGTAATTATCTCTACCTGGACCTTTATTGCACAACGGAAGTAAATCATACACATTATATGGAGAGATATCGAAGAATGACTTTGTTTATAATAGATCCACCTTCCTTAATAAATGTGTAGTGGTTTTGTGTACAAAAAAAAATGTTTCCGTTTTTTGTACGATATTTTATTATTGCCGTGAAATAACGCTACGGTGTTTTGCAAATATATATTTGGATGGAAATATATATATGGAGATAGTCCTGACGATGGCGTGAGCCGAAATAGCTATCAACTATATTTGTTAAAAATAATTTTGTAGAACTAAAATACATTGCTATTTTTTCACCGTGTTATAATGGAGTTCTACCAAGTGAATGCCAATTCAATCAATAAATATATTTGGATCTTAGTTCATAGCGTTCCTGGACAACAGTGTCAAAAATTACAAAATTCTATAATATTTCTGCAAACGCTTAAATAAATACATACGAATTCATTTATATGTAATAAAAAAAAATGACACGGTAAAAAAATTAGCAATGTATTTTAGTTCAACAATTTTTTTCATAAGATAAAGTTGATAGCTGTTTCGGCTCACGCCATCGTCAGAACTCAGAATCATCGTTAGAATGGTTTAATAATTCGTCATTAACATCGTCAGAATAGCAGAATAATTTAAGTAATTTTGTAGAACTAAAATTCATTGCGATTTTTTCATCGTGTTATACGTAGTTCTACCATGTAAATGCCAATTAAATCAATACAATAAAAGAAATGGTTATTTAGCATTTCATTTATTCTTCAATTCCATTTTCGACGTGTGTTATTATATACATTATTGTCTACAATTAAGACAGATTTGGTCTCAATAATAAACGATATTCTAAATAAAATACTGAACCAAATCTTAAAATATTACAATTTTATTTATTAAATTTATGTTATATTTAATATGAACGCCAAGAAATGAGTGGTGATACAATTCACAATAAAAAACTTTTCATCAAAATACAATAAATACTTATGTTTAATGTCATTGTAACTCCATATTTATTCAACAGCAATATATTGACAGTTTTTGGACGATATATACGATAAACATAAATCTATTTCCTTCGCGTACAAATCAAAAAGAACCTTTCATTCGAATTTTAATTTCAGATACAAAGATTATTATTTGAATTTCTCGACATAATGCTTTGAAAATTGCTAAGATTTTTATAGCGAAAGCTTCAAATGCAAATCCCTTTCTTTGTTCATTTAGCGGGACTTTTTGTGAGCTTTTTTTAGGATCCCTATTCTCACGCAGATTTTTCTTCCCATGCCCAAAATGTCCTGTACAGTACCATGGTATAAAAAGCATTCTGTATTAGCATAACTGTATCATTACTGGTACTGCCTTTTTTATTTAAAATAGTCGAGGGGTAGTTTTTAAGATGAAAAACACGTTGGATAAATAATGTGATTTTTGTCTGTCGCTCTGAATTCAGTGATAGAGAAACCTTTTTTTGATAAATATATACATAAAAAAAATATTACTTAAGCTTTGCTATGTTTTAAGAAATTCTAAATAAAATCAAATTCCAATTGTGTGACGGTTAAAAAAGTATTTTAATATAAGCGATCAGAAATAATGTAATCTTAGTATTTTTACGCATTTTTCCTAATAATTTAATGACATTAAATTTGTTAAAACAATTGCAACCAATGTGATCTAATCTTTTTTTTGCTATCCTGAACAATCATTTTATTATTTTTGTTTTATACTCATACATACTCTCAATAGAGATGTATTATAATGCTTTTATATAAAGGTTGTATAAATTGCTAGAAAAGCAGTGTGATAATACATTTCGTCACTAAAACTAGAAACTACAAACCATTTAAATGATCTTCTTATATTTCTTTCATTTCAAAATTAACAATTGCTAATATTAAAAAAACGGTTCACCATCACTGTAAAAAAAGAAGTTTCCCCTGAGGTGAACCTAAAATTCTGCGTAGAATTTTGCCATACAAAAAATAATCGTTAAAAAATACTCGTGTGGGAATGCTAGTGTGATTTCTGTGGACATTTTTTTAAGAAAAGGCAAATAAATTTGCATTAAATTTGTCTCCCATAAATTTAGCACATTTACAATATCTAATATTTTCGAGGGGTGACTTTTAATAAAAAAATAAACAATTTGGATAGGTTACGTACTTCGAAAATGCATATTTATTAAAAAAAATGGTACTTGCAATAATATCTCAAATGATAATGAAATATGTATCTATTTTGTGTATCAATGAATTCATTAATAAAAATATACGTTTGATTATATTCAATAAAAAAATGAGTTTTAATGATTTGGTCTACAAATCTTTTCCATCCATTCATTTTATTTCGATTAGGCCTCGAAATTTAATACATTAAAATAATAGAAAGAGAATGGGAACGATATTATTATTTTAAATAATATATATCATTAGTACCCTATAATCAAGTGACTCAACACTTAAGACGCTAGCAGTCAAGTAGTTAAAATCACATAATGAGGTCTAAATTATTATATTTGAATTATAATTTAAAATTAATCATATAGTGTGTTGATAATGAGCAATGCCAGATAAGGCGGTTCTACATTCTAGTCTTGTCAAGGAAATTTGATAAATAAGTAGAATTAAAATAAAAGTGATAATGTAATACGAGTCATTTTTGTGAGACAGGGTAAACGAGAGGAAATATTCAGACATAATATCCATTCACAACTTTGAATACACATCTCAAGTCAATTGGAAAATGAAATTTCGAAGAAAATCGGCCAACCATTCGGTTAAAATTCTGAAATATTTGATATATCGCAAGGTTAAATTCATCCCAATGGGAAATATTCGTGATCATTTTCAAAAGCGAGAAGGTATATATCTGTCCAAACACGATTTGCGACCGCACACTTAGTCGGTTTGCCTAACTGTTTATTTTCAGAAAACTCTTGAGGTATCAAATTGACGCCGAAGAAAGTTGCGAAACGGTCGGTGCTTTACATTTTAACCTACTGTGGTCCCAAGACGTATATTTTCCCAACTGTACTGGGTATATCAACACTATTATATATACAATATTTTAATATACAGTACATAGTTGTTTTTTAACAATATGTGACAAAAATGACAGCAAAACTTACTCACATCAACAAGCTGTATTGTACAGATAAAAAAAGAGATTTACCCCCAGAAATTCAGGGACTTTAATCGAAAAAAATTTAAAGAAACACAAAACCGAATTACACCTTGGATTGTTATGCTGAGGAATAGATCTACTTTCCAACCAAATGTAAGGCAGCACTACGTAGTGGAAAGAGAGCAGTAATGTATTATTAAGTAGAAAACAAATCTCGAGCTTAATTATGAACGCGAAGAGATTAAATTTCTTGAATTGATTGAAATTTTTATAAAAGTTGCCAAATTTTACGAAATAATTTGTATGAAAGTGCTTACCATTATAATACCTTTATTGAAAAAGTTATATAATGTTTCATATTATAAAAAATATAAATAAACATAGAGTAATATAATATTGTATTAAATAAATATTTCTAGTGGACCATTCAGCATGAACTCATAAAAGTCAGGGTTTTAACCGGAGAGCTGCCGGACACGAGATATCTCGTCAAACCGTCTGTGATTGACACGCCTGAGACGAGATATATCGTCAATACCTTGAATCGTATTTTTCTCCAAAAATATGTCTTCTAAAAAAATAAAAATATAAGAAACGTTTAAAAACATTTAACTACAAGTGTACAGAATATCTACATCGATTTTTCGTGATTTCTTCAAACGTTCGAACTGTCACTTGAGATATATCAATAGTTACCAAAATCATTTTTCTTCAAAATTCTGCAAGACAACCGGCTTTTTTGTGATATAACAATAAGCAATTCGTGAATTTATTGATTATTTCTGAATATGAAATAAAATAAGCATCAAATATTCCCTGTTTTTGTTGCAAATTATAGCTGGCGTGCTGGGTACAGATGTGTTTTTTTTCTGGCAGCCAAAGGATTCAAGAAAACTTGCATAGTATATTTAAAATTTATATTTTATTTTATATACATGTGTAAAAAATAAGGTTTAATTTTTGCTTCAAATGTGTCAAAAAATAAAGTACAGTTTCAGCTTAAAAATATTTAAAAAAATACGTACTTCTTATTTATTTTGCGGTTTTAATGTTGACATTCTATTTCTGTTTAGAATTTAGCTCGTCAATTTTGCATGACAAAATTTGCAACAAGTTACAAATTAATGTAAGTCTTCGTTTATATTTTTGTAGCTAGAATGTCGTCAAACAAGAGCTTAAATATTTGATGATATCTTTTAATTGTGTGATTATTGTTGTTTTAATTTAGTTCATAAAAAAACAATTACATTTGTTGTTATAATTTAGTGATAGGTTAGTTGGTATTATAGTTTATTACCAATCATTATTGGTAAATGTGTGATATCAGTGTCAGTATCCTGATATTTGATTCTTTTTGAATATTAAAAAATCCGGTCTTCTTATTAACAGATTTTTGTGCTAGTTTATCAATGTATGAGTCATTTTGTCTCTCGAATGCACATAATTATATTTGTAATGAAGTTCATACTATGCGTCAAAGATGCGTCTTATTTTTATGTCTTGGTTTGAATCACGTGTTTTGTAAAATATAAATATTTTCTTAAAATTGGACTAGGGCAAAAATTATATTCGTATTAGTGTTAATGAATTTTAAATAACAAAAGTAAACAGAACAGTAAAAAAGCGGTAAAAACCGCTACATCTATTTTTATTGATTGAATTGGCATTCACTTGGTAGAACTCCATTATAACACGGTGAAAAAATAGCAATGTATTTTAGTTCTACAAAATTATTTTTAACAAATATAGTTGATAGCTATTTCGGCTCACGCCATCGTCAGAACTATCTAAATCTATTTTTATATTACAGGCATTTATTACATTATTCCAGCATAGCAGTTTTCGTCACAAAACAAACTTAAGAGACTGACAAACTAGACATGGAAAATTTACATTTCTCAAAACCTTGTAATGTTGGTGATTTTATATTAAAATGCAGTTGAAGTGATCATGTTTTTTTTTTATTTGATAGTCTGCTAGCCAGCCAGTTAAAACCATAAATGTTTCATAAAAACTTGTATTTGTCCGATAAGAAACAATGAAGGAAACACCTGAAGCGTTAGTCCACGCTTTGTAAATAATCCATATGTAAATATTCGCTACAGTGGAGTGCAAAGTAAAAAAAAAATAACTATATTTATAAACACGCATTGCGTAATCGCACAATGAATAAGCATATAAAATTTGAAGAAAACAAACTTGACAACCGGGAAAATTATAAGGATTTTGGTTATTAATTAAACGCAGCAAAGAAACTGTATATGTAGTTATACAATACAAATCTACTTTCTTAGCTTATGTAAAGCTAGGTATTTTTTATTTGAAATACATGTACTGGAATGAAATGCATCATAGCAAGTATTACTGAATTTTTTGCGAAAATATTATTATGAAATAACAAGGTTGTAGTAAAACTAGAACGAAATCTTAAATTGTAACGTGTAGTAAATAAAGTTTGTCAAGCTTCACAAAATATGCTCAAATTCATTTTCAATATTCTTACAACTTAAAATTTGATAATAGTTAAATTGACAGCAATTCTTTGTATTATGAATCAAAATATCTTAGAGAAATCTATAATATATAAATTGAATGAAACACTGAGAAGCCAAAAACCGATCTTTTACCAAGTTCTAATGTCATTTGATGAGGAGGACATCCACGCTTCATAACAATCTTGTTGTCCAACAATTAAAGACTGACATTGCATCTGTTCTTAATTGGTGTATTGGTCGCACAAGAAAAGGAAAAATTAAATGTATTTCAAAAGAGTATTCTATTGACCGGATGACAATATATAACTTAACCAAATTCGATTAACTTTATAAGCGACTAAATGAGTTATTGTATGCAATGTCTGTTTATCACTAATACCGTCATGTATTCTACTGTCCAATATCAACAAATCATTATTAGGCATATTTGTCTTATATGAAATAATTTATAACCAATTTAAAAATAGCCTTAAAATTTACTTCTGAAAATGACTTTCCTAAATTTACTTCCTGATATAATATATTGTATGTGTATATGTGTATTTGTGTGTGCATTTGAATGCATATATAATATATGTATACGCGAGTGAATATAGTATGAAGGGATATATATATTTTATCATAATGTGGGTACTGTCCACGTGAACCGATATCACTGTGGATTACTCAGCTCTGCAGCGAACAACGATAGACAAATGATACAAAAATAAATCAATACATATGCGATGAATAAGAATTGACGAGTTTGATGCTAACGCGTCATAGATCTTAAAACTCTTTCAATTTGATATAAAAAAATAGTTAAATCAAAACCTTATCAATTTTCCCTCCTAGTCCTACGTCGCTGGTTATCATTAATAGTCATACGTATCTAAGGACAGTCACTCGGGCTTTGCTGAACGTTTAAAAAACGTTAGCCCAGCATGTAAATATCCTGTTAAGATTATCAAACATTTGATTATAATACAAAACAGTCTTTTATGGAGCGTTTTTGTTGTTCGGTCCGATAAAAAATTCATAGTAAAACGTTGTTGTCAATGTACACATAATGCAGTGGTGTCCACTATTTACTTAATGATCCCTAGTGTTAAAATTAAATATTAAACGTGTCCTATTATATAAGTTCAGATAAGAAGTGGATGGAGGTTAGTTTATTAAAATAATTAAAAATCCACTACTTATTAATTTAAAAATGAAATAAACATATTAGCTCTCTCACCTAATGATTTGTAAAATGTACGCATGGAATAAAACTCATTTTCCGCCTGCATTGCTTTACAAATTTGATAGATAATATAATTAAATATAACTTCATTGCTAAAAATTTTGGCTTGGTAGAGGTTATTACGTTTCAACTATTGCCCGTGAATAAAAATATTAGCATCTTTGAAAATATAGCTCGAGCTACTTTCTGACTTTTTATTCTCATATTTCAGAACAATAACCTTTGGACATAATTTTTAGGTTTTTTCTTGTCTTATAAGACGATAGTTACAAATACTCTCGAGTCTATCAATAGAAAGTCCAATAGTTTTAACAAATTCAACGATAGGCTCAATAGAATAGATTAATTGTAACACGGTGAAAAAAATACCAATGTATTATAGTTATACAAAATTATTATTTTTTAGGATATAGTTGATAGCTATTTCGGCTCACGCCATCGTCAGAACTATGCTTAAACGAACATTTGCTATAACATCTATATATAGCTGTGTAGAAAAGGTACACAATACATCTTCTCTCCTGTTTCAACGACTTAGCTTGTTTCTTGTTCGCAGCAAAACTAAAATTTGTAAATGAATCAATAAGTTTACATATGGCACGGAAATGGTCCATTACGGAGACAAAACGGCCCCCCGTAGCGGATTAAGCAATGGCGATCAACATATATTAGTTTGTTTATTTTATATTTCATCCTTTGTGATAGTTGATATGTATTGATTTCCAGCTGTTCTAAAGCCGTCATCTTGCGACCTTTATTACAAAGATGCAAACACTAGGCGTTGAGTTTGAATTGATATATAGACTAATTAATATTTGAATGTATATATTGATTAATTAATAGATTAATTGTCATGACATAAATATGGTCGTCAAATGCTCGGCACTCTGGAATCAATTAAAACACTTACTTTTTTTGAAGACGCATGTGTCTCTAAAACAGGGATTCCCAACCTTTTTATACTCTAGAGCGCATTCTAAAATATCGGTAGGTTGGCGGGCACCATCCATTTTTTCTACGGGTATCTATAATTAGACGTGATTAATAAATAAAAAAAGATCCCTAAGTTTATTGTCACTATATAATAAACCTACTTACTCAAAAAAAAAAAAAACTCTAACAAATATATAAAAATAATTTACATTTTTAATTAGTGTTTATGAAAAAATCTGTTACGTTCAAATAGTGGCGGGCACACACGAATTGAGCACGGGCACGGGGTTGGGAATCCCTGCTCTAAAGTAATCTTTTGTAATTTGACCCAGTGAAAGTGAAAAACTTAATTAGAGGCATATAACATAAAAATCAATAATTTTGAATTTGAATGAGCTCGCTTACATCATCTCCTTCGGCCCCTATTAGAGTGTTATATAGACACTTGAATCGTGCCATTGGAAGCGTGGAACTGCGTATAATTTACCTGTGAATTACCTCGCCTCTTGATATGCCGTTCACGGCCGGCATGGCCCATTTCAAACGGTCCGTACGTCCGCTAGTGATAAGATAAAAAGCAGGAAAGGTGTGTTGGAAGAACGCGGGTCCTGTCAACCAGCCTGATTGTGAGCACACCAGTGTTGTAGCATGATACTGCCTCGGCATGGGGGCCGGAACAAGGATATTCATATCGTATTTGACCTCATAATAAAAAAAACTTTACTTTACAATATATTTAGGTTAAAAGAATACATATTTAAAACAATTTCCTGTGGTTTTGCATAAATGATAATCAATCAAATTTACATCCTTATTTAAGTTTCCTTGCTCTCATCGGGTGTTATCTCTTAATAAATGATTATATAATAAAAACTATAAGATTTTTTTTTTACATTTTTATAGTGAGAAATTAAATGACTTTATGAGATAAAAATTACTATTTTGAATCCAGGATCGCCGAAATGTGGAGCATATGTTCTTCCAATTTAAGTATCTCAACAGTTTTCCTACGTGAACTGCTTGTAACTCAATTGCTAAACCTCCTCTTTTTACTAAGATAGTATGAATATAATGTAAATTATATTCTTTAAGCCATGTAATCGTTCAATTTAGAATTTGTTTTTTAGCATTGCACCATAAAAAAGCTAGTTATATTTTATAACAGTAGATTTTTCGTTTGTTTTAAGAGAGAATAGTTAGTGATTAGCGAACCGCTAACGCTACGACCCATTTTAAGGATCGGATGGGTTCGAAAAAATTTACTTTAAATGACAAATACCCATGATTTCAAACAGGTTAGATCAGAGTTACCCAAAATTTGCGCTGCGGCAACCCAGGGCGCCGTGTTTGTACTATTGAGGCGCCCTGAAAATTTATTAATATTATTACTTTATAAAATGTAAGGTAACATAAGGATTGTCATGAAATAATCAGCATTTCGACTAGGAAAAAAATCTAATAAATTATAAGGGCGCCGGAAACCTAAGAAGTTATAGAATCCCTGAATTAGATCAATTGCATAAAAAGGATTGCTGTGTAGAAATAAAGCACTGAGATCAATCAATATACTTATTTAAACACATACGCAATTTTAAAACCGTATACTATTTGCGACTGTAATGCACTTCTTTCAGTTAGAAAATTATTTTTATTAATCATATTGTATCGGATCTGTGTTTACAAAACGAACGTTTACTGATTATCCCGTAATGGCCGATGGGGTAATTTTTCCGTACTCGTTGACACCGGGCACGGATATTCAAACAACACCTACTTGCTAACCTGACTTTGAACAAAAAATCGATAGTTTTGTTATCAAACTTACCGAGAATCGCACGTGCTGTGGTTTCAAATGAAACGCGCGATTATCAATTAATTATTTAGTTCTCTACATTGGCTTTGCTATTGGCAATGAAGCACTTGTCTACGGCTTACGTTCCGTATAATTTATGTCAATTTAATGATGGTATCTGCCAATTCTTGGTGAAAAACAATCAAATTTACACAAATTTAACACAATAAGCTAATGGTTCCTCTACAGATGTTTTAATTTTCGTCACGGGACTACAATTTTATTAAATATTCAAGACCAGTTTCGCTTATCGATAGTATTTCAAACGATTGAATATACAATATATTACACAAAAAAATTGCTTTACGTTAATTTTTAATCTAACAGTTTTTCTCCATGAGTTGACAGCTAACATTTCGTTATATCCGACCAAATTTAGTACAAAGCACTTTAAATGTGATACCTTTTAAAGTTTTAAAATATTCTAAATTCAAAATAATGATATCATTGACAAAGGCATGCATTATTTTAAGAGATAGGTGTTTTCATTTAGAAAACGTTATTTCTGTAAAACACTGACGTCAAAATTATTAGTGGTAAATTGAAAATCATGAAATAATGGACTGCATAATATGGATGTATTTGAATCTAATTGTTGGTCGTTGTAGTGTACACTTCAATCTATTATATGTATTGTTTAATTTATAAACGATTTTTTTTATATTTGAAGATTTCTTTTTTGAATATTAAGTTGAAAAAACTTTGACTAAAATTTTATTGATATATCCAATGATTTAAGCGCATTTAAAATCTTAAGATAAGTCAGAAATTTTGACTTTTCTGTTTACTCGTGACTCCAGGTGAGGTTCGAGGATTATGCAATTTGTATAGATACTTTAAACACCTCACGAAGAGTTTCAGTCTTTATTTCACATCAATAGAATAAGAGGATGTTCTAAAAGAAGCTTTTTTGATTCTCATCAAAAACATGCCCTCTAAATCTTTTTAAAATAAGAACCGATTTCATAGTGGACGTGTAAACCGCGACATCTGAAACGTGTTATAAAATACGTAATAAAAACACATTGATTTTTTTTTGTTTCAACATCGAGCCTTTACTTCAATATACATGGAGTTTGTTAATTTAATGCTCATCTAATGATATATAATAAAAATTGTTAAGTTCTTAAAATATAACGAGGTGATTCATCGGTTGGGAAACTGTGATCTAGAATAAAGGTGCGAATACTTCATAATTTTTATTCCTACAGCGAAGGATGTATGTTTTTTTAAATTTACGAGTAGATAGGACGAGAATGTATCTCATTTGCTTAATAAGAAGAGCATATTGAATATAATAGTTATATCGCAAAAATTTTCACAATCGAAATAATTATCAGTGGTCGTATAACCGAGAGCCTAGTGTAATCACTTTTGGGGTGACAGTTATTCAGCTTTGAATATTCAAATAAAAACAGTTGATTGATTAAGTTGAACTGATTATTATACAACAGAAGAATAGTGAAAGTTTTGAACGTGGTCAAAATAAAACAAAAAATATGTCTGTCATGCCTATTAATTAATTTATTTATAAACCAAAAATTATAATTAAAAGATTAGGTAACTTTTATAATTGTACGTTGTATACTGATAATATGTTTGATTAATGTGTTTATAATCCATATTTAAAATGTTTTTACAAAGGCTTTATTTTCCACGCAATTTTATTACGAACGTGGTCAATGTATACTATAAATTTTAACATTCTGCTTGATTGAATACTTATATATATTGAGTATATAATATTATTAAGTTGCGGAAACGGCTCAATCAATCTCAGTCTCAAATCTCAATGCAATATTAAAATAAATAAGATAAGATTTTAAGTTCTCAAAACAATGTAAAGTTGTTCCATTATTTCAGCAATATTTTATATTCTAACAACTTCGTCTTATAATTGTATGTAAAACAGTTTATTGCATTTATGATGTTTTTTTAAATACGTTGTTACAATAGTTTCATTTATTGCACAAAAAATAAGTTTTTAAAGTAAAGGTAGGATCAAAAAATGCTATAGAATCCAGCCAAGTCAGTCAAAAATAACACTGGATGGATTAAATTTTCTCGCTTGATTTGGTTTGCAAAAAAATCGCTTTTATAATAATCACTTCCCCGTGGCTAGGCATATACGAATAAATTGACCGACCGATCTATTGTGAAGATAGGTATTTAAACCGCATTGATATGGGTAATATTTTTTTGGTCGAAATCCCAATGGCTTGATAAAGAAACGGTGTGTACTCAAGGCCTGAACGGCCAAAGAATTTTTATACCACCTGAGTATACAAGAGTATCGTCCGATACACGTTTTAATAAAGGAATAATAATTTACGGATAAGTGATTTTAAGGTAATAATATATCAAATTTATAGTTTAAAATTTTTGCCTTTTTATTAGAGAAACATAATATTTAGTTCTGGTATTCATATTTCATTGGCTTCTCTGTAATTTTTTTTTAAATTAAATTGTGTAGTGTTTCCTTGCAAACTTAATGTGCCATACAAGTACATATTATCAATTGTTTTCACTCATAATATGGATATAAAATGAAGGTTATGTGAAAATAATTATTCTAAATTATCTTTTCGATTTTATGTTTCTGGACCTGTATTTTTTTGAAAGTGTACACATAAGCCGAAAAGGAATATTATATAGCTAATCACTATTGCCACGGCTGTTTTTTTAAAAAATATGAAGGTAATAATGTATACATACATGAGCTAGAACCATGCTTATTAAAGTTTAAAAGTTTTTGACGTTGACCATACGGCTACAGATCAATTAAAGCTTTTAACGAATCGATTATTCAGTTTTGCAAATACGATACGACTTTTTCCAAATTATTTCATCCATTTCTCCGTAAAACTTTATATAAAAATTAAGCCCACCGTGTTTGGCAAACCATCAAATGAATTATAATTTTTAAAAAATATCCAGATATTTTTTAAATACTCCTTTTGCTCTTACTCTTAGCGTAATGTAATGTACTTTTATTGATGTTAACTTCTAATATATTATAATAATACTACAATTTATATATTATACACTTATAACTTAATTAAGATATATTTGAGTAAAATTTAAATATATGAAATTTTGAAATTACTAAAAAAATGTGATATGTAATGAAATCTATGGAATAGAAATTTTAAGCTCAGGTGGTTTCTATTCATTTCCGCTTTGATTCGTTTGCTAAAAAAGCTTAAAGTAGGTTTGATATTTTGGACCACCGGCACAGCTTTTGACAAAAGCTTCGAAGTGTCCCAATGCAATTTGTCCATATTAGAGCGATTTGTGGTTTTTATGTGGGGGATTAGGCCAAAGTCGTATTGTGCAAGAACGTGTGTAGTTGGGTCTTATTTATAATATATTGTGCATAAAAGTTCCAATGGACTGTAGCTCTTTTGATAGAAGTATTGGATATGTAACCTTTACAAAAAATACGTGAATTTTATTTTACAGTGATTAAAATTTGAAATAAAAACTTTAAAATTAAACTGTATGCAAACATACTTCATTTAAGCTTACTTAAGAAAGATTATCGATTTATAAAAATAAAATTTGTATTTATTTTAACATATGTATGTTTTTTTTGTAATGAGCTAGAAATCTTATAAATTTAATTACTTTATTACGACACTTAATGATTAATCCCACCGTAATTGAACAAATTGAAATATAATAAATCTTGTTGATAATCTTTAGGAATTCCATCAAACAGATGCAATAGTACTGACACAATAAACGATTTGCACAAGTTATATTCAAGGAGACTTAATTAAAAAACGAAGAACACAGATCTTGTATTTGCCATCCGTGTGAGATTGCCTTTATATGCCGAAATGCGTTATTGGGTGAAAAAATATGTGGAATCGCATAAAGTTCTTACAATTCATATTTATCTCATTTTTCCTTGCTAGATAAACAATGCTCCCATTAAATGGTGATATTAACCCATTGAAGTGGGCGATTCTATTAATATGGTTTAAAACACTGTTTTAGACAATTCGTTTCAATTTTAAAAAGGAAAAATTAAACAAAATACTCGATAATTAGGTAATATGTGCATACATACTTTTTATGGTTCCAGTGTTTGGCTTGTGCCGTATATATTAGTATATTGCGTACAAAATACTGATATTATTATTCGATTATTCGCTAATGATGGCCGACGTCATCTTATCACTTATTCCGGTTCAGTGACGACAAACAAACACGTCCGCGACAAACTTTCCAACAAAGGGAAAAAATGTATTGAGTAATATGATTGAACGATTCTGGCCCGTGGAGAACGGAAAAATATTAGATGTATTATACAATACATAGGTTCACCTCTGACGTTATCAGCTCTCAATCTCTCAATAAAGCCTTTGACATTTGTTAATCACAATGTTTCAACAAAAATAAAGAACTGCCCAGCTGATAACAAAAATTAACGTTTCATATCTAAGGTTTCTTAAGTAAGATAAATTAAAACAGCAAGAATGTTAAAATCATCTATCTACTAAAGCGTTCACTAGTTTTACTATTTTTTGATGATTCCGACTTTAATCTATTTACCAGTATTTTCAAGACAATTATCACTTTTGTCTGGAAATGTATATTTTAAGGAATAAAAACACGTTTTAAAATAAAATGTTTAATGTAAAAAAAAATTTTAATATAAAAATAAAATACATAATGAAATTAGTACTAAAAAAGTGTTTTTATAATAGTTTTTTTTTACCAGTGTATCTGAGTACATCTGCATTCAAACGAGTATTTTACAAATTGGCTCTTATTTCAATTAAATTAATACTAAAAAAGTGTTTTGATGATAGTTTTTTTTACCAGTGTATCTGAGTACATCTGCATTCAAACGAGTATATTATAAATTGGCCATTATTTCAACTAACTTATTGCGCGAAATATTATATATATATATACCCAACTCATCATATACAATGCTTTAAAGTAGATCCCGTCAATTATAACTTCATAGATATATTTTTATACCACAATACGATTCTTGTATTTGAATTATATGTCACGGTGAAAAAATAGCATAATATTTTGAGTTCTACAAAGATTATGAAAAATATATAGTTGTACTTTGCGCACGGATAACGCCATCAACTATATACAATATATTTTCTACAGAACTAATACATTGCTATTATTATTTCACGGTGGTACAATAGATTTCAAGCAAGTAAATGCTAATTTAATCAATAAATTATATGTCATTTGAGAAATAACAAAAATTATGGCTTGTATACTTTGTTGTATATATTTTTTAAAATATTTTTTTTGAACTACGTCCATCTTTGGAAAAATCTTCAATAAAAGTTTAGAATTACTGGACTTGGAAATTTGGCTGTTCAATAATCGAAATCAACTGTATTGAACACCATACAATAAGTCCAGCCGTAATATAAAATAACAAATATACTTTTAAAAATAAATGAATCAAGTACACAATGTAGTTATCAATTTCTGTGCTAGTCCAAGCGAAATATGTCTGTTTTGTGCGAGGGCGTTAGTCTGTGAAGCATTGGTAATTAATGATGTTTGGCTTTATTGCGTCACTATAAAGCTGTAAAAAGAAAAAAATGCTACAATGGCCATAAAAAAATGATATCTTTCAAAATGCTTACATAAAGATCTGTCTTATAAATCTGAATCTCCAACATTTTTGTTTTGTTATAAGATGATTTCGCAGCGTAATATTTGATTAGATTTAATTAACTCATAAACAAATAAAACATACTAATTGGACGAAAAGAAACAATTTGTCATCTTCAAGCATGAATTAAATTTAAAAACAATAATCAGCTAAAAAATGGAATGCATATTTTTCAAGCTACTTTAAACAACAATAAACAACAATACATTAAAATCGAAAACTATTTCCTGCTGTATAATTTATGATATCGGCTGAAAATTCTTGATGGAATTTCAATGTTAAATTTGAAATGTTTATTTTTTTACGATTCAACGTGTTTCGTCATTAACGACCCGGGTTTCGTCTTCCGGCATCTTCAGACATTCTATCACGTCAGTTTTGCTGCATCCGTGTGATAGAATGTCTGAAGATGCCGAATTGCAAATCCCGGGTCGTCAGTGACAAAACATGTAAAAAAAATCAATTTGAAAGCTCTTCCTATTGATATAAAAATTCGTTGGCGTGCTGGTTTTACGCTCAGAAGAAATAAATATGTCATATCATCAATTCTTCAGGTACTTTCACAATGTTATCGTCACCGCCTTAAATCTCATTTTGATACTCTCCATTATTTTACGACATTACTATCAGTGTACGAAATTGTAAATCTTATAATTGTAAAGATGTAATTAAAATTGTATGTCAATATTATCCATTTTAAGTACAGGATAACATGTCTAGTCATGACGACAAACTAATCCTAGGAGGTTATAAAAAATCGTTATAAAGAACATTAATGCAATCAGAATAGCCATTAACAATCACTTAGGGGCAAAATATAGCTGAACCGCGTTTTAAAAAGTTTGATTATCCATGTCAGTCATGTTTCAATTGTATTTGACTATGTACTTTCCTCCATAATAGGCAACGAACTATTGCATATAATTGAAAGTGTTAAAATTAAAACGATGTACCTATTAAATGAAAACAATGAAAGAAACAAAGATGTGGGTCGTCTTAAATGATTGCCTAGATAGGCATATGATTTTTTCAAATGTGAATATTTCGCAATCGGCATCAATAACACGCACTCAATTCAATTGAAAATATATATTTGGTTACCTAACAATATCTCAGCCAAATATTGCATATTTTTAAGTTATAGTATTTTGTAACGAAATGAGCACTACGCAATAATACTTTTAAATATTATTATATATTACTCATTATTAATATAAATTATATTAAAATATTAATAATTATTAAATATATTACTAATAATTGTCTATTTATTTAAGTCGATACATTTTATTTGTTTTTAGACTTTGTGCTAGTTAAATTAAAGTCTACTCTGTAGATATATACAAAGTTTACTTATTGTGCTTAAAATGTAGCTAATATACATATGCGCTTTTTCCGGTGGCATAATATTCTCTTCAATATGGTTTATATCGATGGTAAATCCATTTTTACCCTCAAATAAATCAGCATGTTTGACCTCAGCGACCTAAGGATGAAATCCCGTTGGGGTAGTTTGCTATTTGCTGCAGATCTACAACGGCAAATGGTTTCCATATCCTGTTTAATTTTTATGTCATAACGGTTTTATAATTTAAAGTTTTCTTGTTTATTAAATAACTATTTCGTTTCAATTATTACTAGAATTACTAATGAAAAACAAATTTAAATTTATATATTATATATTGACAGGTACCAACAAGATTGAAATCAATTGCAGAGCTTCGTTTGTACTCAAATTTATTTTCTGTTGTAGGATCTCATTTAAGATTTTTAATGTTGGACATGAATGATCAATATGATATGAGATTTCTCCTCGAGTTTTTGAGTATCATACTTTAAAATAAACACATCTGTCAATTTCGTGTGATATACTGTTTTTTTTTTTTAATTTTCTACGTCATGTTTTTAACCTAAGATTGGAAACCGATATGTAATTACGTAGTTGTATCGTATGATGCATTAAATTTTAAAAGTTATTTTTGATTCCTGGGTTGTCTCAAAAAGAGCTTTCGATTCAATCCCATCCGTATTTCTCAATTTTCAGCAAAGTCCAACATTCATCTTCAGCCTTTAACCAGTATTTGATGATGGTGTTATACTTCACAGAGAATGTTTATCGACTGCTTAGTCTTCGATCGAAAATACATAATGCCATCTTACTTATAAATGACAATTAACCCCTAACAAGTGATATATACTTTCTATTAAATAATTCTGTCATTTTATAAGACGATTAAAAGTTTGTATGTGTTTGCAAGTGTGTTTGTTTGGATTATAATATCATAAATTGGTTTTTCTTAATAAATTTGTAGCATTTGGTTTAATATCAAGTCTTTAATTAATTTTTGAAAAATACATTACGATCAAATAAAGACAACAAATCCAATCAAATTCACAAAACCTATTTGAGCGTCATTCCAGTATTACATAACTGTTCAGGATTTTTTTAAGGAATGTACATTCACATAATAAACAATTCAATAAACTTCATTTTAGCACGAAATTTTACTTCTCTAATATCGTTATATAGACAATTAAGTAGTAAAGGAAACCTTAAGTCAAAAGTTTTGCGATTAAAGATTAGCAAAGTCAAATTTCAAGAATTTATTCATTATCGATATGGGTTTTTTGCATATATGTCGTTGATTTCTCATGATGTTTATAGGAAAAGGTGCAGCGAGTTGAAAGTAGATAAATGTATATGTTATAAAAAAGCCAGGCATAATGCGTTGAGGTACATATATGAGTTTTATATTTCAAATGATTCTACGTAACTGACTACGATATAAACCTTCCCAATTAATATTATATTTGAAATTGTAAAAAACACGTCATATATCACAGTAGAAAAATAAGAGCTTTTGAGAAAAGACAATTGAATAAGAAGATTTTTACATAAAAATACATTCCTTCTTGGCAGAATCAAGTGGCACTCATATATAACTCATTTCTATTATAAATGCATATTTCCGTGCTTTGACACTTATACCAGCGTCATCAAACAAAAAATAGTGAAACCATAAATCCGTCGGTTACGAAATCATTCCGTGCAATAATATTGAAATGGAAACCGCAAATGTTTTGTTTCGTGATATAAAGTGATCCCGCATCATTCTGAACGACCGTCCCACGCTTTATCGATCACTTCCCCTTCATTATTATGCCATAAACTGGAAACTTTCTGATGAACGTCATTCAATAACATTCTTAAAAATAACATATTCATGGTTCTTGGGAAAAATCCATTATTTTTTTTAATCGAATTTAAAACAAATCTACTTCAAAATAAACATTTTATCATATTTTGAAACTTATTGCAATTTTTATAGCAATTCCGTTATTCCAGAGTAAACTTTAAGCTATTTTCAACATAAATATTCATCAGAGAAGTTTTTGTTTATCTACTTATTGTTTTGTCCCTTAACTACCGCTTCATCTTGTGAAATTTGATAACTTTTGAACAGAATTTATAAGTAGATAATTAATATTATCTATACACGCATAATAGGACTTTCAGTTGTTTTGACGTGTTAATCTCAAATCATTTTCTTCTGAATCAGGTAATATATATTGCAACACTTCAAAAAATAGAATTGCTTCTTACTCGATTACTAAGCCTTTCTTTTCTTGTCATTTTTTTACGAACGAATTAAAAACTTTAGTGAAGTCACTTATCAGCCAAAATATTTCTTTAATAGTAAAAATTATTAGATTGTCAATGGTCTAACATCATTATACTCTATCACACGTGAGTATTAGTTACTGTGTGAATACGATCTTAGGATAGTAAGCTTTTATTAAAAAACAAATGGACTGGAGTGAATTTTATAAATCAAAGACATCGATTTCAATAGACTGAAAAAATCAATGCTCTAATCAATTATAAAACTGTCCTCACTGAGTTTTGATCTTTTTAGCACTTTATCCAACAAAAATGATATCAAATACTGGACTAAGGCCTTGACATTCTGGATATATAGTCAATTACTATGTATATTATATTTATGCATTTAGTAATTTAAGATATCGACCGAAGGTGCTTGATGGAATTTCAATATCAAATTTGAATTGTTACAACTTTGTACGATTCCACATGTTTCCATTCCACTGACTAGTCAGTTCTGTCGCATTCGTGTGATAGAATGCCTGAAGATGACGAAAGGCGAAATCAAGGTCGTTAGTGACAAAACATGTGGAATCGTATAAAGTTTTAACTGTTCAAATTTTATATATTTAGCTTTAAGCGCAGACGCTCTTGGGCGCAATAAAATAGTTATGTTGCCTTAAAACAACAGTTTACTTAAAAATTAGAACGATCAGCACATTCTATCTCTCGTTTTACTTACACAAGTATCATTAAATTTGTCAATTGTCATGTGTATAAAGTCGACTAGTGTGATTAAAAAGAAAATATGTATGATATACTTTCACACTTCTTTGGATGGCTCGTCTAATTTTTGTCATTTAAAATGATTGTTTGACAAAATCCATTATTCTTTTCATTATCATATGCGAGTTCTTCCGAGTATGGTAGGACAGAAATAATGGATTTCGTCGGTGTTTAGCGGTTCACATTTGCCTACTCGATGCTTTATGCCTGTCATTTTTCCATAGCCCATATCAAATAGATGCGAGGAAATTTTCTGTCAGCTAAGCGCTCATAAGGCGTTTTAAGAATTGACCTATATTTGTAAACAATACAACCTTGTCATACAACAGCTTATTTTTGTCTGTTAATTATTCCCAGATTGAAGCATTTATAATATATATGATTTTTAAGTTACCCTGTAAGATTCACAATACACATTCATTAAAACTTTTTTTATGCCATAATGCTAGTAAATCTTTTATCTTAATTTTTGACATTTGCCGAAGATGAAAAAATCTTTTGATATCTACTTTCAGTTAGAAAACGTTTGTAATATATTATTTAAAAAAATATGATTCATTTGCCTGATTTAACAATTTCAAAACTTGAGTTTATTTTAAATTGTATTTAAAATACAAAAAATACGCTTCCGAGCGAAAATACCAACTTTTAAGGTGTTAACTGTCACTTCTTGATGGAAAGACATGATATTTTAAATAATAAAAACACATTTTCTAGTACTTATTTTCACAATATATTTTTTGATCAGGACCGGTTTCGCTCATCGCGTGCATCAGTTGATAATGCTGTAAATCAAAAAATATATTGTAGAAATAAGTACTAAAAAATGTGTTTTATTATTTAAAAAAAGAAAATACAAACATACATATTTTACAGAGAGCTTTAATTCACTCCTAATTCATCATATTTCATACCCACCATCAAAAGTGTGTCACATATAATAATATACGAAATAATGTTTTGTGATTTTTGCTGACCATTATGCCAGGAGCACACAATGTTCAATGATTATCATTATTCGTATTGTCATTATTATTTCAATGGATTTATTGATTTTTGAGGCAGATTTTGGCACGCTCCATCACGTTTTGACACTAAAAAGGTGCATACTTTACCCCAGCCCCACGAAAATATGACTCTTGCGCAACGGGACAATAGACCTCATAATCCCGCGGATGAAACCTGCGCAATATTTGCGAATCGGACAATGTTATTCTCGATTGGTATTATTGGAAAAAAATCTGGACAAAAATGCATTCTTTTGTTAAGTATTTTTGCTGGCGCAGAATAATAACAAAGCATTGTCGGTAAATGAATATTTTGTAGGAATGAATACGAAATGACTGCGCTGTCCCCTAAGCTATGCATTTTCCCCCAATATCGATCAATTACATGCATTTACTAGAAATGCATTTGCCATGCATAAAAATGGCAATAACTTATATAAGTAAAGAAGCGATATTATTTCTCTCTTCGTAAGTTGGTTGCAAACTCATTGCAATTTGCATTACAATTCTCATAAGCATTTGATTTCAAATAAAGAACATATCAATTCAATTAAAGTGTTGCCTACTCAAGATAAACGGTTATTCACTGGCTGCATAAATTAATTTATGGTAACACATATCCGAATGACTTTAAATTTACAAGAAGATTTTGTATATTTAGTGTAAAGTAAGATTAAACAATTTTTTTCAAATATCACAGCTTACAAATATCAGCGCTTAATGACAGTTACTAATTCAACTTAAACTATACATATTTTGCAAAGTTACATTTTAAATGCCTAATTAAAATCGTCAACTGTGATTTAAATTTAAAAATATACACTTGTATATACAATGTTTTCAATATGTGTGTATGATTTAAATTTTCTATAAATTATGTATTTTAATTAATTTGTCAGTAAACGCCGTTATTTTTGACATACGATTTTATCTTGTGCGTGTAGTACGTCTTTCTATCAAGTTTTAAAAATTTATAATATCGACTGACGGTGGGTGCTTGATGAAATTTCAATATCAAATTTGAATTGTTATAACATTGTTCAACTCCTCATGTTTTGCAACTAACGACAAGGGCTTCGTCTTTCGGCATCTTCAGGCATTATGTCACACGAATGCAACTGACTGCACAGCTCTGACAGTTCTGTTGCTTCCATGTGATATAATTCATGAAGATGCCGAAAGGTGGATCCCGGTTCGTTATTGACAAGAAGCGTGGAATCGTTCAAAGTTTTGATACTTCAAATTTAAGTTTTAATAAACCTAATAAATTGCTATTGTTAACCATTATAGCGGAAACTTACCTAAAATCAAAAAATTCCGAACCATCAGAATGAGCAATCATTTTTAAAAAAATAAAAAAAATTTTCATGTAATCATTTTGGAAATAAACTACGGAAGTATGATTTGCAAAACTTATTTTCCTTTTAATAAATGAATTCGGTAACTGAAATTTAAATAAAATATTATTGATTTGATATCGATTTTTTTATAATTTTTTAAACTTGCATTGACGTCATATTCTACTAAGTTTTTTTAACCGATTTTATAAAGGTTTTTTTAAAAACGACTTTTATTTGAAAAACTTAATTTGCTTAAGAATTAATGGCCCATTGCATTTATTATTATGTAAGTAAACGACATTAAAAAAATATTCCAATCATTTTACAAAATGCAATATAGTGTAGGAAGTTTTTTTCTGTGTTAAATTATAGATGTATCAAATTTTATGTAATCGCTTTCAACAGCTATTTTATTAAATATATTTAAAAGCGTAAACAGAAAAAGAAAGCGCAGCGGTGTATTTGGGGTTTTAACACATTAAGGGTGCGTATTTCGTTATTTACTGGTTGGTATTACTAAAAACATTTTGTAATAAAAATATTATATAAATTTTGTTGTATGTGGTTTTTATGAATAAATTGAGTGACATCAGTAACTGACTTGAATTATTACCTATATGACAATAAAAAAAAACATTTTCTTATCTTTATTAAAATCACGATGAATTGTGGTTTTCATATAAAATAAGGTATGCCTGGAAATTATTTACTCAAAAATTGCTTTGTTTTAATTTGTACTGTATCAGTTGATATTTCCCGTGGCAAGCAAAACTGTTAATGATTTTTATAATATAAATTTGTAGAAATGATGCTTAGCATTGTCTACTATTATTAAATTGTTAAATAACTATTAAAAACGTTTTACAGATGATAACATATTTATAACAAGAGATAAAAATACCCGATTCCGAATCAGACGGAAGTATTATGTTTGCATTCTCAGTGAGTAAAATTTATGCTCAGTATTCAATGAGTTAAACCCTTTATCACCGGTAGATAGTTTTTTCAACTCTTTTTGTGTATCAGACCCAAAAAAGTCCTCACCGCCTGGCACGCGCGGGACACGAACAAATATAATGCTTAGCCATCCCAATTACATTCGTGCCCAACCTGTTATTAAGTGAGGAAAAAAATAACGCCCGATGTTCCGACAGCACCCACGCCGATAAAAAATGACCCCTTGTTTCGATTAGCATACAACATTTTTTGTTTGACATGCATTATTGTGCACGGGGTAATTTTTTATCGAAAACGTTTATAACTGAATGAGCTTGCATTTAAAAGACAAAAATGTTTTTAAAAAGGTCTTCAGACGTCCAATGGTAGGCGACCGATTTTGGTTATCGATTAACGCGACGTATCATCAATACATGTTAAATTACACTTGATCAGTTTTCGTAGTGGAGCATTTTACGTCATTGTTTAGTCACAGAACTTACATGTTTAAATCATAGAGTTGACATTTTTTTTAGTGAAGTTTTTTCAAAAAGTATCGATGTTTGTGGTATCTTGAATTCTCTTTAACCCATCTGATCCTAAAAAAAGGCAAAACTAAAGTGCATAGCCACACTTTCTTCTCTTCTTGCCCTATCGTTCTGTTATTACTCTCTATTTTATAAAAGAGAGATCAATTAACTGTAAAAAAAATGATTTTTGTACAATTTTTTGAGTAGAGGTAACTTCATTACGAAACCACTTAATGGTACAAAGTAAGAAAAAGAGACATGTTTTTTTGCAATTTGCACTAATTTTCTTAATGTACACTAAATTGAAATTTAATTAAACCACATTTATATTATTTTTCTTCTAACAAAGTTATTATGTATCATAATTTTACCCATACATAAGTTAATCAGCAATAGATATATATAAAAATATGAAAGCAAAAATGATCCCTTCGTAAAAAAGTTGCCAGTAAATAATCGCACATTTGCTACGATAAACTCAAACAAAGGGATTTTTATTAATATTCGAAGACGTTTTGGACCACTTCGCGTCCATATGCTATTTAGAAACACCTGCTACTTCGTATTGCCAAAGCGTATTTCAGAGACAATATCTACAAATATATTGTTTGCACATTTTAAGCACTTACTTAAGCGTTGTATCTTTTTGTCAAATACAATCTTTATTTTTATCAAAATTTTTAGAACTTTTTACCATTGAAAATTTCACCTAACTAGAACAATTCGATTAAAAACACATCGCCATTAATATTCTTTGCATGCCGCTTTTGTCGCTGGTGTTATTATTATATTTCCCGACTGCACGATTATATCATGAAATTCTCATGTCTTAATTCCCAAATTCGGATGAAAATCACCATTTCCAGCTCGCTTAAGCCTTTCGTCAATCAATCAAACTATTGAAATGCAATCCATTGTATTAATTTATAAATCTTAATCGAATCATTAAATAAATATTGTAATGTACTTATTTGAACCCGTCATTTTTTATTACTAAAAATATTCACAATAACTCCTACCCTTGTAAAAAGGTTGAATAAAAATGCGAAACCAACGATAAAAAAACGTCAGGCTAGACAACTGACAGTGCTGTGTAGGGTCTTGACCGAGAGTCTCACTTTTTTGTTTTATTTGAATATTTTATAACATTTGTTTTTGAGCACTTTTGTAAAATTTCCCAAGGAAGATTTTTGATTTAATTAATAGCGAAATTGGCTTTAAAAAGCTATATAATAAAAACTATAAAAAGTATAGAGCTTTCAAAAATTGCTCTCACATTTATTTTATAATATTTATACCCCTTAAATATTTTTTTCCGATGTTCATTAATTTTATTTTACTTATGATAACAATGCTTTACTCGTTTAAGAAAACAATTACTCATAAGAGAAACATTTTGTACATGAAATGATTGAAGGGATTAAAAAGTAAATGAATTGCTTTTTTTAATATTATTATTTGTTTTTAATTCTTACAATTAATTGTAAATAAAGAAATCCAAGAAGCATAATTAAAGGCAAAATTTACGCATAAAAAACCTTTCAGTATTAAATTTAGTTTAATTATTAACTAAAATGGTTCGGTATACTGATTTAAATGATAAAATATTCTACGAGAATATAATATAAGTTATTTCAGACGAATATTTTTTGGTAAATTACTTAGTAGTGTAATAGTTCTGACGATGGCGTGAGCCGTAATAGCTATCAACTATATCTTATAAAAAAAATTGTAGAACTATTCACCGTGTTTTTGTAAAAGTATACGCAATAGATAGTCTTGCCTAACAGATCGTTATACTTTAACAGTACTATAAAATATCACGAATGTTATGAACTATCAGAATATAATATGTATATATACTTTTGTGTAAAGTTTTTAAATGCGCACATGAAGTTATTATTTTCTCACCCCTCATAAATAAAAATATCCTTAAATTGAAAAACTGTCATCTTTCGGGATGAAACGTTCATCTCGAGTTGCATAATTCTGTCGGTTGCATTTTTTAATGCTTTTAACGGTTGCATCTTAGATATCCTGTTATGCATATTTTTTGCGTGCAATATTAAAAAGATCATTTTTTGTATACATCCGTATGCAGATTTTATCCGTTGGTGTTTTTTTATTCAAGTCCTCAAGCCTCATTAAAAACTTATTCAGATTCGAATTTTTATTTATACCATCTCAATAATAATAATAATAATACATGGTTTTTTTATGAAACAAAAAAACTTAAGCATTATCATTCATTTCATATAAAAAACGTAATATTGTAAAGCATTACAAATATATAATTCTGTCTGTCTTTCAGTTACAATATCTCTTACAAAACATCGAATAGTAGGTCAAGCGTGCGTGCGTTTTTTTTAATTGATTGTCAAACTATATTTTCTGTCTATTACTGGATATACAATACTCAAACTTTTCTTTTTAGCGACAACAAAGTCAAAATAAGTATGCTAGATTTACAACTTAATCACTAATTGCTCTTTCAGCGCATTGTTTTAAGAGTCAAATGACTGGTAAACAAATGTATTATAAAAATCACATAAATACAAAGGCTTAAACACACAATTTTCTTTATTAATGTTTGAAATTATAGACATTTTGATTAAATTATAAATTGATACTTGAAAAAAATAACACTCGTAAAGCTATTTTTTGAAAAATCGCTTTTCTCTATAATATTTTTTTCAGGCCATTACGAAACGTACTATAATAATAAAAAAAATAGCAGTATAGCTGCAGATGATCTTTAAAAAAATAATAGCAAATAAGAATTCTTCCTTATTTATCACAGGATATACTAAACATTTCAAAAATAAAACCGTTATGGGGCAAATTGTATATTTGTATTTTTTTTTTACACCAAATTCTAACTGATTTTTTCGCCATCAACTGTGATAATATGTGAAATTATTTGAGTAATAAAGTACCTCATAAAAACTGGATTTATTTTTAGTTGTTATTAAAAAATATCTTTCCAAAAGAACTTACATATATTAAATTCTTTTATTTCTATGCAAATTTATCATTTCCGTGTAATATCACCTGAAGAAAACGAAGAACCTAATTAATTATGTGAAGGATTCATAGACGCTAAAAAACATTTTGAAAAGAAGACGGGTAACTTTTTTAGGTAAAAAAAATCTAATGGGTTCACCGAGATACCTCGATAAAGTTTGCATATTTAATGAACGTGTGGATAAAACTGTAAATCTGTTGCAATTATCATAAAAATATATCATATCATGCGAGAGGCTCTGTGTAAGAGCCTATTGTGATTTGATTTGCAAATAAACAATGGTTTAAACCCAAAAGAAAAAAGTGAAACGCAAAGAAAAAAATAACCAAGAAGGATACGTATATCTTCTAAAAAAATTAGTGAAGGGTGGAAGGATCATAATTGTCAGACTTGTAGCAAAAAAATCAAGGCATTAAATTTCCATGTTGTTTAAATAAAAAAAGTGCAGTGCGTAAATAATTGTACTCTAGTGAATCCCAAATATTTTGGGTAGTAGATTTAACGAATTTGCGTTTTTTTATCCAGTATGAGTAACGAAAATATATGCAATATTAAACATATATTGTTATTTTGAAAATTGTGCAAGTATGTTAAAAAAAAATATCTTCTGAATTTTGTGCACTATTTGATAAGAAGTCATTATCAGACATTTAATTTTAACTGACAAACTGACTAACGAACTATAGATACTTTGATTTTCTTTAGCTTCTGTAATAGTCTGCGCCAGCCAATGATGAGTGTCCGTACATATTAAAACTGCTGCTCGGCCGCGCACGCCTTAAGAGACCGTCACTTTATTACAACACTATATTATTATTTATTTTTGAATCAACAACGAAAAACTGGTAAAAATCTTGGATCAGAATCCGATTTTCTCTAAAAAATTTTACATATATATATTCATATTAACACTTTGAATATGACTAAAAAAAAAGCAGTTAAATATTTATTAAGTAAATATTTAGATATGTACTATATTGTGATTTTTACTATGAAAATGAGATGATCCATATATAAAATTTGACAGGCATTTCATATTCCTTATTTCAATATCACTCTATATCTGAAGGAATAAGAATTGAATCATGTAGAGCCAGCACATTTGAATTAATATTGTACGGTAGTAAATAGACAACCTATGATTCGGTATTTATGTTATCAGCTATAAAAAAACAGTCGTTCAACATTTATAAGAAAAAATCATTAATTCTTCGATATAAATAAGCATGGCGTCATATTATTGAACGTCAGATTTGCTGGTGTCTACGGTTTGTATTTCCATAAACGCTCAGTCCAATAAGCGGTGGGTCACGATATGCTAGTAAAACTGAGGAATAGCAGGGGACGGGAAGGCTTCTTTCTGCTTGTAAAACGGGGTAGGTGGTGAAATCAACTAGCCCAGAAAACTGTTTCAAACTGTTCAGTGGGGTATCTATGTATATTTATATACATTATTGCTAATAAAACACCGCAGGTATAGTGGAACAAACATACAAAAATATTTCGCTACGCATCAATTGAAATCTAGAATGTCAAGTAATAAAATTGAAGTTTAATAAGAGAATGGACCTAAAGGATTTGTTGCTTCTTATTTCTCGACTATTTTTGTTCTTTGAAATAAGATTATTTTAATTGAACATAACAAGTCAAATAGAACAAAACATTTCTATTCAGCAAAAGATTTGGCAACAATATAATATAATAGTTTACTGTAATTGTCTTTTCTAAACATTTTCAAAAGTCGACGTAAAAAAGTTAAGGAGGATTTCATAAAACTATTTTTATAGAAACGTACCAAAATTGGTTGTAAAACAGCGATTCAAACTCATTTTATGTTACAAACACAAAAACTGTAATAGACTTACGTTCATCGCTTGCATTTTTTTTTTATAATTTCATTAACAAATCAAATTTTATAAACCAATCAAAAAATCGTTTTAGCTGATACCAAAGCGTTTTTCTTTTAAAGATAAATATTGTTAAATGTCTCATATAATGTAAATATTTTTTTTCATTCCGCTAGTGATAAGTTAAGTTTTATAACATTAATCATTACTGAGTGAAAATTCTCGGTAAAAAATGTGTGCTTTGAATTGTTAATAGTGACACTTATAATAATTTTAATATTAAACATAATAGTACATATTAATTATTTTTACCATCACCTTTAAATACTTTTCAACCATCGAACTTAATTTTAATAAATTAATTTTACACAATATATTTAAATTTATCACTCAAATCATATTTGAACATTGAAGCCAGATTTCAATTTTGGGAAAAGTTTTTCGAGCTATGTTGTATTTCATAAAATAAACTTTCCACAAATCGATCAAAGAATATATTTTTCGATTGTTTTATAATGTAACTATAATATTACAACACGGTGAAAAAAAAAGCAATTATTTTATTTCTACAAAATTATTTTTAAAAAATATAATTGATAGCTATTTCGGCTCACGCCATCGCAAGAACTATGCCTAAAATAACATCTGCCCATCCATATACAGCTGTGTGGTAAAGGTACACAATACATATTCTCTCCTGTTTCAACGGCCTAGCTTGTTACTTTCCTCACAATAAGACGAAATTTTCAAAAATTGTTAATGAAACAAAAGGCGGCTATGACAATAAGTTTACATGTGGGACGGAAGTGGTCATTACGGAAGCAAATCAGACCAGCCCCAGGAATGGGTTGGACTAATGGGGACACTATTATATTGGTTTGTTCGTTAAGAATCCTTTGTGATAATTGGTGTATATTGATTTCCAGCTGTTCCAAAGCCGTCATTCTGCGACCCTTACTACAAAGATGCAAACATTTAGGCGTTGAGTTTGAATTTATATTATGTGATTCCTTAATAACGTGATTAGCGAATTGTGAATCTGTTTTTTTACTGTTGAATGATCTTACATATTCCTTAGCTCGAGTAGATATATAATATTAAAGCAATATTTAGTTAAAGTTTTTAAGTCACTGTTAACCATTTTTAATAATTCAAGCAGTTTTTATTAAATGATTGAAAAATATATTATTACATGATAAATTGGTTCGGTGTACAGTCGTCAGAGGCTCGCGCAACGTAGTGACCGGCCGTGGAAGGCACGGCTGGACCCGGGGGTCGAAATAGGGGTGAGATATTCGTGGAGTTGACTTAGCCAAGGGGCAAAACTATCCCATTTATTCACCTGTATACGAATTGCCCCGTGAGCGACCCCGTTTGCGTCACGATGTCAGGCGAAGCCAATTTGGTCGAAAGTTATTCATTTCCATGACGTCTACTGGGTTGTAAATCTTCAAAGAATATTTATTACAGGAACAAATGAAACACAACACTAATGTAATCTACAAATAGATTTCTTAGAATAATAAATAATGTAATAGAATCCTGCCAAGAAAATGTTGAGTATAAAATATTCCAGAAATGTATTTTTTCATTAAAATTTTGCATGAAATTGAATATTCTTATTGATTGAATTGGAATTTACTAAGTAGAAATCCATTGCAACACGGTGAAAAAATAGCAATGTATTTTAGTTTTGCAAAATTTATAAGATATAGTTGATAGCTATTTCGGCTCAACCCATCGTCAGAACTATGTTTAAATGTACATTTGATTATCTATATATAGCTGTGTAGAAAAGGTATACAGTACATCTTCTCTTCTGTTTTAACGATCTAGCTTATTTCCTGTTAACAATAAAACTAAAAATTTGAAAGTGTAAGTGAAACTAAACAAGCGGCAATTTCAATGAGCTTAAATATTGGACTGGACAGTTGGTTTATTACGGGTAGGTAAGCCCCCTTAGGTTAGGCCCCTCGCAATGGTCTGAGAAGCGGTGACTGATTAATATTTGTTTGTTCATTTAAGATTTCGTGTGATGATTTAAATCTATTAATTTTCAGCTGTTCCAAAGCCGTCATATTGCGAGCTTTATTACAAAGATGTGAACACGTACGTGCTGAGTTTAAATTTATATTATGCAACTATTCTTAGGTAACCATAACCCTTTATAAAGACAAAATTTTTGTCTTTTGATTGAAGTTGTGTGATAAAACTGGTAGAAGCAATTTAATAGAAAACGCATATCGTTACATAATGCCAAAAAACACTGTAATAAAAAATAATATCACTGAATTATTGACGAGAAAAAGTTTGAATAAATATGATATAAATAAAAATAAACGAATTAAAAACTACAGCATATATAAAATCGATCCTCCAAATAATCAGTAAGTAAAAAGTAGTCCTTATCAGCTCCTAATAATGACCATGCGGATATCCAAAAAAAAAATATAAAACAATATTTTTACGCGATCTAATTGTTATAAAGTCACTTTAATTCTTATTGTTGAAAGAATAAGAATAATAAAGATGATTAAATGAGTTAGAGTATTAGTTTCGGAGGACGGGCATGTATTGTAATATTTGCAGATATCTGGTCTTATTTTTGCAGATGATCAGATGCATTGAATACGACTGTAAAATATTAATTCATGATATCTTCAGTTATAGAATTTGAGTATATAGACAACAAGATCTTATAGGACAAAAAATGGAAAAGGGTCGTCATGTTAAAATAGTTTAATACGGAAAATACAAGCATAAGTCTGCCTGTCTGTGACAAGATCTTTTACCAAACGGTGCACTAGTATGAGCAAAGTTGGGACAAACGAACTGTTATATTTTCAACAATCAACTATTTACATTTTTTTATTTTCAAGAGAGAACCGGTTGCGTTAATAGCAAGCACTAGTGACTGGCACAATTATTAATCAATCAATTAAAAATAAATAAAACTTGTTTTAATTTAAATTGTATCAGTTTATTATGCTCGCAATGAGCCAGCATTATAAACCAGTCCTGATCTTAAATATATAAAATTGTGGATATAGTACTAAACATTTTGTTTTACTGATTAATTATAATGCATTTCAAACATGAAGTGACAGTTAATACTTAAAGGATGATAAACATTATCAATATGGATAAAGATTTAAGATAAGCTCGCACCAAAAAATCGCCATAATAACGCCAACGCCAAAAATGTTGTGTCCCTTATATTTCGTTAGTAAATCCCAGTCTAATATAAATGGTAAATATATCGCTATTGTTTTTATTTGGTACTAAATTTCATATCATTTTTATTGGCTAATATTTATTAAACGGATAGCATCATTATTATTTCACCAATCAATTATGTCATTATCAGCCCGTATCATCACAAAAATAGTCCACGTCAAAACAAACACACACCTGCGCGTTTTGATGGTGGTGTAATGCGCCGCACGTGGCCTACACGTTGACTTTCCCATAGCGTCCGCCCATCCGATGTGGGCGGCCGGCTAGGGGTAGCGAGCAGCGACGTCCGCGCGAAGGGCGTCGGTCTGGGGCGGTGCCTGGCACGGCAAGCCATGACCCATGGCCGTTCGCGTGCGGACACGGACGTGCGAGCCGCCGAACAAAACGAGGCCGTACATTCTGTTATTGCCATAGATTCATATAATCTATATACAATATATACAAGACTTCGTATATTCGACGTATGGATTTTTTTGTTTTTATAAGTGTGGAAACGATCGTATTTCAATATTTTTGCAGTAAAAATACTTTTTTGAAAACATTTAGCAAAATATACTATTTATTATATTATTTGAGATAATAGACACATTGAAATTCTATTGGAATACACACAGTCATTAAACAGTATGTGTATTTTTTTTGCTTTAAATGAAAAATGTCAATGATCACTTTCGTACATTTATCTTTCTATACATTTTTCAAATGGATTGAATTTTAAAACGAAGCTTTGATGTAGCTTATTTCTTACTGCTTGTCTAACAGAAAGTATCTCAATAAAACTAGCTTTTTCAAAATAAACACTAAAAAGAGTTTTTGAGCCAATGTACTCGGTATTGGTATAAAAATTTGAATAAAACTTCATTTCTTTTTATGTAACATGTATTTTTTTCTAGGTAACTTAGAACAAACATTTATTTCTTATACAATATTTTGTCCTAATCAAAAAAATGATAACTATATTTATGACAAACACGAATCGAACTAGTATGAAACAATATGTACTATTAAATACATTAATCATTATGACACAAGTCTTAACATCACAATATCTAACTTTATGAAAATACTCAACTTATGATAATGTAGGCAGAATAGTTTTTTGTTAATTAATATTTAAATACATATTGATTAACCATATCGAATTCCAATAAAGAACACGTGGACTTTTTATGACATTTATCACAATAGTTATTTAAATATTATTATTAGAACTGTTTTAAGCTCAGCAGCTAAAGTTCTCTTCTCTTTTAAAAGATACAAAAGTCAGGAAATATAGAGCTTAAAGTGCACTTAAAATTGTTAATTTTAATATATTTTATATGAACTTTTTGCATAATCAGTTTTTCTTGTAATAATATATTCTTGTACATATAAATATGTATTTACATTTTTTTTGCAAGAAGAAAATATGTAAATAAAAATTAAATGAGAAAAGGATGATCTGTATTAAATATTATATATAATACAACTACGTATTTTGAGCTATCCTTTTCGGATATTAAGTATCAAATAACATTCAAATATAAAAGCACGTAATAATTAAAGTAGTCAAATCCAATACGAAATAAAACTTAAAACCTTACATCTACTAATACAACAAAAAATATTGAAAAAAAAATGTGCCTCACTCGAATGGAAAAATGTCACCTGGTAAAAAACACTCGTATAAAAAATCCGAGACATCTATCATCTGCTCCGAGCTTTCTATGTGAGCTTCCGTTACAATGATCTTGTATTATTTATTTATTGTATGAGAGTTTTATCGATAACGGACATCATGATTATGACCATAATCTCTTCTTTCACATCCTTTTCTCAGTATTTCAGAATATCCTTTGTGCACAGAATATCCAGAGAATCACTCTTTTGTCAAATCGATTTCAGGGTTACCCTTTCATATTTTTTTATTCAATCAGATCTAGAAGATCGAAATATGGTGTGACCAAAATGCCTTTTCTTGGTTTATAAAAAAATCAGATCTATCGTGGTAAAGGTGTTTAAAATTCGAATGCTCTGTTCTCGAATAAGAACAAAAGTTGTTGTTATCAATAAAATAAAGAATAACGTATTCTTTTCCAAATTCACGAATTTAGAAACGTTATGAAACTTGCGAGCAATATTTTTAGGTTTTAGTCATTCAAAATTTTACTTGTTAATTTTTTTTTAATTTATTCAGATACTCATTTAAATCATAGATTTTGGGTCTATATTTTCCTTGATTTCTTTTAAATTCAAGCAATGTGAAATAATAACCGACCGTCGGTTGAAATGAATCTTTGTAATATAATGCATGAAAATATACAAAATACAGAGTGATAAAACACGGAGAAGTAAGTGTATAAAGTTGACGATTGAAGTTTGATTAAATATTTCGTTTTGAACATTTTTAATAGAGTATTTGAAAGTTATCTCAAATAAAAATTCTTTAATCTATTTCCAATTGAATCCCTCTCTAACTATTTTTAAATCAATATGTAGGCATTGTAAAAAAGTTCTCTTTGTGAAATTATTCATTATTTTCATTCAATGTTAATTAAACCCTCACACGATTCCACCAAGTTTGTTTTTCTCACTTGTTTAATGCCTAGACTATATCCTATAGAATTTAAAAATCATTATCCTTACATATCGTAATCAATAACCATATATTTACGTTAATTCGATTACCTTATCAATTTCACTAGTATTATTATTTTTATCCATAGTGGCTTTTGGCTTTGGCTATCAATTCATGGAGAAGACAAAATATCAATAGTATAACACAGTGTTTTTAAGTTAATACACCACAAGTGTGACACGCAAACGCCTTTTATCATTTTTAATACTATTCAATAAAGTATATATGTTCAAGCTTTTTTAATAAAAAAACTATTTTTTACGAGACAATGTCTATTGATATAATATTTCTGGATGCTTCTGTAGACTCAGATTATTTCGAATAAATCATTGAATCATTTTTCTTACCCTTAAATTACACAAAAGCTTTTTTATAACATATGGACCCTAGGTTAAAAAAATGAAAGGGTCACAGTCACTGCGATCTTGGATTAGTTTTTCGGATGGGTTGAGTCGCCATTTTTTTATTTTTTATTTTAAAGAAGTTTCGCGAAATATAGAAGGTTCCTTACATAAGTTGTATGAAATACCATATATCATACTCGCCTGGCAAAACGCAATATTCTCTTTGACCCGTTCGCATATTTTGAAAAGTGCAAAATAGGCCATTATAACAATGTTAAAATAAAAAAGTCTATAAAAAAAATATTCGATATTAAGTAAGAGATGGGACATAACTGAAACCGTTTAGTAAGGCTTCCAATCTTGGACAATCTTCTGATCTTGGAACTGATTTGATTGTGATTAGCTTTTTTGATAAAAACTTTTTTGCTTGCTAAAGTAGTGTTAAATAAATAGGGTATCATTTTGTGAATTTTATTAATAAATACAAAATTTTCTAAAAATAAAAATTTTATACAAACATTATTTTTACTCAATATTCAATAAAAGCGTAGAGAAATTTGCGCCTTATGATGTCGCTGTATCCAAATAAAAGTTTTTTTGTATTTTGGAACATACGTAAAACTTTTAATGGATCCAGCTGTAAATATATATTACTTAACTTATTTATATTTAATCATACATTGCTTTTTATTTACCATTGATGACATAAAAATTAAATTAGTTTTTTTTTAATAGTATGCTGTATACGAATAGAGTTGTTTCACTTGAGGGTTTATGGTCATAGTTTTGCTTTAATAAGGCGGCCATATGCATTATAAGTTTGAGAACTACTGTACTAGATTATGCATAAGCAAAATAAAATTTATGAGTATAAAATAGGATTGTAATTCTTTCAATAGCTGTACACACAAATCGATGAAGTAATGATCAATACAACTTTATCTATAATCAAATCTCTTGTCCGTTCCGGGCAATTGGATCGACCGCCTACTCCAATATTATATATTTTTTTTTTACAAATGCATGTGTCTGTATTCCGTTTGTAGTTTTTTTGAAATATGAGGAGACGTTTTTTCAAAACGCCATCTGTTCTCGCCACTCGAGTATTTTTCAGCAAGCTGAGATGCCCCTATGACCCAAGGAGCTTTTTACATGCAGCTTTTTTAAGCACATTTTTTATTTTTTTGAACCGAGTGTATTCAGGATGTCTTTTATTAGCGTCGTTTGGCGTATAACAAAATTTAAAACGAAGCATTTCAATTGTAAACTTATAGAACTCAGTTCACTATTTTAGCATTAGATTGTTATCACAATATTATTACTACCGTAGATATGAAATATACAAAATATTATTTATCGCATTTGAGGTTGTCATCATCAGAATTAATTATTTTTAACAGGAAACAAATATAAAAAAATTTCTAGAATATTTCGTAGTTCACGTATAAAAAACTAACCATAAACAACAATGAAAACACGGTGAAAAAAATAGCAATGTATTTTAGTTCTACAAAATCAATTTTTAAAATATGGTTGATAGCTATTTCGGCTCACGCCGTTGTCAGAAGTATGCTTAAACTAACATTTACTTATTATCTATATATAGCTGTGTAGAAAAGGTACACAATACATCGTCTCTCCTGTTTTAACGGCCTAGCTTGTTTCTTTCTCGCAATAAAACTAAATTTTTCAATGTTATAATGGAGTTCTACAAAGTGAATGCCAATTCAATCAATACAACAATGACAAAATTTCGATCCGAAAGATTGATTTTTTTTAACCAATTCTACTCCAATTTTTCAGTACAGGAATTGTAATTTTTACTTACACAGACTAAAGATATTAAAAAAAAATATTATACTGTATCAAAAATTATATATAAACTGCATCGGCCGTACAAGGTCTTTATTAGTGGTATAATTACATCCATTATATACGAAATTAAATGAGCCCTATTAATAAAAATAAATCAACTCAAATTTGAATTCACCTGGATACTATGGAAAAATGAAAAATAGTTTCAATGAGTATTGAAGTATTTTATTTACGGGATTCACTAAAGCAGTCTCAAAACATATTCAACTTTGTCTTTGTCTCAGTATTCGACCGTTACAAAAAACAGCTACCCCATAGAAAATGTGGCCGCCATATTTTCAACCCCACAAGATTTTTTCTTACAAATTTCAAGTGCTTGGCTAGAATTAAAATATCATTAAGCTTGTTTTACAAAAATAATTTTCAATTAACTTTTTAAAACATATTTCATTTTTTATTTATTATTAAATACCTGTATTAAGTGTTATAATAATGTTTATGAATTATTTCAAGTCATTGTAATGGGTTATCTGTTGGTTATAGATTTGACTTTATCTTTCCCTCAAGATTCTTAATATTTTTTTACAGAACATTTTATTCAATTTGTGTATTATTTGTATCACTCAAGATCGTATAAAAATATATATTGAGGTATAAATTGTATCCATTAAGAATTAGAGAATCTGTTGCTCGTCATTACAAAATTTTCAGAATCAGTAAAAAAGAATAAATAAACTTTTCATGATACTTTGACACTTGAGTCTGAAAAAATTTCAAGAATAAAACCTAAAAAGCATATTCACAAAAATTTACAAAAACATAGATTTAAATAAGAAAAAAAAAACGAATATAAGCTTCACTTGAAAATTATTGTATTGCTTAGCTAAATATTTCTTACACATATGTTATATTGTCATTTTATTATTTATGAGATTGATGCAAAGACCAATTGCTTAAACTATAAAGTAAAATTTGAATACGTTTGTGGTATCGATGAAACAACGGATTAGCGTTATATTTTGTGCAAGATAAAATATAATAAACATCCTCATGTAATTCAGGCTTAATAAACACTTTTTCATACGGTCCCCTCTTATGCAAGATTTTCGCTATGCAGTCCGCTGCATTTTTGTGGGGGTAAGATTATGTGCCGTTATACCGTGCCGACACATGAGATTTTACCGTAATAATAAATGGAAGACATATGTTGGCACCGCTACTCCATCTTCAGATCATCTGATGCATCCACTGCATCCCTTTGAAAAGGTTAGCCTAGATAATAAATCCTAATAACGGCTCAAAGCTCTGCGTATTTTTGAAATCCGAGTCATATTGGTTTAGCTTGGATCTCCTGGCGGCATTTGTTTGAACATAGTTTTGAATGCAGAAATGTGCATGAAATAAGATCTCAAACGAATTAAATTCTTAAAAGAATCATAAATATCTATAGTATTGCTAAATATGTATAAAAAAATAATTGAATCGTTCGACAGGTACGTAAAATTTTACCCGAACCCAATACAAGATAACCGCTTCTGTAAATCAATTAACTAACTAGGTAGCATTAGCGAAAAAATTCATCGGAAGATTAAAAACTCAATAAACGTAGCTTTCAAGGTCAACAATAACTTAGGAAGATATCTTAAAAATAGTAAAGATAAAATTAATAAACTGGACAGAAGCGGTATTTATAAAATGTCCTGTGGCTCATGTTTATCCGTTTATATCGGACAGACAGGTAGAAGTATATCCACTCGAGCTAAGGAACATGTAAGATCATTCAACAGTAAAAAAACAGATTCACATTTCGCTAATCACGTAATTAATGAATCACATAATATAAATTCAAACTCAGCGCCTAAATGTTTGCATCTTTGTAGTAAGGGTCGGAGAATGACGGCTTTGGAACAGCTGGAAATCAATAGACACCAATTAACACAAAGGATTCTTAACGACAAACTAACATAATAGTATCGCCACTTGTCCAACCGTTGTACAAAGGGTGGTCTGATTTGCTTCCATAAGGACCACTTCCGTCCCACATATAATCTTATTGTCATAGACATCTATTGTTTCATTTAAAATTTTGAAAATTAAGTGTCATTGTGTTAAAGTAACAAGCTAGGCCGTTGGAACAGGAGAGAGAATGTGTTGTGTGACTTTTCTGCACAGCTATATATAGATAGGCGAATGTTATATTTGTTAAAAATAATTTTGTAGAACTAAAATAGATTGCTATTTTTTCACCGTGTTATAATGGAGTTCTACCAAGTGAATGCCAATTCAATCAATACGTAAAATTTGTTTGAGAAATTCAATGAAATGAAAATCTTTCCATTGGTCTCTATCCAAATGTAATTGACTAAAAGTAAAATAAGTCTTCACTTAAATATGATGAAGTGTAATTATTATAGTGATATATAAATAATCAGGATTAATCAGACGTAAAAAATGATATCGAGGATAATCGATATAGCCAAAGATTGACAAATCTTCTTAAAATATCAAAAATTGTTAAATTTACTATTTGTTTAAATAAAAACATTTTTTTATTTTAAAAAATAGTAAATTTTAAATAACGGTCAAATAAAAAACGCCAAAACCTGTTGAACAACTTGAAGATATTCGAATATCTGATCACTGTTGATAATTAATTAAGATAGTTCTAACGATGGTGAGCCAAAATAGCTATCAATTATATCTTAAAAAATAATAATTTTGTAGAACTAAAATACATTTTGTTTTTCACCGTGTGATAATTAATTGAGTTTCGATATTTAAATACAGTGTACTCTCGATTATCCGTGTATGGATTATCCCGTTTGCGGATTATTCGTGCCTGAAAATAAATATTTTTCAATTCAAATATAATCTGTTTGATTTTTTTTCTATCACGATTATGAGACGCATTAACGCATTGCAATCTTGAATATGCGCGTTGTTTGAAAAAAAGGATGAATTTAGCGATGTGTTTGTGTTTACGCAACTAAAGTGATTTTTTTTAACCACTTGTGTGTTTTGAATGTATGAATGTTCGAATATACCGCAATCACAATTAATGGGACTAAAATGAGTCAAGAATTGAAATTGTTTGTACTCCACATGCGTTTCTATTTATAGTTTCCAGTGAAGTGCATAAGCCGACGCGAGTGCCCGCAGTAAATTTGTTAATTTCGATATTTATTGCATATATTTGTCAGCTCTCGGGACTACGTTTGTTATTATGATAAAATAATATATTTTTACGTATTTTTTGTGTTTTCTTGATTGATAATGAATATATAAATAATGTGTTAAAAATTTGTATTGTGTATATGATATTATATTCGAAAATAAAATAAAAAAATGATGATTCGGATTATCCGTATTTTTCAATTATTCGTGACCATCCTCCCCAGTATTATTAGCCCGGATAATCGAGAGTGCACTGTATTATATTGTATAATATATGTTACTATTCTACTGGGGTAATAAATATTTTTAATCCAACTTACTTCTCATTCATATACTTTAACACAAGTTCGTCTACGTTATTATAGATCTTAAAACGAATGCAACTTGTTCACTCACCTACTAAGAATGTATGTCATCAAAATGAAATCTATATTTTAAATTCAATTGCACGATATTTCGTGGATGCATGCATTATTTCCTACTGCTATTATTTAAAATACATTTGAAATATATTACTGTGACATTTTAAATAGAAAATATAATTAGGTAACATGATATCGGTCTAAAGAGATTTAATAAGATTCGTATAGATCGTACAAGTTTGATTTACAATAAAGTAGGCTAAACGTTATTTACATTTATTTTGAAACTATTACCGCTATATATTTTTTGAAATATAGAATAATTACTTTAATATATTTGTTTGAAGACGTTTGCCATAATACGATGGGTTTTCTACAAGTCGTCAATTTCCTATATTGCCTTTTCGTTTCCATTATAATTATTTTTCTCCTGATCCAATCGATCTTCTCAACATAAATTGTGAATAATAGCTAGTTTTTACTGAGTCATATGAAAAGAAAGCTTTGTCTTATAGTCAGCAAATCGCTTCATTTTTTCTGTCGTGTTGAAAAAATGAAAACGTTCCTAGGAAAGTATAGGTTTTTGTACAAATTGATGAACTAATTGGAAAAGTAGGAAAAACTGACGTTAAATTGTTGGAGAAAGTTGATGCTTGCAAGGAAAAAGCTTCATACAATATTTGATGAAGGATACAAACTTTTGATCTTTTTAAATCATATAATTTGTAAGAGATTAAAATTGTTTTCCATTTTATTTCAATAATATATTTAATGCAGTTGATAAATGACGAGCACTCCAACTTTGATTTAAACAATAAGTGATTGATAATTTTGTCGCAAGTTTTTTGCAATTTCTAGTTGAAGTACTCACCGCGAACTAAAAGAAAAGTCAACGGATAAAAAATACACTGTCGGGTCCATGATGCAGTGGTCAACGTTTGAATACCATTACGAAAAGTATTTTTTTCTTTTATTAACTCATCGATTTTGGTCGATGACATGAGTGTTAATGATGACTGAAAATTTATTCCCACCCAACCGTTACCAAAAAACAAGACGTTGAAAGAGAAATATAAAAAAAGATTGATCAACAGAGTAACTCTCTTCAAGAGCAATTCTTGTAATAAACGACTGTGTTAAAATTTCTCCATTCAGAGAAAACGTGGCTTGAAAAAATATATAGTATATAGAAGAGTTAATTCTTTAAGAGGAATTTGCGAAAATATTGTTTTTCAAGCTATGTTCATAAATTTCTTCTCGTTTCCGATACATATAAGTTGTTTGTCCCACCTTCACCCGTTATGTGTATGCAGCCGTTGTTACACGGCCGCCTTCCATAATGCAATACTAATAAAAAGAATCGATTTTACTTCTCATATTCTTAGCCCGATACAGAGCTGCACGGACCGATCGTTAAACCATGCACTATTGTGCTTAAATGAAGAGAAAAAAAGCAAGAAAAAGAAAATGTGACTTGCTCAGCCACTTTGTCTACGTGATATTAGGTATCCTGTGTATCTGCGTACTGAAAATCCACCATGGTGGAAGAGTTTAATGTGCTATGCGTTGAATCTAAAGACGAATCGAAAATGTCTCGTTCCCCGTATGATCTTGCAAATTTATCGAATGCCTCAAAGTTGGCCTTGGTTGATACTAAGTCAGCGTGGACTATTGGGCCCATATGAGAACGGACCACAGCAAACAGCTCTGTTCGTTCGGCATTCATCTCGGGGCAGTCCCACAGTACGTGATTGGCGTCCTGATGGTTGTGTCCACAAGTGCAATCCTGCCTTTCGGCCAACTTACCCAGCCCAAATTGTTTGCCGTTGAACTTGCCATGGCCGGTTATGAATTGGCAAGTCCAGTGTCCATGTGAAAGGCATTTCACTTCGAGCCTCCAGGTTACGTTTGGGAAGAAAAGATATGTTTGGCGACCTTTTGTGGAAGCAGACCACCTAGTCTGCCAGGCTGCCAAAGCTGTTCTATACGCCAGCTTTTTTACAAATGAACGATAAGTGTGAATGTCTGGTATGTTTTGCAGAAGGGGTGGCGTCAGAGGGACGCCCTCAATATTTGTATGAATACCCTTTAGAAGAAAAGTTATTGCACCGCGTACTTGTATGTGCAGGTCCAGCGGTAGTACGCCAGCTAGGATCGGTAAGGCATCCGTCGAAGTAGTCCTGTACGCTTTAGTGAGTGAAATCAGAGCAGTTCGTTGTCCACTCAGCAAAGTTCTATTTACAAATCCGATCTTTGCTCTAGAATGTCAAACACTACATGCATTACCGGCTATCCCCATAAAAATAGCACCATACGCTATTTTAAGCACGCGAACTTTGAACCCCCAGCCAGTTTGGATATACGGAGATATGCCATACAAGCGTTCTCTACAATTATTAATTAATTATTGGTATTGAAATGACAATTTGTCATCGAGGATAACGCCAAGGTATTTGACTTGCTTAGAGACACGTACAAAGAAGTCGCCCATGCGGATATTCGGAGACCTTTTTGAAATATTAAGCTTTGTACCTCCTTTCAAAAGAAGGGATTCCGTCTTGGCAGGAGCAAATGACAGTTTATTTAACGTTCCCATTTGAGAATATCTACAAGTGCACCGCTTGCAGTTCATTCGAGGCCAGCGTGACTATTCGCTTCGACCAACAGAAGAGCATCATCGGCGTAAACAATAATTGTACAGACCGATGGCAACGGTAAGGACAAAAGATCATCAAATAAAATATTCCAAAGCAGTGGCCCGAGGACGGAGCCCTGAGGACATCCCATCGTAGTTTTCCTGATAATTTTGGTGAGGCCAGATTTGTATTCCATCTCCCTATTGCTAAAGTAACTCTGTATTAATGCAAATAGGTTTCCAGGTATTTGTCTAAGCCTTAGCTTTGCCAGTACCGGTGGCCACCACGCATTGTCAAACGCTCCGGCAATATCCAAAAATATGCCGATGACTAGCTTCTTGCGAGAGCTTTCTAATTTTGTCATCACAAAACGTATTGTGTCCTCAGTTGACTTGCCGGGTCGAAATCCAAACTGTCTATTCGAAATAGGGCAGTTTTCGTTTAAGTGCGTTTCGAGTTTGGTGCATATCTGGTGCATATCTTCGTTTCCGATACAGGAACAATTTATGCAACATATTATATTTCATATAAACTGAAGTATCCAATCCTAAGTAATTCTATGTTTGTACTTGTTCGTTCAAGCCAGGATGTAAAATCGTAGCATCGTGTCAATAAGGCCCCGTCCGTCACGACGGCGATAAATATGGTGCTCGGCGTGAATGTGTGACACAATGCGCAGAGAGTCTCACCGCTACGTATCTTTACAATAATTAGGCATTGATATATTTCAATTATTTTTTTTGTGACGCGACGTTTGACATTCTCACAATTATTCATTCATTCCGACTTCATTCATGATATGATGCTGGCAGTGTGAAAGTGTAAACGCGCCATTTTTAGAAGGCGGATCAACAAATTTGTGTAAAAAAGTAAACGGGAATAATCTAATATATGCCCAAGCCTACACCAGATGGTAAAAATTGTTTGTGTGGTCAACGGATTGAAATTAAATAGCTAGCAGTGATGCTTTTTCACCGATATATTTTGATACCCGAAAGCGGTCTTTGATTGTTTCAATTATTGATTTTTAAATCAGATTAATTCTTCAAATGAATGTCTTATTTTTTCTTTAAATGAAAAAAGTCTTTGTTAAAAAAACATCCTTCTTTTTATTTTCTTATTATTTTACGATTCAAATTTAGTCCATATGTGTTAGAAATATTATGAATTGATTTTAGAATATAAAACTGATAAATATTCAGACAGCATTGGAGATTATCAAGCGAATCAACTATTCAAACTTAAGCAATGTGACTCAACTGAAAAATTTTGTAATTCTCGTGAAGCAGTATATTTCATTATATGTACTACAGTGGGCTTTTATCATTCACAATAGTATCGAACATGGCTTAAAGGAAAATATCATCAATAGTATGTAAATATTGTCCACTTCTACGACATTTTTTACCTACAGTTTGGATGTAGAAAAATTTAAGTTTTTCATGCAAATATCTTTGAAACTTTTTTTATCATTTTCAAAACAAATAAAATAAATTAGAATTTTCTTTTAAATATCAGAAGTTTAAATTATTAAGAAATACATTTTAAATAGTGAAATGAAAAGAAGTTGGCCGTTCTATCCATTATATGTATTACTGTACTTAGCCGATTTCATGTAATTAAGTTTTCTTAGTAAAGAAACCGTTTTGTTTGTACAATTTACTCATTAGTTGATAATTTTTGCGATGAACGAAACCGGTCCTGATCATAAAATATATTTTGGAAAGAATACATATTTTTTTAGTATTATTAATATTATCATGTCTTTCTATCAAGAAGTGGCAGTAAACACCGTTGAAGTTACTTTGTTTAGATCTGCTTTTTATTCACAAAAGAAAAATACGGCTCTTAAAGAGTTTACATTTTTTAAGCCGTGACAATTTTACGCTTTAGTTTTTTTTTACAATTTTAATACATATTATTTATATAAAAAAAAAACTATACAGTAACATGAAAGTGTTTAAATATATCAGTCACTACCGTCCTGTGTTAGTTCAGCAATATATTGCAATATGGGTTAATTGATATAATTGTTGAGTTGTTTTTGAATTACCCTTCTTTTTTACCATGTACACGTTGCTTTACTTTTGTAGGTATGCGCGTGAGAATCAGCTGATGCAATAAGAGTGTCATTTTTGTGAGCCGGTGTTTTCTTACCTTTGCACAGCAATTAGAAGGTGATTTTACCGCTGATTTATTCAAAAGATCTCTCTCAGTCATAATACTACTATATATTATATTGTACTATTATGTCCGGGGTCAAAAGCCTGGGAGAAAAGTGATGCGAATTAATCAACGAAAATCAGCAGATTTGGGTAATTCTAGTATTATACATCTAACAATACACAGTAAAAACTGAAATGTTTAACTTCTAATTTTTGAATATGGTAGAGATAAGAGCGTACGGCTAGCACAGAAATAGTTGTTGGTTAATCGTATTTGATTACCCTTTATTGACATATAATGTGTGGAAAAGTATTTATACATCACAAGCATCCATGCCTTTGATATCCAAAAATCGGTTGAAAAATAATCTATGAAACTATCCTTACAGAGTTTCATATGAATAGTTACTGCAACTAAAGCGTTATATATAAATAAACCTAACTGAAAAAATATGGTACTAAAGAAATACTTTTTTATAAAGGAACTAATACATACATTGCAAAATTTTACCTAATATTTGGCTGCATTTTTGGAGTCTGTTATAAGAATGGACAAAAGGTGACAAGATATGACATGGAAACAAGGTTTATACGTATTTTATTCTCTATATTACATACTTTTATTATTTGAAAGATTGCGAGAGGTCATTTCAGCAGAGCAAGTAATTTCTTTCTAGTGGAACGAATATTATAAATCTATGAGAATCAAAAACTGAATTCAACAAATACTTGCCTACGATTTGTTTCTATCGTTGATAGTGACTATAAATACTCAAAAGGTATTGTACAGATATTGTTAATGTAGCGTTTTAAATGACATTTGGTCTTCAATAATTTGGTTTTAAATTAGTCATTAAAGGTAACCAATGAAATCATTTTTGATCCGCTATTCGAATATTTATTTGCACATTGATTTTAAACATTTTTTTTGTTTTTAATTGTTAAGATTAAGTTGATTTCAGATCTTGTGATTAGTTATAAAACATTCGGTGATTTCAAAGACTCGTGGATCCCATTGACTTAAATACTATATTTTATAAACTTGCTTACTATCGGTGTACTGAACGTTTAATTCAATACCAACTGCTACAAAAGTGCAAACCATATTAGGTTGGAATAAAGCGATAGATTTTATAGATATCTTATTTAATTTCAGTAGAAAAGCTTTTTCTGGATTTGAAAAAAGAACAGATTACTACTACAGTAAAGCATTAATTTTTTACGTATTTGAAACATTAAAATAAGCACAACTATAAAATTAAGTCGGTATGTAATGTATCGCTTCTAGTCACACAACCGACGGAATCAAATAAATATTCATTTAACTTTCTATTGGTGTAGTGGACAATCTCGTGTGACTGATGTTTTCGAATATATATACATGGAAAGAAGTGTTAAAAAAATTAATTCGTTCTCATTGATACGATATTTTTCTCTCCTAAATATTGGAAGATTTTCACTAACGCCCTTTTGGTTTGTGAGTGGTATATTAAGATTCATTTTGACTTGCGTTGAAACCGTGCTTATCAATATAATTTTTTTGGAATTTTTATCCGTGTGATGGAATGCCTGAAGATGCTGGAAGATTAAACCCGGGTTGTTAGTGACAAAACATGGGAAATTGCTTAAATTTGTAACGATTCTAATTTTATATTGAAATTCTATCAAGCACCTTCAGTCGATATCATAATGTACAATTTACCTGTGTAGTTATTTGACATAAAAATATATCTATTCAGCGTCTAGATATTATCATTAGAATCATCTAAGATCATTTTTCAGTTATAAGTCCGCGGGCCTGTCAAGTAAGATGCCTGGCACGTGTCTTGTGACGGTGGTTAGGGCATTTGATTGTCTACACTCGGCTGAAGGTGTTTGCTCTGCGTGACGGGGCGAGCCCCGATGATGACAATCATTATATTACCATGATGATGATGAAGATGAAGACGACTGCGATTACGAGATTGCGCTTGCTGAATTATTGTCTAACGGGACATAAATGCGGACACGCGTCGCGTCAGTGTCAATAACACAATTCGTAAAAGCCATTAGTTTAATAGTTTGAATGAATTCGGTGATTACTGCTTTCAAATATTCATAGATTAATACCTTGTCAATTTCTTCAGTTAAATCCGAAAAATATTTACTTATACAATTCACAAGTACACAAAAAATACAAATTAAAATTTCATTGCTTTTTACAAGGTAGAACAGATTTATAAAAGGTAAAGGCAGAAACTACCTATTTTGGAAGATTAACGAATGGTATTTCTGTTGGCAGGCTGGCTCTGGACTTAATAAGAACATGCATGTCCAATCCGACCAATAATGACAGTATTCTCATTTTGGCATTGTATAAGCCGAAAGAAATATGTGGCGACGTATATTTCTTTTCGAATTGTTCAACCGTCAAAATTGAACATGCCCAATACAAAGTCAGTTATACAACGCCATAGGTAGTACCCATAAGCCTTCAAGTAAAGAAGTCTTAAATATTCATTGATTGAATTGGCATTTACTTGGTAGAACTCCATTATAAACACGGTCAAAAATAGCAATGTATTTTAGTTCTACATTTCTTTTATAAGATATAGTTGATAGCTATTTCGTATATTATAGTTATAGTTACATTATAGTTACATATATGTTATAGTTATATTATAGCTATATTTAGATAAACAAATGTTCGTTTAAGCATAGTTCTGACGATGGCGTGAGCCGAAATAGCTATCAACTATTTCTTATAAAAATCTCAAACATTTCTTTTGAAAATTTTCCACAGTAAGAAGTTATTTCAAAGTCATTGCAACTTAAACAATTCAACCACTTTCGAGCTTACTTTTTATTATTCAAAAACATGGATACTAAAAGCATTAGGGATGTTTTTACGAATCACAACTTCGACTAAAAAATATTTAGTAAATGGTTACCTGACACGTATTAATTCACAGCTATATGCCATCTTGACGGAAAGACAAACATATTTTTCTTAATTTGATTACTTAAGCTACTTTTCTATTAGCATTGTATGTTAGATTGATGTGCAAATATTGGAGCCCTATGTATATAATTCTATATCTTTTGTGAAATTAAGGATTTAGAAATACCGGATTTCCCCTCGCCCTGAAAAAGCTAAAATGACATCCTTGTGTCTCACTCACCGTAATATAAGATACGTATATCATTTTTAGTCACGTCGCCCATCTGTGTCTTAGCAGATATCTTACAACCAGATGACAATGTCTATTAGGTCTTCCCACAACGTATTTATTAATTTCATATCATTGAATTTATGTTCCGGAAATCTTTTGTTATCATAAACATATAAGAAATCTCGACAAACAATGACAACAAGCAGGTAAAAGAAAATGCATATATTCACATTATCATTATTAATGAGTAGAAACAAGAAATCGATCAGCAATATAATACGATGCTTGAGTTTTCCTATCGCATAAAAAAGTGTACGCAAAACAACATATATGTCAGTGGTTACCAACAAACGGTACAGTAACGTTCTTGAATGTACAAACCTATTCCAAACAAGCAACATTAAATATCACCCATGCTATTACAACTCTTTTTATATTAAGAGACTTATAATATTATATATAAAGCACGTAAAGTTTACGATCACAATTTAGATACTGAGTAGAGTCACTTTCAAGGTGTTAACAGTCACTTCTTGATGGAAAGGCATAATATTTAAAATAATAAAAAACATTTTTTAGTACTTATTTCCACAATACATATTTTTTGATCAGGACCGGTTTCGCTCATCGCGAGCATTATCAAATGATAAAAAAAAACTGAGTAGTGTTCAAATTTGTTAGTTTCAGTGACCTGCTCACGGGTTCATATGCCAGTAAATAAATTTTACTAAGCTAAAAATCAATTTATGAACGTTTTCTTGAAGACATGAGTGTATATGATGTCCTAAAATTCCTCCTATATATCCGAGTCTAAAAATAGGCAAAGTGGAAGCGATTTACTAACCACTAATCTTGCTCTAGCTTTATCCTTACTCTGGCCTTTCAAGAGAATTTTATTAATTACAACATAAGCATTTCTTACAGGTAGACTGTGTTGAAATAAGATGTATCACGAGTACATATGCTCCACATTTGTATCAAAATACGATGTGTATTGAAATCTATAACTACGTTTGTACTCCTGGCGTACAAGTAACTTTTTCTATATATTTAAAGGAATTAGGGTAAAAAAGCAAACCGAAGCATTGCATTCTGTATTGATAAAATTGCCAATGATGTATTTTCAATATGCGTCTGTGCCAATTAAAAAAAATAAATAATCTACATAACTGAAAATTGTAAGCTTAGTGATTTTTAAGTTCAAAAAGGTTGGTTGCCACTGATATACACCGTTGTACTTTTTGTCGCCATTTTCTTAACAATGTTTGAACAGAACCATAATGCAAACACACAAAAAATGTTCCTAATAAGTATTCTTCTTCATCTGATAGGCATTGTTCTATGAGAAAATTAATATTGTATTGTATATCAAATTTAATACAATGGAGTGAGTTAACATGTCAGTGCAGTTCTTAATTAATCCGCTGTGTGGGATAGTTTTAGTTTTTGACCAATAAAAGATATGATTCAATTTGTTCAAGTTTCATCAATATTTTAAATTGTTTAGTAATTTCTTAGAGAAATGTTGATGACAATAGTAAATACAACAAAACATATAACACAATAAATAATTATAATTGGAAGTTTTGTATTGTTCTGTAAACAATACGATAAGAATTAAATTTTACATGTAAATTCTTGTTAAGTATAAAAGGCTAAATATATGAATATTGAACAAATCAGAGTTATAAAAAAAAACACCCACATCAGAAGAAAAATAAATATTTTCATCAAGTTTTCTTTCTGGTATGACATGCACTGTGCTTAACTTAACTCACTTAACGATATTTAATATATAATATTTATCAGATATTCCTTCTAAAATCTAGTCTCACGCCACTAAACGAAGTGATAGTATTTTAATCCCAAGCTTTAGATGGTTTTTTGAAATCAGTTTAGCAGACAAAAATGATTAATATACTCTCTTTCAATGCACATTTCCTCAGCACAAACAATGCTAAATGAGTTATTTAATGGATGATGTGAATATAACGCAATCTTCCGGTTTACAGTTTGTTCGACAATTGCTCAAGATAATTTATAGAATATGGATTTTCAATGAAGTTTTTTCGACAGAAGCTTTATGAGAACAGTTATGAAATACGGTTTTCAACGAGTGAAAATATTTAATAATAATCTCTGGAAAAGATAGCTTATAAATTTAACGTCTAACTTTAAAAAAATAGGATGATTGGGGAAAAATGAGTCCATCACCGACTTATGTATTTTTTTTAAGAAACCTTAAATAATTTGAAAAAAAACTCTTTTAATTAATGTACAATAATAATTGTAAGTATGCAAATGTCACTTTTGATGTGTTAACAATATATTAAAAATTATTAAAGACAATGCGTAGCGTTATTTCTAAAAATTTATATTATCTAAATTTGGTCGGGTTTTGCTCATCGAGTGCGTTATCAATCAAAAATAAATAATTAATACACATGTCTATTTTAAAAACAAGCAGCAATCTTTAGAAATATTAAACTATTATAGGTTTAATTTACATTATTGGCTGAGGTTGCTTGATAGAATTTCAATATTGATTTTGAATTGTTGATCTATGTTTTGTTACTCACGACTTGGGTTTCGCGTTTTGGCGTGTTCATCTATTCAGATTTTACATTGAGATCCTATCAATTACCCTAAATCGATATCGTTAAAAAACCTTCTTGGGCTTAATCTGGAGGAAACTCTTTGTAATGTCCGTGATGTCGTGGCCAGTGATAGAAAGTACAACTTAAATAAGTACCTTAAGTATTAATATTATCAACATCAAACGCAGTTGTCGATAATATTATCATTTGCTGATAAATTCAATGTTGACAAAATGCTCTCATTTTTTTTTACTCTGAAGTAAAGCCATTAAAATCTTTAATTTTGTATCCGAGTCTCCCTTGAGCATATTTTCATCTATTTATACTAAGACTCCTTGAGTGTGTCACTTAACTAGCTTGTATTTCAAATGCTCCGTCCATCTTGAGTTAGTATACCCCAGAACTATTAATTTTGTCTCAAGGTGATTTAAAGACACACGTCAACTTTTGTCCCCTACTTCACTAAAATTAAACGCGACCCTTTGGGATATCGCCTAACGTCTCACCCCAAGCTGAAAATAATCACACCTCCAACTTGCGGAGATAAAAGCGATAAGTTTTAATTTTTACAGAAAAAAAATCATAAATATGTTACAATGTATTTTGTCGTCATATGTATTGTAGAAAAAAATACATTTTTAAACCTAAATAATAAACATTTTTTTTTTTTTTTGACACAGACTGATGAAGTGAATATATCATGGATTAAAATTAATAAGTTCTAAACTGTTTTTCTTGCGGGATAAAAAAAGGTATTTTTTTTAAAAATTTCACTTTTATTATATTATATATCATACGCCCATTGTAAATAGCATTTCATTGAACGGTGCATTGCGGGTATATTTCGACTAAAAACACAGCGATTTTACTAACAAACCAATTCTACTATGTTATACTTTTACGATAGCCATTGTAAAAAAAGATCACCTCCGATGGGCTATACGGATGGACTACGAAAAAGAAAATCGCTTTATATGTATTCACGTTACCAAGGAATGTAAGTTGTTTTGATCAGAAGAATTAAAAAGTGATTTAACTAATTCGTTACTTTTGTAATATGGATTGGTCCTTAATACATATTTAGATATTTTTAAATCCGTTTTTAATCAACAAAAATATGTATTAACAATATCATAGTTGACCACTATAACACATCATATTCCATGTGTTTTTGTATTTGAAACAAAAACTTGATAACCTGAAAATAAATAACTACATACCAAAGTTGTTCTTTGTAGAAATTTAAGTGAAAAAATTACAATACTCACAAAATGTCTTAAGAGATTTGCCTTCAATTGATTTCATTTAAACCAATAAAGGCTAATTCATTCAATAAAATTTATTAAACTTTATCATACAATTATTAATTCTGATAATTTACTGATTGAATTGGCATTCACTTGGTAGAACTCCATTATAACACGGTGGAAAAAATAGCAATGTATTTTACTTCTACAAAATTATTTTTAATAACTATAGTTGATAGCTATGTCGGCTCACGCCATCGTCAGAACTATGCTTGAACTAACATTCGCTTATCTATATATAGCTGTGCAGAAAAGGCACACAACACATCCTATCTCCTGTTCCAACGGCCTAGCTTGTTACTTTAACACAATGAAACAAATTTTTCAAAATTCTAAATGAAACAATAGGTGTCTATGACAATAAGATTATATGTGGGACGGAAGCAAATCAGACCACCCCTTTGTACAACGGCTAGAGAAGTGGCGATACTATTATGTTAGTTTGTTCGTTAAGAATCTTTTGTGATAATTGGTGTCTATTGATTTCCAGCTGTTCCAAAGCCGTCATACTCCGACCCTTACTACAAAGATGCAAACATTTAGGTGCTGAGTTTGAATTTATATTATGTGATTCATTAATAACGTGATTAGCGAAATGTGAATCTGTTTTTTTACTGTTGAATGATCTTACATGTTCCTTAGCTCGAGTGGATATACTTCTACCTGTCTGTCCGATATAAACGGATAAATATGAGCCACAGGACATTTTATAAATACCGCTTCTGGCCAGTTTATTAATTTTATCTTTACTATTTTTAAGATGTCTGTTGTTGTTGTTGTCCTTGTAAGCTACGTTTATTGAGTTTTTAATCTTCCGATGAATTTTTTCGCTAATGCTACCCAGGTAGCTAATTGATTTATAGAAGCAATACAAGATAACCGTTTCTACCCGAACACAATACAAGATAACCGTATTATCTACCTTATTACGTATTAAGACCTATCTTGTATTGATAATGTGACAATCGTTTTGCGTAACTTACAAATACTTAAAAGCATTTGGCAGCTAAAATATTTTCACAAAAAGAAAGCGTATGTCTGAAACATAACAGTTAGAAAAATAAGTTAATGCCAATGACTTATCGAATATTATTTTTCGTCTGCAAATACACTTTCCCACGACAGAAAGCGACGACGAAGACGGCGGCTGGATTGGTCATCTTTTTGTGTCTCTGTAGACTTGCCTTTGAGGCGGAGAGCCGAAAGAAAAAATAAACAATCTTCATGCTGTAGATGCGACTTTATTTTTTTTCGTTTTGCTTCAGGTTCTTCCCCGCCTATGGGGGAGTGCAATGATCACATAGCTATGATTTACCATACACAATACTGTATATTACTGAAAATTTTAGCCAAACGCTTGGAATATCCAACAGACAGTTTTTATGACTTTCAGTCATTATATTTAGTAACTTTTACTGTTATAAAAGTACATATTGTATTTACTTACGTTTTTTACGTGTAATATTATTTCATCGAGATATTACCATATAAATCTGAAATATATCAATTTTCAATGATATATTTAGTATGAAGAAAATCTTACATTTTTTGCTTGTTTTTCCTTGTTGTTTCCTTAAACGAAATATAGAAAGCATATATTGTGGTGTTTTAAATGGTTTTTAAATACACACGTCTCTTTTATATCAATATTTTAAGCCCAGCGATTAAATAAATAGGTGTGTATTGAAAATCATATAAATTGTGTTATGTGTTGTGTAAAAACGTCGGTTTTCTATTCTTCCTTGTATTGACGTGATCAACTAGCTTCCCTTGTCCATAGTAGAAAGTACATCAATGTATGAAAGCGCTAGCGTGAAAAAAGCTCAACGGCCTAAGATCGCCGAGCTTTTCATCTGGTCATATTACGCACATTGCTGAGTGTATTCAGGGCTTTGTTACGCTTAAGACAATATAAAAAAATCAATAATCAATCAATTTTACAAAGATAAAAAAGGTTGCATTAGATAATATTTTCAATTTAGCTGCTTGTTACTTTCTATTATTAAGTCTACCTAAAATATTTTTTTACAATATTATTACCATCACATATCACCACAAATGTAAAAATACGTTGGATATGATTTTTTTATTATTTTACTATAGCATATTTTTTCCCTTACATCCAACTGATCAACGCTTTTGCTTATTTATTTATTCGATCAGTTATTCAATGTCCACGAATTAAATCTTACTATAGATTTAGCTATCAATTGTTTTTGGATTAAATATATATTTTATATACATGCATTGGAAAAATACTTTTCTGTCTATTGATTGAATTGGAATTTACTTGGTAAAACTCCATTATAACACGGTGAAAAAATAGCAATGTATTTTAGTTCTACAACTTTTTTCTTTAATAAGATATAGTTGATAGCTGTTTCGGCTCACGCCAAGTTCCGACGATGACGTAAAATTAAAATACATTGTTATTTTTTCACTGCGGTACTTTTCTGTCTTTGAATTTGCTAGATGTATTCAAGGTCATATACAGGGTCATTTAATACTTAAAAATGTTTGAAATCCTGTATTTGTGAAGTACGCATATTTTGAAAGAACTTAGCATAACCGATAAAGCATAGTATTCCTATATCTCCACGCTATGAGGGGTCGACTGTATTACGATCATCGATGTAAGTTAATATATTTTAAGAAATATATGTTTTTAAAATATTTTGATTCACGCAATATCATCGGACAAAACAGCCCTGAACAAACTAAACCGACCAACAACGTCATGCATAGCATACGGGGATGCACATGTGCACCGCACACGTGTTAGTCGTCGCGCCCGACGCGCCGGTGCAACAATATGCATTCTATAATACATGCGGGAACGATAAGGGAGGGATACGCGAGAGGGTGGATGGATGTTGAAATCCAAGAGATAGATAAACGATGCAACCACCTCTTATACTGAGCAATTTTTATGGGATATTATCAAAAAGTTACCATTTGTTTTTATGATAATTTTAAATGTAAATACCTTTGGATGCTAAATGCTATTTTTTTCTATTCTCGCTTTAACAATCAAAAAAAAATTCTTAGCAATCACCCCTGCAATATAATGTATAAGATTCTTCTGGTGTGCTATTTTTTAATATTACTAAATTCTATAAAAATCTCTTTCTCTTATTTTTAAGCTTGAATGACAATGTAAACGTTCACATATCATCATGTCATTAGACGATTCAATCGATGACCTTTAATTTGTCAAAGATTAAACGGTCAAAACCGCTAGAGTTTATTTGTCTTAATTAAAATAATATCTTGTATACGTTCTTGAATATTTTCATATATCATAGAAGGGGAAGAAATTTAAGGCTGAGGAATATCCACACCTTGATACGAAAATCTCATAATGGATTAAAAAAAAATATTTTTCTTTTCACAACCCACCTGAATGTAAAAGCATTGTCATGTCCCATTATGTCCCATACATCATTTTATCTTCTGAAAAAGACTTTTAGAAGAGAAAAACAGTTTTCGTTGAATAAAGAGTCCATACATGCACATTGATAATAGAGACTACTAAAACAATAATAATTCAACATCACAATTTGTTACTGTTAATATGTTAATCGTTCTTCTTTCGTGATTCTTGATGGAAACGCATGATATTTTAAATATTAAAAACAATTTTTTTAGTAATTATTTCGACAATATATTTTATAATAAAATCCGGTTATAATCTTACAAAGTTTCAGCAATTAAAAATTGAAATTCCATCAAGAACCCTCAGTCCATATCAAACAACCTGAATCAAGCTATAGACAAATACTATCGATAGAACTGATAGTTAAGTAATATACTATTTTGACTGCCTTGTTACTTGACAAGGGATTGGTCTTCTCAAATTATGGAAGTATAGCATCTGCCATCATCTTACAACAAACATGTGGACAGTTTTGTTGAGCCATTAACCTCGCGGTTTCCAAGAATCGACGTACGCTTTGACTTGTTTAATAATAAATATATTGTAAAATACAAATTTTAGGCACAGCGTGTGATGGCCTTTTTATTTCCTCAGTCCACCCAGATATATTTTTTGAGGTTTACCGATTATTTAAATGATTTAAAAAATGACAATGTTCCGTTCCAAATAAATGAATATTTGACGTAACAATGTCAATAAATATTTGCATCACCATGAATTGTATTGAACAATTTCCATCTTTTAATTTTCAATTTTTCAATTAGCATTATTAGAAAAAACATGTATATTATTTCAACACTTTAATTATTACGTTGTAAGCTGTCACTGTTAGGTAAAATGCATTATAATTTAATAATACAATAAAAACACAATGTTTCGTACCATTTCCACTCAATAAACTATGCTCGCAATAAGCAAAACCAGTTCTGATGTTAAATTGTAGTAGTAGTATTAAATGTTATTTTTATTATGTATTCTTATCAAATCAAAATTTTACAGCAATCAAAAATAACATTTATTTATTGATATTCTTCGGATATTCAGACTAACGAAATATCTCGAATAAAATCACTAATATTTCATGCATTTTAGGGTTGAAATTCACAAAATAATATTTTTTTCAGTATCGGCCATATTTACAAGCAATGTAGTGAGCATAAATTCTTAATAGAGCATCTAAATATAATATTTATGGTGAACAAAAACTCTTAATTAAAAACATATATAATATTTATTACGAAGTAGTTTTTATTAAGCAGCGTTAAGTATAATCCAAAATTATTACATTCAAAAAATAATACAGTACTATTTGCGCTATACATATAGAGATAAGGACAATTGGGGCTCTGTTTGATCACAAAAAAATATATTGTGCACGAATTTTTTGACACTGTTTGCACTTTCACATTTTCGAGTACAATTTATCTACATACTACAATCTGACACTGAGATGTAAGTAGTCAGTAGGTTAAGGATATAATGATGGAGCAAGGAAAGTTCTTGCAGTTATATTATCGCTCTCTAAGTATCAAACTTAAATCTATACATTTAAAAAATAACCGCATAAGTCAATTAATGAAAGCATTCATATCAGGACATGTAACCGACGACATCTCAACTAGGTATTATTTGTTTACTCGAATATGACACTGCAAAAAATGACTATCGTATTATATTGATTGAATTGGCATTCACTTGGTAGAACTCCATTATAACACGGTGAAAAAATAGCAATGTATTTTAGTTCTACAAAATTATTTTTAACAAATATAGTTGATAGCTATTTCGGCTCACGCCATCGTCAGAACTATCGTATTATTCAAAACAATATTCAAATTGTGGCAAGTTATTACGAGTACTTTCTATGTATAATGGTTCATTAATGAGCTTTGTTTCTCACCCGCTTTCATACAAAAAAATGATTACCTCTTTAAAATTTATAATGATCTGTTTTTCGTGCATCTTTTGTAATGTTTGCTTTATCATCTGCTGGACAAAACAGAATCATCAAAGGGGCCGAACCAAATTTTTAAATGAAAGAAAGTCTCGCATTTAAAAATATATGTTTTTATTATCATGTTCATGACTTTATTTCTCGTCACGTGCCGTCACTGAATTTTCTTATGATATGACCACAAGAAACGTTATCAAAACAATGAAATAATGCTTGATTTAAGAACCATATATCTACGATTTTTAAAAATGCATTTGTAACCAGAACGGTTGAACAGCAGATGAGAAATACTTATCTTACACAATATTTATTAATTGACTTAAAACAACTATAAATGTCTTAAAATTTTGAGTACTTAATTCAACAGATAAATAAAACATGAAATCGTGGATAAGCTTCAATACTCAATTAAATCTTACGAAGACTACAGGTTTTCATTATTGTCGACTGACTCAACGTTAAAATAATTTTCTTTCAAGCATACATTGTTTCATATTTTTGAACACTCTCTCCCCAACTTTTTGTAAATAATAAGTAATGCACCGATAGTCTCTCGAAATATTTTACCTTTCGAATTTTTCTCGTATAGTGACTGATATTAAAAGATTGAGAATCAAGCAGAGTGAAGGAAAATAATTGATGCGTTCAAGGTTTTTTACAGAATGTAAAAAACAATTTCGTAAATTACTAATGCTTGTCTTTTTTATAATGAATTATGGTGCTTTGACGCGGGTCTACGATCGTGAACGACTTGCGATGTAATAAGAAAGTTTAAAAATGATTTATATAGGAAACAGTTGAATCGAAAAAAAAATCTTGCGCAGATAGAGTCGTATGAAAGACGCCAGTTTTTATGTCATATACGCAATCTTTTTTATGCATCGCTGCCAACCTAAAAATGACCCAAACCTGTAAGCAGCTACGTGTTCGGACGCCAAGGCGAATAAATAAAACCGTATCTAGAATAAAAAATCTCTCCTGTAATTTGAGCTTGGGACCATAAGCCGTCCAGAAACCATTAGTTCATAGCAGTGCAGTGGTATCCTGGGATGATTTTCGCGAGAAGGGTCAATATTGAATTCCTTCTACTGTAATTGTGTACAAATGGTTTTTTATGTCATAATAAAAACCGTTTTGAATCATCCAATAAAATCTTGCAACAAAATTTATTAAAAATCATTTTGATTGGTAGATTATTGTCAGCTTGAATGCATGTTTCAATATTCATTTTTTTTTCTAAACAAGTTATGCACAAACTAATCTGACTTATACATTAAACAGCGAACTTTTTAGAAAAATTTAAAGTAATTAGTGTTATGTAAATTAAATACCCAAGCATCGGAATTAAAATACATTCATGTATGTATTCATATATATATATTTATTTCTATATTATTATAAAAAACTAACTTATTCCATAAATTTAAGGACGGTTTGATACAGAGCATTATCTTTTTCAACTGATATATGTAAATTTCATCGGAAACATCTATCGAAATTAAAATGATCCAATACAATGATATAAAGACAGGTATCATTTTGTTTACTTGAAAAAATATTCATTGATAGTAAAAAGTCTTCAAAAATTAATCTCATGACGTTTTTCAAATGATTGCGAGTTGCAGGCAACAGTGACGAAATCAAAAACAAATTACGCACGCCACTAACAAACAGATTCCTTGTCTATTGAATGTGTAAAAGGTTTTGTAAACCGTTAGGTTCTAGTAATTTGATTTTAGGCAGAATAATTTGTTACGATCCGCATAAACATTGGAAATACGAGATGCTGTCTTCCGCCATTTTGACAGTTGGAGAATTAGGTGGGTGAATAGTGGGAAAATTCGAAGACAGATATGAGATAAGGGTGGTAACGGTTTAAACGATAATTTAATTTTCATATTTATATTCATTTTGTATCAAAAGACAATATCCAAATATCTTTAAATAACGGAACAATGATTTAAAAATCGAATAGCAAAACAATATGGCTCTTTTTTTACATTTCGTTATTAAAGATACGATGTTTTGAAATAATATACGTATACATATTACGATGAACCGTGATTTTTAAATACATTTTTAAGTATATACTTCAAGGATATTATAAAGGCTTTTTGTTAATTACCATTAAAAAATGAATTTTCTTGAATAAAGTCTTGAGCATGTGTTTTTAATTTAAAGTGCGGTGATATTTGGGTAGTTCAAAAATCAATTATTTTTAAATATAAATTACCAAGTTCGTTGGTTTTTACTTCGAAGAGCATAAGTTACAAACTAAAAAATCATTAAAATTTTTAACACGGTGAAAAAAATAGCAATGTATTTTAGTTCTTTAAAATTCACAATTTTGTATTACTAAAATACATTCCTATTTTTTTCACCGTGTTATAATGGAGTTTTACCAAGTGAATGCCAATTCAATTAAAAAAAAATTAGCCTAACAATATATTTATATAAATAAATAATAAAGCAGATTGTTGTGAATGTATATCACATTTCATATTATTTAGAGAGCAATTTTTTTACAGATCAAATTTATATTTATATAAAGTAAACGTAGATACGTAGAAAATTTATAAACTTAAACAAAATTTTGAAAATGGAACATTGTGTTGTATAAGATTTTTTTTAACATTTCGTAGAAATACACAAGTGACGATGATAGACACATTTGATTAAAATTCCAAACGTTTTCGTATTATCTCAATCTCCGGAACACATTTTCAAAATTCAAAATGAGCAAATTCAGAAAGCTCAAATTGACCACTCGTTCCACTTTTATATATGAGAAAAACTCGTAAATAAAATCCTAATCTTCGTCCTTGAATATCAATAATAAACGAAGGTCAGTTCGTTTTGTTATTCTAACAGGTGAATGTTATACCTGTAAGGAAAGGTCCGATGCAAATATAGCATTGTCAACCTGAACAGGTAACATATTGATTTGATGTATGTATGATTCAAAAGTTATTGAAATCGCAGTTTATTAAACAAAACTTTAAAATAAAGAACGAAAATAAAGCTGATTGATATTATAAGGACTAAAAGTTAAAATAAATATTTTTACATACGTACATACTACCTTTTTGAATAAATGAAATATATTTTGAATAGCTTTTTGAATTGGCTACAACTCAGCGTAAGGGAAAAAACATTGCAGAAATATATAGCTTATGATTTTAAAAACATCGATGTTTTATACAGTATTTTTTTAATATCTGATCACAACAAAGTTCATTATTTTAGCTGTAACCCTGTTTCTCAAAAAAGTCAATGACGACCTGCAGAATTTCCAAAGCACTATTACTGAAGCCAAGAATCCAATAAATATTGTTTCTCATTATATAAGTGTTATTTTATTTAAGTTAATGTTATACAAAAAGGTTGAAGGTGTTCTGCGAGAGCCTACAATACAAGTTTAGTGATATGTGATCGACATCGCGCCTTAAATATTGACGATCATTATTATTAAGAGTGGATCATTTCAAAATAATGTGTTTATTAACAACATTGTTTCACATCAACATCAATTAAAATTGTATTTGTGAGTAATTGTGCATTGAAAACATCAGAAAGTCTTGGTTCGACTTTATAAACCAAAACGGAAATTGTATAGCATATGACTGGTTATTTTTCTACACTCCGTAATGTATATGTGTTTATTGTATCATCAAACATTGTCAGTCAACAGTCAATCTGATATAGACAGTATGTAATATATTATAGTTATTTTTGTGTATGCCACGATTCGTTTTTCTAGCTATAATAAACAGTATCTGAATAGATGAAATGACCATGTAAGAACGTAGCACAAAATAATATGTAGGGGACGATTCATGGCTATTTTTCATTCGGCAAAAAAGGCATAAAGGGACAATGAGTGGCAGGGTAACTTAGGCCGCCCTACAATCTTTTATATTGCCTTCAATGGTCAAAGATTATGATCGGACGTTTATAAGGATATGAAAAAACCTGTTGAATTATTTTTATTCAACAGGAACACATTCCAGGATCTTTGGGGTAAGGTTGTGACACAGGTCAATTTGGCTGAATCTTGGTATTGAATTTATTTTCAAAAATATACGTTCATAATACGCATTCGATGCACACTTCAAATATAAAGCATTTTTCTCTTAAGGAAAAATTCCTCGTATGTTTTTTTCTATGAGGACTATTTGATATTGAAATTTTCATTTTATAAGATAAGAAATCGAAAAAATAGGGTAGCACAGTGCAAGCGGTCAGCTTATCGCTGTAGCTAAACCATGCTTTATAGATCTCATCGATGATAAGAAACTTATATTATCACAAAAATACATACCTTCCAGAAACGACAGAAATCCATAAATCAATTTGAAGAATTTTCCGTACTAGATTCGATACCGAGCTCACTGGAACTTAACCCATGTCATCTCAAGCCTGAAATTTGATAATTGATTTTAACATTAAATATATAAATTATGTAAATGTATATGTGTCTCAAATGTTTTTTCGTATTTTATACCTTACGAATTTCTACGAAGCAAAGATAAAATACATGACCATAAGAGGTCTATTACTCAAACTCCCATATTATCTACCTGTTACCCATTAATTATTTCCGAACAAAATTCTAGCCCAATTTATTCCTAGCCAAATTTTAAAAAACTCAATTCTAATGCGAATGTAATAAGTGATAATCTTTTATAGGTTTATGGTCAAGAACAAATAATGATGATGTGAAATATAATTGTGATATATTTCATATTATACTGTCTTCTACAATTTAATCATACGGTGACACTGTTGGCATTTGACATATTTACCGAAGATAGCCGAACAAATTATTTATCTTCAGGTGAGTATTAACAGCTTGCCTGCCAATCACACGCTTGCTCGCGATTAAAGGATTGTACACGGTGCCGGCTACGCACTTACTGGTTAATTATATTCGTCACAATTCCATCGATAATCTTCGGCTTGGTTTTTCATGCACACAAATTCAAAAAAATCGGCAGTGAAAAATACTAATTTATGTTAGTGGAACTCATTTTCAAGACTGACTTTTTCTAAAATGGGCGAATATGATTTGGGTATACAAGTTTCTAAATATTCACATCAGGCATTGATTTGTATGTTTTTTTGTCGTCAAATTAACCAAAATTTGTTTTTGTGAAATTTGCACTATTTTATTCAAAGGAATCATTGAACGATTATTAATAAGATTGGATTTAAAAAAAATAAAAACCGAATATTTATATTTGCATCCAAAATTGACCAATTTCATTGTTGAATCTCAAGCTCTCAAACAATCAAAACATTTTCTGTCATAACTTCCTTGAAATACATCAGAACGCCCTGAATCAAACGTCTCTGTCTTTGTTGAATGATTCCTCACAGTTTGACATGCAACACTTGGTATTTTAATGCAGGGATAGCCAACTCTTTTTTTTCGCGTACGTTCAAAAGTGAAAATGTTTTTATGTCATAACTTCCCTGAAATTAATCAGAACGCCTCGAAATAAAGTTCATTTTCTTTGTGGCATAATTCCTCACAGTTTGACATGCAACACTTGGTATTTTAAGTCAGGAATAGCCAACTCGTACTTTTCACGCACGCACAAAAGTCAAAAAGTTTTTCTCTCACAACTTCCTTGAAATACATCATAACGCCCTGAAACAAACGTCTCCGTCCTTGTTGCATTATTCCTCACAGTTGGACATGCAACACTTGGTATTTAAAGGCAGGGATTGCCAACTCATCAAGAGCAAAATCAGTGTTGCAACTGGTAGACCGTGACATTACAAATTAAATTAATTTAATAAATGGTTTTTTCTTTGTCAACTAACTGTTTAATTTTAACTGTTGTTTGTTTTATTTATTTTTGTTCATCAAAATGGAAAGCTTTTATGTTAAATAATCCTGATTTTTTCGGTTTCTGTCCATAATGCTTTCTTATTATTTGGTTGTTTTACTTTTATATGACTGTAAAAGACGATCGTGATTACTCAAAAAGCGACAAAAGGTATAAATTCATTCTTGAAAAACACAGCATTATAAAGCACGACAACAGTACGTTACGTCAGACATAAAATAAGAAATGCACATTTAATATTTCACAAAATCATAATTAGACTATTTTCATGAAGTATTTGTCGAATATTGATTAAAAAATATAATATTTATACAATTTGAAATATACAATATAAATGCTATTTAATAAATTTTTAAAAAAATGTTAACAATTACGTTATATAATTACGATCAACCATGACATATCTAGAAAACTGTAACGCATTGTCTCGCACGATCAATGTCCTTCATTTATGTATTATAAAATTAATTTCGTGGAAGTGGTGTCGTATTCAGCGGTAATATTTCGTCTATATTCTCTTTGATATTATTTGCGTCCGTCCTCTTACGTGTTACATATTTTTGCGAGCTTTGTCATCAATTATTATACAACTTATGGCGTTTCCTATTTCGGCGAATGTATTATTAAAATAAAATACGTATTCATTACAACAAAATTCATTGTTCAGAGTTCATTCGCTTGAGTGTTTTTTTAATCGTCTTCGTAAACCTCAGATGGTCAGCCTTCTCCTGAATTCACCACACATATTGTTCTGTGCTTAATTTTATAATGCGTCCGTCTGTTTTTTGTGTCATACTAATATGACGTCCGGAATACAAGTAATTAAACAAACGCCTGTAAAAAAAGGATGCGAACCATATGTTTTCAGATTTGTTTATCAATCTAACAGCAATCACACGGGCGTGCGTACCATCAAAAGGGTGAAGTAAATAATATTAGTATTACGATTCAAGACATGCTTCGTTTATAGTGATTGTTTTTTTTTACTGTTAATACACTTCCAATTTTTCGAGAAAACCAAAAACACACGGTAAAAAAAATATCAAGGTATTTTAGTTCTACAAAATTATTTTTTTAAGATATAGTTGATAGCTATTTCGGCTTACGCCATCGTCAGAACTGCTTCTGAACGTAGTTCTGACGTATATATCTACTCTATATCTTAAAAAATAATTTTGTTGAACTAAAATACATCGCTATTTTTTTTTCACCGTGTTATAATGGAGTTGTACCAAGTGAATGCCAATTCAATCAATAAACCAAAATCAGTTTGGCTGAACACGAACGTCATTATTTATGAAGGTATATAGACACAACTTGATTTTATATACATATATTTAATAGAATAAATTTACATTAACATTTTATAAGTCTTTAATTCTTAAAGTTACCCATAGTCAGTATTTTCAAAAGCGGTTTTATTAAATTAATAAAGTTGTAGTATGGATACAAAAAAATGTTCTTTATTTATATTAATTTAAAACAAAATATACATATATATTTTAGCTTCATTTTTTCAGTTTGAGAGTATAAAATATTGTATGATCAAATGGTGTGTAAAAACTTGTAAGTAACGAACGCACCAGAAGGATTATTATTTTATAGGCAGATATTTCTGCAGCATGTTATGAAAAACCATTTACACCGGATAATAAAAATAAGTCTATATTTCATAGATATAAAATAATATTATAAAATTCTGCAACCAAGAAAACCGTTATATTAGCTATTAAAAACACATTTTAATTCGAAAAGTGCGTGATTACGTTTTTAAATAAAAAATCAATTGACTCCATAAACAATTGACAGTGGGTTAACCGCTATTCTAAGCGTTGTTAAGAGATTTAACACTCTATCAAATAATATTGTTTTGTTTAATGCAGTTCATAATATTTTTAATATTACTCTTAATTGACTAACATTAATAAAACGAGTGTATGTTTTTAAAATATTCCATTTAAATAAATAACATTTTTTTGATTGAAACACTTTTATTGAGAAAAAAAATTCGGACGCCTTTCGCACGTATTATATAAAACATACCAGGATGTAACAGGATGCTTTAAGCAATATGTTTATGCTTTCAAACTGGACAGTAAAGACAAAATACTTATTTGTCGATCATAGGGAATGGATCACAATTATATCAATACTATATTTTCTTATATTTCTACCAGTATTTTTTGTATGTATATATTTTTTCAAAACCTTAGTATGGGTGAAATTTGTATTAAAGTAAAACTGAAAAATTGTTATTATTGTAATAAAATTTTCATAATTATTATTTTTCTTGTTTGTTGGCTCGAATCTCAACACGGATAAAATAATAAATTTAAGTATTTTATTTGATGGCATAAATTTTTGCGGAGCCCAAATTCATTTCCAGCTATAATATATCTGGCTTAAAAAATGGGGCGTTATTAACAAACCGCTATTGGTCATGTGCAAAACCTATCCATAGAACATTAGTGCCGCTTGAGTGATTGAATAATTCTTTACAAAAATATTTTTTTTACTAAACATAATGCATATACCGAGAATAAAACTCAAAAAGTAATTTAATATTAATATTTATTAATATCAATTTTCTTACTGGTAGCGCATTGGTGTGCAAAAATATGCACATTTTACAAATATTAAAAAATCGAAAAAAAAATTAGCTTGGTTTGCCTCAAAGCAAACTTTTTTTCTGTGAATCGAAATATATTCAGTTACAATAATAAGTCATAAAAAGTAGTTAAGTACATATTATCGTGACCTGTATTGACCTCGAGCTGGTTCTCGAGTCTAAGATCGCCCACTCTTCTTCAGGGGCGGTTGGAAGACTGTGACACACCTTGGAATAAGGAGTAATGTTGAGAACGAAATGGTGATTAAGCTATAATGTTTAAATAAATATTTTAATTAATTAATATATTTGGTATCTTCAGTCAAAAACAGCGATATCGATTCGTAGTAATGTCCTGATTGAAAATCTAGATTTTTTTTTTTTAATTATTTTCTTTCAAGTAATCGTTATACACTTATAATAATTATTACAAAAATAGCTGGTTTTATCGTTCTCAGCAAACTCGTCAAATATTATATTCATTCATTCTAGTCATTTTAACCCATACCCTGTTGAGCTGCGTAAAGGACTGAATATTCCAAATAATAATTCAAAAGTGTTTTTGATAGGTAAACTCATGGAGATAATTTCAAATAAGTTGTCTATATCTCTATAAAATTATTTCCCCAAAATCGAGTGTACTAATATGTAATTAACACTGCTCTAAAATAATTTTTAACACACTACAATCATTCGTCTCAAAAGGAAAATTGAACCAATTTCATATCGAGAGCCTCAAATTCAAAATTGGAAAATTGTGCTTTTAAATTGATATTTAACATGCTGATAGTATACTATCCCAGATCGAACTGATTCATAAGGTAAAACTCCATTGGACCACGAAGGCCAGCAATTATTTGATTCTCTCAGATGATGTAATCTTCATGAAATATTTAACAGCTTTTTGATGGAATTAAAAGTTGTCGTTGGAAATACATTAAATAAGTTAATCCCACACGAATTATGAAGCATAGTTGGTAGATAGTAATGAAAAATACTCGCTTGATTATTTTACAATCCGGCCTTTTGACTAGTTGGCTCGTATCCCAGGGCCGGCCCCTTTGGTCCATTCAATGCAAATACTGGACAGCGCCCTCTGCGGCATCAAAAAACGTGTCAATATTGCATGCTCCGTGATGTTACAGTACAGAGCGACATGAACAACATACTATAATCCACAAAACTACAAGGATTTTAGCATCTTTTCATAAAAATCAAATTAAATAAAAATAGCTCAATTATAATTAAAATTTTATATACGTATTTACATATCAGTTAGAAAATTTTCTTACTTGTCTGCTGCCTTTAACACAATACAATTAACACGTTTTGTAGTACCTAAATGTAGTATTTATTAAAATTTGTTGGTACCTAATAATTGCTATTTTATTATAATTTAATCATCAGATTGACATAGTTTGCAAATCAATTTTATAAATTACTAATGAGTACCCAACATGCGCTGCAATTCCACTGAATCAGGTTTCTCAACGGGTGGGCTGATCAAGCTCTCTAACTAAGAAAAAGAAGAGCTTGTCTAAATTTAGTGTAGAACTAAAATACATTGCTGTTTTTTCACCGTGTTATAATGGAGTTCTACCTAGTAAATGCCAATTAAATGAATATAGAGAGAATCATTTTATTTTATACATATATATGTAAAAATAAGATAGACATAAATTTAAATTATGTAGAAAGAATCAAATAAGAGATTGCAACTGATCACGGTCTTGGTGTGAAAATTTGAGAGATTTCGATTTTTGTAATATTATCTATAAAACTATCGATAATTATCTAATAATATAAACGAGAAGAAGCAAACTCTTGCGCAAAATTGAAGAAAAAAGCAAATAGAAATCGAGAATTCATTTAAATAAAAAAATACCATTGTTAAGCTATATTTATTATTAGCATAAATAAATGCTATTTTTGCGACATCTTCATGAAGATAACTTTGTTTTTTTAATTATTATAAATATTCACTGAACACATTGATGAATGACTATCACATTCATTGAAGTTCTTTCACATTACGGTGAATAGTATCAGTGAAACGCTGCCGCTCAGTCTTTGTGGACTCAACCACAAAAACTCGAGACAAGTATGGACACAAGACATAATAAGTTGTTCTCCATTGTAATACAAATGTAATACCATTCAATAAAAAATAGATTACATTTTATACATGATAAAAACAAGGAAGTGTGGTATTTATTTATAATTATTTCTCATAATTTCAATTATATATACCTGCGCTAAGCAAACTTTTCCAAGTACCTTAAAAGTCAATCTTTTTTTGTATTTTCCATTGCGTTTTTTATACGACGAAACTAATAATCGTTTGTGTAAAATGTCAAAAATATAATAATATAATGGCTTAAAACTAAAAGTTCTGGATATTTCTTTTTAATACAGATTGACTGCCAAGAAATTTTTTAATTTTAGATTCCTAAAATTAATAAAAGCTCACCATTATAACAATTACTAAAATATTATATTTGATCTGCTAAAAAATTTTTTTGTCAATGTTTGACGATATTCTACTCTATTAATCAAACCATAATTTCTTATACACCCAACTCTAATATTTCATGAAATGTTGTGTTTAATATCGAGGTAATTTTAAATTTAAAAGTAGAATTTTAAATTGTGAATATATAACCATTCCATGTATTTAAGTTGAAAAAAAGCAAGCAAGTGACGTCGTTTTTACGTCGACAAAAAGATGTTTTTTTTTTTTTTTTGTTTTTTGTAATACTATAAATCTAGCAATATTTATCACTTATAATGACATATCTACAACAATGTAAGCATGATAATATTCATGAAAATTTTGAATTATACATTTCAAATCGTTCGCCGTTGGCGGTACAAACGTTTAATTTTTTTTGTTTAATGATAGCTTGAAAAAATAAATTAAAAAATCGCAATTATTGGCATATCAATTAAAATTGACCTCCCCACATTTTGAGGATAATTTCATTTGAATATTTTGAATAAATAATTAAGCTTGAGAGTAATATTTGCGTTGGCTGGTACACGTACTGTTGTTTTATTTGCAAATTGGACATTTAATGTCGCGTATAATTAGTGGCTATTTGTCTTCGATGGTATTTGTCAATATAAAATCATTATTATGACACACTACGAAATTTCATATATTTGATGTATCTTGTTTGCTTTTTTGAATCGTTCAAGCACTATACACTTCCACAGTACATTTTGTCCAAAAACAATTCGAAACAATATAGACAGAATGTCATTTTCCAAAGGTGACAGTATTTAGTTTGGCTTCGATTATCGAAGATTTCACGATTAGAGTTTCAGGTATATTATACCTACCGATAGACCTTGATCTTCATGCCTTTTTTTACATCTTGAATAACACGAAACATAAACATATAATACTATTGTGTTTTATCATAAAACGAATAAATAATTAAATTCCAACGCTTAATACATATGATAACTGCAAAATGCATTAAATATTTATTGAAAGAAAACCAACTTTCGAAAGTGAAATCGTATTGATAATTATTTTTATGTAAATTTTAAAATAAACAAAATAACAACTAATACTCATTTTTCAAGAATAAAAAACTTCACAAGTTCTCAAACTTTATTGAATAAACATAATAACAGCCTCGACAATAAATATTATACTTGTTGATATGAAAAGTTAGTAGGACATTATTTTTATGGAAGAAAAAAAAAAGAAATATTTTTCAGTTGAAAAAAAAAATATATATATATTTTTTAATGTGATTTAATGAAATTATTCTGATGTGGTGAATTAGTGAATCGAAATATTACAAAAGACAAGGCGGATGATGTAATTGTAACTATATCCGGGTCTAATGTGGAACTTATCTCAACGGATATTTTTTACAAGAATTTAGAGCTACTCGGTCGATCTTCTCGATTTATCGTTTGGTATGGTCAATAGAGTTAGGCTTGGAAATTAACTAAGTCGATTGCTCTCGCAGCGCAGCGTTTAGAATACTCCATTTGTATGATGGAATATAAAAATCACTGGCCTCCGCGCTTTTTAACACCAATTGATTGAAAAGTTAATTTATGTAACTATAACAATGATTCGATTTCGTGAACGCCGCCATCAAATCCGTCGACGATGACCACTCGGCTTTAAACCTGGACAAAAATTAATATGGATATTAAAATAATTAAACTATGAAAATAAAGATCTTTTTATATCGTCATTTTTGTCCTAACTTATAATAAGCGTCATCAGTTGATTATGCTCGCGAAGAGCGAAATCAGTCCTGATCATAAAATATTATATATTGTAGAATTAAGTATTGAAAATGTGTTTTTAATTATGTAAATATCATGCCTTTTCATCAAGAAGTGACAGTTAACACCTTTAAAGTGATTAACGAAACGTGTACGACTAAACTTACCGTCTTATTAAAAAAAATTACAAATTAGAAGTATACACATATTTCGTATAATAGAGAATGTCTTCATCAGTTGATAATGCTCGCGGTGAATGAAACCGGTTCTGATATAAAATTATGTTGTAGAAATAGGTACTAAATATGTGTTTTTATTATTTAAAATAGTAAGGGATATCACATTTATAGTACTGACAAAATGATATGTACGTTTTATCAACATATTTTAAACGATCATTTTGCAAGTTCACCCAGTTGAAGAAGCTTGCCGTCCCGAGGCGACAAAACGATATAACAATCATCGACTGGTTCGATCCTCTTTGTACTAAACGTCGCCAATTGCCATCATTATTATAATGGCATTACCGAAATGTCGTAACGTCGCAAGTGTTGCCATTGTGCGCCGACAATTTGCATTGTCAAATAATGAACGAAATGACATTATTGTCAAAATATTTGTCAAGCCCAACAATGCTCGTTTACTTTCAAGTGTTTATTTTTTGCATTCAGTCTTTAAATTTATGTCTCCCGGCCTTTTCTAGGCTTCTGGGCACAGGGCAATTCACTGCGTTCAACATGCCGAGCTATACAATATAAATACTTACAATTTCAACAATAGGCTTTTTTACAGGCATAATACAAACGAATTACTTACCAGCGAAGAGACAAGATGGTGAGTACAGTATTCATGACGATGGTAACCTTAACTGGAAAAAAAAGTCTAAAATATTACGCATTGCATTATTTATTTATTACATATAACACTGACATATAACATATATACTTACACTTACATATAACATATATAACACTGACAAACAAAAATCGAAAAACTTTAGTGAAATGAAAACAACAATAAAGTAATATCAATCATTAAGCTTTACAAAAAATTACATATGGTTGTTGATAGTTATTTCAGCACTCGCCTTCGTCAGAACTATATACAATATTATCAACTCTTTTTATTAATACTTTTCGTGGCAGAGTGGTCAATGTCGTTAGTTGTGATGCATAATAGATTCTCTTGAGATCGTTATCGTTAACCACCACGAAAGGTTACTAAAATTGATTTTTCTAACACAATTTGAAAATGGTAGTAACGATCTGTTCTCGTTAAAAAAAATGGTTAGATAAGCTCTTTCAGTGTGCCATGTACTAAGCAACGTGCATTAATGTAAAACAGTTTTTAATAACAACTAGAAAAAAACTGATTTAATTAGGAATGTCTAAAACACGCTAAAATAATCATCAAATAGATACATCTGAAAAAATGTGTCAATTAATTGTTAACCAATATATTTAATTCAATAATCTAACAAACTAATATATGTCGATCACCATTGCTTAACCCTCTGCGGGGTGCTTCATTGTTTCCGTAATAGACCATTTCTGTGCCATATGTAAACTTATTGATATAGCCGCCTTTTTAGTTTCATTTACAATTTTTAGTTTTATTGCGAACAGGAAACAAGCTAGGTCGTTAAAACAGGAGAAAAGATGTATTGTATACCTTTTATACACAGCTATATATAGATAAGCAAATGTTCGTTTAAACATATTTCTGACGAGGGCCTGAGCCGAAAAAGCTATCAACTATATTTTTAAAAAATAATTTAGTAGAACTAAAATACATTGCTATTTTTTTCACCGTGTTATAATGAAGTTCTACCAAGTGATTGCCAATTCAATCAATATATTTAATTCATATTAATTCCATGTATAATCTAATATTAACGAAGAGAATATGGACTCTTAATGTGGTAATTTATATTTAAAATATTAAAGATATTTATAAAATTAATTTAAAACGTCAACTATTCCCTTATTAACTAAACATTACATGTAATAAAAAAACGATCGGAATAGTAACGAAAATAAATCGTGCTTTTCAATTAATTGACTAACCCTGTCTAACATAATACTTTACAAAACATACTAAGAATGATCTAATGTCAATAAAATTTGCTTTGACAAAATTGATCTTTTCTGTGTTGGTTGGTATCTGTAATATTTATCTTCGATTCAATATTTTTTGTGAAAAAAATCTTTACATAATTTAATTAATAAGTAAATAATGAAAAAGTAATATTTTTTTCTTTAATTGCATAACAAATAACCATCTCGTTTTGGCAAAATTTAATAGATTCTTACGGTTTTTTTCGCAATTTTATATAATTGATATTTGCATTGGCTTTCATGTAACATGAGTCTTTTCATGTTGTTTATTAATAATTGATATCAATTAACAAATTTAAATTAACAGAAAGACAATTTGAGCTTTGATTGCGTACATATTAAAATTTGTTCATGGATCAATCATTAAAAACAGCTGTGCTCTCTGTTTTGAGTGTAATCGGTACTTCTGAGTGTTGAACAATTAAATGAAGTTTGGCATGTTGAATGGACATTGACAAGAACTTGCATCAAGATAAAAATCAAATGCATTCATTTTTTTTCTTTTAAAAGACTCGAGCACTACTTTATTTGAACTTGGCTTAAATGCATCCCAATAGATCATCTTTAGCTAATGGGCGCTTAAATTTCTATCTTGTTAACCTTCTGACTGCTAGCGTCTCAAATTTTAAGACATCTAATAATTATGCATTGATTATTGATAATCAAAAATATAAAACAGTCTTAACGATACTATCGTGCCAAAATATAGTGTGAGTAATCTCCATTAAATATCAGAACAGTATATATATTTCTGCAGTAGGCAATGAAAGAATATTCGTAGCGTGACTCAGAACAGAAAGGGTTAAGAGTTAATTTCATTTATGATACCATGATATCTATTGACCAAGTATAAATAAGAAAATGATTACCATTAACGTCACTTTTAAGCTTTAAACTATAACTTCTTCGTGAAAAGATATTATTTCTTAAAATAATAAAAGCACAATAGTATTTTAATACAATTTTCACAATATTTTGATAATGATCGCTCATCGCGAACATTATCATTTTATCATCCAAAAAATCATCCCATTAGGTGTGGAAGAACACATCGAACTGAAAATAGTGACAGGCAGATGTCGAGTTCAATACACTACCAAGACTTGACCCAACACTAATACATTTTTTTCGTGCCAAATTTTCAAGAACGTTGATAATTTTTAAATCAAGATTTCTCCAAGATTCAAGATATTAATTTTGTTAACCTTGACTTATAACTAGGGAAGGGAAGAACGTGGGCAGCTGACAATAGTGTCAAGCAGAGATATCAAAAACAGTTCACTTGCTTTAATAATATTATATTGTTCCTCCTTTTGTTCACCGATAAATTGATTTCCAATTTTATCAACTTCGAATTATATCTCAAAATTGAAAAGACGCAGCCAGCTGTAAATGGTGACATGTAAATTTCATAGTGATACTGTTTGATAGTTTTTGAGTGACGACCAAATGTTTGTATTTATTGTTGTTTTCATTCCACTTTTACAGTGGCCGTCTGTTTATTTTGAAAATAGTGGCATTGCAAGTTACGTAAAACTAACGTAATTAAAATAAAATACAAAAAGGTTAATGATATACTTAATAGCAAATTAACATTGCACACAATCGTTTTTATTGGGTGTGTTAATTTACCTAAATGTAAAAAAGTTATATATTATTAAATTCTTTTTATACGTCTCTTCTTTTCAATGATGGATCTGCCACATGAATGATCACTCTGTTCCTAATAGATTTGGTGAAAAAAATCAGGACGACGAAGCAGAAAAAATTTGGACCTGTTTATGTAACGGTCCGCCGTTCGAGTCCCGTCCGTTGATTGACAACGGGCCACTCTGGTTGTGTATTGTATCATAGATTGACTCGTCTTGCAAAGGGTGAGCGTATATTCAACTCAACAGCAAATTAAATGCCATCAAAAATTATCTTTACAATTTGACAATCATAAAAAAAGTATTGTATCAAATTCATTTCAATGATCAGGATCGGTCTTGCTCATCGCGATCATTATCGACTGATAGGGCACAAATTATAAACAAGCCTATTTATATAAAATCGGGTTAATAATTTACATTGTCTTTTTTTTCTTAGTTCTTGAATCTTTGCTTTTCTATACCTGCAATATATTGTGGAAATAGTACTAAAAATATGTTTTTATTATTTAAAATATTGGTGTTGCCATTATATATACAAATTTATAAAACAATTCTTTAAAAAAAGTTAATGAAATTTAAAAATTGAAAACTGATTTTATCTTTATTGTACTGACCTATGTAAGGGTAAATTTGGAAAAATACGACTGACATATTTTATTTGTCAAATATATTACAGTGAAATAAAAATTTCAGTAAAATACACATAGCCTTTATGGATCTGTAATGTTTTTAAACAAACTTAACTTCAGAGATTTGTTTAAAATATTAATCAAAAATTCTGACCTGGGTTTCGTCATTTGGTGTTTTCGAGCTTTCAAATTTGCGTGAGGTGCGCTGGAGATTACCGTCAGACGATTTTTTTTTAAAATTTGATTGTACAAATATAAATTTTAAATGAAAAATTGTTCAAAATAGTAGATACGTATATTTAATAGTAAGCTTAAATTAATATATCAATTGGATCAGTTTATATCTGATCAATTTAATCTTATATATTTCATCAAATTTGATATAACGTGTCATCCTTCACTTGTCGTTGTTCAAATGTTGAATGGCACAAAATATTGTAGTATGGCCACATGGCCTATGTCCATGGATAGATTTTGAAAGCGAAACCACGATCAACAGATCCTTGTGCCTTACTATTCAGGGGTCCAAAGTTTTATTAAAAAAATATTAACGAATAGTTTATTCAGGCTTGTAACAGAGTTGTAGACGTCGTTAATATGCCGAAACGGACACTTTTATATTGTATTTATTTTTAAATCGATTGATGGATTTGTCTTCAACGGCATGTATTTCTGTGCCGTCTCAATTCTTCCTGCTATTCTCCACCTACCCGATCTAACGACTGGTTTAATTTTGTATTTAGAAAAGAGATATATTATTTTAAAACTAGCGATGTTTTAATGTGTAGATAATGAGAGCGTATATGCCAACCAACGACCAAACTACAATAATCATTTAACCTTCTCGTTACGATCCTCGATCCATCATGCACGGAACTTTGCTGGTGATTCTGTTTACAGATAATAAAATCTTTTTAATAAACACATTTTTTAATCAGGTATGTTTTCCTAACACGCTGAAATTCGGTGCATTCGACAAATGAAATGGTGTGAGACCCCTGATGTTTACAGGTCCAACCACATATGTTCCAAACAAAATATTCCTCCCTTTAGAGTCTCTACTCCTAAAGTAAACATGTGTTCGCCCTTGGACCGGGACTTCGACAAATCTGGAGCATCTTGCGGGACCACTATGACGAGAATAAGGCGGGGATGAGTTTTTCGATATTTATTAATTAATACGGGTACAGTTTGAAAATTCAACACAATTAAATAAGATATTACATACTCTTTTTATTAAATTATTCAGCTTCCATTATATAGCAAATTGTGGGCGTTTGGGCAGAAATCACTTAATTCCTAACACTCTTTTGAGATAATAGACGCTTTGTGTCACGAAAAAAGTTATTTCAATTTTAGAGTTATTATTTTATTAAGCAATCAACAAGTGACCAGTTATTATTTGAGAATGCCGCATCTTTGTTATAATAATTATCGTCATATAGAATTTTACATAACAAAGATATCTTTTATTTATGAAATTAAATATTTATTTTATAAGTCTCGTGCGTAAATAAGTTCATTCAGACAGTTCTAAGTTACATTAAAATACCTTTATAGTCACTTCTTGATGGAAAGGTATAATATTTTAAATAATAAAAACTCTTTTTTTAATACTTCTTTCCACAGTATATTTTTTGATCAGGCCGGCTTCGCTCATTGCGAGCATTATCAAGTGTAAAAAAAATAAGTTTTTATTATTTAAAGTATCATGCGTTTCCATTAAGAAGTGATAGTTAACTCATTAAAAGTGATATTCACAGATATTATATCAACCAAGCTAACGTTTATTATTTTCTCTCAAATAAGGCAAAACATTACTTATGTTTAAACAATATCGATTCATAGTGTGTAAAAACAGTAAAACGGTGTCAATACTTCGTAAAATGACAGTATATTTATTATATAAATATATGTGTATTTAATTTATCGTACTTAACATCTTAACGGCATCAAGCATTAGAAACTGTCCTTTTAAGATTGAAATATTCGGATACATTTACAGATATAATTCAAATAATTCAAGAAAAATAAATAATATTCAAAACATGTCAGAATTAACCCCTGAAACACTTGACATTGAAAATAAAAAATCGTTTTTAATGCTGGAATATAAAATATGCATTAACTTAAGGCACCCTTAGTGACGTCGTAAAACTAAAATTTAATAAAAAAATTTCAAAGACGCAATTTGGTCAAACATAGATTTTTCAAGAGGTTATATGTAGATAGCAATTCATTAATTTTTTTAAAGAAATATGTTAAATATCCTGGCACTCACAGTTATATTATGCCATTTAAATATAATACTTAGAAGAATCGTAATTTTACATTCATTTGTAAAAATATATCACAATGTTGACCCAATAGCTTCTGGGATTTTTTGTTTTTTGTTTTACTATAAATTTAATTTGTATAATTATTCGCATTATAAAAATAAAGTATTTAATACAGCTTAGTACCATTTCTGTATTTTTATGACTATTAAAATCGACTTCATTTTGAGGATTTAAATCAATCAAAAGTACGTCGAACGAGAACAACCCATTCTGATTAGCATGAAACCACGAAAGAAATAAAAACAAAATTGTAATATACTATTATAATTTTCTACATGCCCATCAAAAATCAAAGCAAATATGTAATTGATAATGTTTTCATCTCAGTCTGTGACAAAATTTTTTTAGCAACCAATAGTTTTTTTCACGGTGAAAAAATAGCAATGTATTTTAGTTCTAAAAAAAATTTAAGATATAAAGTTGATAGCTTTTACGGCTGACGCCTTCATTAGAGCTAGGAAACTACAATATTTTCACCGTGTTGTAATGGAGTTCTGCCAATTCAATCAAACAATAGTTCATTTTATTACAAAATAAACTAATCAAATTATTACATTATAATATAAAATATATAGCAGTTATACCGTTTAGATATCAAAAATTATCTATCGTGTTTATAAAGCTGCCAATAAGACATATAGATTGGATTGCCACAATTTAAGTTCATTTTAAAACATATGTAATATTGTCAATTTTTCACTCTTGACCAAAAATTTTAGGTCTCAATTTTCATTAAATTACTGATTGGAAAATGACATTTTAACGCATCATATATCGGCCTTTTTGGATCAAAGAATTTTTACTAAAAAGCCCAAATAGGTTTTATAATTCATAAATAAATGTCAAAAATCTATGTCTCATTCTTTTTCTTTACATACAACATTTGTTTTCCACAAATATAATAACTAAAGCAAAAAATATAGTTTCATATTGAGATACCTTTCTTTGAGCTTAAGGGGTTGATATGAAAGCACCTCAAGTTATATCCGACTAGATGAAACTTGATGTCACCGCTCGTTAAGTTTTTCAATGGGCAGAGACGATTGCTTAAATCACCCACAAGATTCTTCAGTTGGACATACATGACTGAATATAACACTTTCGTAAGTCTGGTAAAGAGTTGCGAGATTGCAAAGTTCGAATGAGTCATTTTCATTACTTATTTAAACAGCGTTATTTATCAATTTTATAATAACTCACCTGGGCTCCATTATAATAGTTGGAATAATTCACAGCTGTTTATATTATTATGTATTGTCCAACACATGCCGTCCCACGTATTCCTTGTTTTAATGAGCCAAACCAGTGACACTGGTGCGAAGACAATTTTACTACAAAATGGTCCAACTATCGCGAAAAACAAACAATTCGTAGAAGAGACGATAAAATATGAAGCAACTATATTCCATATTTTTAAGCTTATCTTTATCTACCAAAGTTGTTTAAGGTTGCGGTAGCCATCTTTCAAAACAATCCCTACAGTCCAGTACCTATTTTTTTTCCTTGAGTGTCTTATACGCCATTATCAAAGAATTGATTGATAAGTGAAATAAAATAGTTTTCATAACAAATATGATAATTGTATCCCTTTTTGTTCATTTTCCATTGTCCATCTTAATTTCGGCATACAGCTATTTTATATTTGTCAACATTTTTTTTTAATACTTATTTGCTTCCAATCTACCGAAATCCATTCAGCTGATAAACCGAGCACCGTGATTTTAATAGTTTTTTGAAATATTCGCAGCATTCATACAAGTCAGATTTGGCATTAAATTTCCTTTTTGGATGATATGAAGTTCTGCTTAATCCACATATACATCACATAATACATATAGCAATCATCAACGTCAGCGTTTTTTTATGAATTCAATATAAGCCTCTACTAAACCTTTGTAACATGTCATAAATAGCAACGACAAATAATATTTAAATAAACATATAAAATATGAATTATTAAAGCTTTGTAAGATTCCACGTCTTTTGTCACTAACGTCCCGGGTTTCGCCTTTCGGCATCTTCAGGCATTCTATGACACGGATGCAACAGAAATGACAGAAATCGTACAAAGTTGTAACGATTCAAATTTTATATTGAAATTCCATTAAGCAGCTTCAGTCCATATCGCAAATTATAAACAATATATATTGAAAGTAAAATAAATACAAATGGGCTACAGATCGCGTATCATATAATACGATATTTTAGGACCACTTCTTTTTTCAGTAATAGTGTAAAAATAGCTAAAAGTCCAATAGAGACTTTTGAACAGCTTTTTAATTGTCAATAGCCAGTTCGTCTTACAACCACGTCGGAAGTATTCATAAATATAAGCTATTATACATATTAAACATTATTTTCATTTATTTCTGTGCTAAAAACTAACACTTATAGTGAAGGTTTGCCAAATAAATGCCAATTTATTAAACAAATACACTTATTATTTTAAAATTTATGTTCTCTCATCTTGAGATATTATCGTACACTGTTGGACATATTAATCTCCGAATTATCTGTATTCATTCTTAAACCGTTCTCATATCAGTTTAATGGGCACCGTGTATAATTTCACTGTTTTTCATACTGAAGACTACATGTAGAAGAATTTCTCCATATATTACCACTATTTCAAACTCTATATGTTTTTTTGAATTATCCATACTTAAATAAACAGTTGATAGAGTAAATTTATTTATCGAACGACAAACCGAATTTGGGACGAATTGTTTATGAGTAAATCGAAGTGTTACTAACCTTCCCACATAATATTGGACTGAATAAGCAGTTATGATAATTCACCCAACGTGCATAAATATTGTAATTGTTTAAAGTGAAGTGACAAAAACCAAGTTCGAAGGTGCCTGTATAACAAATGACGAAGCCGTTTTGACAGTGACTGGGTAAATAGGTAAATAGCTACTAAGTGGTTTGTATTAAGCAGACTAAAAAGATTATTCAAAGGCATAGTCTCTTATAAGGTTGCTGCGAGAAATTCATGAACTAGTAAGAGACCCTAAATAAACATTCAATACTTCTATAATATTTTACCGTTATTAAATTCGTATAATAATTTGGAATAAAAATGTTGTTTGATTATTTATTCTCAATGATTTCAGTGCTTCGCCAATTTTTTGGCCAGGCCGCGTAAATTGAGACTTCACAAAAATGGGATCAGTTTCAAGGTGAAAAACGTTAATATGAAGAAATTAAAGTCATTATATCAATTATTTTGCTTATTAAAATTTATAAAAAAAAAAAATTTGAATCTATTATTTTTTTTTAATTTGCATGTATTGTTTCATTCAACAAGAGTTTTGTCTTTCACCATTTTTTAATCAGATGCAGTCAACACAGAGTAAATTAAGACATGTCTATTTTCTTTGAATTACGAAAAACAGTTGCACCAAACTATCAGGAATCGAGGCACGGTTACGATTATAGTATCAAAATGAAAATATTTAAATTCAAAAAATCTTCGACCGTTTGATATGAATCGGCGTTAAAAAGTATATGTAGAAGCTATGATATGATTGTATATATGACTATATACAATGTTCGTGGGAAATTTTTAAAAGTTAAGATGTGTTTCTATATTACTCAATAAAATCTTAACCATCTTGTTACTACAAAACTTTAAAATTTATAGTTTACGGTCATTTCTAGTGCACATTATATAAATGATTATAAATGCATAGCATTTCATTGCTCTATGCTGTTTGTACCTGTTTAAATTTTCTACTAGCGTGCCAACTTTTTTCAAATACCGTGTAATATTTTTATATCTCTACAGGGTGTGTCTGAATTAATAGATCCATTTATGTTTTATTTACAATTTTTTTTAAATATTTAATACGGTTTATAAAATAATAAGTGGCTAATAAAAAATGATCTTTTATCAGTTTGAATTCACGTGTATATGACTACAACCGAAGCTAAATGGCTAAATATTACTAAAGCTCTCTCTCTTGACTCGGTTTTACACTTTGAAAAAAAATATAATATAGTTCAATATTCCCCTAAAAGTAGAAATCTTTAATTAAATTTTCAAATTAGATTGATACATATTAAAATGATGCACTGAGGATTTTTTTATCATTTATTTCTTTCTTGAAAGACCACTAACTTAACAGTAAATAATTTTTAGTATTAAATTCACTTTTAGTACTAATATCTTTAAATATTTTTAGGGAAATGGTATCAAATGTTTTATTTAATTTTATTATTAACACGTAATATTTTAACTATCACTTATAGGTGGAAAGCCAAAATATAACATAAAAAAACACACAATTTAGTACTATTTACACAATTTTATGATACCAAGATCTTAACCAATTTCGCTCATCACGAGCATTATTGAATGATACAATAAAAATTCAAATAAACAACGAATACTTCTTCAGTATAATATATTAAAAATAAAAGATATCCATTACATTTAAGTCATTGAAATTCGCTTCTTTTTCATTATTAAAATTCACTTTGTAGCGTTTATTCTCTGTAAACACTCAGTATTCGTTCGATTCGCGTTGTTTGTAAGCCTTGCGAGATGCAAGTCGCAAGATGCAGGTATGCATAAAGTTTTCGAGTATGATACACGATGCACTTTTCACACCTGTACCACGTCTGTCTACTTTACTTCCAACCAACTCCTCGCAGCGATCGTCAAAATTCATTTACGAAAAAACCATGTCCATTTATTATGGCATATTATAATTATTGTCATTTTCAAATTTTCGTTGGTAGAATGAATGAAAAGTTTCTTAGCTTGATCTTGTTATATTAACATTGATTAAAAAAATAAGCTTGTGACGTTCTTTGTACAAAGTTTGCTTAAAAATATTTCATAGAAAGATTTATAACCCGATCCTTTTTGTGGATATATAATAGATCAATAATATTTATTGAAGATGTTGGGTGTAACTTTTTCATTAAAAGGTGATCTAAAAAACATTGTCTCAATATAGAATCAATATGTCTTAGAAACTGGTAGTGAAATACCTATAGAATTTCTCTCAATTCAATTAGAGCTTGGAACACTTTGAGAAACGTTAATTCTCTCAGTACTCCATATGGTACCTGTGGTTCACAATAGAGAGCACAGCCGCAAGCTTTGCCTGAGGAGATCATCGCCAGAGGTCCAACTCCCGTTAATTCCTGAGCATCTTCAAACAGGGATGCTACTCATTGAAATTTGCCATAGTAGCAAATAATAAACTTTGGTTCAATTGACTTTGAAATTTTAATGTAATGTTATTTATCTGAAAAAAAAATTCTTACTCCTCACAAAATCAAACTAAATTATCATTTTACATTACAAAAATATTTTATTGGATGACGCAAATAATATAACTTTAAGTTTAAGATCATTGTAACAAAATTTTTTATCCGTATACAAGTCTACATGTTTTGTCATGATTTTTGTATCTTCAGGAATTTCATCATACGGATGCGATTTAACTGATACACAGTAAACAGTTTGCTTCGCTTATATATAAAATAGATTTCTCAATTAAAAATATATTACACATATGTATACACTAAGGTTATGAGCCAAACATATATATAATATAATGATTATTGAGATGCCCAATACAGTCTGATTTCTTTGAGATGAGAGGTTTCTCACTATCTATTGATTTATACTGTCTATACAAAATGAAATAATTTGAATTGTTACAACTTTGTACGATTCCACATGTTATGTCACTAACGACCCGGGTTTCGCCTTTCGGCATCTTCAGGCATTCTATCACACGGATGCAACAGAACTGACGTGATCAATTGACAAAGTGATCTGTTTTTACTCTGCACAAAAAGTAGTTTCTCGGAAAGCTTTGAGCGATATATTGAATAATATAACGTTCACTAGCATCATTTCTAGGAAAACATTCTGTCAAAAAAGTCGCAATTTAGTAAAAAAATAATGATTCTTACTTTAAAAATGTGACGTATCGTCTAGTTAGATATGATATAAAAAATAGAAAAATATACATAATATCGAAATTGCCATTGAGTGCTGTGTCAACCCTCCTTACAAATTTTCTCTGATACGTATGACATCTGGCCTCTGGAGTTGGGCGCAGATCTATGGCAAGTCGGAGCAGAACTCTTCTTGAGTTCAAAGAGTGGCACACGCAAGGGCATTACATCAGATGGACGTGTATTTAGAGCCGTCATGGTTGTACATACTTTCTTCCGTACCAAGCTGCTTTATGAATTGTGATGATGTTTTCATCAGCGATGCCATGGAATCATGTTAACATGGCATTTATGGCTAACCTTAGTTTATTTGTCTCAAGTTTTCTCACACTTTCACAATAGATCGAAAATTTGCTACGATACGGTAAAAAAGAATTCATTAAAACCAACAAATGACATTAAAAAACTAAATATACAAATAAATTTGAATTTCTTTTAAGGTGTTAACTGTCACTTCTTGATGTAAAGACATGATATTTTAAATAATAAAAACACATTTTTTTGTACTTATTTCCACAATATGTTTTTTGATCAGGACCGAATTCAGTTGATAATGCTCGCGATGAGCGAATCCGGTCCTGATCAAAAAATATATTGTGGAAATAAGAACTAAAAAATGTGTTTTTATTATTTAAATTTGAATTGTTACGACTTTGTACGATTCCACATGTTTTGTTAGTAACGACTCGGGTTTCGCCTTTCGACATCATCGGGCATTCTATCGCACGGCTGCGATAGAACTGACAGTGGGTCGTTAGTGACAAAGCATGTGGAAATTCCATCGAGCATTTTCAGTCGATATCATAAATCATAAATATATAAATATGTTAAAACGAAAAAAAGATCGTTTCATTCATTTATAAATTTAACACAATCACCACGTTTCCTGCTGAAGAATATTTCAACACCGAATATATCAGCTATGTTAGTGTTGAAAAAACTTATCTCACTTTTGACAATGTCAAAGATCTAATATTTTTTAGTGTAGTGTATAAACACACTATAATTAGCCATATCAATATTTGATATTAGGTTAGGAACGCTTTAAATACTAACAGTAAAACTTAATATTGGGACACATTTGAGACGGTAATCTTAACAAAGTAGGACAAGATTTAAAATTGTGAGAATGTTTCTATCGATTTGGGACTCCATCGTACATCAAAAGTCTCTCTGAAAATTATTATCTTTAATTTATTGTAATATTTATATATGAAGATTAAAATGTATCTTCTTCTTACATCTTGTAATTTGAATAGCAATAATTCCTGCCATATTGATAATATTTTTCTTCAAAAACATGTATTGACATATTATCAGTCAATAAATTAGCATGTATACTGACAATAGGCTTGATTTGAAGTATTGACTTGCAACGGTATTTTATCCTTACCTTTGGTCCAAGCCATTGCCGTCCGCGTAATGTGAAGAAGGTGATTTAAAAAATACGCAAATGTACGGTTTTTAACTTCCAGACATATATATTTCTAGACTCAATTCATTATGATTCGAATTCGTTTCCTGCATGTATTCTTAGTAATAAATGACATACCACATAAACTAAAGAGTTAGTCTTCAATTTTGAAACAATTTATCAAACTTTTCATACTCGAATTCGAAGCTATCGACGATATCTGGTCATTTATTGACCCGATAAGATTTAAAACTACACACGTAATCAAATTGATACTTTTTCTTAAATCGAGGAAAAGATTGAATTATTTAAAACATTTTACACTTTTTTGTCACTAACGAATTGGGTTTCTCCTTTCGGCATCATCAGGTGTTCTTTCATACGGATGTAATAGAACTTTCATACGCTATACGTTATCATCGGTTATATACAAGAGGAAAATACATATGTGATGTTATGATTGTTAATTCATTGCATCAAATCATGAGGGATCATAAAACATTTAATTAAGAGATTTCATATAGAAATTCTATCAAGCACTCTAAGCTGATATCTTAAATGATATAAAATGATTGTTTTGAATATAACGCTGCGCTAATTAGCACTGTACACATCACTCAATTTGTCATTAAATAAATATATATATATATATCGTATTAATTTACACTGTTCTGTAATATTGTTAAAATTATAGATGACTTGTCTTTCAATGTCACCAAACATAAATGTTGAAGTTATTTTGCTCAATTATTTTCTTCTTTTGTAGAGACAGTTACTATAAAGTTACTGTTAAAGTAAAAATTGTGTATAGTTAACGATATGTATGTTTTTTATTACTTTCTTCGTAAGGTAAGACGTTATTTTATATTATAAAGTTAACCCCTCCTCCTGTTGGACAATATCCATGCCTGTGAACTTGGACAGGTAGTGATGTTTGCAAGATTGCAACTAAGCTGTCCAGATGACATGGGCTTTGAATGGTGCATTTGAAAAGCGTATATGTTTGATGCAGAAGTGGTGCTTGGATAATACTATCCTCATAGATGCGATCCGCGACGTGTACTTTTGTGCCATTCTCAATGTCTGCAAGGTGAATCAGGAAACAAGATCAGCCGAGATCAAAGAAAGCTGCATCATGTTTACGATTCAAAATAAACACTTTACTGCTATTACAATAATAATATCATTATAAATATTCAACTTTAAGCCTATATTTGTTACAATAATCATAATAAAAATTTATTTTCGATGGTGACATTCTACATTGAATTCAATCTATGTCTATGTAAACATTTTCAATACCATTGGCACATTTTTCAATTTAATGATCAAGTTTTCGCTCATTGCCAGCATTATTACTAATGATCAATACTCGTGATGTTGATTATGCTCATAAAACCGGTCCTGATCGTTGATATAAATTTTAAAATACTGGGAAATTAACGCGAAAAAATCGGATGAAACATTTTTTTTAATAAAAGTGCATTTTAACATGATTTATTTAGACTAAGTAGGTACAGTTAACACCATAGTGATAACAATTAATCTTTTATCTGTAAATTTTTCGTGGAAAGGTATTTTATCTCAACAATAAAAAATAATAATTAATACTAAATATTGTTTTCTTTATTATGTTTTTGACAATTCCATTTAGGAATTCAAAATATTTGAACATCAAATATGAATACTATGTGGTACTCAACTTTTGTTGATTTTGATCGTGGATTTTTTCAAATATTTTTTGCGAAATATATATAAAGTGAATATTATGCGGTTGACTTAAATTAGAATATCATTATTTTGACATTGGAAAATTTTTGTCAACCCATTAGCTAAATATAATGCGGAACTGCGTTATCCGTCATTTTAAAAATTGCGCTTTATTTAAAAACAGGAAAATACGATGAAAGAAGAAAAAACAAGATTCGGGTATGACCACATTTTTGTTTGCAACTTTTATTTTGTCGCTATTGCAAAAGATCTAACAATTGAAACATAATGATATAATAATACATTTTAATGGTATGGCTATACTGCTGCTTAAAATCAAGAATGTGAAAGAGTTTATGTGTAACATTTTGTATTTTATAGAAGTTTAGAGTTAGAGTATCACAGATTTTTATGCTATAAAATTATAGACGTAGAAACGAATCAATTTTATAATTTAAAAAATCAGAGTTGGAGAATACGGCAGTCAGGAATATTAATCGATAAAAAGGGACCTTAATCGAAATTAAGGGAATTTAAGGGAAATCGTTTATTAAGATACGATACAGTTTTTGGTATAATATGATTGAATATGACTGCTTAATTAGTCTTTTTAATATCAGCACGTTCTCTCAACGTGAAAAATTAAGCCTCTAAAGGGAGTTTATTAAAAATAATAGAAAAAGAAAAGGAGAAATTATAAAAAAGATCAGTTTTTGCAAATCTCTAAACTCACTTACAATCCAAGCCTTGCTATTATTATGAATATCGACTATTTTATAACAATTATTAACTTTAATTCAATAACTTTTGTGTTAATGTTCAGACAATTCTGACCATATTGAGAAACATATGTTAATTTTATTTATTAATCGACAATTGAATTAGATATTGACCTATGTACCTACTGACTACTAATGTCTCAACTGCAGATTTCGGCGTGTCAGATATGAGAGTGTTTACATTATCAAAAGCTTCATATACCAGCTAATTTTTGCGTTGTAATATAGCCTGACGTGTCCTAAAAATCTGCAGTAATTTATTTAATATCAATATTACCAAATTATTTTGTTAAAATATTCGCTGCTGGAATATTATATCTTAGAATTTTTGCAAAAACGATTTAAATACAGGCCATGAATGATTAAGTCGTAATCAAAGACAACCGCGGCCCTGTTTTAAATACTTAATAAAAGCAACAATCTTCTTCAACGCATTCGTCAAAGATACGAAAAATTCAAGGAGTGGCCAAATTTAATAGATTCATTTTTTTGTCATCACTGTTGTCGCTCCGCGTAGAAATTACATATCGGGATGCGAGGTCACAGATTACTCTAAAAAACTCACCTCACAATAGAACTGTTACTCTGTGACCTTTTTATTTCGATTTTTTGTATCTGTTATAAATAATGGCCGAATGCATTTTGTATTATTTCTCCGTCCAAGGCTATATTGCCATCAACGAGGCCGAGATATAAATTACAAAATTTTATATATGCATTGCATTTGAAAGGATACGGAAACGAACGTGTTGCAACACTTGAGACGTGCCACTCTAAAATTACTGTGACAGGTTTTTATTGTACTGCGAAATTGTAATTATTTATTGGACAATTCGTTTTACGATATCTACACGAATCAATTATAAATATATACTCAAAACATTGACGCTAAATCATGGTTTATGTGTCATTAATCGACATAAACCTTACTTTAATTAACGAGTGCTTGATAGAATTTGAACATCCGATTTCAATTCTTAAAACTGTTGATAAATTCAATAAATACAATATATCCAATTTTTTTTACTCAAAACCAATATTTCACTTTTTGCATCTTCAAAAATTCATTCAATCATACAGATGCGGTAGAATTGACACTTAAATATTCAAAATAGTGTATACAAAAGGAATATATGAAACAATATTTAATGTAACGTTAAATAATTGTATCAATGCTTTAGGGCAACATTAAATATTTTATGAAGAAGTTTTAGAAATTAACAAAGCCCAGTAGATTCAATTTACCTATTAAATTGTTTCTTTACATGAGATTAATTCAATGAAACTCTGAAAAAAATATTCTTTCACTAGCTTACCCGATATTTAATCCCACCATAACAGTAGTGACAATTTTTTCAGTCATTTATAACACACAATTTTAACAATAGTTTATGATATGGACTTAAGATATTTGATGTAATTTTAACGTCAAAATAAGATTGGTAAAATTCTGTACGACTTCACATGTTTTGTTTCTAACAAATCCAGGTTTCGCCCTTCGCCGATTACATTAATTCAACAATTCAAATATAACAACAGTATTTTCAATATACAAAACTCACAACATTGCTAGAAACAAACAAACTGTAAAGACTTCATCACATAAGCCTGATTTGACTAGTTATTCCATACTACATATACAAAATGGATACCCGATAAATTATTCAAAATTCGATTTTTTTAGTATATTTCAATAATCGAATCTACGGCAACTTATTATACTACAACATTCGAATATTTTTACTTAAAAACTATTTTCAGTCTATAATGACACACATACGTCTGTCTTTTTATATCTCTCTTAGAAATAGCCACAGTAACTGTATATTTTTAATATTCTGTTATTTTTATATTTGTTTTGGAAATTGACTTTAAATATATTGATTGAATTAGCATTCACTTGGTATAACTCCATTATTACACAGTGAAAAAATATCAACTATCACAAAGGATTCTTAAGAACAAACTAATATGTCGGTCACCATTATTGAATCCTCTATGTTTCTTTGTTTCTGTAATGGACCATTTCCGTATGATATGTGAATTTATTGATAAAATCGCCTTTTTAGTTTCATTTACAATTCTTAGTTTTATGGCGAGCAGGAAACAAGCTAGGTCGTTAAAACAGGAGAGAAGATGTATTGTGTACCTTTTCTACACAGCTATATATAGATAAGCAAATGTTAGTTTACACATAGTTCTGACGATGGCGTGAGCCGAAATAGCTATCAACTATATTTAAAAAAATAATTTTGGAGAACTAAAATACATTGCTATTTTTTCACCGTAACTTAAAATAGGTAGAATCGTTATTGTCGTCGATGTTTAAATACAACCAAAGATAAACTAACATGTCTGCCTAATTGAGCGTATTGTTTTCAAATATATTTAATTAAAATAATTATCCATGGCATATTTCAACAACTGCGAGGTACAGCTTTTCCTGATTGGTAAAAAGCAAGCTTTCTTCTCTGCAAATAATGACGAACAATCGACGAGATTCCGTGTGAAATTATTACTGTTGCATCTCTATGCATAATTATGACAATGTAACAATAAAGTCATGCCCACGTTTACAGTTATATTGCACTTGTCTTTAAGCTTTAACAATGAATGTGAGTATCTTAGCAATCAAATGAATTATAAAATCAAATATTTATCTTAGCGCGCCTGCGTTCAACTGTGTTTGCCAATAAGTACAACCAGCAAGCCCACATTGACGCAAATAATATAGTAAAATTCCATACAACACGGTGAAAAAAATAGCAATATATTTTAGTTCTACAAAATTATTTAAAAAAAAATATAGTTGATAGCTATTTCGGCTCACGTCATCGTCAAAACCATGCTTATACTAACATTTGCTTATCTTTATATAGCTGTGAAGAAAGGGTACACAATACATCTTCTCTTCCGTTTTAACGGCCTATCTTTGTTTCTTTCTCGCAATAAAACTAAATTTTTCAAAAATTGTAAATGAAACCAAAAAATGCGGCTATGACAATAAGTTTACATGTGGCACGGAAATGGTCTATTACGGAAGCAAATCAGACACCTCAAGTAGAGCGGTTTAATCAGCGGACTAAACAATATATTAGTTTGTTCGCTAAGAATCCTTTGTGATAGTTGATGTCTATTGATTTCCAGCTGCTCCAAAGCGGTCATCCTACGACCCTTACTGCAAAGATGCAAACGCTTAGGCGCTGAGTTTGAATTTGTATTATGTGTTTTTGTAGAACTAAAATACATTTCGCTGTTTTTTTCACCGTGTTATAATGGAGTTCCACCAAGTGAATGCCAATTCAATCAATAAAATTGCATAATTTCAGAGATCCACGGTGTCGTGAAAAACGAGTCCGAATACTTTTTCAATTAGATGTCTTTGAAAAATATCTCACTGAACAATTTTTCGGATTAATTGATTGATTTTTAATATAATGCCCATAAATAGAAAAAATGATTTTTTGACGATTTCACGTGGTTCATTTATTCACACCTTTTTTTCTATATTATAAAATAAATTTTAATGTTTCGTTTTGAATTGCTCACCAATCGCGTTGGGGTTCGAATACCGCTGTCCGTTTACGTTTCACAGCGAGTATTAGTAAGGATATGAATCATGGGTGGAAGGAAAGCACAGTTGTCTTACTTAGATAATAAATGGAAAGAAACATAAACAGAAAGTGATTCTTGGATTAGAACACAAATCCATAAATCTACTGCAAAAATAAATTATTTAATCATTCTTTACTGGATAAGAATGACCATCGTATGTTGATTTCGGCTTGTATAATATGTTAATATATTTAAGAATACAAGAGTTGATACTTAGAGTGAATTTGATTCAACAAATATAATCTAATCTAATATAATGTAATCTTCAGTGGATTTTATACAGATATGCTTTAAATTAATATTTTTAGTTATATGTGCATCATGCACCCAACACCAACGTACAAATCTTCTAAAATATATTATTTGAGTATTAGAACAACAAAGTAAAAAAAAATATTAGATTAAAATTTTAATTGTATTCTAGTCGAGTGTTTTAATTGAGTCGTGTTGTTGTTCAGTATTGAAGTCTTGTTTTTTTAACGACTCTACAGCCCTAGTATTATTATATAATACATTATTACAAAAAAACTTTTTTTGTAATTCTGTTCAGTGATTATTACAAGTTTCGCCCGTCGTGAAGCATTTAATCTAAGTAATTAAAAATAAATAAGCACTTATAAATATAATATATCTTTTATCATTTATACATGATTCGTGGCAGTCCCTCGTTTCACTAATAAAAACTTTAATTGATTGCATCTTCATAGGAAACCATAAAGAAATAATAGAATGATAAATATACAATTATATGTACACGCAAGTTTCTACTGCTGCTCGTCGATTGAGTTGAGTAATTGTTTTACAATATATTATTAAATGCAATACAATACTACATTTATTAAATTAGTTTATCTCTGTTGTAAAACTATATCGAAATCAGAAGGTATTATTGGCTTATTAATTAATTTTTATTTTTTAATTACACATGCAGTTGTATCACAAGCTAAATACTAAAAAAATTCGTGAACCTGGCCATGGATATTATATATTTAAGTACACATCAGAAAATAGAAAATTTCTTATAGACCTCCACCATAAAGCTTCCTGGACCCAAATAATTGATCCACACTCAAAACATCGTCGTTGTAAACAAAAAAAAAGATCATTTGGTACTGACGAAGAGATACATAATTAATAGTTCATAATAGAGCGTATTTGTGGTACAGTTGTCAAATTCGTTGGCTTGGATTTTGGTAATGATCGGTCAAATATCCAAGATTCCTATTCCAAACGTAGCAAGATTGATTAGTTGACTACTTTTCCTATCCTGGCCTAATTAATTTTTCCCTAGTTTCTTCGATACAGAATCTTCAACTTCACTTTAAATGTGTTAACTGTCACTTCTTAATGGAAAGGCATGATATTTTAAATAATAAATACATGATAACTATTAGCTGACCGAGCATTATCAACTGATAATATTATTCATGATGAGCAAAACCGGTTCTAATTATAAAATATATTGTGATGTAATAAGTATATACTTGAAAAATGTCTTTTTTAAATAATTATTTAATACAATCTTGAATGTCTTAGTTCAAATCAGTCATTGTAGAAAAACTTGTGTTGATGTACTGTCATTTAAATTTCATATAGTTAACCATATAAATAGTTTAAAAAACCTTTTGTTGGGTCAAATATCTAACCCAAATCTATATTTAATATGAATAATTATTTGAATTATTTCTGAAGATAAATTAATTAAGCGGGAGATTAGTGTATTACTCGTATTCTCGTATATCTATGTTATGTTAAGATATGTTGTACATTCCATTTGTATGTATTCCACTTCACTACTATTATATTTATCTCGCATTTCCACAACTCATCTATGGTGACGAGAGGATAGTCCTTTTGTTAGTTTCATCGACTAGCATCTGACATGATATAATTATACGCATGTAATGTAACATGTTTGGAAATTTAATACCTATATTGTATTACTAAAAGTACGCGATCTCAAACGTTCACTATAATTGAAACAGTGCAAATACCAAGGGCAATTTCATTTATAATGTATGTTAGATCATAACTGAAATAAGTTGGCCGTAAAAGATTGTTTTTGGTGTTGAAAAGCGGTATATATTAACACGGTGAAAAAAATAGTAATGTATTTAAGTTCTACATTTTTTTTAAATAGATAGCTATTTCGGCTCACGCCGTCGTCAGAACTATGCTTAAACTAACTTTTGCTTATCTATATATAGCTGTATAGAAAAGGTACACAATACATCTTCTCTCCTGTTTTAACGACCTAGCTTGTTTCCTGTTCGCAATAAAACTAACAATTGTAAATGAAACTTAAAAGATGGTTATATCAATAAGTTTACATATGGCATGGAAATGGTCCATTGCAGAAACAAAGAGACACCAGTTAGAGGATTCAATAATGGTGACCGATATATTTTTTGTTTGTTAAGTTTGTTCGTTAAAAATCTTTTGTGATAGTTGACATCTATTAATTTCCAGCTGTTCCAAAGCCGTCATCCTGCGACCCTTACTACAAAGATGCAAACACTTAGGCGCTGAGTTTGAATTTATATTATGTGATTCCTTTATAACGTGATTAGGGAATTTTGAATCTGTTTTTTTCGGTACATATCAATTTCATATTTCGACAATATCCTTCATAAATGCCTATGTACATGTAAAAACCTATATTTAAAATATTTATATATAAGCATTACATATAGTACTATAACGAGTCAAAATGTACCTCTACCTCAACGATGCTCTTTTATCACAGCAACTCATTTTATAATCCTTGACCAATCGCAATATTGTTATTAAAAGGTGCGGTCAATAGCCAATTTTACGATCACAATTGACTTGAAAGCAAAACAGAAAATATATAGTGTAATTTAAAATAATTATTGACGTCATTCTTTTAGTGTATCTTTTTACTTTTTAAATTTCGCAGGTAGAATCAAAATGTAAAATAAATCATTTAATCAGAAAATATTTCAATCTATGAACACATTGTTTTTATTGATTATCTCATCTTCAGTTACTGCCATGGATAATTTAAATAGCGTCTTATTGGCTTGTTCGTATAAATGCATACAAAACCGGATTTTCGTAAGGACTTGGAAGCTAGATAATATTAACAACATCAAAAAACAAGTATTCTATATACTTTCTATCATAGTCAACATAGCGAACTAAACAATTAATCGCATGCTCTACGATACGAAATTAATAAATAATCTATTATACACCAAGTTATTAAAATTTTATATATGTATAAATAAATATTTAGTTTCCAGAAGTTTTGTCACAAATGGCCCGTGTTTTGCTTTTTGGCATCATCAAGCATTGCAACAGAACTGACACATTTTTAGTATGACAGAATGAAGAATATTGAAAGTCGAAACCCATGTTATTAGTGACAAAACGTGTGGAATCGTACAAAGTTTCAACGATTCAAATTTGTTATTAAAATTCTATCAAGTACCTTCGGTTAATATTATAAAAAACTAAATATTCATTTTAATGAAAAACCCATTGTTTTTATATTGAATTGGCATTTATTGGGTAGAACTCGATCATAATAATATAAATATACTATTATATGGTATTTTCAATGCTTTGTGATAAATATATAAACTATTTCGGTATCATTTTTCTGAACTAGAGTTCTGACAGTGTGATAATATCATCATTTTCACAGTGATATTTATGCTTTAAATATAACAGTGCCACAAAGAAGAAAAAAGAAAAAATGTGAACTCCAAAATATTTTATATGTGTCACAGATATTATAAATAAGCATACTATATATTTACAATTGATCTCAGACTAAAAAAGTGACACAGTCAAAAAAATTGTAACGATCAAGTGATATTTGCATTCCGTATAGAGTTCTTTAATTGTATAGCCTTGAAACATTCATCTCTAGGTACAAGCGCAGTGGTTTTACGAAACGCTCATAAATGCAACAGGCTCAACATATTTCTGACATTTTTACTGATTCGATATTGATATTGCCCGTGTAGTTATAATAATTTAACCTTTTCGACTTTCGTTTAACTATTATCATAATCCTAATAACACTTGAAGGCCATTGAAATATATTTTACATTTAAAAGAAGAGGCTCACCTTCGATTTATTTGGTTTTTTTTTTTTTGAAACAATTTTAGTTACTTTCTCTACAAAACATTTTAAGGCGTGTAACCGAAACAAGTGTATATATTCAATCTAGATTTGAATCATTAATGCTATGTTTAGTTCAAATGAATTTGATTCTTAAAAATATATTTTACACGAACAATTTCGATTTGGACGAAAAACTTCATCGAAATCATCAATACTTAACTATTATATAACCCAAAAACTAGACCTAACCAGAAAATTAAACTGGAGATGTGAAATCTACATTTCTTTTAACGTCATTTTTTTGTTTGGTCGGCTTAAAAAAATTGACAGAAAATTGAAACACAGGTTGTAATAATAGTGTGTTTGTAAATAATTGGATAATCTATGATTCTTTACTTCTTTACAGGTCTTTATTATTTTGAAATAGAAGAGAAAAATATGAAGTATGTAATTCCTCACCGAATATTTAGTTATCCAATTGGGTCACAACTAAAGTATGGTATAATTCCAAAAAAAGCTTTCAACCACGTTTCATAATTAATCTTTCAAATTCTTGCTGTTTTTCACCACATCTATCACGTAAATTTTAATAATTTAATTTGTAACTTTTCGTCTCAAACGGTTTTCACCTTTCGGCATATTCAGAAATTCTTCGTTAACTTTGTTGCATCCATATTATAGAATACCATAAGATGCTGAAAGTCGAAACAATTAAAATTTGGAATTGAAATTCTTTCTGATCAAAAATTATAAAATATGAATTTATTTATTGAGAAATAAAGCTAGATTAATTTCTTTATATACCTTGTATTTCCGTTATATTCAAAAAAGTCAATGCGTACTGCATATTTGAATATTATGAATAATCAATACCCATTTTAAACCAATACGAAGATTTCTCATTTTCACCAACCATGTTGACATGATATTTTCCTTAGTTGTGTATTCCATAGATATGTATATTCTCTTAACAATAGTTGTAAAAAAATCAATAGAAAAACAACGAACAAGTCCGTAATAATAGGCAAAATGATTTAATTATCATATCGACGTGAAAAAGAAAATCAGTTCACACGTAACTACATGTTTAGAAATAGAAAATTGCTCCTAATTTACAACTGAATAATTTTTTTTTATACATGTACAGCTTAAAACAATCGTGATTGTTTTTTTATATAAGTTGTTTAATATTTGCATGGATTGTTTCAAAGTCATGATCGCTCTCGATTTTTTGCAAACGCAAAAAGAAACATATACTGTGTATGGACATTCCGCGATAAACATAAAGTTGATTCATCACTCAGTCATCGTAATTGTAGCATGAAATAGGCATCAACTAAGGGATGTGCTAGATTATCCCAAGCACGTGTTTATGGCACCAAAACGGGGGTGGAGGTAAGGTATTTGTTTCGTTCATTATACTAACAATTTACCATATTTCTTCTACTGCAACACACATGTTTTGCCTATTTCAGTGTGTCTTAATTTGCGATGCATCTTATAATCAATAATGTCTTACAACTGTTTTAAAACTCCAATGTCGTGATTAATAAATGGAAATTGAAGATTAGTATCAGCTGCGTTGAAGAAAATCCTGGAGACTGTATTGGAATATTCTTTCAAGTGATACAGTATTACAAATTGTACGTTTTGTGAAAAAACGCGGAATCAAAAGAATTTTTATTTTTAATCTATGAAGTCGTATAACAATAAAGTTTATGTAATATATTTATTTTTTGTTTGTATGGTTATTTCAAAATTAGACAGTAGACAGCGTCAATTAATCGAGGAAATACTGTGAAGTGAAAAATTTATAGATCCCGTATACGGCATCAAAATATTGAATTTATTTTAGTTCAAAGAATTTTCGACGCTTAAATAAAATTTACGATATTGACTGAGAGTGTTTGAAGGAATTTCAATATCAAATTTGAAGTATTGAGACTGTTTACATAAAATGTAGAATAGTGCAAATTTTCAACAATTCAAATTTGGAATTGATAAAAAATCATTAAAAATAAAAAAATGAGCTGATATCATTATTCATGTGTTGCGAGAGAATATTAGTTAAGAATGTGGTCAATCATTTTTTTTTACATCCGTTTATAATTTAATAAATAGGAAAAATTTACAAAAATAAATATATTCACTCTTCACCATTTCTAAACTAACAAAAAACCTTCAAGAATAATTTATTAATATTAATATCGTATCATCTATTTTACGTTTCGTTTCTCCCTCAAACTCTATTTATTTTTAATTTCAATATTACATATATTTTATTGTTACGCGATAAGATACACGTTGCAAACCATGACTTCCACATCTCCAAGCAAACAACCAGCAATGCTATTTAAATAAAAGGATATGAAACGGTCCGGCCTTTGTACATCTTCATGTCACATCATAAACGGTCATCTTCCTACAAATGATTAATTCCACCCACGAATATTATTATATATTTTCTAAGTCTTCTTTCAGTGTATGATTAATATTATGTATATTATGAAAAAATTAGTCATATAATACACCAAAGTTTAATTTGTTGGTTGGTCCTTCTATGGGAAAACACTAGTGAAGAAATATAACTGTAAAATTAATAAAAATCAAAGACAAGTTACGTCATATGTGCCTTTTAGTGGATGCACGAAATTGTGCAGTCTCATGTGGCATGCGGCTATTTTAGAATTTAGTTATGGACGCTATGGTCCCCACGATAGTCATTGTAATCTAATTCACGAAAGGTGACACGAATCAAACACTCGTCGCATTGAAACTTTTTAACAAAATAAAATATTTTTAAAAAATTATTATGTATCAGCATCGTTAAAAAAATCGTCATAATCAAATAAACCCGAATATATTATCACCCCTTTATACATATTTTCTGCAACCTTCAACAATGAAAACAATTTTATTTTTTTCCCGCTTAGTAAGTTTTTTATAATAGTCGTTGACATTTAAAATACGAAATCTTGTATAACATTTCAATATTCATATTCTGCTATCGGATGCACACAAATAATTCTTAGTAAAAATTATTTCTTTTGTTTTATGAGCTTAGATTATATTTCCTTTCTTATCAATAAAATTTTTAAAAAATTATTATGTATCAGCATCGTTAAAAAAATCGTCATAATCAAATAAACCCGAATATATTATCACCCCTTGATACATATTTTCTGCAACCTTCAACAATGAAAACAATTTTATTTTTTTCTCGCTTAGTAAGTTTTTTATAATAGTCGTTGACATTTAAAATACGAAATCTTGTATAACATTTCAATATTCATATTCTGCTATCGGATGCACACAAATAATTCTTAGTAAAAATTATTTCTTTTGTTTTATGAGCTTAGATTATATTTCCTTTCTTATCAATAAAATCTTTGAAGAAAAATATTGTAAAATTTATGATATCGACTGAAAGTGCTTGATGGAATTTCAATATCAAATTTGAGTTGTAACAATTCAAAAGAAATATATTGTTTTATATGTATAGTATTGTTAAAAAACTGTTTATATGAATTAAAAACATAACATATATAAAATATACAAATAGTTGTTGCAGATTGTGTAGATGATATATAAATTAATTAAAACATTACTTAATTTAAACGTGTTAAGAAGGTTTCATTTCTGAAAATGATTTTCTTTACCACATATCATAAATATGTGTAATTCATATTTATAAAGATTAAACTATACATATATTTATTGGTTTAAGATTAACTTAGTAGAACTCCATTATTCCACGGCGCAATGTATTTTTGTTCTATAGCATGAATTTTGAAAACTAGTTCTGATGAAGACGTAAACCGAAATAGCTATCAAGTGAAGACGTCATAATTTATCTTGAACTAAAATGCATTGTTATTTTTTCACCGAGATCAACTTAAATGTATCTCAGCTGCAGTTTTGTGGCAAATATCATTAACCAAAATATGAAGGGGTCTAAATTTAAATTGTAACAGGGACGTGTGTGTTGGTGATTTTTGTTCTGCTGGAGCTTATGACGAAAAACCTAAATATGTTTCCTTGAATTAAACCTGTATTAAAAGAAATATACTTTTTTTTCAAACATTTAAAGAGTCATATCTCATGTTGTATGAATTAAATATACACACAGTATATTTATACATTTCCACCCAAAATGTCGAGCAGTGAAACTTAGAAGATGCCGTTACGTAGGTTATTATTTTATTTATCTTGTGGTCTTTTCGGCCGTAACGTTACGCTAACCTTGAAATACAGTTTGAAGTTCAGCATCTGGTTGTGATCCGTCATGTGAAAGATTTATCAATCGAGATTCTTTATTTACGATTCTATTACATCGATATGGTCATAATTCAATCCTGCCAACTAGTACGCCCACCTCAAGTAATAATTTTTACATAAAAACATTTTATGAGTAACATTGTGAATCGATTTTTGTTCAATAGATATTTTGTGAGTCCGACGGCGAAAATCTTGAATTTAAAATTAAATGTAAGGGTATTTTGTTAATCGGCACTTTAATAGAACAGTCATATAAAAAAATAATCTATTCTTATTTTAAAAGTTATTTCTGCTTCAAACACTCGTGCTATAGTTCTGCCAATAGTTATATATGTGTACTTTATTTAATTTTTAATATAATACATGAATTTTTTGAAGTAATAAAAACACATTTCTAGTACTTATTTCCGCAATATATTTTTTGATCAGGACAAGGATCGGTTGATAATGCTCGCGATGAGCGAAACTGGTACTGATCAAAAAATATATTGTGGAAACAAGTACTAAAAAATATGTTTTTATTATTTAAAATATCATGCCTTTCCATCGAATAAGTGACAGTTAACGCCTTAAAAGTGATAATTTATGGAGTAATATCTTATTTCCAACATTTTGTTATTGTTGTACAATTAATTGAATAATTAATCAATTAAAAAAGAAACAAAATCACTCAGAGTCATAGCCATGATCTCAAATTTTGTTTTGATAAAACCAACATTTTTATATATTTACTCTAAACTATATTTTTAATATACATCATCATCAGATCATAATGTCAGTCCTGTTGCATCCGTGTGAATGCCTGAAGATGCCGAAAAGCTAACCCGGGTCGTTAGTGACAAAACTTTTGGAATCGTACAATGTTGTAACAATTCAAATTTTATATTGAAATTCCATCAAGCATCTTCAGTCGACATCATAAATTATATTAATATACAATAATTTAACATACAAAATATTGACTCACAAGAAATTTTAAGTATTATTTTCATAATTTTACGTCAAATTGATGAGGACCGGCTTCGCTTATCACGAGTGTTATCACATGATAAAAAATAATTGAAATACATTGTTTTTCCACGAATAAGTTACAGTTAATACTTTAAAAGTGAATTGATTGGTTTTCAGATATTGTTAAATGTTACGCAAATTTATTTTGCCGAAGACTTTAAACCACCGTATTCAATTCGTTTTTGGGCGCACAATATGCATCTTTCATTAGCAGTGAGATTTAGAGCGGCTTAAGATTTATTTTTAGTTTCAAGTCCATGCGTTTCATCGCCCTGTTCCACCCCATGCGAGCCCTTGGTCTCTTGAGAACCCACAGCGCCCAAGCGGACGAACTGGTAAACTACTATTTACAGGAATCAAATTAATTTAAACATATTTAAATAGCATAAAAAATTAACAAATGTCGCGCAAGCTTTATTTCTTCTTTATATATATAATATAATAGCTTTGAATTTAGCGAATTAACTTGCTAGAGAAGATTGATTATTGTTTTATAAGTGTAATGTTATCTGCTGGGATATCACATAAAAGACAATCCAACAACTATTTTCACATTGTTAATATTATCAGGAAACGTAAAATATGGTATATTTCAGTACACAATTTACCTTTAAGCGAAAGATTAGACACTGTTGAATCTCAAAGGATTAATTATCTTTCATACAGTATTTGAATAAATAGCACGATGTGTTTTCGTCAATTTGTCAGTCCATTTAGATATGTGATAAATTTTCAGTCAACTGTTTATAGATTATTTGCTGCCAAAATCTGTGTGAAATAAAGGTTTAAGAGTCGATATCATTAAGTCATTAAAAATTGTATACTTTAAAAATGAAAGAAAATTGTATTTACATGTCTATGTTTCTAGTGAAACATGCTGTGTCACACGTGTTGAATAACAATAGTATTTACTTTTAATCGAAATCTACGGGCAATTCATCAAATGAATACTGAGTCAGTTATTATAAAAAAACACTAACTATTACGTTTCATAAACTTATGACGTTTTCATGAGAGATTTTCGAAACAATCAAAGCCTATTCAAATGTTAATGGGAAATTTAATATTTTTTGGAAACGGATTGGTTATGATAGAATTAAACGTAATTTGACATATAATAATAGACATGAAATAAATCAGATAGCTTAAGTATCGAAATAATATTGTGTAAGGCTTGTTATAAGGGAGAATTAAGGAGGATTATCTTCTCATCCAATAATTACAAAGAACTCAATCAGCGTATTTTTATTTTTGAAATTTCCTGATAAAATATTATATGAGTGAGTGACAAAACATATGGAAATATACAAAATTTTAACGGTTCAAATAGAGTATTTATATTTCATCTATCATTCTCAGTCAATATAGTTAGTTAAAATTACATCCGTTTAAATTGCCGCAAAAATTTATTGACAATTTAATTTAATAGTAAAATAGTTACTACAACTTTAGTCAATTCAGTTAATGTTAATTTTTTTATTTTGTAAAAAATATTTTTCCTTAAAAATTAACTGAAATAATTACTTTAAAACTTATGGGTGATATTTGTCACTAATAATCAGATTTTGAAACACTTAGCTATAGAGCTTTTTTGCCTACTATCAATATTGCAGTATCGAAGTCACATTTTACGGAACGAGATATATGATTTTCTTTGATTTGATTCCCAAAAATGCAATAGGAAGAAAATAACAGTAGTGGCGTATCAAGATAGAAAATCATTGTTTGTTGATACACATTTCTAAATATCTTCATAAAAAATATAATAACACTTCACAACAATTCTGGTCATCTATCATGGATAGAATGCGGTACTAATAATAAAATATATAACCCATTACCCAGTATTACATACAGTCGCTTTTACAAGCGATGGAATATCACGGATCCTTTAAAACGAAAACCTTTAGCACTCTAACTGCTGATTTCTCAACTACTACGACTGATACAGTTCAGTATCAAAGGCTTATAATTGAACTGAAATATGACCTGATTTGTCTTGATAATTTCCATAACTTTGGTTAACATCAACACCGCCAAATATTTTTTTAGTTTTTGGTGTTGGCATATCATAATTATGTATCAGTAAGGAACAGGTTAATCCATACGAACTATGACAATTATGTAAAAAAACTATATAATCATTTTAAGACAAAATGGATAGGAATCGTAAGTTATAATAGATTCACTCTTTTATTTTTCCATTAAATTAAAAATGAGTTTGATTGTAGTAAATATAGTTTCATGTCCAAGTAAGGTCATTTTTGTCGTTAGTGTATTTTTTCTTCTCGAATTTCGAACGAATTCAAAAAGTAAAAAACTCCTATTTGAGTTAGCGGTGTCTGATTTAAATATTTCAAATATCTGGCATGTCGGTTGTTTTACTAGATAGTTTTTCGAACTTAATTATTTATTGCTTATTTATTTTATATTCATAATTTAATGAAAAGACTTGCATCTATTTCTACTCTGTCAGCGGAGAGCCCAGACGAGTAAACAAACATAGACTGTCGACCGTCCCTAAGAAGATCGTTCTGTGTTTGGGTGTCTAAAAATAGAGCGCACCCCCAAATTGATTGTGGCTCACAAGATTCCAAATATAATGGCTAACAGTTACCAACTCACTTCGAATCCTTCTATGTCCTTTTAATCTTTTATCGTACAACTTGGGATATTTGTAATCAATATAAAAACCTTTTCGTATAATATAGTTAAGTGACGCTTAATTTACTTGAAAAAAGTAGTGCATAAAGTAATCAAACCGAAGATAAAATGTTAACAATAAGAACACTTTGATACATTGTATCGTACTTAATATGGAAGAAAATATCGTTTTTTCGCAAGCTATACATACTAACGAATATTTAAAAATAAAAAAAAAAGGTTCATATCAAATTATAATTTTTGAATACGATCAACTTGTTGCTCTCAACTTACTATTTACAAAAACAAATACATTAAATTTTGTGGGATACTGTACAATTTTACTCTTAATAGACATTATGACATTAGTGTATTGTAAAATGAAAATATTATATTAATCCTTCTAATTACACAATTTTATTGTGTCTACTTTTAATCATCAAGTTCAACTCAACAGGAAATTGTTTTTTATGGTTTTTCTATCTTATATTTAACGGTCAATTACTCGATTCTGATTGCAATCAAGTTGTTGTCCATCTGCCGGAATGTCTTCTTTTTAGATTCGTTTCAGTTATTAAAAATTGTTTCATAATTCACTAATAATATCCTATTAATGTAAGTCGCCGTCTCCAGATATTTAAATTTTAAAAAGTCAAAACAACATATGTCAATTAACACAATATTATTATAATTATGGAAGCGTTTTATAAAACATATTATGTTTTGGATTTGGATTAACTAATGCACGATATCTGTAACATAGAAATAAATAACTGTTGGCTCGTATGTAAAAAAATATGGCGGTCTCAAAATCTTGTAAATAAATTAAAAACCTTCCAGCATCCGTTGGGCAAGTTTCAATCGGTTCCATACATGCACCCGAGCCCAACATCCCTTCGAAAACGGGTTCATTGACTTTCCATCCCCTAAAATTAGCGGTACGGCAGGATGTATTCTTAGACCTCTGACATAAGAAAAAAACCTTTCCTTGGCTGGCACTGAAAAGCCATTAGTTAGGGCAAAAATTTTGGCGGCATCATGCCGGATGTGGACAATTCTAACGGTGGAATAGTGAAGCGTGACGTATTCGAAACCGAAAATATACAGACCAATCTTAAGACATAGCTTTCATATGATTGCAATCTTACGGCAAATTAAATAGGGAAGCACAGGTTTGCTTCCTGTGTAGAAATGTACGTTTCAATTCATTCATTGGTAGCAAAAAGTAACATGCAACTGTGATTTTTTAAAATTGATGGTATCACTTAATTTTTTATGTAAAATTTTAAACAAACAACAGTATGAAATATAATAGATATTATTGCATATTCCAAGCTTTTTTTAACAATGTTATACCAGCCGCGATCAGGTAGTGAGTTTTTCAAATGTTGATAATTCCCGTTAACAGTGCGAAACCATTACTACTCTTATAAAATATAAATTGTAAAATAATTATCCATATTTTTTTTCCACAACAATCAAAATAGTGAATATACTTTTTATCATTTTAACCCTTTCATCTTGAAATATATTTACCCTTGACATTGATATCGAATTCTCAATAAAAACGTTAATGACTAGTTTTTATTCAATTATCATTGACTTAACGAAGTTCTTTGTTATAAAATTTAAATATCAAGTAAATTTTTATTTCTACCAAAATTATAATAAAAATTTGATAGATATTGTAGTATTACGCCATTATCACAACTAGCAGCCAATAATAATTTATATTGAACGAATATAAATAAGGAAGAATTGAGCGCTTATATTTTTTTATGAATACTTTGAAATATTTTAATCATTTCAGTAGTTTACGTACTCTGTTCAATCTATCCAGTAAAGTCCTATTCCGACAAATATAAGTATTTAATAAGCAGTATTGTTCCGCTCAATTGTCACTTACTCTGAGGCAGACTTCATCGCTTCCTGGATCCAAAATAAAATAATTTTCTTCTTGTAACAAAATTGTTCGGTTTGCGTCTAAGATAAACCGACGCCGGAATTTTAGAATGCGTCGCGACGCCTCTTGGCGCTTTCTAGCGGCCACTAGAAAAGCTGATGGCTTTCCCGAGCTCCACGTAGCTCATCACCAATTGGTGAAGAAAAAATATTATTCACGACGAAAAACTTAAACCACAAAAAAAACTGAAAAGAATACCTATTATTCATATAATTTTATTGATCGTATAAGATTGAAAATAACAAAACATAAAAAAACTAAGTTAACTTATTTTCCCTCACGTCAAATAATTCCAAAATATGCTTAAAATTGCTTCAGGCTAAAATATAAACCCTAAAATGTAAAATACGCTCGCGATCATTTGAAGACTATAAATTGTTTGCGAAAACAAATGATGCTGCGGTTAACTGCTACTGATCATTTTCGAATTTTAAAATCTTGGCGGTGAAAAGCAAGCGATAAATTTTCCACTCCAAAATTTTGAAAAGCTCTACAGGTTCTCTACGCGTAAACATTAACGACAAATTAATATTAAAATAAGTATGTAATTAGTAATTTCAAATAATGTGTTGAAGATTGAAAAAAAATATATTGAAATTGGTTTGGTAAAGTTTTTCGTTTGTTACCAATCAATTTGTTATTTTAATCTGATGTAAAATTTATTACTCAAAACTTTAACGAGCTACTATATCCAATGTCATATAACTCACTTCAAATATGGTCAAATGTAAAATGACCTCATAACGCATGTAAAACTGAACATCTACTCTTAGACAGGAGAAGAAGCTTTTGCAATGTGTCAAATATTTGAACATGGAATACCTCTCAATTTTAACTAATCTAGTAGTAAATATTCTTTTTTTTATCTTAAAGCAAAAGTATTTACAAAAAAAAATTCTCGTTTTGTACAAATTTCGGAAAGAAGTTTAATATAATTATTTCAACATTTCAGTATCTCAAAAGCTTTCGGATTTTTTAAAAAAAAAAAAAAAAGTTATGAAAACATTTAGTTTGTGTAATTTTTTGCACAATGATGTCGAAAGAAGAGTGGCGCCAAAATAGAATTAAAAACAAAAGAAGGCCGCGTTCATTGATAAAGATTTCGCGGCCGTAGTAAATTCCGCGCGGGCTTTATTCGTTCCTCGTTATAAGTTAACGCCGAGATACTTTACCGCCGTTACTTTTTCTCTGTGTATTTAAACAAAGTTGCACCCTCGCACCCCCAAACTCTCGAGACGTCGCGGGGGAGTCGGGGGGCCTAACGACCACGTAACTAAGAGCCGGGGAAGAAGAAGTGTTTTCGCTTTTAATTAACCTCACTTAGCCGGCAGTCTGGTGTGGTGAACTTAATAGATTTTTATTCTTTAACTTTTTCTCGTTTCCGCGCGGATTTTTTCTTGTTTTTAAGATTTGAAGCTTTAATTTTATTCGTGAAAAGTTTTACTTTTTTTCTTTTGCGACAGACATCGAGTCGGTGAATCGTCTAGTCGTTGACAAATCAAACAAGTTAATGATTTGTTTATTGCTCTGGCTTTTCAGCTTTTTTCATCCTATTGTTGCGTTTACTCTTTTTTTTCTTTCGTTCATTTGTATAAAACACCCAATTTGCACCGAGGGTAATTAAAATTGTAACACCCTTCACTTTTAAATTTACTAGAGTCTCATTAATATCAGAAGAATTATTACTGAACAATTATTTTACACTAATGTCAAAGTATCTCTTCAATAAAGAATAATGCAATTTATTGATTAAATTGACATTTACTAGTTATAACTCCATTATAACATGGTAAAAATAGCTATAATGTAAGATATGCAAATGATAATTTTTTCGGCTTGCGAACTATAGTTGTGATAAGCGCATAAGCTGAAATAGCTATCAACTAATTATCCAATAAATTTTGTAGAACTAAATTAAATTGCTATTTTTTTACTATTTTAAAATCGAATTAATCCACTTTAGCGATATCTTATATTAATGATTTGAGAGAAACTCGCTCTCTATGTGACGGTTCAGTGTAACAGAATTATGTACAAAATATCTTGAAAATATATTGCTGAAAACTTTATTCTATGAAAAGGTTGAACGCATGGTAAATTGTGTGATTTCTTTCAATATTGACCACGTTCAGTCGGTTTTATATTGGCTACAGGTTATCAAAGACAAATTGTATTTTGCCATTGATTTTTTTTGTTTTGTGAATCAGTTGCAAATTACAGTAATGCGAACAAAACGTTAATAAAAAAAAACAATCTTAAATTTATAGAATGAGCTGATTTTCTCATCGATTTATGTATTATACTTTGCAGTCCTCATTTTCAAATTTTTATTCGGTTTAGCTAGTATGCTACAGTCCTTACGCGTTATGCCTTGTCACTTCCTCTTTGAGACACCAACCTCGCTACTTTTAATTTTGCCTGAAGACTACCCCACGCTATGGGGAGGGGGTTAGGTAATGGAATTACTACGCGACTATAAATTTAACCCCCCTTCTTCCTTCTTAAATGGTAGTATTTTTACGCGAAACGTGTAATTTTTAATTCCTGAATAGCTGCGAAGATAAATCAATTGGTTTGAATTTCGAACTGAGTGATAAATGAATGTGTTTAAATAATTTTTGACGTTTAATTAATTAATGTCGGTTGCATTAAAGAAAAATTTACCTCAGATGGGTGAAAATAAATAAATATTAGGGATACATTATCAATTCAATATTGCGCTTCGATTATATTTTTTTTTACTACAATTGACAGATTATGCACAAATTTTATTTCAGTTATTTCATTATAGGATAACTGTTCGTGACTTATAACACAAAGAACGTTTATATTTAAATTATTCAATAAAAAATACAGTAATAGCTAATTTGAATTGTTACAACTTTTTAAAATTCCACATGTTTTGTCACTCACGACCCGGATTTCGTCTTTCGGCATCTTCAGGCATTCTATCACACGGATGCAACAGAACACTCTGTTCTGAAAATTTGCTATTGAAATTCCATCAAGCACCTTCAGTCGATATCATAAATTATACGTTAATAGCTATTCAATTCAAATGAAATAATATATTATGATGTTAGTTTTTGCATAATTAATTGTGATATCGATTGGCATTATTCTATGATCAAAAATTTCAACAACTGAATAAAAATAATGAAATCTGCAACATCAATAATTCACTCTCACTGAACATATATTTTTTAAATTTACCATGAATATTAATAAAATCTCTTTAATATTTATGACCCTTTAAATTACTCATCTACAGTAAAATTATAATAAAAATAACAACAGCTTGTTTATTTATTATTTACGACTTGTTCAAATGATTTCACAATAAAAAGAAAACAACACTCCCATCCATGCTGTAAAATGAAAAGCCTCTCAATGAATTCTAAATGTAAAAGAATTTTCCAACTCAGACGATGCTCTGAGAATAATTAATGTATAAAAAACTTTTTAGTTAATAAAGACGGCAAGCATCTTTGAACGGAGCGCGGATTTTCTTTCCCGCGCTTTCTTTACGTTCTGTGTTCTTATTTTTTAAATCTCGCGGTATTAATTATAATTGTTATTACGCGCCCATTTGTTGAATGTTTCCCGCCAATACTACACCAATAAATCGGTTAAGTTTGCGACGCTGCTTTTTTAATTTATGCTTTACTCACTTTATTCGTATACATTTTTATTTGGCTGTTAGCAATAAACTTGTTGATTGTCAGATAATTAGATTTATATATTTTTTTAAAGTATGACTTTTGTTTTGTGTTGTGTTTTGTTGTTGTTTTGTGTGATAGCGATGATGAAATTAAAATAAAGTTAAATGATTATTAATTTATTTTAATATCCACTTCTTTACAACAAATAATTTTGAAAACGTAACTAAGTATTTTATAACATTTAAAATAAAAAAACACAGTTATTTACAAACAAAATCATCTGCAACTATTTTTCGTACTTCTGGTGAGATATGAGACATCTATCTTACGATAGGATACTAAGATTATGATTACAAAAACAAACAATTAAAAAAATATATTATTTCGTACGCTGACAAAAAAATGGCCATGTTAGCTGTTTATCTATTATAATTTATTTAAATATAAATTTCTTGTTTCTTTTTAGATACCTTTCTAAATAAATAAACATGTCTTTCAATTTCGTTTGTATGATGTGTGGTTTATTGTGGGTGCAATAATTAAATTAGCTCCAAAAGTAATGTTACTTATGAATATAATATTTCTTCTTGCAACACTTCATTATATATTCAAGGTTCGAACAAAATAAAATCATTCCAAATTCGAAACAATTTCAAATTTGCCACAAAGATATCGCAGGCCGTCGCGCAATCCTCCCCCGATCTCCACAACACATGCCGTTTCGTGCGAGAACGAGACGCCGTGTCCTCGTGCATGTGTGCGCGCGTACGTGTACCCCCGGACATCGAATACGCGAGGAAAATCTTCACACACCCTCTCCCTTCGATGTACGCGCACAGAGAGAGACGCCGTTCATCCCCGGCCATACGTGTGCCACACACACACATACCAACACACATCGGAAAATCTTAAACATTACACACGGCGGGATGTCGCATACGACGTTTAAGCGTACGAATAACTGAAAACGATCTCTTCTCTCGCGTGTATTCAGGTAAGTTTCTCTCGCTCTTTCGGCGGAGATAGCCTCTGCGAGAGAAATAACCTTTGGCCACTCAACGGACCGCGCAGAGCCAGCGGCGGCGGAAACGCACGAGGCGGGCTCGGGTCGACGTCTGAAGCGAGACGGCCGTAGCGAACGTACGCCGCGCGAAAGAGATGCCCTATGTGCGATCCGCGGGACGGCGAACGGACTTTTGCTTGGACAGACGGTGTAGGACAGCGGTCGTGTATGGACGATACTGCGCCGCTGCGAACCGGTGTACGACCCTTGCGAAATTAGACATCTCCGATACGTACAACACAATACACCCCCGTCACGGTACGATCCGAGTGTTATAAAATTTTGACCGATTCGTTCGTATATCACCGTTTAAAAATATGCAAATTAATTCAAAGATATTTTTAGAATAATACTAAATAAACAAAAAAAAAGTTTTTATCGAGACGAAAAAAAATGACATTTGTGTAATTTAAAAAAGTGGACTTTTAGTGATTCAGAGAACTTTATAAACAATTCGAAAGAAACAGTTGTCATTTAAATCGTTAACTTAATAATTTATTATAACAAATATTGCAACTGTCAAAAGTGTCAACAAGTTCGCCGTTTTTTTAAACGAGTAAAATTTTAAAAATTCTGTCCGTGTTGTTTTTTTTCAAACAAATTTATTACAATAAAATGACTGTTACTTGTTAAATAAGATATAAATAAAATACCAAGATTTGTCGGTATCTATAACCCTTCAAGTGAGTTATTTTAAAAAGATAAGATAGTAAAATTGACTAAGTGTGGTGTTTACAATATAACTGCCAACGAAAAATTATTAAAGAATATAGCAAAAATAAAAAAGCAATGTTTTGATGTTTTCGTAAGAATTAGACAATTTTTGACAGTTGAATAAAAATGCGCCGGATAACTGTTAGAAATTTTCTGCCATAAATATTGACAAAATGTTTTGTCGAAAAAACTTAAACAAAATGATGATCAAAACGGGCACAATCATGAGGGCGAAACGAAGAATGAACGTCAATTACAATTCTTCAAGATAAATATTTTTTTACAATATAAAAAAATACTCCTCGAATAAGTTGATTGTAAACATGGTGAAGTGGACAAATATAATAACGTGACTTAAATTTTGACAAGACCAATTAGTGATTTGACGTTTGTGAAACTTTGTGGAAATTGGACTTTCCACGTGTCGTTGAGCTTTTGCAGCTTTTGCCGGTGTTTCGCTATTTTAAGGGAGCTGAGTTAACTCGACACCCGGTACAAAATGCGAATCAAAATGCCTGCAGTAAGAATAGCGCAAGGTAAAAACAAAACATTTAATTCACTATTATATATTTATATATTTTTTTAAATAATCATATATTTATCATGCAATCAAAAAATATACCAATATCAAAATAAAAATTTCAAAACTTTATTTACAAACATATAATAAAAATAAATGTAATTAAAACAAAATCTTTACAAACATTCTTTTACTACGTATATACATCTCGTTTTTTTTTTAAATTATATTATCCTAAACATTAAAAATAGTGCTTTTACTCGAATAAATATCAAGTTAATACTTTCAAAGAGGTATAGGATTGTTTGCCAGAACATTTTTTGGTGTAAAATTTATTGCTTTATACTATTTTGTATCACAATCTCCAATTAAAATTGAGTTTTAATTTGCTGATAAATAATAAAAAAAATCACGTACCTAAGTACGAATCCGTAGAATATTTTGCAAAATTATTAATTCCACACATTCTCAATTTTTGACCATCTAAAGTTAATCAAGCATATTAAAGCAAGGTATATAAATTTAAAGTTATTAAAATTACGTAAATTAATAAACTTGTTTCTTTTACTAAGAAAGTAGTACCACAACTGCTAAATTCCATTTCATTTTATTTACTATGTCTATACTATCTTAAGTATTTTTTTTTTATTGTGAATGTTAAACGCTCAACAGCAAAAATGTGCAGATATTAATTTATTCATGAATTTACCTGTCATACCGCACCGTATATACAATAATGATAATGATAATCTAAATATAAATATATTAATGATGAAAATTCGTTCCATCTAATCAGTCTTTAATATTTAATAAAAACAGCTTGTTATTAATTTTCAATCGGTATTTTTTTAAGATATGCATTGCGATACTTGAGACAAAAATAAATATATATTTTTAATGATATCATTCATATTATCTTATGTTTATTTTAATTGACAAAAACTGGTTTGCTTATTGATAGATAACATATTATATCCAATGTCCAATCAATAAACATTTTTTTTTTAAATTAGTAGAAAACGATTAGTTCACTCTAGTAAGCTTTACTTTGATTTTCATGTTGCCGTATTAATCATACTATATATTTGTACCACATTCGCAGTCATCGCGAATATCGGTGACGATTGACATTATCGAAAAAAAATATTACTATGCTAAAATTTGTTTATTTATATTTATAAATATTTAATTTGTTTTAATAACTGTACCACAAACGGTGATTTATAACAAAATGACACACAATTAATTAAGGAACCAACAAATATTTAAAAATGAATACTCTATTGACTTTGGGAGTTAATTATTTTATGAACAGATAACGTTTAACAAAGACACAAAATTATATTATTTAAATGTCCAAATAAATTTATACATTCATAATACATATGATAAAATATACATTTTGATCCTATTTTACTCATAAATGTGTAAAGGAATCTTGTGAGCCAAAATTATTCACACAGAAATGTTTTAATTGTTTGTATTTAAACCGTAATAAACATACATTTACGCCTGGCAAAACTTACAATATCATATGTGTATTAATTTGTTGTTGATTGTGATAATATTGAACAAATGTCTCTTATAATGTATTTCTATACAAGATGTTTACCAAAGCGATGCCTTCTTGGTAATGGACGTAATCTTTTAACCTCTTTCTCCACTCGAAAAAAAACAGTTATAATATAATAAATCACCTTGCAAAAAAAACGTCAAAATACCTCTGAGATGCATCAACCGTGAATAGTCACTAAAATTGCTTAATAATAACAATATATCAGATTTGTTCTTGAAGAGTGTGGGCGTAGGAGATAAATCGCTGAAATTTTGGACATCAGATTCTCACGATTTGGGCAGGCCGAGCCTAAAAGATGTGACATGGCAAGCTTATATTAATGATAGCAACTAAAAAAAACCGTCACTCTTTACTCTACCTTTTGACGTTGTATTTGTCAAGCTGGTCGGACATTTCTCTACGATACAAATTACCAAAGGTAAACACACAAAGAGCCTGATTGCGAAAGACGTGGATAGATCGTAGTTCTATGTTTGAATGATCGACTCTCTGAATAGATAGATCATCAAATGGCATTGATCGTCATCTATCTGTTACTGCAATACTATCTAGTTCTACATTTCAAAACATATAAATAAGAAATTTTGCAGTAAATCACATTTTTAATATATTTTTTTGTAATAGTTCCTCATGTTATTTAACCAATTCAAATATTTATTTATTAAAGATTTTCGACCTCATACATAGCCAAATGATATGTCAAGTTTTCTTACTTGATTGCTTTTAGAATCAGATAATTAATGCAGGTTCTTATCACAACATTAAAACATATTTTATATATTTCTTTAAGTTATCAATCATTTTCAATATTCTTCAAACTATTTTAAACCCTTTTTAACATATTTTCCAAATATTACCTTCGCTAACTGCACTCAGTTAAAATATGTTTTATTTGTTGAAAATAAAATATCCGGGTTTATATAGCCACTTAATACACTTAACAATTATATATTTTCAATAAATTCAAGAAGGTTGTTTAAATAAACGGTGCAGTATATTTCAGCCTGAAGAAAAAACCGAAACACGTGTCACGCTTAAAAAATAAACAAGTAGTATATTTGTTAAGGTATAAATTGTACATTTACATTTATATATTATTTATATGGGCGCGTGTGTAGTCCAAAAATACTTTTTTAGAAAAAGAATATTTTTTTCTTTTAAGTCATTTGTCAATTAAGCGTAAAATGATTGAAATAAAATCCATCTAGTAGAGTATGTCTCAGAAAAAACGCTAAGTAATAAATATTATTATATTGCATTATTTTTGATATTTTGTCCATATAATAAATGGGTAATTTAAAATCATGTATAGTAATTTGAATGCTGAGAAATATTATACAAGACAGATATTTATATTATTATTGTGCAAAATGCCGTCTAAAGTCATTTTCCACTCAAAATAAAAAAAATAATGCTGACCTTTACTTAGAAGGCAATTCATTTTTTTCCGACGGATTTCTATTGGTTTTTCCTTTATGGTCCGATTGTAATTGGTTTATTTATATCATATCAAAATTGAGTTATTGTTTATGGGAAGTGAATTTCTATAAAAACGAAAAGTAATAAAATATTTTGACACATTTATTTTGAAGTTGTGTTATATGACTGTAATAAATCCAATAAAACATATTTACTAAGACAAAAGAATTTATTTCAATGTCATTTTTTTTAGTTTTGTTGATTTTTTCTTAACTATTGCTCAATTTGATGTACCAATGTGAATTTTTATAAATATTCCATCGAATAATAAATCAATCAAGCAATTTGCAGAACTAACAATTATATTATAACAACTATTTAAATAATGCCAACATAAAAAACTGACAGCTTAACATCGTTTAATGTAGAATGAGTGACACTACAAGATTCAGAATTATGAATAAATTGTTTTTTCTCAAATACCTACCCAAATAACAAATAAACATAAAATTTTATACAACTTAACATTACAGTTGGTAATCGGCTTTCGAACATAATCTGTTCTAAGTCTATGGTCACCACCTGAATTGTTCGTTAACCGGTCATTATTATTATATATTACTTATAGAAAAACTGGATTATAAAGATCGTTTTAGTTCGTTATCCGAATATTTGTTCGCAGTCCAAAATGTTCGTTAACTGATTACCCACTGCATATATTATTGAGCAACACATATAAGAAACTTTCTACGTAGCGATGTGTGAATTATAATTTATTAGAATATATTTGTTTAAATTTTTATCAGTATGATTTTCTTTTTATATTTATCTTCTATTTTATATTGCGAATAAAACAATTGACTTGAAATTAAGGTAAGTTATATGCTGTACCTATATTGTCTATCGGAATTATATTTATAACGACATTTAGTCATATACTTACCATATATTGTATGAAGTACATTTTGACAAAACTTTTTCTCTCTAATATTGATGATAGTATACGACAGTAAATAAAACAAAATATAAAAAAAACTGAACTAACAGATGTACTAAAGAACAATAATCCAATTATAATCATTATTTAAAAATATTTTTTGTGAGAGAATACCTAATTAGATTACGCTGGACATAAATTTAATTGTTCATACTGTTTATGAAATGCAACGGAAAAAAATGATTTTGTTTTCGTTAATATTTTGCAATATTTTTTTATTTGCATTTTTAATTAATTTTAAAAAAAGTTGTCACTAAGCACACACCATTTATTTGTATAGCTCATTCCATAAGAAGTAATAAAACCTCTAGTCGGCAAGAATAACTGTTGAATTATGCCATCTGGATTGATTCAATTTAGCGTTGTTTTTGATACACAAGTAATACAGTCTATAGAGTGCGTACGAGGATTACATAATACTGCAAAAAAAATGTTAGTCCATCTGGCTAAGTAAACAAGAATCAATCCGTACTTAATATCAGTGTATGAATTTTATTTGAAATTTTACAATCGAAAATGTTATGTGAAACCTTTAATTTATTTGTAAAAGGAACTGATTATATGCACATTATGAATTGTTAAAATACCAACAGATAATTATACTAAAATATTAAAGTCCTTAAATTGCAACTTCGCTTAAAATTTTCAAGAACACCGTAATAAACATTTCGCCACGAACGTCGCGCAGAGAAAGCTACTTCGTTCCACTCTTTCGCGGTGTTTTTTACCCCAGTTTTGCATCGGGGCGTCGGGAGAACTGAGCGGCGTCGCGACGCCCGGAAAGGTCGTGGCTTTTTCTTTCTTTTTAATTAATATTCTTATCGCGCCGTGCTTGTCTCCTCGGCCGTTTTGTGGGAGGGGGTGTAGGCCAAGGGTGGTGGACTTGTTCCGGCTAGACGAGACTTTTTCTGGAATAACCGCTTTATTATTTTTATCATTATTATTATTACTTACGACAGATTAAGAATTTATTATACTTACCGAGATGAGGTTGTAAGATATTCAATACGAAAATAAACGACGATGTTAAGAATGACTTAATTTAGAAAAATGTTCTAACAACATATTTTCTAACGAATTTTCTCATACTAATATATCTGTTGGTATATTAACGCAATGCTTTTTTACTTTCAACGATATATATTTTTATAAACTATAAGTATATTTTTTTAACACGGAAAAAAAATAGCAATGTATTTATGGAAGTTCTACAAAAATATTTTCTTAAGATATAGTTATTTCGGCTCAGGCCGATTTAAAAAAAATGATATCCATCGTGACAAGATTAAGTTGTAAATATATTTAAGCTTCCGTCTAATATCGGTTACCATAATACAAAGGCATTCTCTGTTATGTTATGTAGGCACTCTTTTATGCTATAATATTTGTAATACCACTTTGCACATTTCTCTTGCAGTGCTGCAGTATTCAAACCTTTCTCTCACATTGTTACATTATTAATTTATTAATATGATGTGTATATTTCTGGGTAAAACTATTATATTCTATCGGATAGCTTCAAATCGATTGCATACAATCTATCCAAATCGCACACTCAGGAAAAGATTTTTTTTCCAACAAAAAACAACGTGCCTTCATCGATCAAATCTACAATATTAATTGAAGTTGATCTGAAAACGGAAATATAATTTTTGGTTATCAAAACACAAAATTATTCGAAAGTTCTAAACTTATGCATGAATATTTCGTGCAAAATAAACAAAAGCTGTTAGTGTTTGCGCGTAAAAGCTCGGACAGTACTAGAAAGAGCTTTTATAGTAAGAGAATAAGCTCCGGGGTTTGGTCAGCAGAGGGGTTTGTTAGCTAGCCGGCCAGTCTCATTAACCTATGAAGCTCGGAGCTCATTCATGTTCAACAAATTTTTTATAATGTAAGTCTTTTATCTTAGTGTAACCAATTAAATAACCAATAATTAAATGTTTAATTATGGTTTATAAAAATTAAATTAACCCCAAAGGTTCTATGTGTGGAATATCCTAGTGATGAGTATGCCAAATAAACAAATGCGCGGCATCATTTTAACCCTTTTACAAAAACTAATTGATCGTATTGGTTATAAAATATATTGACTTTCCTTATGCTCTCTATATTAGGTACTTAACAAAAAAAATCAATTAGATTGTTGCTTTAATATTGTTTATTTTTACATGAATTGTGATTAAGAGTTACAAAACTGCTGCGTGGACGCGCTTGCATGCTAGTTATGTGAAATAATCATACTATTTTCTTAAAAAATAAAACCCAGTTGAATATTTTATCAAGCCTTAAATATTTGTGTGTATTCTTATAGCCAAAAATTAATCACAACGATACAAAAATTAATATTTTTTTTTAGTAACTATGTAATTTTAACTGATTACTTAACAAACATGATGAAAGGTATGGAAAGCTAATTTTTTTGTAACGAAAATATTCTGCGATCAGAAAAGTAACTTTAATTAACTTGTCAATAATCGCAACATACCTTGAGAAAATGCAACAGTTTTACGAACTATATTTATGTATTTATATATATATATTTATTAATATTTGAATATATTTATCTGTACCCAAAGTGTTTTAAATACCCCCCCCCTCACTCCCTCCTCCTGCCTACGCAGGGAGGCGTCGGACAGTACAGGCATAGAAATTATTACAACAGTGGCGTTCGAATACGGCAACTTTAATGAGGAAAAAACTACTTTATTTTCTCCGAATTCCTCAAACGTTGGCCGCTATATTTCTGGACAGTTTTTAAGTCAATAGGATTATAAATATTAATGCAATCCAGTATTCTGTTTATCTATTTTTGATAAGACATAGATAGGAAAGATTATGTGTATAATAATACCAGAATTCCTCAAACTGATAAGGAATTACGTCAGCTTTTCTACGGAATAAAACAAAATGACCATTTCAATGATTAATTCTTAAGTACTTATTCTCAAAAAACCATTCAATTCTCGAGAAACTTGATTTAAATCATTTCCGATTACCAAATACAAAAAAATATTGTAGTATAGTTCTTTAATATGTTTCACTATTGATATATAAAAATATTTAAGTAATTTGTTCCACCAAAACTTTTAAAGCTTAGCCAAATGAATATCAATGTTTTCAACAATAAAATGAAGATCTTTAATTGATAACAATTTTTGTTGTCAAAACTAGATAATATAGATTTAAAAACACTAAATTTAACGATAAACTATAAATATAGAACATGGAAAATTATTGAGAAAATGCTTCTAATGATAGTTAAAATAAAACAGTACTATCTGTTCCATTTTTGAAAATTGTTTGAGATAATCAAATGAATGAATAAATGAATGATAAATTCAAAAATTATAGTGCTATCACTGCATCAAGGTAGGTAGATCTCGAGTCTTATTCACAGTGTGGTAGTGCATTTTGTATAGACCGACCGCTTGGTCAATATTTTCAAGTCGCGTCGCATTTAAGTAGCCCATTCAGGATATACTTAAAGGGTTGTTTATTTGTTGAACTTGCATGCATCTCGATATAGGGTGGTTATTTCATGAAAACTATGAAGTCACACACCTACAATTTAACTTCCACTGCTCTTGTTTTGCTTAAGTAATTTTTTATTCTTTTATTTTCAAAAAAAAAAAAAAATCAAAATTGACTCATTAAGGCACATAATTTCGTCATCAATTTTTAAAAATATGCACAAAATTTTTCAATTATTTTATTCTTCAAATTGTTACTTGGAAGAATAAAATGATATTATTTCATGAATTACTATATCGTTCGAGGAAACAATTGTTAATTAGAAGAGTTTCCTATTACAATCACGATTTATAAACTCACATTATTGATACACTGTGGAACAATAAATCTTAATTTATTGCTCTTAAAAACAATTTTACTATTGTAGTTGGCCACCGGACAAGACATAGTTATTAGGCTGCAATGCGTTTTAGTGCCAATGACGCAGTTTCCTTTTGGCAAAATTCCTTATTATTGATTCACGTTTTGGTGCATCATTTAGATAATCAAAATTCTTAATTAAGCCGTGTTGCCTAAGCTTTATTTTCCAGTAAATATATATTTTTTTTAATAATCTTTCAGTATATCATATATATTATTATTAAATATTATACAATATATTATAAGTGACATAATATATGATATCGACTGAAGGTACTTAATGAAATTTCAATATAAAATTTGAATTGTTGAAACTTTGTACGATTCCATATTTTATTACTAACGACGCGGGTTTCACCTTTCGGCAGCTTTATGCGTTTTATCACACGGTTGCAACAAAACTGAGATAGTTAAAATCAATTAAAATTCACAAAGTTTCTATTTAGTAACTATTTTTTTATTCTGCTATAAAATGAAATTATATCTACCCTATATACTAATCAATACTTATTTCAAAAAAGGATGTAGCTAGCTGACAATAATCATTAAAATCAATCAGAATAGTTTCTACAAACTCCATAATACGAGATATTGTGCAACGGAATGAAACGATTAATTTATAGTTTTTTTTCAAATAATAAAAAAAACTGACAAAATCTCTCAAAATCTAAAAAAAATATATAATTCTAAATATCTTAAATTTGAACATTTTTTGAAATCATAAAGCTTTGAAATTGTACTGAAAAGTTCTTTTTTAAAATACTGGCAGGCTTACACTGTAGAGCTAATTGACCGAGCACAGGAAGAAGGTCGCTAATAGGTTGCACATGTAATTGTAAGTTGTAATGGTATAATTTTGATTTGCAGGGAACTAATCATATGGCCATTCGACATGGTGTTATCTCGGCGATTTGAATTAATTTCCATCGGACTATCGTTAGCTTACAATGTAGCAAATACAGTTACAAGTCACAGAAACTTGGCCGAGAACTACATATTTTTTTCATCACACATTTTGTACAAGCTTAATGATTGGCAAGGAGGATTTTTATTAATCTGCTTTCATCATTTTTGTGTAATAAATAAATTAAAAAATCATGTTCATATCATTAAAAATTGATATCTGAAACATTCTGAAAGTTTTGAAAATTTAAGCAATTCCATACAGACTGGCTTAGCTTATCAGTAGAGTTAATACGTTTATATATACAATTTTACAGCAGAATTTATTCGAGGAAACGTTCCGTATCGCTTAAATGTATTTATTTTTAAATTTGCATTGCACTGATTACTATATTTTTGAATCCGTTGCTATTTTTGATACTCGATGAAATAACAAAAAAAATAATAATAATTGGTAGGTCAGAATAATTATGGGCCATATTTATCGATATACCTTAAATTTTTTGTGCGATAAAATGTTTAAGAAATTTTTCTTTTACAGATGCATGGTTTTTTATATTATAGTGAGAAATATTTTATCTATTGATTTAATTGGCATTTACTTGGTAGAACTCCATGATAATACGGTGAAAAAATAGCAATGTATTTTAGTTCTAAAAAACTTTTTAAAGATATAGTTGATAGCTATTTCGGCTCACGTCACCGTCAGAACTATGAGCGTACGTCGTAAGCCGAAATAGCTATCAACTATATCTTTAAAAATATTTGTAGAACTAAAATACATTGCTATTTTTTCATCGTGTTATATTTTATCTAGTTAAAATGTTCAAATAAGACATGATCTGGTATTGATTAAATATATTTATATAATATATTCACAAACCCTTAGTGCGCTGTAATAAACAACTGTATTCCTGATAGCTGAAATTGATAAGAAGCCAATATTGATACTTTTTAGTTTGTAGATTACGCGGTCAAGTAACTCGCCTTTTATAAAAATTTCTAATCATAGGATATGCGAAGCCGTAACCGAGCCACTGGCATGTGTGTATATTTATCTGGAGCTACTTTGTCGGCATAGTATGATTAACAGTGATAAAATTACACATAACTATTATGCCACCATCTAACTGATTCGACTCTGAGATGATTACCTATTAAGCCCACTAGATATTAAAACGGTTTCAATACGCATTTACAGAATCAGGTGCCATCAATTTTAATATGTTCATATTTTTATCAGGATTATTAATATGTATCACATTCAGTGTAAAGGAGTGGCCGTTAACATGTTTTTGCGTTGTAAGGTAATGCTATTTTTGACCATACTTGAAAATAGCTACAAAAGTATAGCATCAATTTTAGTACAAATAAAAAAAAATATTTAATACTATTTTCTTTGGATGATACTACGGTTTGAAAAGTATTTGTCATAAAAAATAAATAAAAACTTGACATACAAGTACTTCAATAACAAGTTATTCTAATTGGTTTTTGTTACTGTTAGAGCTATGGTAATTATAATTATTCTTTTTCTCGAATCCCTTCCCAACCTCCAATTGACAGAAAATCCCATCAATTTTTTTTGTAATATATAAAACAATGAATTAGATTCGATGTTTACCTTCTTAATAAATAACCTTACGATAGAATAAGTCTGAAGATGCTTCTATAATAGGCGAAACACGTGTATGGTACATTTAAGCTTGTAAAATTATTTCAAAATAAAGATATAATCACTTAAAAAAATAAAGGATGTTTGGCTTAAGAAATTTTAGTCGTCATTAAATATTAATATTCCCTTGTCATAAAAAAATATTTATTATATATAGACCATGGTATTTATAAATTAAAATGAGGAAATTTTGGGATTTTATTCCAAATATAAAATGTTTACATATTGAGATTAAAAAAGTCTTAGCAACGGAGTGAAAAAAATAAAAACCACATAGACATTTTTTTTATATATATTTATTGAACATAGCTGTGCATGCGCGGTGACTGCACAACTGACTTGCGATGCTGCGTACTTGATAAATTTCAAAGTCAATTTTTCGTGTATTCTTTTTCCGAATTTGTACTCCGTTTCGAACTAAGTGTATTGTCGAAGCTTTTCTAATAACCGGGGAAAAATTTCAAACTTATCAAGACACTAGCAACAACCCTTCAAACAGGACAATTACGGTTGAGCCAATGCGTATGGTAAGCCTATTTTTAACATTTAAAAAGTAAAGATTATTGTGTTATGTAAATATTCCATTTATTTACAATCCTTGCAGACATACCTTGGACCTACATGAAATAGCCTCCATTATTCACAATTTACTATCTTATCAGTGACTAATAAAAAATACACTTATCGTTCCTGAATCGGCGTGAATGATAAGGCTATTTATTTCACGTGAAATTTGCAAGCATCTGCCATTAGGTTGCTATTATCTTGCGATTTGAATAAGAATTTGCTAACGCGTCATTAATAATTTTAAATTATTGAATATTAGCAAAAAATTATAAATAATTACTATTTTTAATATAATTTTAGAATGATTAAATATATATTTTTTTCCGTAACTACTCTCAATATTTAAGATATTATAGTATCTTGATAAAGGAATCTCAACAGTTTATTTTCAACCATAATTGCTTGTTTCGGAAAGGGATAGGTCTACTACATGGTATATGATCAACTAATTACTCTTGCTAAGTTCTGTTTTTAGAATGAATCAGTGGGAGAATTTTTTTAAACACTTAAACTTTCGAACAAATTTTATTTACAAAGATAAAGTGTACTACGGACCTGGTATTTTTTAACATTAAAAAAACCAATGATAGTGCCACCTATCAATATTTTCTCAGTGTAATTTCATTCTATAGAAACATCTTATTTTTTAATTAAATAATATGAATAATAAATCTTATAATGAAAACAAGGTTGTTTGTATTATCGCGGACCCGTGCTACACTTTTTGTCGTTTCACAAATCAACCACCTTTGTAGCGCATCACAACCCCCTTTTCTTTAAAACAGATGCATATTGGGGCTTAACTTTAACCCGTTTTTTTCTGATAACGTAATAAAGTTAGCTTCCACGTGTCTGTCCGCTCAGGTAACGTTTTAATAAGCGAAGAGGGTAGATAGTAAAGGTATACTTGAGAATGATTTATAAGACATAAAATTAAGCACGCGCTGAATAAACGTTAAAAAGATTATTGTTTTTAATTCACACTACCAGTATAATATTATAATATACCAAAGTTTTTATACATATAAAATAATCTTCAGATAAAACTACTTAATCTTTCAAGCACATTTTTTTAGTTGGCTATAAATCTTAATGATTAACAATTCGCAGTCGTTACAGTATATTGAAAAAAAATATCTAACATTATTTTTCATGAATAAGATTTTTTATTGATACTGTATATATTGTCTTATGTTTTGTCAATCTTAACCCGGGTTTCGTCTTTTTGTAACATCAGGCATTCTAACACACATATGTAATAAGACTGACACACATTTTGCATTGGTTTTATACAAGAAGAATTACACAGAAACAAATATTCACTTTAAAGCTAGGAGCTATATATATATATACAAATAATTTTTATATCTACTAATGTAATTATAATGATATTAATTTTATTAAATTTTTAGTCTTAGGATTTTCCTTGTTAATTCGCCTTGTTCATTACCGATGCAAACTGTTTACTGAGCATCAGTTTTGTCGCATATGTGTGATAGAATACCTGAAGCCTCTAAAAGACGAAACCCGTGTCGTAATTGTCATGACATATGATGTAAAAGTTTCAATGACTCAAATTGTTAAGCTTTAAACTATTAACACAATTAAAGTAATAGTTCAGGTATTCAATTGTGAAGCTCTTTTTATCTAATAAAAAAGTATGTTAAACTCTTTCTTAATTCTTGAACGATGACTTTAGCCACAAAAAACAGGTTTCTCAAAAAATATTATTTACCTGAGGAATATTCTATTCAGAAATAGTGTTAAATGAACTCGTTTTAATGACCGTTATGTAAAATTAAGCAGACAAACAGGTCAGGTCAAAAGTTAAGTCGAATGGATTAATAACTAAATAACTAAACATAAATTAATTTCCAGTTACAGACATCAATAGCCACAATTACTGGAATTGCTAGGTTAATACAGGATTATTAAAACTGCCTTTTTTCATCATACCTTTCTATTGTGGAAGTTTTAGATACATTCATTAACTTAATGTAGATTATATGAATTTTGTTAACGTAAATTCTCACGAAATTTTGATAAATAATTGCATCAACATCGGGTTAAACAAGAGTGAACATTTTTTATTTAATTTGAAAGCATACGTATCATTTACTGCCCAGCTTCGGCCGGAATATATTACGTTAACAAAAAAATGTTGGCGTTATTATGGTTGTAAGTAAAATTTTCAAAATATCAAGATAGACCGTTTCCAATGTAAAATACATAGTGTATGTGAATCGCTTTCTGATATAGGTATCTATCTTAACAGAATTTTTTATATTAAATTGTGCGTTATTCATTTGCTCAGTTTTTTAAGGATAGTAGAACCGATCTAGGAAAATATACGTGGTTAGCAAATCGCTCTCGCTACGCCCGGTTTTTAAGATCTGATGGGTGGGAGGAATTTATAGACAAAAATTTATACCTTCGAAAGGAATTAATATATCAATTGAATAATATGTAGAATAAAAATATAAAAATATTTTATAATCTTAAAAGTTTTAAATAGTATAATAGAATCACTGATCAAAAATGGCTATTAGAATTACACATGAAATTTTCATTATATTTCTGTTCGTCGTTTGAAACGAGTTCTAATGACAGACAGATTGACACATGTATTTTCTGATTCAAACCGAGTACAAATTTTTTTTACTGGAAATATTCCTTAGTTCATAACTCAACAACATTTATTCGTTTAAAATATTTAACCTAGTTTAAATCTCGGGTCTTCTAGTGCGACATACACCTGCATCGGTCATAACTAACATAGGTAAATAAACGATTTTTACATCTGTTTACATTTGATAAGGCATTTAAAAATAAGATTTATTGTTGTGTGTAATGCGCGTTGCTCATTATAAATATATATGTAACTCGTCATCTTTGTTTGTTTAATTACTCTATAGTATGGCGGTCTTTCTCACCAATTTTTCAAATAGTTATACATTCCTTATGAAACTTTAACCCACTGAATGCCGAATGCCTCAATTGTTCAGACGGCCGATTACAGAATGTTGGTAGTTGATACTCAAAACTATATTAAATGTATCAATAGTGTTAACAAAAACGTGTTCAAACAAATTATTGTATTAAAATTGTCTTTTTTAAAGATAATCCTCATTAGTGCTTTATTATTGTTTTAATATTCAGTGTTTGAATGCCCTTTTTGCTCCTCAGTAGACATTGGGTTAAGCTAAAAACACTCATTTGAAGTTAACCGATTTTCAATATAATAATAGGAAGGAAAATAACTGGAAACGACAAATAAACTAATCAGCTCTTTTTGCACATAGTTATTGATAGTTATTTCAGCATACGCCATTGTCATAACTATATTTAAGCATACATTAAGCTTCGGTTTTTATATCATCTAAGAAGAGATATTGAATAGGTTAATTTAATCAAATATATTTTGCTAGAATTACTAATTCAAATTAGTGCTACAAATATTGTTTTTGATATTATCTGCCTAACCTGATACAGTGTATTAGGCTTAGCTAAATTGAATTGTTAACATAGTTTTGACGATTGCATAAGCCGAAAAAATCAAAAGAATTGTTTTGCTAAATATTTCGATATTTTTACCCTTAACTGAGTTCATGTCAATTCAATAAAATTTCATATAATTTAATTTAAATTTTGGACGATATTACTCGTTTCCAACTGCGTAAAATACACATTTCTTTATAAACTTGTTAGTATCTATAATATATCGCTTTGTCTTCAACAATTTTGAAATCTTTCTTAGAACAGTAATGATTTTGAAAAAATGTTATATTATTTCATAAAATTACGTGTAATAATGAACAATATTGTAAAATTATAAAGATTTACATTATTTGAGTCAATTTCAAATTTGGAACGTTGAGTTTGAAATGTCATTTTCAAATATAGAACTTGCAAATGATATTGCAATTAAATTATCTAGGTATGTGTCGGTAAATATAACATCATGTATGGATTAGTGTTTGTAGTACGCTCCTGCCTTGATGAATAATGTAATTGTAAATGTTGATCGAGCATTCATGTAGCATGTTTTTTGCCGGACACGTTGAGAGTGTGTGCGTTGTTGTTGTCATACATGTAAGTACCGATATGCATAAGTAGGCACCTAGATTATAGTTGTACTCGTGCCTAGTGACCTATACTGTAATCGGAAAAAGAATACATTTTGAAATTTATTATTGCAAACAACTGTGGTTTATCATGTGAAAAGTGTGTTTTTCAAATGCGCCAAAGAAGGCAGTCTCTTTTGAGACTAAGCCAACGCAGTTATTATATTGATAACGTTAAGAGATTGCACATCCTAATATCATTAAAAACATTGTTCATTCAATAATGTAAACAGAAAAATGTCTACATTCGAATCATCGATTTGCTGAAGTCTTACTAGTATATAGGCTTGTGACTTTTTTTTAAAATTGAATCGACATTTTACTAGTTTAGTAATAACTACAGGAATAACATTTGTTTAACACTCATGGATTTCAAACAATTCATATGATTTTGAAGAACATGGTTCTTTATTTTCTCATTGTTAGAATACATAGCTTGATTAGATGAATCAATCTAGACTCGACTTTTGGAAACCTATACAGATCTCATTTTTGAGAACTTAAAAAGTATTTAGTTTTATTTTCTCCTTTCTTTGTCGCAGCTTTGAGAACGAAGCGCAGATATTATAGAGTTATATCTTGTATATTTTTTTATTTGATCAAAATTTTCCAATCTCATCAATTTCCAAATATTTAATTTTATTGGTAAACCAGCGATACTTTGGACAGTTATTTATTTTGATTTAGAAAGCCAAAACAAATTGAGTTTTCTGAAATCAATACTAATTTGATCACATTGTTACGAACCTTTCACAACACTCACCTTTGTTGGGTAGATCTAGTACTTAGTGAATATTTAGTGAACTTTTTTTTACGTACAGGCCAATAAGTACTTTCGACTCTACACACCTACATCGCAAGTACCTACTGCAAATTATTTTGTATGTGTGTACGCATGCAAAGATTTAAAACACGATCGGTGATTGGTCCAGATTGTTCACTGGCGTGTACAACATTGAGCCAATGGCCATCATTAAACGAACGGTCGTAGTAAAATTATAATAGGTAATTCATATTCGCCAGAGGCTCTTAAACGTTTTTTGAAATCGCTCAAGGAACAAAGCGGCTCCGACAATAAATTTACAGCAGTCAACTGCAATGTTTTCACAATTTTTATCCTTAAATCACTATCTTGCAGGAATTTTCAATTTTGCATCCACGTTCCTCGTGGTTTTACATTGTGTTGATTATCTCCATAATATAATTGCCAATAGTGTCTCAGGAGCAATTCCGAAACCGTTGTTCAATTCAATTGTTTGTGTGGAAAAAATATTTTATTATTCTCTTTGTAACAATTTAACTACATTTATTTTATTTAAATTTACTCTATTTTATAATGATTCACTATAACGTTAATTCTTGGCACCTTTTTTGTTAATATAATATGGAATATCGGCAATTTTAAATTCAGAAACATTCCATTATAAGTATTTTAAATTTATTATTGCAAAAACAAAATTTATAACATTGAATAGTTTTAGATAAAAATTGTCGCTTCATTCATAAAATATCATTAAAAATGTGGAAAGAAAGCAATTTCTCCTGTGTAGCTTTCTAACTGTAAATATTCAAAATCATAACTGCGTAATTGCTTGATATATGACGAGGTATATCGTACAGAATCGAATAATTATTTTTTTCCTAAGCAATTGAAAAAATGTCTTAAAATCGAAATATTTGAGGGCGTCTGAAAAACGTAAATCGGGGCCTGTCATTCGACCATTATTGTTTGAAGCTAATATGTATATATATATATATATATATATTACTTTTTTTAGTGAGTATGCATTATGTCGACCTCCTTTGTTAACGTGATTTGTACTTCAGTGACAAACACTACAGGCATAAATGTAATAAAGGTGTTGTACCAATACACTTGCAAGTACACCTTCCAGAGATGAACTTACTTTACGGGCGTAAAGTCTTCGATCCAACAGATATTTATCAAATAAAAAATATAGCGTCGTTAAAAGGCTAGTTAAGTATGAACACAAACTATTAAAAAGCACTAAATCCATAACGTCTAATTACGTTCCAACCGTATTACCTTAATAGTAGGATCACCTTTAAGGAACTTGATAATAATCTAATCGATAACGAGGTTTATGAAAAAAAAAAAAAGATTTTTTTATGTCTGTGCGCTATAGTATTTAAAGACTTATTTTTCTGAAAAATTTTAAGTTCCTAATAGTCTTAGTTCTATTGCATCCGTGTGATACAATATCTAGAGATGCTGAAAGGTAAAACTCGGCTCGTAAGTGACAAACGATGTAGAAATGCACAGTGTTTTAAAAATTGACATTTAATATTCAAATTTCACCTAGCGACTTAAGACAATATCGTAAATGAAATCGAGTTTTTTCTCTATCTCGTGTAAATACACACGTCTGGGTCAAAACATATTTGGAGAAAAAATTATAAATAATACAATCTTTTGTCATATTATAAATATTTTACTAAAGGCACGATGAAAAAATAGCAATGTATTTTAGTCCTAAAAAAATTATAAGACACAGTTGATAGCTGTTTCGGCTTACGTGCTCATCAGAGCTATGTCAATTCAATCAATAATGTTTGACAATCAGCTTTTGGTAGAATATATTTATTCTGTTGAAACTTAAAATCACCTCATAATTCAGGATGAGAATGAAGTTACGATCTGAAAATAATGAAATTTTTTGCACAATACACTGTGTAACTTTCATAATAATAATACAATATTTTTTCCAAAGCTTACTAAAACAGTAAAATCTTAAAGATAATGTCGCTCCACTCTGCCCCTTAATACACGTATAATAAATAAATCCCTTAATACACGTCTGTTCGCATTGAAATAAACAATATGCACTTATAAATTTTGAGAACATTGGCCCCTCCCCCTTTGCTGTCAAAAGAATGGACCCAGCCTCTGCATAATGAGACGAAGTATGTAACTGTTTTGCAAGACACATTCTTTACGAATAAAAATAAATAGTTGATTACCTCTAACTGAATACGAACTTATGTTATAAATTATTATCTATATTTTCAATCATGTGCAACGTATACATTATATATATTGAAAATCGAAAATTATCTACGAAATCTCTAACTCTAACATATGTATGAAAAAAAGACCTTTAAAATTTCTAACCATCTGTCAAACACGAAAAATACAATTAATGGTGTATCGATCGGATAGACCAGCGGTTCTCACGTAAAATTTCACTGTGGCCGCATTATAAACATCAGCTGTCCTATGGAAATGTCTCGTGGCCGCACCAAATGTGCTAAAAATTGTTCCGATATTTATTTTTTATATAGGGCGTTACACCGAATGATCTTTCACAATATACAGTTGTAGGTAAAATCGACAAAATTAATAAAGCAATTGTCGTTAATCCTTTATATTGACTTGTTTCATGGTCAACGTATAACTTCTATCAAATTTTTTGAACTGTTATATTATTAAAACGGTCCTTTACTTTTACTCGACTAAATGCTGGATAAGTCAGTTTATTTAATCAATTTTGAAATAACAACAATTTTACAAATTCATTTGTAAAAACTCATTTTTTTGAATATCAATATTTACTATAAAATTGTTTGTGGCCGCAGCAAAACCTCTGCCACACATGAGAACCACTGGAATAGACTATATTTAAAATTTTGATCACAATCGATGCACATTTGTTTACAATTTTATTTTTAATTTAAAAAGACGATAATTTAAATTATAAAAACACAAATTTCTTTGATATTTTCACAAATTTACATTTTCAAGATCGGGACCGGTTTTACTAATCGCGAGCTTCGTCGACAACACGCATATCCATTGATTCATATTCATCAATTGCTAAGTGATAGCAATCGACATAAACATGTTTCCACACCTTTTTATTTAAGTACTACGATAAAATCTAAAATTAAATCGTAAAAGACTCCGAGTTAACAGGTAGGGACCGTGTAAATTTACTCGCATGGGTGTACACCCCATTCCAATTATATGCAAAGCTTATACGCGTACCCGCTTTCCAATTACTACATTAGTGTGTCCAACTTTTAATTGCATAGCGGGACACGGCAAATGCGGTGGTACAAAAAGTTATCTTGTTGACAAGGGTAAACGTTGGCGACCAGATTATTTTTTAGCAACACACACTACGGTTCGACTTTATAGCTTATTTCTTGTTTTAGTAAAAGAATATCTTTTATTTTTTGTATAAGATAATATTTATATTAAGCTATTTATTAATACTTCACGAAATTTCATTAAAATCATCGAGCCCTCGGGAACTATATTACAAATTTCCATACTAAATCCAGCATAAATAACAAGTTAAAGAATCTTATTATGTCAAAATTTCGTTGTATTATAATCTAACCAATTCCATGCTGAACCAAATAAAAGATACTCTAAGACAAAACATAAAAAAAAACATTTAGTGGTGTTGACCAAACTTACGGAAATTATGAGGATAAAACAGTATATATTTCAATACAAATTTAACGCTTACGTGAAAGTTTTGACATTTATGTAAACTATCAAAATACTTTAATCGACCATCTCAATTGGTGAAACATTAGCAGTCTGAGGGCCAATAACGCCGCGTTGAGAACCATAGAGTCACGAGGCATCGACAATTTGGCGTTTAGTTAAATATTTTATACTGTCTTCAATTGACACCATAGATTATTACATGATTGACAAACAAAAATCTTTCTAAAAAAAACAAATGAACGCAACTTTTTCCCGCTACTATTTTCAAACAGTTTTCCCTGCGTCCATTTACATTATTAATGACATCTAAAATGCCTTTGTCCAAAACATACGCCTCCCTTAGTATTAAAAACTTCTGATGCGTGGGTTCGTCCTTTCCTGTGGTTTTGCCAGAACTCTGCTCTCAAACAATTATAGCAGTTCTGATAAAATAAAAGTTTCACCACAACTGACGGACGCGTCGAAAAACTAAGGTGTGAATGTTAATTTTTATTTCCGATGTATAGAGTGTTTTTAATCCAAATTTTCCCTTGTAAAACTAACAAAGATTAAATCAAAGTATTCATTTATGTATAAATATAACGATATAATTTTCTTACCGATATTAAATATCTTACAGATTCGACATCAATGTATTTTTGAAAATTAGGTTATCTCCCACGATATGTTCATGAATTTGAATATTTCACTGTATTTTCAACATTTCAAGTTGTGTTTCTCAAACTTTTTGAAATAATTTTAATAAAATTCTTTTGAGTAAAAATAAGCTTTATACTAAGACATATTATACATTTATGCATATATTATGTATATCGGTTGTTTTTATTTACTCTAAATTCACGCACGAACCAGTTCATTAAAAAAGTTTCTCTGGTATAGAGCACAATAATGATATCATGTATTTTCGATAATCGTTTATAACAACTTGCATAATAAGCTAAGCATTATTTTGTGATGTAACCTGTATTATTTATATAAGGAATATTATCGCCTGTTAGTATTCGCTTTTGACAGTACTGAGACAGAGATATCCTGGGTGTAAATGTGTGTTTGTATGTGTGTGTGTGTGTGTATGCTGTGCTGTGCGCTGAAAAAACACTCGCCTTTAAAAAAAATACTTATGACGTACACTGATAAAGTATGATATGTACTGTATTACAGATTCACAAATAAAATCAAGTCAATACACTGCTTTATTTTCTTTTCTTAATTGATTTACATCGCTTTAAGTTCTCTATAGATTTGTTTTATTTAATGAAATTTCCATTTATGTTGAGGCACTTCGGCGCGGGCACAAATCAAGTCCTTTTGTACAGCAAGTAGGGCCTGTTTGTCTGGTCGAAGGGTCGCAACGAATGAGCTGACGTCGTGCCTGATTTACATACATCATTCACTCTTTGACCACTAAATCTACAAGCGATCTTCTTTCATACAAACTGCCGTTCAAATACACGAAATCGATGAGACTTGAGCTATAAAATTGCCGATATTTACACAATCGTGTATTTAACATTATACAATAGCATGTGACAAATTGTATATCGAGTCTCTTATTTCCGACTGAAAAGAGTAATACACGCAATGTAGTTTTACTACTTATTGGTTGAATTGCAATTCACTTGGTAGAACTCCATTATAAAACGGTGAAAAAAATAGCAATGTATTTATTTTAGTTCTACAAAATTATTTTTTAAAAATAGTTGACAGCTATTTCGGCTCACGCATCGTCAAAACTATGCTCAAACTAAGATTTGCTTATATATATATATAAAGCTGAGTAGAAAAGGCACACAACACATCTTCTCTCCTGTTTTAACGGCATAGCTTGTTGCTTTCTCGCAATAAAACTAAAATTTTCAAAAATTGTAAATGAAACTAAAAAGGCGGCTATGACAATAAGTTTACGTGTGCCATGGAAGTGGTCTATTACGGAAGCAAATCAGAAACTCTTCCCCCCCGTAGAGCGGCTTAATCAGTGCACTAAACAATATATTAGTTTGTTCGCTAAGATTCCTTTGTGATAGTTGATGTCTATTGATTTCCAGCTGTTCCAAAGCCGTCATTCTGCGACGCTTACTACAACCTGTTAAATAAAATTAAGACTTTTGATCTTAGATTGATAACACTATTTTTATAAACTTTTTAAATTAATCAAAAATTCATACAATTTCATCACAGTTTTTATATGAATCTGTTTCTTTTATATCGGTCTGAAAGTGTTTAATCTAGATTTTTAAGTCAATGTAGCTTTACCTAGTTTCTGTTAATTTAAAAAACGCAAATATTATGTTTAAAAAAGCCTATGTAGTAACAATATATTATATTATCTTTCAATTTTCAATAATTTTATTTGTGATTACTTTTAACTACAATTGTAGTTACGTAAATTCAAGTATAAAAATGTAATAAAATAAAAATAATTCAAGAAGAGCTGTAATCATTTTGTAGTTTAAATATATATACAGTGTCATACCATCAATCCAAACGCAGTGGCGTTTATAGTTTTCTATAATTTTATCGCTTTCATTTTACTACTAGTAAATATAAGTTTCTACTAGTAAATGAACTGTTGCAAAATAAAGACCCACCTGTACTACGAATACCAGACGAGACCTGGTATCCCACGTGTGGTCTTATCACCGCATCATTAGACCACATTACATGCGACCAGTGTTTTGCATTTTGTTACCGACGTTTGTTTTGCGGTCAACAATTAAATTGACGAAAGGGAAACGAATCGAAACTGATGTATTGCGCATCCTCACAAATAGTCACATTTAAACGAGTTATGCGTTTTTTTATGAATACGTAATTTTACGTTCCAGGGGAGTTGTGGGTTCGTCAAACTTTTTCTAATAAATGTCATACTAAATAATTTTTGATCATTTCAAAATGTATGATTTAAATTAATGTAGTATGTATTCCGTATCACTGAACTTGATCGCCATGAATGTAACAGCAATTAAGGTTACATACATAATTGTACTGAAACATAATTGACTGACTTTTTTGAATGATTTGCAAACTGATAACACAAGGCATCTTTACTTCAATGTGTCTTTCGGGTTCAACTATTCAAAAATGAACTCTGCCCCTTTGAAACATTTTGAAAAGAAATCCTGAAAAAAAAATCTACTCCATAAATAGTAAAATCCAGCTAGGCAATGAAAGTCATTATTTAATAACAGTAATTGTTCTTTAATTACACTGTGTCACGAATCACGTGTGTAAATCAAGAATGTCAGAAGCATAATTTAGTTTATGGCAACCTTTTTTTTTTTTTGATAAAATATACAAATAATTTTAGTTTTTAATGAATATTATATTAGTTATTAAATTTGCTGAAATTTTTGTATTGTATAAATATACCAGTTTACTTAGAGACTAAGTTAGCGTTTTCAAGTTTTTTCTTTGGTTTCTTATTTGGTCAACAACACGACAATTCCATTGAAAATAAATTTATACAAATAAATATTCACTGGAGTTCTAATTACATTATAGCGATGGGAATCGAATCGGGTAGCATTTGCATCGCGGCGGTCGAGCGTTCGTCTCCGAACGCGGCGACGACTCTGGCAGGCAGCATTGACAAAACCGATGTTTATAGTTGACCATTATATTAGCTACAAAAAGATGTAAAAACATCGAACGGGTGGACCGTGGACATTTATGCATACGGGAATGAACAGTGGCGCTTCGTGAAAATATACAACAATTCGATCGCGAGATAACAAAAAAGTCATTTTAGATTTGGAGAAAAATATTAATTAGAATTGAATAATAATAATAAAATAGATATATCTTTAACTAACAATTATTTAGTCGAACTCTTTATGATAAGGTTAAAAAAAAGTATTTATTTCTTAAGATATATTTTATCAAAGAGACTTTAAATATCATCTGCACCGCTGTAATCTTTGTAGTATTGATTTTCTAAGATTTAAGTTTTACCAGGGACAAAAGGTAATTATTTAAGTCAATCGTATATTGAAAATTAGCAGCAAAACTAAAATTATACTTTATATTCCAATATTTTGAAATTGATTAAACAATAATTTGGATTTGCTATTAGTAACTAATTAAAAATACCTTAAAGTGTGTCCTCATTTCTTTCGTTCTAAATAATTACTTCGATGGTTCAATGTTCATTGTATATTTTTTAATAATATTTGAAAAAAAAGTTTCTTATGAAAGCAAGCCTAGTAATTTAAAAATTACCCAAATTTGTTTAGTGAATTTATTTTTCGGTACGCCTTTGCTTTATTTATAATGTAGCCGTCAATGTAAATTGCAACGTCCTTACATGGTTGATGTTTTTATGGACCCTATCTGTAAATCAATTATACTATTCTGTAAGAAACAATTTGTTTATGTACCTTTTATATTTTAATAAAATCTATATTATATAGTTTTATCGTTACTAAAAACATATATTGTAATAATTTTAAATGCAGAGCGACTTGGATACAACATCGCTAAGTTGTCGTATAATTAATGACAATGATTTAGAAACAACCTATTACAAAAAATAGTATCACTTCGTCTTTAAAATTGAGTATTTTTTTTCCGTTAAAACTCCCGAAAAATAAAAACAATCGCACACTTTTATGTCAACTCTGTATCATATTTGTAACGTGTATTTGTATTTAACTGGTTTGACAACAATCTTTGAATTTATTTGTATTAATAAAATATTTATATTTCAAATGGTTCTATTTGGAAACATCGATAAACCATCTATGTTTGTCTCATTCAACAAAAGAATCAAACAATTGATTCGATTCAATGTTAAAAGATCACTATCGGCTCTCTTGGCAACTCTTTCGATTCCTTCTTATACTAGGAGCTTTCATTCATACACATAACTGTAGCTTAAATCAAAGAGAATGATCGCTGATTTCAGTTTTATAAATTCATTTCTTAATGAAATATATATTGTAAAAAATATTTTTAAATCTGAACATGAATTATTTTACAGTAAAGGTGAAGATATCACTGCTTTTCATATGTATGTGTATATTACAGGCCTTCTATACTAACATTTTATTAGCCAAAATATAGTTCGAATTCTGAATACTCAGATAGTTTATTTATTTGAGAAGTAGTTTAAGATTGACCAACAGCGATACAAAAATAATGGTCCAAGTGGATTGGAAGAAAAATGTTTATTTGGTTATTTAAAAGATTATTATTTTAAATAAATCTATTACTTTTCATTTTTTCGAGAGGCTTTCGATTAAGGCATATATAATATTACAAGATTGCAGACTTAATGAACTCAAATCACAAATTATGATTTTCGAATACGATATATTTCATATCTCTTTTTATGCAAAGTATGTTTTTTAACTAAGTTTACGAGCAATATATGTATATGAAATAGCTAACTACGAAAAAAATTTAGCTAATAATCTGTTGTTTTTAGCGTAGTAAAAACATTTTGTTTATGCACATCAATCATTTTTATCGGTTTTGAATTTGATCAAAAGTCAAAACATTATCACTCTTTTCCATTCACTTTAAAAAAATATATTTTTTGCACAAGTCTTTTATTAATATCGTAGTCATTCAGCTTTCGTGAAGTAAACCAACTTTGTGTATACATCCTTTTGAAACAAACACGAGATGTTTGTATGAAAACGACCGCTGGACATAATGTATGAACAGAAGATACTACCTACTTCAAACATTGTCTTTGTACAGAACGCTTTGTCCGTCTCATTGTAAAATATTGAATGACAAACACATCTGATAAGGAAAACTCTGAGAAATCAGGTTATTGTTGGATAGTGATATCGACATATGAATCAATCGTTGAGTTTCCATACAATATTTTTGAGCCTTCTTATACTTTTTACCATTGGCCGAAATCAACTCGAGGAAAAAAAGCACCTCTTCATACCATACCTTATATTACAAATGCTTCAAAATTGAGTATAAATATTTGATGTTGCACATAACTGAGAATTCCTGATCAAACGGTTCTCTTCTCAATACGTTACAGAGGTCACCAAAAATACAAAATAATTTTTTCTCAATCAAAAAATTGTATTTTTTTTACGATGACCGATTGTTATTCAATTACTCAACGTCTGTTTTGATATGAGATTATGAAAGTTAAGAATATTTTTGGTGGACCGTTTTATATTCTTCTAAACACAATTAATTATTCTTACATAAAATCATTCCTTTATTATTTTATTAACTAGCCAAACGAATTGCAGTATATTCGTTATGAATAAAATATACAATTTATTAAGCACTTTTACTTTCCTACACTGGTCGACATTCCGAACAATAGTTACTGTTTAAATAATCCTTTGAACTAATGTCTCAGAACATACGGAGCTAATAAAAAAGCGTAGAATTTTAAAGTTTGAAATATTCGATAAAGGGTATTGAAAGAATGACAAAACGTGTGAAAATACTTCTCCATACTTATCGAATAAAAATAAAATATTTTTATTCAGATAAAGGGTATTGTTCGGTTTATTTATGACAGCGGTCATCATCATGAAGCACCCGCAATTTAACTGGGCGTCAACAAATGGTTGTCAAACTTTTTCCTTTTTACTAGTCAATCAGAAACAAAAACGTTGTGAACCATTTTCATTCAGTCACTCTTTTTTGAAAAGATTTAAGCATCAAGTTAAAATAGGACTAGTGGTTAGCCAATTGATCTAGCTTTGGTACAATTTCTACAGTTCGATGAGCAGCACATAGTCTTAGACATCATATATTCAATTCAATTCAAAATAAAGTAAATAAAAATTTTCATAAAATAATTCGCACTGATGCGTACCGTAACCGTAATAATCGATGCTTACTATTAGGCATGTACGCAAATATTCTTTATTACTCAATACTATATCAGTGTTTAAAATTATCATGTAAATATACCAAACCATGTAGAATAGTTTATAAGTAGTTAGTTTACAAAATCTCTAAAAAGTATAACGTACGTCTTTTTCATTTGAGAACCACACTCACTGTCCAAATTATTGGTTCGGAAAGGAAGCAGGTTATTATACTAGTATCCTTTCGGTCCACGGGAGGGTGAGACAGATCTCTATCTGTCAGAGGCGTGCGTGAAATTAACTTTGGGTATTCAAAACAGTTAACTGCATTCATACAACGATAACTTTCCAACGTCACTTGAATGTCAACATAGTCTGTATATACACCCAGTCCTTTTTTTACGCGATACATTGGTTCCAGAAAACGGCGCGTAAAAAATCACAACTTTCATATAATTTGACAATTGAGTTCCAAAAATTGAAATATTGCGTGAAAAAGTCCCAGAAACGTATGAAAAACTGCCGTCCAAAAAATCGCGTAAAAAAAGGACTTGGTGTATTTATTTGGTATAGAAGAAGAAAAATACCTCTTTGATGATACAGTTAAATGCATCTCAAATATCAGTAAAACAGGTAATAAAGACAAGATATCGCAATATTTTTTGCTCATTCAAATTTGGATTCCTATATACAGTTAATCAAATAACTGATAATAGGTAGCAAATTTACGCTCTGTCTTTGCATCGTGCACAAGCGCAGTGTTGTAATTTACATTGCAGACAGACATATGGATTAAAGCGAAACAGGACAGCTTTACATGACTGATCAAATAAATTTAGTTTTCCGGTTACGTCAATATCAAATTAACATTTTGTCATTTTTAATATTAAAAATTTTGAGTATAATTTTTTCGATGCCAAGTGATTGAACAATTCAATGGTACAGCAGAATATTTTTGTATATTAAAAAAAATCGATACCCCTTTTTGTACTCCACTGCATATTCTACACCTACAGACGGACCTATAAAGTACTGATGTAGGAAAGAAAGGTGTTGTCCATTATTTTGTTTGTCATATATTTTCCTTTGTGTGCAAAAAAACATTTTTTCATGCATGATAGATAGATAGATATTCGCGTCTCAGGTGTAAAGATTTGCTTCTTTTGAAGATTATTGTGCGAATTTTTAGATATAAATCTATCGATGATAAGCTAACTTGCAAGTTGTCAAACTGGCTATGCATTTGATGTCATAAATGAAAGGATTTCTTTTTATCTGAAAATTTTCTTCTATTCAGAATCGTTATGTTATTAATAAATACATAGTATTACCTATACTGATAAAAATCAAGAGTAGATTTAAGGTCTTCTTATATCTGCATTGATACAGAAGACTTTTCCCTTATTACATGAACTTCAGAAAAATATATTTTTAACAAACAATTTCAATTTTAGTTTATGCCGAGGCCTATTACTTCTTAATACGACTTTTGGGTAAATATTATTCTATTTCAAATGAAAAAATAGATAAAATTTTGTGTCATTTTTTTGTTGCACTGTTATGATCGAACAATTTACAAATAAATTCACTAAATATTATATCGGAATCACAATTGACCACACAATAAAACAATAGCACACTTATATGCTTATTTTATATAATATAAACCTTTTAAGGTGTTAACTGTCACTTCTTGATGGAAAGGCATGATATTTTAAATAATAAAAACACATTTTTTTAGTACTTATTTCCACAATGTATTTTTTGGTCAGGACCGGTTTCGCTCATCGCGAGCATTAGCAACTGATGAAGCTGCAGTAGGATAAATATTCTTGCTGCGGCGAAAAACCCAAACCCAATCTCCCACACGCTGACCATTGTCCGTTTGCACAACCGTGGCATTATCATCTTCGGTCAAAAATAACAAAACATCCATACAAATATCTGTTTAACCCTTTTGATTCTCGTTACCTGGTATGTGTTATTTCGCGTCAGAATTTTGTAGAGCGTGAGAAAAAGACACAGGTGTTCTGTCCAATGATTGATAATAGTTGCTGTCAGAGTTATTCACCTCTTTCAATGGATTTAAAAACTTCTTCAATGCAGAGAATTTGTATATTCCATTCACAAAGCCTTCACTGTAATATGGAATAGGTGTATCTACGCATGAGAACACAGTTATTCAATGGTCAAATATATATCTTTTGAGCTTTTGAATAACAATACAAAAAGCACTTGTACTGTAAGTGTCTAAACAAACGCTCTTTTCAATGCAATTTTTATTTTTTAATTACTCAATTAAACTATCCTTTATTCGCAAGTCTTGTCTTCGTTTTATTTGTCGTTAAGTCAAGCAAAAATAAATATTGATTATTTCAAAGCTATCATATTTTTTATGACTTCAGTAGAAAGGATATAGCTTTGAGAAATATAAATTTTAAAATAAAACTGTTACTACATGTGACACGTATTTTACTTTCTTTATACTTAATGTATCGTAAGGTTCTTTATTACTTAGTAAAGTAATAAATGTTATTTCTGACCTAAAAATAAATAGTAGGGTAAAGTTTCATTTATTATAGGAAGTAAACAAAGGTTTATACATAAACAATAAAAATACTAATAATCAATTTACAAATAACAAATTACATTTTAATTACTTTTGCCTTGTGGTAAAAATGTCATTATAGTTGACGTAACGTTATTTATCATAGATAAATTGATTAATTAACGTAAGGATCTCATTACTTTTGCTTTGTAATTGGCAAGTGAAGAATTTTGTCTCACAATTTAAAAAAATCAAAATAGCGAAATACACGTCATGTTTAGTAGAACATCGGATTGGTATAAAATTATCATTTTTAATTTTGTTTTATAACTATCGATATATCCGCAGTTTTTAATTATATGTTTCAATCTATCAATTTGTTTTTGCTATATTTTCATCTATGAACAATTGACAGCCAATTTGATATATATTAAATTGTTTATTATCGAAAAAGTGATAATTATAGGAAATAAAAAAAATCGTTGTAAGCTTAAGTTAAAAGCTAGCGTTGCGTCACTAAAGTAAGCTTTATTGGCACATTCGAAGAAAGCGGAAGAAGATGGAAACAAGCGCTGCTTTGATTGCGGTTATTCGCAAGTATTCGCTAGAAATGGTGGTATTTTACCGCACGCATCATTAAAACGAACCATTCGTTTGACGGTAAGCTGCTGACCTCTCGCGTTGTAAATTAATCGAGCGTATTGTGCCTACAACATAATAATGAACACTCTAAAATTATGTATACCTATCAGGAATACCTATGATCCATGACTCACTATTAATTATGTATACATCTAATTTGTTTAATAATCTAATTGAAATTATTCATATTGAACTGTCAAAATATCGATTTTATTAGGTTATTTTTACTTATTTCTTCATTACGACTCAACATTTAAATAGTGCCACATATATGCCATCATTTTGTGTTATATTTAGTTAATAATATGCTAATGAAACATGGTAATCAATTTGATTTATCTGTAATTATTTAGGAGATCTAATTATTTTAAATTTTCTAAGCTACACAACGTTGAAGCTACTGCTATATGCTAAGACTCCACACTGTTCTTTTATCGTGTATTTCGTATCGTGTCAACGTTGTGAATTTTTTATACCACAAATATCCGAGAAGAAAATCTTTAAGATGCATGTACTCAATTTAAAAATATTTTTTTGCGACAGTTTGGATTGAGTCATCTACGATAACCGAAACAATCGCATTAAAAATTTTATACTTAACCTAAACCCATTTTAGTGTCGATGAATAAAACATATAGGAAATTTTTGAATCATTTGAAGTAAATGTTCCACATATTTTTACGATAATTTCAAAATTGCCTATCGACTTGTTCTTTGACATGATTTAAGATAATTATTTTTGATAAGAAATTTGACTTAGGATTAATTAAATACGAAATCGGTAAATTCGGTGAAATAATTAACTAATGTTTCTATAACTAAAGTGGTATCTTATGTCGATGAAACGAGAAGTATAAAAAAGCTTCTAGACTAGATTATTTATGAGTGTTAATACTCGTTACTAAATCATCAAAAATGTTGGAATATTTTTTATTCAGTAGTAGATTCATGGCAATGTTACTGTTTTTTGTGTTGTTGTAACAACGAATGATTATAAATATACGCAAGACTAGGCAAATTGTGTATTTTCAAAGCATCTAGATGAAATTTAGAGCGAGTGGTCACCTAACTGAGGTTGCGAATCTTCCCACAGTCTCGCATTGTTCCGTAAATTGTATTTTTTTATTACCATTACAAAGTAGATTGTGTCCGCGGTATTTTCATGCATTTTTATAATTTCGACATTTACTGCTTAAGCTAAACACACACTGTTATTGCTCATGAGAATCATGAACTGGTAACGGTTCTATAAATCGACCTTTACTTTTACGTCCTGGGAACAAACTGTTAAATTCCCAAATCTCCATGAGGCAACCCAGCTTCCTCGCGAGGAGTTTAGCGTTATCACTTGGTTTCTTTCATTAATTCGTGATTATTTTATTCATACATTCAATTGATATAAGATATTTTAGATAAGTAATGTTTAATTTCAAATAAAACCAGTTGACTTATCTTTATCTACATCGCAAAAATCTGTATTATTTGTTCTTTATTGATTATTCATAACTAAAACGTAAGCCAGAGCAATTAATACATTTGCCGATATACCACTTTTCTTGAACTGATTTTTTTCCTTAGAAAGCCTAAATACACACTTAATCGTTTGTAAAGAGTATACTCAAAGTACTTCTTACTTAGTATAAATCACCAAATTCCAGTGCATAACTTTTTCATTAATCATGTTTATTTTCATAATTACATATCGTTTCATTTACGATGTCGATGTGTTTGATGGCATTATGTATATTTCTACACATTTTATCACTTACGATCCGGATTTAGCCTTTTCGGCACCTTCAGGGTTTCTATCACAAGGATGCAATAGAAATGACACACAGTACATCGTTTGAATCGATTATATGCAAGATAAATAGTTGGAAGATGTCGTTGTATGCAAAATTCGCATTAAATGAGTGGTTTTTTTAACATTAAATCTTATATTTTTTGTAAGATAAAACTTTTGGAAATAAACAAGTTTCAACAGTCAAAATTTGATGTTAAAATGGTTTGTTTTCAATATGACAGTGAATAACATTTTTTTTTTATTATTGATTACTATCGCGCAATATTTAATATATGACCTTGTTAAATGCACCGTTTTATACAGTTCATATGATAACGGAAGCTAGCAGAAAATAATTCCCACATTACGAATTTCGTATATGTATACTTAAGTCAATGCAAACCATGAAACCGCGATCCTATCAAAATAATGCCAATTCATTGTGCGATATTGAACACGTATTAGCTGGCAATGAAATATTACCGAAATCGGAATATTTAGCGCAATCTACAATGCGATATTCTATTGAAAAACCCCTCTTCAGTTTAACATTCGAACAACGGCCCCGCCCTATTTTTTGTATATTTCCGTGAAGCTTTATTCGCGGTACAGATGTCATTTTTTTCACACAACGGATACTACATTCATTTGCGTATCCATAATTTTATTTTACTCGCGTAAATATAACAGTGTTGCTTTGTGAACGAAGTAATATGAATCTCTTCCATTTCATACTACCCTGATACTTTTGATAATAATATGGTAATTATTTCAAAGACGTTATTATTTCTTTTATGGCGAGTAAAATACCAATCTTGATTCAATTGAAACATTGAACTTAATATGATTGGTTTAAAACAACAAATATCTAGATACAACTTTGATCTTGGATATCTTATGCTAGCCTAGTACTTTAAATATTGATATGACGATGAAATTGTACCATTAACCTGAGCGTCATAAATAATTTTACATTCAACAGTATATATAACTTTCAAATAAATGTCAAAAGAGTGCTCACTTAGAGTCTAACTCCAATCGTATGTGTATTTATGATCTTTGCTGTTATGCAAACCTGATACATAAAATTATTTATGTTAGTTATACTGAGCAAAACATTAATCAACATGTATCGTTACTGGACACAATTTAATACGATATTTTTTTATTTATATTTCAAACGAGTTCCTTATGAAACATCATTTCGTTCAAAACTGACAAAAAATCGATTGATTCGCTGCGTTAAAGTAAAGAAATTCTTTACAATAAATGCACAGTGTTCATTTTTTATATCCTTTATTTTTTTTAAATCAAATTTCTCCAAATATTGTCGAGTCATTGATTATTTTTCTATTATACAAAAGATGCACGGCTAAATACGGACGATGCCAACAGTATATTTTTTTGTATAACCAAAACTGCATACAACTATACAAATATAACATATTATATCTAATATGGTAGTCTTACTTACAAAACCTTTTCAAATGCAAAATATTTTTGACGCAACCTATGCATTGAAGAAGTTGTATAAATAATTTACCGTATATTTTCACGATTATAATCGTTAGCTATTTTTGATCAAAACTACCGTTGCCTACAAGATTTACTTGAACATCGTTGGTATGAATTTTAGTATGATATTATATAACAAATTTTGTAGTGTCTAGAAAGATTTAAGCTTTTAGTAACATATTTTTCTTGGTGATTAAAGTTCGTAAAAAGCAATCTTTCTTTTCATATAAAGTATCTAATTGGTTGCTTTTTAGTTAATTAACTTGATAACATTATTCTTTTTTACAATAAATTGTATTTCTTATGTATTCTTTTTTATTCTTAGAATGGAAAATAGCTGCGTATATTGTATTTTCATATTTTAAAATTACATCAAAATATAGTGAAAAATTTGAGTATTAATTACTTTTTATGATGGTTTCGGCGGTAACTTTGTGGAAGTTCATTTTAATATAAAATTTAAAATAACTTTGATTATTCCACGTATTGTGTAACTAACTGTGACACGTGTTTCGCCTCTTTCAGAGGCATCTTCAGACTTACTATCGCAAAATTGATTCTAAAATTTGTAATTATGTGTAATTGTAAATTTAAATTTTATATTATTAATTACTTTATTTTAATTTGTAACAACTAACTGACTTAATTAAATTATGAATACACTATACTTCAATATATGACTTTAGATATTTTTGCATAAGCTTCGTGTAAAGAAATACGTGATGTTGGACTGACAAGTTCCATTGTATAAAAAAATATTTATTATCATTGATTCATGTATATCCCCTATCATTTAAAAACTGTGTATTTTTTTACCGTTCGTTTGAGGAAGCGCATTTTTTAAGCGCTAGGGTCCTGTATTTATCAGAAACCTCGAATAATAATACAAATCGGACGCATCCCGTATGCGCTCGGGGTACCTTTTTTCATTCGACGACCCTTCGTAATATTCGCGGGACGGGGTGAGCAAAATAGGAGATAGGATACCTGTGGTCCTTTTTTATAATTCTAAACGGGAAGTGTACCTTTCATCCCGGTGGACTTAAACTTTGGTTGGAGACCTCAGTCGTCCTGTGGCCTTCAAGTCGCTTGTATCGGACTTGCATTTTGAAAATCATCCTCAAACTTGTTGACCGAATTTAAATATCGTTTCATCGTATCTCTGAAATCAAAAGTGTGCATTGAAAAAATTTTTTAAAAGTTCAAAATTGAGTGTTCATATTTATTTCTGACTTTCTTAAAATACTTTCACGATATTAATTAACATTTAAATCCATCGTTATATTTATTAAATGAACAATAAATATGTAGAAATTAAATTCATTTTATTAATTAATTATGCCGTATAATGAATAACGAAAGTGCTAACTTTTTGACATTGGATATTCTTAGATGGATTCTACAAAATAATGTTGCATTGCGTGACGATAAAGTGGTGAAAATGTTACATGATTCAGGAATCTCAATGAGGAGAAGAGGTTAGTAAAATATATAACAAAAAAAATTTATATAAATTTTCAATTGAATATTAAATATAAATTTACCAAGTAAAGCATACTTTTTGGAATTGTACAAGAGTAATGATTGTTTTTGTCTCACCTTATAATGTTAATAATATTCCTCTCTTTATAATCTGTACGTCGTTTATCACTCATCGTTCTATCTTTTAATGTGGTTTTTAGATACTCAATTTTTCCTGATACGAAATTGATAATTTGAAGATAAAAGGCTATTTAAATATCAATTTATTGTAGAAAAAAACGTTACGCTAAAAATATCAAATTATTTTCCGTTAATTGTTTAAGATCACAACGTTACTGTTTCAATATCTAATAATTTAATTTTAATTTCAATTTCATGATCAAATTTGAATTGTTACAACTTTAAATAGAAATAGTTCTGTTGCATCCGTATGACAGAATGCCTGAAGACGCCGAAATGCGAAACCCGGGTCGTTAGTGACAAAGCATTTGGAATAGTACAAAGTTGTAACAATTTAAGTTTGATATTGAAATTCCATCAGGCATCTTCAATTGATATCATAAATTATATAATTTTCAATGATATTTTAAAATTTGCTAGGTGGTATTGTTTTGGTGTTCCAAAAAGACAAAAAAATATTTATAGACTAAACTAATTTTGTTAAAACTGTCATTTAACTGTTAATTCAAAGTGACTACAAAATCTATACATATTTCATAACGCAAATTATCAAAAAATGATAGCTGATTCTGTTTTTTCAAATATATATATATAATAACAGCTAAAGTCTCTTTATGAAAATGAGTAGCTACTGAAATCAACCTCGAGTTAATTAGATTTACATTATTTGGCTAAAAGCAATACAGATATTGGCCAGCAATCGACTGCAATACCCATAACTCGATTCTGCCTTTTACGATTGGAATATTAATAAGAGATGGTATCGAGGATTCGACAGTGGCAGTCATTGCAATTCAATCAATTTTATTTTACATACTCATAAAAAGTGTTTATTGAAATATGCCTGTACCTAACTGTTATTATTTTATATATGTTAATTAATTCCGATAGTTTAAATGCATTAATATTAATTTCATACATACGTTGTTGAGATGCATATTGCATTTATTAACATAATTTAAAAATTATACCAATTTAAACGATCTTTCATAAATACGAATCGCTTTATAGTGTTAAGTATACAAAAAAAAAATATTTCAAGATAGCTTTACGTTGACATTAAATGAATATTTTTTTATATATAATGACCATTTGACTAATATATCATAGCTTAAAAAAATATATTCCACAAGTTTTGTCACTATAAAACCCGAGATTCGCTTTTCGACATCTTCAGGTATTCTATCACATGGATGCAACAGAACTGATTCAATCGGTTATGTTTCATCCGTCAAATAAAGTGCATGAAGATGCCGAAGAAAGACCCGATGAAACTCGGGTCGTTAGTTACAAGCCATGTCACACAACACCTTTAGTCGATATCATAAAAAACGATCTTACAAATAGGATTTTGCTTAGTGAATAAGAGATTAGATGAATTATTTTATAAAATAAATTATAGCTTCTATTGATTTTATTTATTTGAAAATTACGTTGAGAAGCGACTTTATTTGTAACGATTTTGTGACTTAGTGCTTCATAAAAATAAATTTAGTAAAATACATCAGCAATAAAAGGAAAATATTATTTCAACATCGACTTCTGGCTAAAATGGCTGTGTATTATAATCAATATTGTGCCAAGTAATACAAACATTTATATACAGAAATAATAATCTTCCACCGCACCCTGAATCGAAAACAAATTGACCGCCACTGTACCTATTCGGCTCACTTACCGAGCAACTGTACGAAAAATTATCATATAAATGAGTGTTTAACTCTCGATATTGATATTCACTCCTACAATTTGTTCAATGCAGCCGTTGATTGATGGGCAATATTTATTTTCGAATCCAGTAACACTGTCACACTGAGAACAAATAATATCACTTAGAAAAAATAGTCTATCATGTGTAGATTTTTATAAGTAAATATTTTGGTTTTGAGAATTGATAATTGTAAATGACTTTAGAAATATTTAAGTGTCTTTTCTCTAGAAATGTACAGCTATATTTATATTGCAAACTTAATTTCGGTTTTAGGGTTTCTTTTAATATTTATTTATTTATTTATAAATATGCGGTACAAAATTTACAAATTATTAATTCATTACTTTTAACATTTTTTGAACATAAAATTTAACAAATACACCCAGTCCTTTTTTTACGCGATACATTAGTTCCAGAAAAAGGCGCGTAAAAAAATGATTTCACGCAATTGCATTATATTTATTTACACACCCTAAAATATAAATTCGCATAATATCCGATACACTTGTTAACATTTGGCAATTTTATGTGTATTTAAAAAAAGGAATGCTTTACATAAATAAGTTTTAAAAATACACATATTTTTTTTATTTATAAAAATAATGAAACGTACGTGCCTAGAATCATACATAAATGTCTTCTTTAAAACGAATTTGGGGAAGAAATTACGCAAAAACGAGTGAAGCGCGTAAAAAAATGTAGCGGTGACGTCCAAAAAAATCGCGTATAATCGAATTCGCGTAAAAAAAGGACAGGAGCATTGCAAAAAAGTCATCCAAATAAACGGTGTATATGAACATTATAATATCATTATGTATTGTGACAAGTTTGCTACCCATCAAACCATTTAAAAGTTTTCATTAATACATCAAAACTTTTATTATTATGTTGGGAAAATAAATGGTAAATATAAATTAAATTTTCGTTCCAAATTTTAAATTCTCGTCGACTTGGCGCGGCATCTAGTGGTCGAAACGCGAAACAGGAGGGACATTTATCTCCAAGCAGTTACAGACGAGTCTCCAGAAAGAGGAGCCAATACTATTTTCCCGGAAGCCGTAGAGCCGGTCGTAAAGTCCATAACCGCTCCTACGTGAATGGTCGCCGGAAAAACGCCAAAGGATTTCCGGCCCTCCCGTTCCGAAAGTCCCTGGGCAGTTTGCCTAGATGCGTGGACCGAAGTCGCGTATGGACTTTGTAACTTTTATGGCCTTTCCGCAGACGGGTAGCTAATAGTTTGTGGTCATTATTTTGATATATCGTGCATGAAAATGTGGTCATGCAGTTTGGGGTCATTGGCAAATGTCACTGCTTAAATCCGAGTCTAATAAAATGTCGTCTACTGTATTGTGAGATTTATAGAAATGTTTTACATAACGAAACATCACAAGATTAAAATAAAAAACACTTTCAAAAAATAATTTAATGTCATTTATTTTAAATTGATTATGGGATAATATTTACCTTTAAATAAAATTTATTTCAATAAAATACATTATTTGATATATTTTGTGATCATATATATTAATAAATATTTGGCGTTACATTTTATACAAATGTTGTCTTGAATCATTTTTTTTTATGATATCGACTGAAGGTGCTTGATGGAATTTCAATATCAAATTTGAATTGTAACAACTTTGTACGATTACACATGTTTTGTCACTAACGACCCGGTTTTCGCCTTTCGGCATCTTCAGGCATCCGTGTGATAGAATGCCTAAAAATGGCGAAAGGCGAAACCCGGGTCGTTAGTGACAAAACATGTGGAATCGTACAAAGTTGTAACAATTCAATTTTTTTTTTTGTTTTAGCATTGAGTAATCATTATCATTTCTACATCGTAAATCAGTGCATTTATGACATATAAATGGAATCTTAAAAATCTCTCTTATTATATTACGATTCTTACAGTTAATAGTTTATTTCAAAATAAAAATGCTCTACACCTTTGAGAATTTTTCTCTGCTTATTAAAATATAAGTGTTCTCTTTTTCTATAACCACAAATTTCCATGGTAAATTACTTATTCATTCTTGAAATATTAACAATATTTAAAAATGACATTATCGTAGAACTTTTTCATTACAATCAAAAAATATTCAATATTGTATGGAAAAGAATTAATGCTAAATAACATATCTTTTTCCCCAATTGCTTCGTATAATAATCCAAGTGAATAAGCCTTATATCGAAAAATCACTCGAAATTCTTCAGTGGACATTCCAGTCGTGAATCCTCCAGTTTTATAGACCCTCAGAGTGACAAATACGCCTGGAGGTCATGACATTAACTACCCCTCGAGAGAGAGAGAAAGATTTGGCCGTTAGGGGATGAGAAAACCTCGCAATCCTTGCTGTGCAACCCCTATCGAATTTATTGCCAATATTTAATGCTCTATGTCGCTATCTCGACTAATTTCTGATTTATACAATTTGATTGGAATATCTTCTATCACATACTATAGATAATATTTAATACAATGTAAAATATACATTTACTCTTTCCTAAATATGCAAATATATTTTATAATCTCCAGTGATAAAATTCCTCTCTTATTTTTCTAAATATAGAAAAATTGTTTTGATTTCCACAAATAATACAAAGTTTGACGTCAAACAGTTTTTTTTTTGAAAAATAGAGAAGTATTTTCACATCCGCATTTTTCCAACAAGAAAAAATAAAAACACGAATAATGGCAGAGATAAACAACAGAACAAATAGCCAGACCGAGTATTATAACAAACACACTCGCCATAAATAAGTGCTTGTGAACCTTTTTGATAAAAGAAATCACTTTTTTTATTTTGTATTGATTACATGTTCGCAATACCATTTTTTTTACTTTTTTGCTGAACGACTGTAAATAACACAAGACTTAAATTTGATTCAATAATCTTACATTATAATCGCAACGCTACAATGACAGTTTACGGTATTGTTGATAAATTATTAATACAACGCCTTGCATCCCATTACAAGATTGCACTTTCGGGAAACCAGTTTATCATAACTAAATAAAATTGCAATTTCTTTCAACCACTCAAAAGAAATAGTTCTATTCATTTATATTTAAATTTTGAAATCAATGCAACAGAACTGACTAAGTCAGTTCTTAACGTTCTTAACAGTTCCAACAAAACTGACAGTTTTGTTGCATCCGTGTGATATAATGCCTGAAGATGCCGAAAGGCGAAACCCTGGTCGTTAGTGACAAAACATGTGGAATCGTACAAAGTTGTAACATTTCAAAAAAATGTATTATATTTAACAGGAACGGTTTCACTCATCGCAAGCATTATCAACTGATACAATACCAATTTTAACTAATAACCAATATTATTTAACACACCATAATAAAAATTCGTACTTATTTTTAATACAATTTTGATTTGGCTCGCATGCTGCGTGTTCATTACGACTTGAAAAGGTCTTCAAACTCTCCAGGACATGGACCGTTTCGAGTTAGTTACACATAAGGCGAATACGGTTCACACTCCACCCATGGGGCATTTGGGACTATAGCGTTACGGTGGCGGACCGACAAACGGATATCCCGAATAACGTATAGGAATATAAGTGAACGTAAAAATGAAACAGCTCGGTGTGAAATATTTTCCGCTTGTCCTAGAAATTCTGTTGGAATAATTCATATTATTAACACTCAAATTTATATTGTGATTAAACAAGTATGTTTATTGCATCATTTGTGTAGGAAATAATTCGACAAAAGTCTATCTATCGACAACAAATGCTTCACAACATATCATTTCAATAATACAGCATTACCCTTTTATACTCTAATGACGCCGTAACTTAAATTCCACCACTCACGTATTATTTGACGTTAATATTTTAACCCTTTGCATTTGACGGTTACACTTCTTAATTCTTTATCCATTAGTAAAGTGACAAATTTATTGGTATATATACTTTTTTAATGCAACGATATATTGGTTTGTGTCACAAAGTAATCACATAAGTGATATCCCATTATATTTATTATCATTCACGAACAATAAACCTTTCGTATTGGACAAATAAGTTATGTTTTATTTTCTATAAATTTAGACAATTCCCTTCACTATATGAAATTTTACACTAATAATATAATGAAAAGAAGTCGACCGTAAATATTTTTACATCATTTAAAAACAAAAATACAAAGTGATACGAAGTTCATTTAGAAATTTCTTGATTTATCTACAATATCTCTTTTTACTTTAATAAAATGGTTATTAAAATAATAATCAATAAGTGATTCTTTCAAATCATATGGAACATTCTATTTTGTTTATGCTGTACTGTATAACTGTCACCCTCAAAATACACCCTGGGAATCACTACCCCTTCTCGAAACAGGGTTTGTTTACGCCACCGATGTTTTTCATATGTTTATAGGTGTGGAAAAATATGTCGACAAAGTTTATTTGGTACACTTCTGCCACACTTTGTACATATATGGATTTTCTTTCTTTGAAAATTTTTATTTCAACATATAAGAATGTCAACATCATATACACAATTAATTGGGTTTAATTTTGTCTGTTAATAATTGGTATTAATTAAATGTATTGAAAAGTGAATTGTTATAAAACTTACATCAGTCAAAAGATTGATATCCTTTCTTAAATTAATATGATGTAATCTTTCACATCATGGTATAAATCAATATCAATTTATTATAATGTGAAATTATGTCTCATTTATAAACGAATACGTTAATTTAATCCGTTTTCAATGACACTTCATTGACAAAAAGTATGTATGCTCTCAAAACGTGTTTTCCATTTAAAATAAGGTATCAGTAATTCAACATTGGACAACATTTAGTTTGATATAGTAGGTCAGTTTCAGAATTTATTTCTGTTTGTAATGTCTAAAAAAATATTTGCTACGTCTGTATTATGATAGCTGTTTTAGCAGTTGATTAAACATCGTCAATATGAGAATTCTTAAATCTTTTTAATAGCCATTTATTTATACAAAATAATATATATTTAAAATATTGTGTGCTGGTTATTTTTTACTTCATATTTTTTCGCGTATTTCGCTTATCCCAGAAAATTTGTTAATCTGAGGTGTGGGATGCTACGTACTACTTGAAAAAGCAAAGAATGGTTTGTTTTAATATATTTTGCGGGTGTTAATACAATGAATTTGATTTTCCATTATTTTAATTTTGAACTCTTCCATATATTTGATCACTAAGAACCCGGGATTCGCCTGTCGGTATCTTAATCTATTATTTCACAAGATCGGTATAGAACTAACCAGCAGTTGACAATTAGCATTGCTTATGCTTATAAAACTACCAAAAATAAAGTCCTTTATTTAAGCTAAGTGTAAGTCTTATTATTAACTACTAATTTGATTACAATTTCATTTAAATTAAGAAAAGATTAATTTATCAGCAAAGCAAATAGATTGTTACGAGAGCTTTTCAAAATAATCAATTATCATTTTTATGTAATTGGTACATTTTCAACTTAGTGATAATTTCTTATTTTTAATGAGTGAGTTACGGTGAAATTAAAAATCAAATGACGCATTATTTTAAGAAATAAAATACTCAAATTGTTGACTGATAAGTTTTTCAGTGACAAAAACAGTTATACATAGAACTTCCAAAAAGCATCCTCAGTTGATATCGTAAATTAATACGTTAACTGTTCATACAATAAGCAATGCAAGTTTCATTAGAAGTTTGTTCATTTTATTGCAAAAATGTTGGGCTTCGTTTTTAATCTTTTGCGCTTATATAGACATCTAAAAAAATAATTGTCATTTATTTTTGTCGAGCGACTTCTAGTTTTTCCTTCACATCAGATGTCAGTGAACGTGGAAGGTTAACAGCTCGCCCGAGGAGCAAATTGCCTAACACAATTACTGACCGTCGGCGTTGGCGTCGCCGCTAATGCAATAAACAACGACGCTTTTTCGGCGTCGCGGCGCTCTTATCCAATAAAACGGACCCGGCAAATAAAATAAATCTAGCCGAGAGGACAAATAAGACAGAGTTAACCCACTATTCGATCGTTTGCCATTACGGCTAAAGTTATAAGGGTCAATAACTTTGGGAGAAATAATTAACCGCACTACTAATGTACCAAAAAGCTATTTAGCTCATCTTTACAAATTGTACAATTTAGAATTTACAAAATCAATACCCTTAAATGCACGGTATCAATTTCAGTTAAAATCTCTGAATTCATTATTTTTCTACATTTACATGATTTATTCTCAAAAATATTGCAGTTATCATTAGGAAACAGAGGACTGTAGTATAAATAACACTGCTAAAAATTTTTTTAAAATGCTCTTAACTCATTCCCTGCTGAGCATTTTAATGGATTTTCCAACGTCTAGACTTTTTTTAAATAATTTTTGCTTGAAACAATCTTATTGAGTTTGTCAGGACAAATCAAGCAATGCATTAACTAAAAAAAAGCGAAAACAAGAAAGTTTAAACCACTGTTAATTCATATATTTTCGGGTATCGACTATCAACACAGTAAAATCAGACGTCTCAACACTTGAGACGTTAGCAATCAGAGGGTTATGGATTAAATGCAAATGTTCATACGAAGCGAAATGTATTTCCTTATTTAAATTAATATTACTTGTTAAAATAAAGTTAGTTCATTTCTAAATCTTTAGATTAATTTGATGACGCGAATTTCTTTATTTTTTAATAATTAAATCATCTTTTTAATCAAACTGACACTAAATGAAATTGATATACATCAGCTTTATGATAAAATCTTGTATTGCAATGACGTAGAACAAATCTCTTCATTTCAAAATGTAAATAATAATATTTTGTATAAATGTAAATTTTTTATCTGTACCTCCGTTGGATATGTACATATAAGCTAGAGGCAAATAACATAATTTATTACTATTGGATACACGCTGGAAAAAATCTTATTTGTTATTTTGTGTCCGATTGTGTATTTTTTCGCCCTAATGAGATCACATAATGTCGTCTGACGTAAATGTGGGCACATAATCTTGTTACGTTATTACGCGACAGACGAGTTCCCCAAGGAATTGGATACGAAAAAACTAACATGCGACGTATTTCTTTAGATACGCGTTCACTATATCTTGTATCAAATATGTATCTATATTTACAAATAAATCATCAGTTAAGGTAATAAAACATCGCATTGATAACTATAACATGCAATTTTGATAACATTATAAAATAACGACTACGAACAAACAAACGTTGTATTAAAAATGATGCTAATACAACTATCACAAAAGATTCTTAACAAACAAACTAATATATGTCGATCGCCATTGCATAAGCCGCTATGGGGCGCCGTTTTGTTGCCATAATGTACCATTTCCGTGCCATATGTTAACTTATTGATATAGCCGCCTTTTAAGTTTCATTTACAATTTTTAGTTTTATTGCGAGCAAGAAACAAGCTAGGTCGTTAAAACAGGAGAGAAGATGTATTGTGTACCTTTTCTACTCAGCTATATATAGATAAGCAAGTGTTCGTTTAAACATAGTTCTGACGATGGCGTGAGCCGAAATAGCTATCAACTATATCTTAAAAAATAATTACTAAGCAATATCACTCAAAAACATAACTATAAATCCATTGGTCATTTGAATATTCTAACTTGATATTGTTAAAACACTTTTAAGACCAATCAGCTATTGAAAATTAGCATAAAGTACCAAATTAACATACATACAGTTGTACAGTTACATCCATTTTTCTTTGCGACGCTATTTTTTTTACTTGACGATTTTTCAATGAAATATGTATATTTGACTAATTTAACTGCCGTAAAAAATTGTCGTTACAGTATGTAGTATACTCATATTAAATGTATAATAAAATCTTTATAAGATCATCGTTTGGGTCAAATCTAAGATATATCAATGACTGATTATTGTGTCTTCATCCGTTCTAATCGATTTGACATTTGCTTAACTTCTCAAAATATATTACAAAGATAATAATTATATTAATAATGCATCTAGAAACTGTTTGGGTAATAGATTCTTTTTGAAGGATCACTTCTGTATCCGCCCACCATATTTCCATTGGCCTTCCAATTCATTTTTTCTCGCCCTCAGTTTGTTTTCCGTACGCAGCCATCTTGAATTTTCTATCAGTAAACCTTTTCATGAAGTCCGAAAACAATATGACCTAGCTCTTCATGAATGCAACATGCAACCAACCCTCGCAAGGGTAAACCTTCTGGATGAAAAAAAAAAACATGGCGTAAGTCACGACTTTCAAAAAAAGGAAACATCAAAAAAAATTGTCCGTTTATTCAATCTGGAAAATTAATTGTATCGTTGCAAAATTTAAAAAAATCTTTTGAATAATAGAAGTTGATGATTAGCCAAGTGTATAATTTTTCTAGAAATTACTAATTCCACAATATTTAACTTCATTTTAAACATTTATTTCATTCATATATTAATTATTTCAATATTTTTTTTAGTATTTTCATGACTTTTAAGGCGAACGATAGGAAATACGTTTGTCTTATTATTTTGAAAAAAAAAATATTTCAATAAGAAACGAATACAAAATTATTCATTTACATCTTTATAATGTAGAAAAATATGGAAAAATTGAATCATCAATATACGATATTATTGGTTTATGAATTTTGATTTTTCAGTTTATAAGACTACCTGTTCTTTTATATCGAAAATTATTAAAAAATATTACAGTTCAATAATCATCAATAAAAAATCATTAATATTGCAGTTAATAAAAAATAAGCTTAAAAAGTATTTTCGTTAAGTCTTATCTTACAATTATGTATTCGAAGCAAAACAAAACTCTTATCATATTAATGACGTGAGAAACCGCTTATTTAAAAGAACTATTTTGTTTTTTATCTGTTAAAATTTATGGTCATTTTTTTGTCATACTTCTGACGATGGCGTGAGCCGAAATAGCTATCAACTGTATCTTTAAAGTTTTGTAGTACTAAAATACATTGCTATTTTTTCACCGTGTTATAACGGAGTTCTACCAAGTAAATGCCAATTGAATTGGCAATATATCGTTTTTTTGTATTCAATGACCCCTTCAAAATAAAGTAATCCACATTCTCTGAATTCATCCCCCTTCCCACTCACTTTCTCGGAAGTGATTTGTTGCTTCTTGACCAGTTGACAAATAAGGAGATTGGTTCACACCCACGAACTGACCAGTGGGCAGTTTCACGCATGCGTCATAAAGCCCCCATGATACCCCATCACTTTGTATGGTCAGCTAGAATCGTTTTCACCCGTTGACGGGGGTGGGTTTGACGCGCATCTGCTTGAAAAAGGATCCGATTGTTATTGAAAGGATTTAAAAACACCCGTCGGCCAATGGGTTTGTTTGTTGGCTAGCATATTTTTATTCAGGTAAATTTCGGGAAATGTGTTTATTGAAAGAGTGCACTTCTCAAATGAATTTACTGTTCTTTTTTTCTTGTCTATTGTATAAGAAGAGATTACTTTTATTCTCCTACATAGTGATTATAAAGAAGTTTATGATTTTCAATACGATATATGTTACACTCACAACTACAACTCCTGTTACATGGATTAGATGGGAAAATAAGTATTGAACATATTGAATATTCCTCGAATATCGAATCTATTATACGTAAAATACATAAAACAACATATTTTTAGTGAAAACTCATATGTCAAACAATTCTGTAAAAGCAAATTACGTTGTAATTAAAAACTTTGGTATATAGACGATGCTAACTGTTTATTTTACATCAGTTATGTTGCATCCGTGCGATAGAATGCATGAAGATGCCGAAAGGCGAAACCCAGGTCGCTAGTAACAAAACATGTGGAATCGTACAAAGTTGTAACAATTCAAATTTGATATTGAAATTTCATCAAGCACCTTCAGTCAGTATCATAAATTAGAAGCGGTATTTTTTCAACAACGAGGCTCAATTCTTCTAAAGTTTTCAAATAATAAAATCTCTATTTCATATTTATATAAATTTGTAAATGTCCTCACTCTCTTTGTGATGTTACGTACAGGTTCATATAATTTATATTTTTACAAATAAAATTACCGCCTATTCATACTCTGGTTATAATACTGATTGCAAAATGTGTCTCCGCAATTCTAACCACCCTCTGCATATCGAATTCCGAACAGTAGTTGCAGCGTGATCATCCCCTAATCCGTCCCACCCCCTGATCTGGATCCGCTTTACTCAAATATACGAGGGTAGGTGCATCATGTCCTGGTAGATTGATTAAATATTTCGAATATTAGTTTACTATCTCATACCATATAGCAAAATGAAGCTATGGTCAATCGAAACAGCATCTGATATGTTGAAATTATAAATAAATATACACACAGTTATAATTGATGGTTTTTAGATAATGACTTATAGATAATTTCATACGAATATTGTGTTTGTGTGAATAGTAAAAAGATTTTTTTGTATTTTCGTTTCTGTCTCAAGCTACAAAGAAATTTGAATAAATTATGTATTTTGCCTGGAGATAAATTATGTTAGCAATAAATTGTTTATTCGATTAATTGTCTTAGCAAAAAACTGCTTACGATTAATTGCTGGCTGTAAATTTTCTTTCACTTATTTCTTATATTAGTGCAATATTTAAGAATCTTTTTTATACAAATAGTAATGCACACTTCTCAAACCTATTAAGCTTGCGACCGTTTCCAAAGTAACAGAACCCTGTCGAAAGCTTATTGTAATTAAATAAAATTAATGTATTAAAGTGTTCTTTATGGATTTCGTGATTTTTGATGAGGTCACTAACGGAGCTGATTTAAGCCCTAAGAGCGTCACCAAGAGTCTGACTAAACCTGACGCATAATTTGGCTAATTAATAAAACTGTATGTATTTCAAAGTGCAGTGCTTCTATTGCAGTTTCCCAGTCGGCATTTCACAAAGTGATAGAGGTACAATAGTGGTACATTCCACTCCAGCTAATAAATATGTAGAGGTAGTGCTTACAATAGGGCTCCACAATGAGTACGTACAGAGCATTTTATCAAACAGCAACTCGGTTAAGCGGGGTACCGGACGCGCGAATAAAATTGCTGCACATGACGTAGCTTTTGTTTTATGACGTGTGGTAGAAATTCAATACATCGCAATGCTGCGAAGAGCTTAATCAAATATCTGTATCGATTTTATTTACCACTAATATTCCTCATGTATATTTTAATCGATTGATAACACTGCAGAGCATGATATAATAATGTATTCATTTTGTAACGAAAAACCCGTTCACAAAATATTATATCTGTCTTCAAAAGCAACAAAATCATGAATAACTTTTTCTTTCGTGCTTTTTAAACATCTTTTATTTGTTGGAAAAAGAAGAATAAATAATTTATGACATCGTCTGAAGGTGCTTGATGAAATTTCAATATCAAATTTGAATTGTTAAAACTTTGTACGGTTCCACATGTTTTGTCACTAACGACCCGGGTTTCGTCTTTCGGCATCTTCAGGAATTCTATCACACGGATGCAATAGAACTGATTCAGTTCATAGCATATGGAAGAATTAATGCTTTTGAATCCAACATATCTGATTTGAATTCTGAATTCATTTAAAAATCTTTATTTTATGTTGTGTTCAAAGAATACCTTAATAGAAATATTAATCCGTAAGTCACCTCTTAAATGTGACATGTAAACAGTTATATGTCGTAATAAAGGCGTGGATATTCATGAGTTACAACACGATCCTGTTTTTAAAGTGATATAAAAAAATAACGGATATGTTTATCCTTAAAATACCGTAGTACTTTCTCGATCTTCTACCAATATTGTTTGGCATGAGTCACGCAGCACGCGAGCACTTGACACAACAATCACAGCTTTTTGTCGGCCGAGCAAAGCCCACAGATGCTAATCACCAATACTCGACTTTTCATTGACCGGAAGTCCCCGAGCTTTATCTTGAGATAATCTCGCGATGACGTCATAAGGTCTCTAAAACGTTAGGCATGGCTTAGTTCTTTCATATAAGTATTTTGGCACGCCCCACGATTTGAATGAAAGCTTTTATATTATTGCTAAATCAAATACTCCAGTTTATCAGGGGTGGTTTGAAAATTCCATAGTTTATAATATGAAAAAAAAAAAATGGAACTTACAGTATAAAATACAATTTTATCTGTAAATTTTTAATTGTAGCTGTTGTTCTTAAAAAATTACAGGGCGCATTATTAAATCATCATTTTTTTTATATTATATCAACATTTTTAAATACGCCATCATATAATAATTATTTATTTGTATGTACGATAACTAAAAGAAACTATCATATCTGCAAAATTTTAAGGGGCAATCTATATTTTTACGGTGGTCCTGGTTGAAACTGTAAATATTTTTGTACATACGCAATAGTTCAAATACAGAGTTAGTATGAATCATGGATTTGTTTGCTTATCGACTTATCAGCTTATCAACGGTAAAATATCTAAATCGCAATCAACTTGAAAGGAGGTCAGTGTGGAGTGTGACTGAAAGGGTGAGCGAATGTCGAACAGATGCGAGGCTTATTCTTGAGATAAAACGAATTTCTTTAAGCTTACCCTCAAAATGAATAAATATTTCAAGAAATAAAAAATCGGAAACATACTTATAGACTTACATGATAATGTAGTACATTTAACACGTTTTGCGGTCAAAAAATATCGTCATTCAATCACACATTACAGTTTTAAATGTAAAGTAAATTTAAATTATGTACGATTATTAATTGTTTAACGTAAATTCAATAGCCGTATTTTTGTGTTGTGTTAAACAGTCATTTATAATATATGCTCTTGTTGATCTAAAGTTGCTGCAGTCATTATGATATCATTTTTAAACAAGTGTCTGAGAAAAGGTGATCTTATCAATATATAAAATTGCCTTGATTGGTTTTATTTGCTTTTACTGAATCATTTATTTCTTTATATGGCATAGGCTTAAGAAATTTGTGATATTTTAGATCCTCGCGTGCGTGCAATAGTTTTCAAAAGGGTATTAAGTATTTTTCTTGTGTTGTTTTGGTTATTAAATGGTTCCCTTATACTGATATGTATACAAATTGATTCTATTCCTAATTAATTAAAGTTTGATAAATATGAGAGAAACGTACTTAATTGATTCTCAATTAGCCTTTTCCGCCTAAATATTAACCTTTTTAAACTCAAAGATCGCTAGAGTCCATCAAAAAGGCCGCATACCGCTATTCTTCGACGAAAAGGAGAAAACAACATAATAAGCCCGATTCGGCGATAGCATCTCCGGCGACCAATTGCATGAATTGGCTGTTTGTTGAGTATGCATTTGCATAATATTGTCAATGCACTCGAGAGGGGCAAAGCCACTGCACGTATTTCTCCAAAAAGAACCGGGACAGTCAATAGAACTTGCCGACAAAATCATTACATGTGTTATGGCAGCCAGAAAACTTTTAACCATTTTTTCGTCAACATCTATTAAATTTGTTATTTTAATATTTCAAATATAAATCTGAAATGCCACAATCATTATCAATAGCTTCATATCAATTTTCGTTCTTTATATTTAAATTGCTAACATGCCCTGGTATTAAATCATTAATCAAAAATATCCATTAAAAAAATTATAAATATTAATGTTAGAATATTAAAAATACATTATTTCATTCAAATCCAAGCGTATTGCAGAAAGGCATCTAATTTTAGCCATTGGTTTGAATAGAAAATTCAGGTAAAATATTATAATGCATATTTCGGTTTAATCTTAGAACAACAACCGATTTTTTCTCCATTCCTATTAAATTTCATCAAAACTAAGCGCCATAATCAATTGGAATAAATACTCATTTTTCTTTGAGGTCCATCAATTTTAAGAGTCAAGAAATAATTTATTGGATGGTTATCTACATTTGCTTTCATATCTGAATATTAAAAAAAACTATTAATTTCGGGTTTGTATAATATCATACAAATGGTACGGCGAATGAAAGAGGTCTGAAAAAATCACTCTATCATGACTCTGAAATTTGTTATTTATGAAAAACAAATACTGGGTTTATTATATCTGTAATTGCTGTAAGCCTGCAAATACGACACTATTCTAGTATACAATCTACCAATAATATATACCTATTTTTATTCCCTCTGATAGATACTGTATAGAGAATACTCGTAAAAGATTTTATCCGAGACCAAAGGTCTTGCTTTTATAACGTATGGTTCCGATTATTTCCTGTGATTGTTTTCATATTGGCTATTCCACATTTTCTTTACGAGACTCAATTTATTTTCGATATTTGTTCTCGGGCTTCTAGATATTGTAGTTTTTTTTATGCATTATTTGGTTTTGAATATTTCCATGAAAATTAATGAATAGAAAAACTCTTGTTTGCGATCACGTAACACTGCCAATATGTACATACTAAAATTCGTTTTGCCGTAAATGCCAATAAGACATACAATCTACTGGCTTTTAAATAGTAAAAAAAAACATATCACATTAATAGATCAAATAAACTGTAAATATCAATCATAATATGCAAACAATCTTAGCTTATTTGTAACTTTAGTGGCAAATTTAATAGATAGAAATTAAGTAAAAATAGATCAGTTCTGAATATCTGGAAAGAAAATCAACTGATCAGTAATTACTTGAAGATCTCGAAGAAAAACGTAGCTTTAAAAAAAAGTCGATGCAAACTCCACTTTTCGCACACAATTATAACTATATCTTCTGAGAGCGATAATTTTTATTTTATTTTAAATTGAACACTTTTTCGCCTACGGATTTTTGGCGAATATTAACACCTAAAACACTATTAAAATTTAAAAAAAAAAAAACATTTGTTTATAACATAAATTTAATACAAAAACTTTGAATGGATAATATGATTTTCATTCTTGTCCTTATATTTTTTCCATCAATAGCTTAAAATTACTATCGTCGTTGATGACTTTACGTTTCGACTTAATGGGACTTGATAAAAGTTTTCGTTCAACCCAATTAGTTGTTCACTAAAAAAAAAAAAACGATTTTTTTCTATAAAGTCCAATAAAATTATAATTCAGTTGAAATATAGGGTAAGCTATCATTTACCAATACACAAAAAAAACCTATGCATATTGCCACGGAGGTGAAGTCATGCCGCTTTTTTATGAAACATTTTATTTAGCGTGAGGCTAAAATTCACACCTCCAACTTCCGGAAAATCCATTCTATTATCCATCGATCGGTTGCCAATGGTTTTTCCGCCCCAAGCAATTTACCTTATATTACTTTTTTATTACAACCCCTTATTTGGCGTCTCTTTTCCGCGTATATATATATCATACGGGTGCCTTGAAACCGGACGCAATGGAGAAAGAAAATAATATGATATCAGCTCTGGTCCATGACTGTCTATCTCGGAATAACTTTTGATATAGAAACGGGGATAATAAGTAATCTGTATTGTAATGGGACCATTTTTACCAGATCAACTTACCAACAATCTCCGCTGAATATATTGTGTTGATTGTAATGCTAAAATTGGATGCAATTTCATAATATAATTCTCAAAAGTAAAGCTTTTCTACTAGAAAAAAAAGACATTGTTTTCAATACACAACTTCAGATTGAACTTAAAATCGAAACGGGTACTAATGTTTGTTTATATAATTTAAAAATTTGATGTTAGGCATTATACATTTAGTTGAAACTAGAGGAAAACCTTCACTGTTTTCGAGAAAAGATCAAAACTTCAATGAAGCAACTTTCTGGTTGAATGAATATATATTATTATCATTGAAAATGCTATAATAATTTTAAATAACTTTACTAAATACTTAATGTTACAATAATAATTCAAAAAAAAAAAGAAATAGCTGAACGTTCACAAATATCTGTTGATCCCAAACCGGTTCTGATCAAAAATATATTGTAGAAATAAAGACTAAACATGTGTTTTTAATATTTAAAATATGATGCCTTTCTATCAAGAAGTGACAATTAACACCATAAAAGTGGCTCACAAATATATTCAAATTCATTATTCAATGCTTGAATGATTAATTCGTACATACCGAGTACCGATTACTTGCCTCATAAATTAAATAAACTAAGCACATTTATTTGGAAGAATTTAAAAAGCATTTAATTCAATAAATCGGACTATTTTTCGGGTTAAGAGAGATAAACCTGGGCTTCCGATACGAATAGTAAGGGACCCGCAACAGACCCGCGCATGGCTCGAACTGTGTAATTTTGTTCAATTTAGACCCGCGCAGGCCTTTGCTCCACATATTCAAAGTTGACTTTATTACTCACTGTCTAAAAAAAATATACTTGGAAACTGGACTATTCATTATACTCCGAAATATTGACTTAGATATAATTATTTATTAGCCTTCGTCTGACGCACGTAAAACGTATTTAGTTGGCCATTTTGTTCTCTGCAAACAGACGTTTTCACGTCCATTGTGCCTGTTGACGACCACAACGCTGCTTCTCGGTACCTCAACACCTGGACAAGTGTTATTGTAATGATACATATTATAATTAAGGCGGAGAACCATTGTGTATCTTCTACTCAGGTGACACCATTGTATTGTACGGCGATTGCCAAACTTATCGATCTTTGAAGCAACTGTAATAATACAATATTTGAGAAAGTATGTTGACAAATTATTTTTTTTTATTGGTTTCACTTGGGATAGACTCAAAGTCATTCTTTATGTTAGCTGACATTATTAAAAGTTGAAAATATTACCGTGGACATAAACGAAATCTGTCGTTTGTATATATTCGCACAGATATTTGTTGATTGTGTTAGCAAACTGTCAAGCCTTTCCAGTACACTTACAGATGGTGTTATAGTACCTTTTGCATTTCTCAAGTCGTTAAAAATGATTATAAGTTAATAATGCTTACAAAAGTATGAGAATACACTAAACATTATACCATCAAACAATTGCTTAATAGACATTACAATCTAATGCTGTCAAATTTCTGTAAGTTTTCCCATATAAAAAATCTTCAGGATGATTAAAAAACAAGTCGTACGTCTCACCAATACTAGTTTGACAAGATGTAAATTTTAATTCATTAAAAATTATGCACTGACTTCAAACACAGTTTTATTTATCTATTATAGCCTATTAGCAACAGAATTGCAAAGGAACGGTTTCATTGAAAAAAAAACTGTTTTTGGAATTTTAAATTACTATAATATAATATTCAACGTTGCACTCACTATAATTCACAATAATTATCAACCATTTAATATACAGATTCATTGAAGTAATTTTACAAGCTCTTTCTGTCCAATATTGAGATTATATTGAAGAAAAAATCGATGACTATTTGAAAAGTAAACGACGAAAAATAAACAAAAATTTAACCTCACTGGCACAAATAATATACTCAACAATCTGTCATCGAAGTCTTAATAATTACATTTTGTGTGTTTTAGTTTTTACTTTAAGAAGCTTACTTGTGTCTATAAATGAATACACGGTTCACTCTCGATACCACATCCTCGCCGCATTATACATTCATAAAATTGTTTACTCCACTTTTCAATGACCGTCTGGCCTCTGTTTGCATAGTAGGTACATACAGGGCGAGATCACAATACGGTCGATAAAATTATTTTTTGTTTGCCTACGGAGCAAATAATGAAGTTGTGTTTGTAATGTGTTAAGTTGGTGTTAGTGACGAGGTACGAGATGTAAGACGTCTGAATCGACTTATCAAGTATAATTACGATACATGGTATCTTAAAACTATTTAAAATATTTTCAAAAATATCACATCGAAGATTGATTGTGTTTTTTTTTTCTTCATTTTTTATGACTACGGGTTGCTAATGAATGACGTCATAATAGTTAAAATACATTTTAACATTCACACACCTCGTTACCATATTTCATCCTAACATTCGTAATAAGTTGTACGTTTAAAAAAACGACCATAGGGCTTTCTGACATAAAATTTTCCATTTACCTCTAAACCACTGTGCCGCAAATCATCACTTTATATTAAATACCCTTTTTAATTATTTCGCCACATTACAACATACGTAAATAATTCATTCATCTCAAAAATATTTTAACATAATATTCACAAAACAGAGAAACATAACAGTCAAGTCATTTTGAATTCATTATAACCTACGTGATTGTAGACGATATATTGCATCTTTACAAATATAATACTGATTTATTCATAGCAATACAAAAATTAATTTATGTAAACAGTAAAAATTTATTGGTAGACACTAAATTTATAATTTTTTTTATACTATGTAATATTTCATTCTGTACACAATGTTGATTGGTAGAATTGGAGTGGAGGTGTTTTTTTTAATCTTTGGTATCGGGAGATTTTATCAAAATATAAAATGCATTTTTCAAGAAGTATTGGTTGTTACTCAACCTTAATCTATTCAATAATGACTGTGGTTTGTATGTCATTATTCGGACACCATATGCAAACACAGCTACACCCACAAAGCGTCACTTTTTTTCCCAATAATAACATAGGCTATGAATGAAAGGCAACTGTTATGAAATAGCGGTCTTGAACCTGGAAACTAAATGCCAAATGCGATTGTTAATAATAAGCGAAGCATCCGTAATATATTTTTTACAAGGCGTTACACTATTAAAAAGACTTCACCTCTGTTTGGCTCTAGCCAACGAAATCGATTGTGTATGATAGTTGAATTATCTCACGTAACAATCTTCTTCTTCTTACAGCGGACGCTGACAGTGCCGAAGGAGACTCCGCTCAAGATATCCTGACGTGTGGAGGCTGTCAGAAGTCCTTCGCACTGGCCGACATCGTTCGGTTTATCCAGCACAAGGTGTTGGCATGCAACAAAGAAAACTTCTCGCAGTGTTTTCCTCAAGGTAAAAAAAAAACTTTTGCAATATGTGATAACTTACAATTATTAACAATCAAGATTTAACACGGTGAAAAAAATAGCAATGTATATTAGTTCTACAAAGTTATTTTTAAAATATAGTTGATTAGTTAGAACTATGCTGAAACTAACATTTGCTTATCTATATATAGCTGTGTAGAAAAGGTACACAATACATATTCTCTCCTGTTTTAACGACCTAGCATGTTTCCTGTTTGCAATAAAACTAGCAATTGTAAATGAAACTAAAAAGGCAGCTATATCAATAAATGGATCATTACAGAAACAAAGATACATCAGTTAGAGAAGTCAATAATGGTGACAGACATACATTAGTTTGTTCGTTAAGAATCTATCCTGCGACCCTTACTACAAAAATGCAAACACTTAGGCGCTGAGTTTGAATTTATATTATGTGATTCCTTTATAACGTGATTAGCGAATCAATTATATTTAAAAAATATTTTTTTTAGAACTAAAATACATTGCTATTTTTTTCACCGTGTTATAATGGAGTTCTACCAAGTGAATGCCAATTCAGTCAGTAAAACAAGGCTTAAAAAAGTTTTTTTGAGTAATATTTCCTCAATATATTTTATGATCAGGATCGGTTTTGGTCATCGTGAGTATTATCAACTGATGAAATAAAAATTACGAGTAATGTCAGTTTTTTTAATACTGTATTTGTTTTCCAAACAGGCCTTCCAACAGACCGCGACTCAGATGAAGGTGGTCGCCCATTAGGAGTTGCGAATGCACGCCGCCCTTCAATATCAGCCCCCATGGGTGCAAGGAAAGGGCGCGTACACACTCCCCCGCCATCCAGTCCTAACCTGTCTGCTTCGCATCACCTCCTTGAAGATGGAGCGGCTTCTAGTACGCCGAAACGGCTGCATGACGGTAAGTAACCATCTCAGCTTTCTTAAAAATGGTCTTAACTGCTAAGTATTTTCAAAATTTTATATAATTATTCAATTAACATTAGCTAATGATGATTCAATTAATAAACAAAAATCTGTAACCATACCTTATAAACACTTTGATAAAAGGCTTTTCATTGTCCAACAAAAAAAAAACATAAGCATAAGCATAATAAAAATAGCACGGTGAAAAAAATAGCAATATATTTTAGTTCTACAAAATTATTTTTAAAAAATATAGTTGATAGCTATTTCGGCTCACGCCATCGTCAGAGCTATGCTTAAACTAAAATTTGCTTATCTATATATAGCTGTGTAGAAAAGGTACACAAGACATCTTCTCTCCTGTTTTAACGGCATAACTTTGCTTCTTTTTGCAATAAAACTAAATTTTTCAAAAATTGTAAATGAAACTAAAAAGTGCGGCTATGACAGTAAGTTTACATGTGGCACAGAAATGGTCTATTACGGAAGCAAATCAGACCTTGTTCCCCCCCGTAGAGCGATTTAATCAGTGGACTAAACAATATATTAGTTTGTTCGTTAAGAATCCTTTGTGATAGTTTATGTCTATTGATTTCCAGCTGCTCCAAAGCGGTCATCCTATGACCCTTACTGCAAAGATGCAAGCACTTAGGCGCTGAGTTTGAATTTATATTGTGTGATTTCTTTATAACGTTCTACCTATAATGGAGTTCTACCAAGTGAATGCCAATTTAATCAATAATAAAAATAGTTTGAGCAGTGAAAAGGCTTATAGAAGTGTTCCAAAACTAATCATCCACAAACAAAATTATAGCTGAAGAGTATCATTCATAATTACTTATTTCACTGTCCAAACTACATAATTTTTTTTATCTTTAAGCAACCGGAAATGATAAGTGACTGAAACTAATTTTCTTGGAATTTGTGATGATTATATTTTGTGTTACTCTGGACAAAAATTTCTAAATGCACCTGTTTAAATGATACCTCACCAGTTTAATTTGCCTTCACATTACATTGTTGACCAGAAATACCAATTTGCATTTTTTGTTGACTCTGTGTTTCTTCTTTTGTGTGCTATATGGTAGACGACTATTTGCATGTGATATTTTTAAAATATTATTTATTCGTGCAATAATTTAAATCCGAAATGAATAATCTAAGCGACCTTTCTGTTACATTGTCATTTGTATCATTATTCTTCACATCAAATATTAGTCTAATAAATCATTCTTGATCATAAAGCAACATCTTAAATTATTTCATACACTATCTATCTTGAAAATAAATAAAATACAGATTTTTATATACATATTTTTTGGAAGTATAGAACTTTAAGTTGCCACTTTTTTAACAAGCGGCCATTTTGTCAGCTGTCAAGTGATTAGTTTGGCTTAGCAATTTGTCAGCTGTCAAGTGGTTAGTTTGGTTTGGCATTTCAACATGAATAGACTGACGCCTGAACAACGCTTCTAAATTGTGCAAATTTATTTTCAAAATCATGGTTCTGTTCAAAATACGTATCGCGCACTACGTCCATTTTACGGTCAACATAATCGTCCATCAGAGCAATTAATTCGATTAACTATGGAACGTTTTCGCACCACGTTTACTCTAAATGTACTGTATACTAGTACGTCTTACTCAACTTCTCGCGGTATAGAGGGTGCTAATATGTATATGTTGACGTAATTATGGCGTTATTTTGGTCCAATTTGATATCATGAAATCATTTGAAAAGAGCTCGTTTCTAAATCACAGTTGGGTATTTAATTTTTGAGTATTTGTGAGAAATGCAATTTATGAAGATATTAAAGGAAAAAGATAATTGGAAATATCGTGAAATGAAAATCAATTGCTATTTTTGGCAGATGGTGATTCCAGCACTCCCAAAAGACGTGCATCCAGCTCACCGATCGCGTCGAGCTCCTTAGAGGAAGACATTAAACCTAAGATCAAACAGGAGCATCCCATGGATACTAGCTCCTCACCTGAAGATGGTCAGAAGAAGTTAAGAACTGAAATGGCGGATGCTGAATCAAATACCATGCACAGTGGTGAGTAAACTCATTCATCAAGCTACGTATAGTCATTATTTTCAAAAAGATTCGAATGACCATGCCCACAATTGCAGTCACTTACATGTTCTATGTTACATTACAGACGAAAATGTTACAAAATAACAAAAAATATCACACAAGAGTTTTTCTCGAAATCATTTTACCACCCCATAAATAAAATTTGGTCTAACAATTGACATGCATCCTAGTATTTAGGACGAGTTTATTTTACTATATACGCCAAAATATTTACGTTTTCAATATTATCCTTTTCTAGTCAACTATTTATAAAGATTTTTAATAAATTACTTATTAATTAATTATGCATAATAACGAAAAATATGAATGTATTTTAGCAGCGAAAACATATTTATATTATATCACAAATAATCCACATATTTATTAATTATATGTGTGATCAAAATATGCTTTATCTTACAAAATAGAAATCATTAAAAGAAAAAATATTCTTTGATATTATTCGGACGTTAACAATATGTACGAATAAATAGACTGTTTATTTTATTAAAAAATATTATTTCTTCTATGCCCTTTTCGTAATCGCCCACTGACTTCTCCCAGGCATATGTAAGTAGGCATATAAAACGTATTTGTAGTGACGAGTGACGTCTAATTTTGAACCCTTTTCCCGGCATATTTTCTGTACATTATCTTATTGCAGTGTCACTCACAGACCATGTTTGTCACTTCTCTATTGAAATCGGACCAGCTGAGCGCCGAACGATTTTCGACGCTACATTTTATTTTGCGACGCCCGTATCGCGGCTTTCGTTTGTTTTTGCACTTTCCCTCCAGATAAGACCGTTTAGTTTTATTCTCTAACCAACAATGAGATAAAAGAACACAAAACAATATTTTAAAACAAAACGCCGCTTCAATCCACACATATTCTGGGTGATAAATTTTGTTTTTCATTTAAAAGTTCATTTTATATCCAACAGAATTCATAAATTGAAGAATTAATTATTCACTCATAAAGTATTAGCTGTCACTTATTGATGGAAAGGCATGATATTTAAAATAATAAAAACACATTTTTTAGTACTTATTTCGACAATATTTTTATGATCAAGATCGGTTTCGCTAATCGCCAAATGAATTGTGGAAATAAGTACTAAAAATGTGTTTTTATTATTTAAAATTTATTATTCGTCAAATATTTACCGACAGCATTCTTTACAGATCTTACAAATTAACACGGTGAAAAAATGTATTTTAGTTCTACAAAATTTTTATAATATATAGTTGATAGCTATTTCGACTCACGCATTGTCATCACAAATTAACCTTAAAATCAAAAAATAATTTAAAATAAAAAAAAAACGATTTTGTCAAACTGTTTTTATTTATAGAAAAGGAAAATATAATTTTATAAATCGAACCAAATAAAACACGGAATTATCACGCAATAAAACAATCGCGTTGTGTATGTTAAAGATAGATAAATTTTAAAATACCCTGATAAACTTAACAAAAAAAAAATACCATTTGTTCTTTTTAAGCATTGAACAATAAACTGCGGACAAAATATAGCCGGTTAATAATAATTATAAACGAACAAATCTCTGCCTCTTTCGTGGGCATCGTTGCTTTGACGTGTTTGACATGTCAACAATACGTAGACACGGTCCAACTTTTTACCGCAGCACGCTCTGAATTTGCATAAATCTATTCATATGATTGACCCTACCTTTATCTCTCAGGATCATAGTGGAACCCTTCATTTGTCTGTTTTTTTCTGCCCAACAATGCGACCTGAACATAACTGCATTTAAATTATATCTTTACGATTATCTAATGCTCTTCTTCTTTAATTCTTTATTATGTTCAAATGGCACGTGGGTATTATAATTGTGGCTTCTTCGAATAAAAAAAAAATTGGGACATTTATACGAACTGAAAATTCTTAAATAAATTATTTATATATCTTATTATTCAAACTAGACGATGATGTCTAAATGATATTAATACCCCACATTAATAATATAAAATCTCAAAAAATATATTTTTATTTTCCCCAAAATGACACACAAAATTAAATCTATTGATTGAATTAGCATTTACGTGGTAGAACTCCATTATAAAACGGTGAAAAAAATAGCAATGTATTTTTGTTCTACAAAATTTCATAGGATATAGTTGATAGCTGTGTCAGCTCACGCCTTCGTCAGAACTATTCCAGAACATTACATAACTACATATGTAGTTTTGTCTACGGCGTGAGCCGAAATAGCTATCAACTTTATCTTATAAAATTTTGTAGAACAAAAATACATTGCTATTTTTTCATCGTGTTAAGATTAAATCTGTTTCTTATTTGTAACGTATTCATGCTGTAAAATATAATGCGGTCAAATTGAACGGTCTTTAAAAGTTATCATATCAATTTATTTGACAGGAACTTTTGGTAGATTCATAATGCATTTTAATAAATATATTTCATATAATTTACGATATCGACTGAAGGTGCTTGATGGAATTTCAATATCAAACTTAAATTGTTACAACTTTGTACTATTCCAAATGCTTTGTCACTAACGACCCGGGTTTCGCCTTTCGGCATCTTCATGCATTCTATTATACGGATGCAACAGAACTGACTCCGTCAAAACAATTCAAAAAAGTAAATATATTTCAATTTAAAGATATTGATTTCACGAAATAGAAGTTGTTAATTGCATAATATAACCGTTTATTTTGCCAATTAATCGTTATAATTTCCAACCGTTTATTTCAATTCTATATACTTATCTTTGCAATTGATCACTAAAAATATATTTGGATTGATATGACATATTTTTTTGGCAAAAAGATGAGCTTTGATATTTTTTAAACATACTGTACACGAGTATATCAGCGCAATTCCGTTGTCCACACAATCCTTTATAACATGAATAGCATCCCACATAAAATAAAATCTCGCTTTGATTCTCATCGCGTGCCATTCCAACCGCCGGTTTTATGGACAATCCTTTGACCATTGCAATTGGAGCCTGCGGAATTAGCTAGAATTCCATATTCCTTCCATTGACCGTGAATTCAACGGTTCACTAAATGAGTAAGGGTGGATGAAATGGACTCATTGTTGTTTGGATAACATTTTTATGCTTCGCTCATGGTTACGTGCTAATTAAAATTACATAAAAGTTGTTTTCGCCTAAAATTTATTATCTGAGGCCACCAATGCAAAAACACGTGTTTTTCAAAATAATTCTTTGTTTTTTATATAATTGGATGAAGCCTAGACATTGTTAAATGATAAAATAAATTCAATGACCTTTTTAACTTCATTAAAACATTACTTTGCTAATCATGGTGCTCGACTGTTGCTGGCTAAAATTAGACTCTTAATTAGAAATCTACTGATTTTTTTTTATTCAAATCACATTGTAAAAACAACAACTCATTAACATCACTTTAAATCACACAGCACATTACTGTGTGCATGGAATTATTTTGATTATAATGTAATTTTTTATGATGCGTGCAACTACTACACACAAATTTTGGTGGACCATATCTGACCCGCGTGCAGCATGTTAAGTATGACTGCACATTTTCAAACAACTAATTCTTTCCTTTTAACAATATTCATTACTTATCCATTGAGCTCTGCGAGAGAGCGGACATTTAAAAATACTTTAATTTATGCATAAATAAAATCATTTGTGAATGATGATGTAATATGTATAAACAGAACCAGTTATGATAACTCTATGTAGACTATCCAAAATCATTATAGTTATTGTGTCGTTATATCCATTGTATACCAACGTCACAATCAGTCAACGTATCAAAAAGTTATGAAAATGAATGTCTATTGTTTATGTGGTATCTATTTATGAATAAGTATATTAATTTTTATCAACATAACGGTAATGAGAATTGTAAGAAATATTGTAATACTGTTTCATATTTCTTGGTTTACGACCTTACTGGCTTAAGTCATATCGATGATCCATCTTGATTCAAAAATAAGAACATAAAAAAACCTCTATCAAATTTCAAACGTCTCTCCTTCCCACCTGCCCGAAGGCAACATCACCCTATTCTCCCCTCCCAAAGGAGAGTCCATCACTTTTTAGGACCGCCAGTTTTTATTGTTACCCTTCCCAAAGGTAAACCTTGTGAGGTTTTTACTCCTTGCAGAAGGCACCTACACCTTTAACAACTTATTTAATATAAAAAGTTCGGCCACGTGTGCCTACTAGCGACACAGCCCTCTGGCGGGAAAATAATAAACGAACATATTGTTTTCCCGCGTTTCCTTTTTTGAAATGATATTCATATTGCATGAGCTTTTTTGCCGCGAACAATATGATGTTTTGCCCTCAATTTAATGGAACTCTTTCAAATTGAATGCGGCTATTTTTATAACATACAATATTTATTTATTTATTTATCAATTTAAAGTGAGATAAATAGAAATAATAATTGAAATATTTTTTACGCATTGCTTTATGCAAGTAAATTAACACTTCTATTTTATTATGTTAGCAACACATTATACAAATAGTATTAGAAATTAATATTTAATTTATTGACATATTTTCAAAAAAAAAAACTTTTTTTCCCATTCAATTGACAAAAAATATTCACATATATTTTTATTACATGCTATGATGACATAGTAACGATGGGTCGCAACGGATCTTTTTATTCTCAATTGCACAAACTTGAAATATATTTTTTTTAATAAACGTGAGCTTTTTGCAGTTATATTAAATATTATCAATAAAATATTTAAAATATTATAAATCGTCGTCGTTGTCATGTTTCAAGTAACCAGTCTAATAGTCCATGCGACTCAAATGTCAAATCAAAATAAAAGATCACGTATGCATTATTGTTTTCTAAAGAACCACATATGTGGGGCGAAGCAAAAATGGTTCGCGTGCCACGAATGATAAATTAACAAATGCCAACAGATGTCTCTTAATTTCGTCAAACAACAAACAGATATCTGAATATTTAATCAGTTTCATTCACTTCTATTATTCTTTTGCTCAGGTATCTTATATGAAAAAAATCCTCATTGAAATCAACACACGACTAAAATTAAACAGTCATGCAGCACTCAACTACAAAAGTTTATTTATCGACGTTCATTCATATGTATATTAAAAAGCGCGTTTATTTTATATTATAATAATATATGATAGATGATTACTTATCTCTTATATTTCCCACGAATAAAAGTTTATATCTCACGAAGTTTTTATTTCAATAATAGATTTGAAAATATTCATTATCAAGAATACTCTTGAAAACAACACCAATAAATAAACAATAATCTTTCAACTGTTATCAATTAATGAATTCAATATATATACATATAGTTACAACTTTCCATAAAATTATTGTAAACGAGAGTAATTTGCCGCATTATTGATAGTTGAGTATCGTTCGTAATGATTTTTAATTAAAAAAACCATTATTTGAAAATAGTCGAGTGAAACCAATTCCGATCATAATATTATAAAAATTTCTATCTTTTTCTACGAAATATTGTTTATTTATTTTAATTTGATGACTTTCCACTGAAAAGTGACAGTATAATATAACCATACAGTGTTTTTTAATAAATTTGAAATATATGATACAAATCAGCAAAAAATGTAGCTTTCGATTTCTTGTTTAACTCTCTGACTGCTAATGTCTCACTTATTGAGCAGGCTGATTTTACTGTGTTTATATTTGATACCCAAAAATATTTGAAGTAACCTTCTTGTTTTTACTCGCTATTTTTTGAGTTAATGCATTGCCTGATTTGTCATGACAGACTCGATAAGATAGTTTTATGTTCAATAGTAATAATATAGTCAATATTATTCAATAAATTTTTAGGTCTAGGTGTTGGAATATCCTTTAAACAGCTCATCAGGAACGAGTTAAAAACCTTTTTACTTTCGAATGAAACAAATGCTTATATTTTTGAAGTAGTATTAATCAAGGATAATGAAAAAAAATATGAGGTTTAATGGTATATACATAAACGGTATCAAAACAGATGGAGACGTTAGGTTTTTTTTCTTTCACCTAATACCATAATTCAAATGAACAAAATAGGGATGAATCTTTTGTAAAAAGGGTGAGTTTTTTGTCACTCAAGTATTAAAATGGATATCTCTCATTTTTATTTTAACCACGTGTCTAGCACGGGCCAATGATTTAAGCCTATGTTGTGGAGATAACCAGTCGTATTGTTAGAAAAAAATATGAATATACAAGAGGCAATTATAGTGATAGTGCTATTCCAAGAAGAATGGATTGTAAAGAGGGATAAATACGTGAAGACGGTTGCGACTTGATTTATAACCATCCCCGTTTTGTGTTAATCCTCATAAAATATTTCTTTGGGGTGTTAATTTATACTTTCTTGCTTGTCATTTTTCAACAAATTTGTAAAGACGTATGCATTGCATTTTATTCTTAATTATTTCAGTACACAGCGTTTGATAGTAAAAAAAGCACTAAATAATTGTGTTATTTCAATTTTATCAACACACAACAGCATATACTAAACCTTTTACTGGGCCTTTAGTCATGTGGTCAACTTCATTATTTTCACGTGTACAATTAATGAAGAGGCATTTAACGAGAAAAAGCAGTCATTTTAGAACAATTTTTGTTGAAATAAGATGCATTATAATTGGTTATGATTACGAATAAATCTCGTGGATCTCGTTAGTGATATTTTGTGTTCTTGACTCAATATATTTTAACTGATGAAAATTAAACTTGCAATGGTTTCTACCAACCCGCGATGTTATTCTGCACTGTATTATCGCATTTTTAACCAGTTTTGTGAAGGAAAAATGACAGATGTTATCGCTGGTTATTTTTGTGAGGGACGGCTTGCCAATTGAGAACTGCGTCAACCCTTTGCAGATTACCGGCGCGTATGCAAATTACAAAACTAGTTCTAGCAGCGTTGGAGAACACTTCAATTTAAACTGTTTCTCAAAAAAAATCCAATCGATTTTTGAACACTTTCCTGTACAAAACAATTTTTTTCGGACCACCGTCTATTAAGTAGTTTTTGTCAATTGAAATTTTCCGAACCGTTTGTTTTCAATGAATTTCAATCGATGGGATTAAAGCACGCATATAATGATCAAGATTATTTCCGCTCGAAGAGAAGTCTTAATCAATTAAAACGGGTCGAAAATGAACATTTCCAATCACTTATGAATTATAAAATCCATACTTTCAGATACATCTTTTAAATTCTAAGACAGTTAGAAAACGTTAAGCGACCCATGTTTCTCTTAACTAGCCATTAAAATTAATATTTTATACATATTTACGGTATTTATTTTAATTCCTTTCACAAATTATTGATGAAATCTTTTAACGCACAATTCGTCTTTTATAAAATCAACTAACTGTGGTTTGTAAGTAACGAAAAAAATTGACCAACAATTAAAAATTGCCAAGCAATATTCATGAAATAATTTATAGCGTTATAATAATTATGTATAAAAATAAAATCCATTATAATTTTTTCCAAAAAGATGATTTATGCTACATCAATATTAATTATTAAAATAACAATAAAACTTACGAAATCAAGCCCGCATGACCTTTTGAAAGGTTCTAATAAGGGTTAAGTTTATTGAATATGTTTACGAAAAAACACCACATTAATAATAACCACACAAAAGCGTGCATGGAACCATATTAAACGATATTATGCATTGCTCAATTCATATATCATACATTCAATTATCCAAAGGTCATTTATTACGTACAAACTGTTACAATAGCACAATATTTTATTTAAATACATCAGAATATTTTAGTCTTGCTTTCATGGAAAATCCATTAAAAAAAATCGATATTTTACTATTCATTAATCTTCTAATTATAATTAACTCTAAAATATTAAATATTTGTACCTTCAAGACTTGCGTTTTTAATCTTTGATGACTCGGTTTTTCTCGGAATCAATGCTCTACTTTTTTCATCTTCGTTTTACAACCGAGAAAAATGCAACGAGCTGAAAATTTTCTAGCCACTTAATCAAATTTTATAGTGTTTCGTGATTTATGGATTCTAATATTTTAAGATGTGTAGGTAAGAAATAAATTATATTATTTTCCTTCAAATATTTTTAATATAAGTTTCTATTTTCATAAATAATGCTTCTTTCTGCTCTCACATCTCAAAAAGCATACTCACATAATGGTCAGATAAAAAAAGGTCTTTAATAATCACATACACATAGTCAATCCATCCTTCAATATCTGGCCGTGTGAGATAATTCCGACAATCGTCACGATAATTGCCACAAGTCTAGCGTTAACCCTTGACGGATCGAGGGGAGTAATGCCGGACCCTGTCCATTGTCCGCGCAACCCCTTCGCTCGGGTCAAATGGGGTGGCTATTTTTTATGCCATCCCCGTAATCTGGGAAGACTTCGCTTTTAAAAAGTTCGCTTTGTGATGAGGTAAAAGCTTTTGGCCGTTGGACGCGTGAGTTTTAGTATGTTTGGGGTAGATTTGACACGGCTAACTACTTACAGGAGCTTTATGAAAAATACTTTCACAATACTGCCTAAATTTTAATTGATAAAAAAATCCTTACAGCCGCACAATAATTAAATTTTGTACTACATTACACAACAAAAATAGTTATTTTTACTCAATGTAAATAAAGTAACCATAAACCTTCATAAAGCTACTACCGTAATTTTTATTATATATTGTATTTCCCCCAATATGGGTATCATACCATTGCAAACAAGTAAGATTTAATCTCTCAGTCATTTGTTTGCCTCTATTAATTGGCATCCGTGACGTTTACGGACAACTCACTTTTAAGGTTTTAACAATCACTTCTCGGTGGAAAGGCATTAAATTTTACTAATAGAAACACAATATGTAGTACTTTTTTTACAACATCAATTTTTAAATATCATTACTAGTTTTGCACATTGTAAGTATTATCAACTGATCTGTTTAAAAAAAATCGTGGAAATAACTCCAAAGATTATCTTTTTATTATAGTGTTCAAAGAGACATACATTCATACATGATATACAATTATTAAAAATTTCAATTTACCATGTCTCAATTTTATGCGCCGTTATACGTTTTTTTGCAGCTTCACGCTTTTTTATCCGTTATATTGAAAACACGCACATAAAAGGGAATAAAATAATCTATTACAGTGTTCAAACCGTCCACGCACTTTAAATATTTCACGCTTTCAATAAAAATCCTAGTGTATTTTCCCCGTGTCCATCAGTTACATCATTTTAGTGTTTTTTCTTTGGGGCGATAATGGATTTTAACAACACATGTTGACAAGTGTCGCAATATTAGTTTAAAACGATTTTCTTCGACCGTAGAGGGTGGCCAAGCGCTACGGTCTACGGCTCTACGACAGGGTGTGTAAGACATACCCAACCGAATAGCCCGAGGGACGAAATCTATATTCAGCACCAATTCTGATCTCTGCAAGAAGTCGTTTAATTTAAAAATTTCAAACAAGTATTGTTTTCCCTGTCAAATTTTGTTATATTATAAAATTGTTTCACGTTTTTGACAGTGATGATTGAATTACTATATATTTAAAATTAAAAAAAAATATAACATTTTCATTTTTTTACAAACAAATCGACAACAACTCAAATATTTTAATGGCTAAGCGAACTCTCTTAAGTGAGAAATCGGCTGTATTGAGCTTTGAATGCAGATATATTGTATAATAAAATATACACCATCTTATAAAAATATTATTTATTTTTACAATAACAATTTCTATGTTCTTTGGCATAATAGATTTTATAATTCATGACTAATTTATATAGTCACTGTCAGATAAATTTATCAGGTCTTTAAAGGTATGAAAAATCTTTTTTTTTTTTTTTATAAAATATGTATACGAAAAAAATATAATTATAATTTAAAATGGATTTACTTATAAAATTATTGAAAAGCAATAAAAACAATAAAACACAGTGAAAAAAACAGCAATGTATTTTAGTTCTACATTTTTTTTTTAAATATAGTTGATAGCTATTTCGGCTCACGCCATCGTCAGAACTATACTTAAACTAACATTCGCCTATCTATATATGGCTGTGTAGAAAAGGTACACAGTTGCACAGGTACACACGATAATAAAATAATTTTGTAGAACTAAAATACATTGCTGTTTTTTTTTTACCATGTTATAATGGAGTTCTACCAAGTGAATGCCAACTCAATCAATAAATAAAAACATTAGTGCTATGAACACTGTATGTCGAAATATATCAGTACGAATTTTATTGTATAATATGGTATTTTTTTTTTAATTTGCTTTGGGCAACCTTAATATTGCGTGATTTTTTTAAACTGTGGGGTGTGGCTGTAAAAATCGTAAAACCGTCACATGAGCGTAGGGGGATAGCCAATATTTGCCACGGATATTTACATAATTAGGTGGAGTCACTTTATTGCCTCAAGAAACATAAAAATACCAAAATAAAACCAATGTGCCGTAAATTATTCGTAAATGTTAAAAAGGGGGTGAATAAAATCAGCATATTAGAAAAAAAAAACATGTTTTATAATATAATAAATATCACAAATTTTAGCAATCGATAGCTATCGCGATACATTTTCGTTTATCAGTTAATTATCCATTTTAACTAATATCTGAAATATATTTTTTCACACCAAACAGTTACAAACAGTCACAACAAAATGCATACAAACAGATTTTTTTAATTTCTCGGTGCTGTCAAAAATATTTTTATTTTTCTCGGTATCATTTTGATGTTCAAACCAAATGCTAAAATATTTTTTACGAAAATTTTTAAAAATAAAAATACACTTATTTACTAGTAAAACAACTATTGGGCGAGAAAAATTATTTCACAATCAAAACAAATTGAGATATTTTGATTTCCTCATGTTTTCTATCGCTCCGATTTTAACTTTAGAATACTTTGATATGCAGCAGACGTCCGAAAGTCAACTCTACGGCCCTAAGAAAGGCTTCGGGGGTAGTTGAAAGTACAATTTTCTAGGGGAGAAAACTTTATACTTTGCGACTGCGGTGTATCATATTTATTGAATTAGTCTGCAGACATCCAATTTCCACTATTTTACTGTGAGATAAAGTGTGTATCTTGCCTTGTTTCATTCATTTCTCATTTATAAATTATTATTTTTGGTTTTTTTTTTAATCTTGAAAATAATTAAAAATCTTGTACAAAAGTGACTATCACAGAATTGAAAATATTAAAATGCAAAACATTGATACAAAAGATATTTACATTTCACTGTATTCGTTTTCTTTACCAACTTTTCAAACCTTAAATATTGTTTTTTTAAATGTAATTAAAATACGTAATAGAACTTTTTTTAACGAATAAAATGATATATTAAAGTTCCAAAATTTCCCACATATAAAACAGAACAATCCGTACAATACCAGTAATACTGTAACAAAAAGTCTCAAAATTTTATCTCAAAATGAACCTATATATCTATATATAATCTTGCGATGGTTTGGGTAGGCGGACTGGGTTTCCTGGGAGGCGCCGTCGTCACCTGCCGTTATTCTTTTGTTCGCACCTAACGCCGTCCCTGTCCAGCAGCGGATGTCTCTAGCTCTTCCTGTTTGAAGATCCCTGGTGCTCTGTCTCCCGCTAGAGCTGCCAACTGTTTGTGTCGCCAAGTATTTTTTTTCAGGATGTGACACAGTTGAAGCCAGAAGCCGCTGTGGAAATTTATATCTGTTTCCTTTGTGATTTAAAATATCTCCATATAACACTTGCAGAATTTTTATAATACATCGTTATTTTTCAGATTTATAATATATCTCATGTAATAAAAACTTACTTAAAGTTTATCATACTTTAAAAAGTACATCTTATTGACAATTTAATTGTAATATAATTTCCAATATTTCCGGCTTATTCGTTAAAGATATTGTTTTAAAAAGACTTCACACTTATTTAAAATTTAAACAGTCTCACTGAAAAAAGCATCGATATATCAAGAAACATTATTTACACCGATAGACATCAACAATTCTAGTATAATATAAATATTCTTCTTAGAAATCTGTTGTACGATTGAGAATTGCAATTTATTCACTTTTACAGAAAGAACATATTAGTTAAGATTGATTAAAAAATTGGCCGTCGGAATGCTTTTAGATTGTTTTCATTTAAAACACAGATACCACTTATCATAACAACAATTGATCTAACTTATATTTGCGTGAAGTAAAATGAAACTTTGTTATTAGTTCTAAATAAAAAAAGCGAAATATATGAAGTTATTTGAATATTTTTTGCTCATATTCAGGGTAATTACGATAATGTAGTAATCTTTGTTTTAAGAACCAACTCTTCTTTAGTTTATAAATTGTAGTATCAATCAACATAAGATATCCCGGTTTTACGATTCATTTAAATTAGGTGCTTTTTTATGAGAATTTATTTGAATTTACCCTTACGAAAACTAAAAGGTTTTTAAAGACGATTACATATGATTCAAATCAACTTTTTTTTTATAATTTTTCACGGTATATTTATTTAAATTTTGAAGGCTTCACTTAAGAATTATTATAATATTTGTTATATTGATTGTTCTAATTTTACGATACGTCCCTGTTGTTGTCATATATTCTACATGTCATCAAATATACACTCAACTTTAATCCACGTATCGCTTCTTTTTTTCACTCTTTATTTGTATTTTTCTCCATTCACCAAAAGTAGAAATGGTCACTGATCTAGTGACAATTAGTTCCGGCGGACTTGGCTCGAAGGCTGCGCCGCTTCCCGCGAACAATGGACGGCAATCAGCGCGAAACCAGTTCCTCCTTACGGTTGTTAAAGATCAACTATCTCTAGCGGAGCCTCGTGCCCGCCATATACAGCCTGAAAGCTCGTGACGCGAAATGATTTAACCACCCTACACGGTCATGTGAAGATTTATCGGAACGCTTCTTTGACCGAGATAAAATTGACGAAATTAAAGTAAACGTGATCAATTATTTTGTCTAAGTCGAACTTCTTTCCAGTCTTCTTCTTTATTATAATATAATATATTATCAAAACGGGTTTATGAAATTTACTGTTAAATAGTAATATAATTTCAATCATTGATTTCACTTCATCTTTTATAGTATATTTATATCTATAAAAGTTTTTAGTACAAGAGTATAGCAAAGCATGATTTTTTTGATAAATTATATTAAAATTGTGATAAATTACTCGGTGGCGAATTTGAAAAAAGAAAAGAAGATAAGAACGAAACAGCATTTATTATATCAAAGACAATTCTGATAATCATATTTCAAAATAATCAAATAAAACTAATAGACAAGATATCTCATTTTTTTTAATATTTAGTTTTTCGACAGCTTTTACGATTAAACTGTTATTTATATACGACTTTTATGCTGTCGTACAAGGTATTTTTGAACAGGATATTAAAAACTATAGTTTTTTTGTTTTGACTTCACTTCACTCGGTCTCTACAATTAATAGAAAGATTTTTTGTTTTTGAAGTTAATGCTATGGAATACGTATTCATATATTTATATTCGTCTATTTTCTTTTATCCTGGCAAGTGTTTTCCGGCGTCCATTCTGGCTTCCGGTATTCGACCGTCGCGGCGACCGTCGACCGCCCGCCGCTTTACTATTAGCCTTATAGCTCAGCACACTGTGAATGTTAAATAGCATCCCCATCCTTTCAAAGGCTTTAGGGTGGATGAATAATGGCGACTTCGTGTGGCCAGCGGTGGACATCAACGAACACTCTACCCGGACATGACCAATTGTGTGGTTCTAGATGAGTTTCTACCCTCACGGAGTGCAAAGCTCGCAATTTTAGTTTTTACAGATATCGCAATTTTAATATCAATACGAAACATAAATAAGATGATCAAATAAAAGAAATATTCTCTGACTCAAACTCTCTACACAAATTTCACAAGCCATGAGAGTTTATATAATGAAGACATGTACAAAAAGAAATATTAAATAATTGGGTATTTAATATTATACATTTCTTTAAACTTTAATTTACATAATTGATATTTATCGACTGAAGGTGCTTGATGGAATTTTAATATCAAATTTGAATTGTTACGATTTTGTACGATTCCACATGTTTTGTCACTAACGACCCGGGTTTCGCCTTTCGGCATCTTCAGGCATTCTATCGCACGGATGCAACAGAACTGACTTTATCAGTCAGTCAGTTCTGTTGCATCCGTGTGATAGAATGCCTGAAGATGCCGAAAGGCGAAACCCGGGTCGTTAGTGACAAAACATATCAAACTTTAATTTGCATTAAAAAGATCTTTTTTTTATTTTATTAATTGTAACTTTCAGTTTTGCTTTTGATCAATTTCTGAGAGCTGTATTCTAAAAAACTCAAGTGTTGTTTTCGTTTTACTAATCGTGGGTTTTTTTCTATATTGTTTCAGAACCTAGTAACTACGTGTGCTCAACATGCAAAACTCGTGTTCACTCCGCTTGGCGACTTCTACAACACGTCCAGCACTCGCATGGAGTGAAGATCTACGTGGAATCTCCTGGAACAAGTGGCAATCACAAAGGAAACCACAGCTCGAGCAGTTCCTGCTCAACCAGTTCGTGTTCATCTGGAAGTGCGCCACTTCCGCAGTCTCTTCGCCACCACCCTTTGCTTCCGCCTCCGCCTCCAGATCTACACAGTCCATTTGGAGTCGGCGGCTTACTGAGAATGCCTCTCGGAGCGAATCTTCCACCGTTAAATCACCCACAAGGCCCGCCAAATTCTTTGTTCGCCAGACCGTCACATCATGATCATCGATACCGTATGGAACAGTTGGTTTCCGAACAATTTCGGCACCACGGAATGAATATTGCAGCTGCTGCAGCCGCCGTTGCTGCTGGGTCATTAGCTCCTCATGGCCCTTTTCCGCCACCTTCGGACAGACCGCCCGCACCCACGGTCCCTCCAAGAGATCGATCTCTCCCTCCTCCAACTCAACCTCTTTCACTAGAACCACAGCTGGATTTTTACTCGCAGCGCTTGCGGCAACTGGCAGGTACAACCAGCCCGGGGGCGGCCACAGGCAATTCAAGCTCACCTAGCCCTCGGAAGCACTCTCCACCTTTCGCTTCCCCCTCGCCGTCACACCTGACGCCTACTCCGCTGATGAACAATAACAACAACAGTAATCACAGTAGACCGCAGAGCCTCACGCCACCTGAAAAACGATCAGAACTTTCAGCGGCTCCTTCCAATGCCCCTGCTATTACTACGACTCCTCGTTCTGCTTCAACCCCTCCTTCAAAGCAAGCTTTGAGTTTAACGGGAGCTTCTGTTGACGCAGTGCACACTTGTGAATATTGTGGCAAGAAATTCAGATTCCAAAGCAATCTGATCGTCCACCGAAGAGCTCATACTGGAGAAAAACCCTATAAATGTACGGTTTGTGACCACGCTTGCGCTCAAAGCTCAAAACTTAAGCGCCACATGAAAATACACCGAACTCCCGAAGATCGTACTAGTAATGCTGGTTCAGTTGAAACACTAGACGGAGAAGATTCAAATGATGAAATGGAAGAAGAAGAGCTCGAGGAAGAAGAAGATGAAGACGATTACCAAGAAGACGAAGCTGAAGACTTGAGCGTACCTTCGACTGGTATACCTCCTAAGCTTCCGAAAGTATCAAACCACCTTGTGCAGCCACCGGTTTCTGCAGCTGCCGCTTCTCTTGTCGGTGAATTAATGGATAAATTCGGATTATCTAACATAGCTCAGTATAGCGAAGCGTACAAACAAGCCCTGCAAGAATCTGGTAACGCTCTGAAATGGCAATTAGCGAATAAAGATCGCGACAATAATAATGGGTTAGGCGCCGTTCCTCCACCAGGTTCACAGGAGAAACTCAACGGTCTCCCTCCGTCGGCAGCGCTCAGACTAAAGGAAGAGTTTGCAAAAAACATGCTTGGGCAGCCGGTCCCGGGCGGGCCGCCGCACCCGCTCTTCAACCCCTTCGAGAATCCGTTCGAGGCCAGCAAGAGGATGAAGCTGGAGATGGAGAGGGGCGAGGGCTGGTGGCTGCCTAATCTGCACGGTCAGCGGCCCGGAGATAACATATTCGATAGTCTCAAACCGAGTCCAAACAGCTTGTTACAGAATCCGCTCTTGAAATCTAAAGACAACAGGCGGAACGATACTTGTGAATTTTGTGGAAAAGTGTTCAAAAACTGCTCAAATTTAACTGTCCATAGGCGATCGCACACCGGGGAAAAACCATACAAATGTGAATTGTGCTCGTATGCCTGCGCTCAGAGTTCGAAGCTGACCAGGCACATGAAGACCCACGGGAGACTGGGGAAGGATGTGTATCGCTGCCGCTTCTGCGAGATGCCCTTCTCTGTCCCGTCGACGCTGGAGAAGCACATGCGAAAGTGTGTCGTGAATCAGAGCAAAGGAGGTGCCCCTCTTGGCATCATCTCCGATGACTCTAACGCCTGCAAGGAGGAGGCCACGTGACTCTTTCCGTGGGGAGGGTTTCGCTTGCCGCCGCCCGCTCCCCCCAGTCAAATATTCTAAGTGAAACGCGTCTATCAAAACCGTTATATCGATCAACCAAATACGGGCCAGTTTAATAATTAAAATGTTTGTAGCTTGGAAAAAGAAAAAAACGAGGCATCTTGTTCTAGTCTAAGGCGCGGAGATACTTTGAGTCGAAAATTCCTTGGATTCCTATTAAATTATTGTGATTTGTACAATTTTCTAAGTGGGCATTATTTACCATACCATAATAATATAATTACAGAATGTTTTTTGCGCTCCGTCACAAAGTCTTTCGCGAAGGCCAGGCGTACTTAAATTGCGTAGGCAATCACATATTTTGTTTTGAGACTTCAATCTCTTCACTTTTTAAATACTTCTGTTTGAATTTCCAGCCGAGCAAAAAGCTGAAGTTATTTTTGTGTCTAACCAATAAATTGTATTTCTTTAAAAAATATGTTAATTTCTATACACGCGACAGGAGATAAAGCAACTTATGCCAAAGTATTATACTTGATTTGAATGTACCACATTGCATTTGATATTTTGTACAGATTAATTGAAAATGTTGTGGACCTATTTCCTATTAGTTTAAATTTTCGAATAAATTTAATTTGTAAATATTCTCATTATATTATTATTATAAAATTACGCAATTTTGTTCAATATAAATAATATTATTATCGTTTTAAGATAGAAATAAATACTTAATGTAAAATTCATAATACCTAATGTGAATCCATTTGATTTCTTTGGCGTTCATTTTTTTTTTTGTTAATAAATGTTAGATAAAATACAAAACATGTAAATTATAATTAATTTAATATTACAAATCATTTTAAAGAATTATATTATATAAACAACCATGTTTATTTGTAAGACTGACTCCGAAACCCAGAGAAATAAGTTTTTTGCAAATAACAATGCAGCTTGTAATATTCCAGATTATCATTTAAAAATGGTTTTTATAACGACCCCGTATACGTACTTATTTTTACATTTTTTTATTTTTCACAAGATTTACTTCAATATAACACTCGTATAAAAGCCTAATAGTCAATGTTTTTTAGTCGAAAAGTCAATGCAGAAAATAAAACAGTTTTTAATATTTATTTTATAATTTTTTTCTAAAATGATTTTTTCAACATTCAAAAGGCGGAAGTCACTTGCCCCCCCCCCTTAAAAAATGTATATTTAAATTGACAATTTGACTTACAAACATTGTCGTGGTTTTCATTCGACTGCTATTTTTAATTTATTCATATTATATAATATTATTTTCAATATTACAACGATTTTTTATAATTTATTCATATCTTTCGCTGTAATTAAATATTTAAATATACCAATAAAAATCTCTATATTAAATCAATGCTATATTTTAAATTTACACCATTATTGATCGTTCAATAAATCTCATTGCCAGTATTATAACAAATATAAACAAACAAACTACTTATTTATACAAAAAATAGTTGAAAAATAAATTATTCCGCATTTAATTTTTAAATCTGAAAGTACCTTCCTACTTACCATTTATTATTTCCACACAAATGTTTCGTTGATTCATGTAAAATTTAAATCCTGTTTTATTTGTTTTATAAAAAAATAAATTCTTAATTTGTTGAAATTTTATTCTTTTGTTTTATTTTTATTTTCTACCATTTTCACACACCTCCTACGCATGCGCATCACAATCATAATACTGACTTTGTATCATTTGTTAAATTATTTATTTTATTTAAAATAAATATATCAATTTCGATTAATATGATAAAAAATTATACTCAATTGCTTAAAATTTATGCGTTGTCAAAAAAGTAGTTTATTGCAATTCAAATGAATAATAGAAATGCAATTGAGGAGGTCAATTAAATTTGGACATAAAGTTTAATTTGTATTTCGAAATACAATACATTTCTCAATACTAATACAATACATTCTTCTAAATTATTAAATGTAACCTTTTTGCGACATTCTTTATTCGTTCAATTGTATTTATATATTTATCGTTTGAGCTACACAACAGTTCATTTATAGCACAGAAGTAATTTTTTACGATCATTAAAAAAATATTTTTTCTACACAAAATATTACAACACTTCTTAAATATTGTGAACTTTGGCTAAGCATTCATTTATTCAAAAAAATAGATATTCGTCAATAGTAATCTGTTTTTTACGTACGAATAATTTCGTTACATAACATATTTATCTTAGACTTAGGTAAATACTAAAACTAGAATAACAGGGTTTCCAAAAAAATTAATATAAAATACATATTTTCATGTAGTGTTCGGAAGTAAAAGCACAGTTTTCAGTATATGTATTTATAAAACAAAGATGTGGAAAAACAGTTCAGAGTAAAAAAATAATAGTTCATTATGAGGTCAGTTTTTCGAGTTTTCTCTGTATTTTTAAGCCAGGGTAAAGAAACTGCTACAAAGAAACCTACTTCAATATTTATATTTCGAGAAATATCAGGGTTACGATTCTAAGTATGTGTACATAATCCCACAAACTATTTCATAATTTTGTTTTAAAATGATCTTTGTTTAAATAAAGTAATAGCCGTAATCAAGCTTGAATTAAAACTTGCAGGCAAAAATTCTTAGAAAACTCTAAGTTTTTAAAACTAGCAACGCCGCAGGCGCAAATATTTTCTTCCGGATGTGATTTTTAAATGATTTGTTATTACAAAAGAATATAAAATGAGAAACCTCAGACATTTTCTGAATAACTTAATTCTATTCCAAGAATGTTTTTGAGAAACTACTGTATAATTTGTTAATACAAAATATCATTTTATATTTATCATCCCAACCTTATAAAATTTCAACAAAACCATATTGAAAATATTGGATTTAATTTATAACTAAAATCTTTAAATAAAAATAAACAAATCGATAAAATCTTATATGTTACTTTTGTAATAACGCGTTTTAAATTATTACAAAAAAGAAAACATATTTCTAAGATGTTCAATGGAGTAATATTTAAAAAATATTTAAAAAAATGTCGATTTTGAAGAAGTTCCTTTTAATGATTAATTAACTAAATGTTAAATAATTTTAAGGTATTCCTAATGTAGGTTTATTACCCTAAATTAATACGTTTAAGTTTCAGTGGCAATAATTTTTTTAACTAGGAAATTTGCCGCTCATATGTAACGTATACATAATGATATATAAACCTGATAACTTAGTTTTGAAGATTGTTTAAACAATTTTAATTTAAAATATCAATTTTGTGTAGGAAAATAAATTTTGAAAAAAATAGATATGTTTGCGAAAGAATATAAGCATTAGTTTCAAAATAAACATATCCGAATGATTTAAAAACAAGATTATACTTTTTGAAAACCGTAAACCGAAAACCGTTTACTGATTAATAATCGACGGTTCCTTTTCTATACTACGTATGAATTTATTATATTTCTTTAACTGTCATAAAATCATTTTCTTTTAGATTCAACATCCATTTTCATTTTGCACAAATTAATAAATTCAAATAGTACGATAAATGTATATTATATGAAAGTGAGTTACTATTATGATATCGGTTGTTAAGATCCCTCGAACAAATTTTGGTTTTTGCATGAAAAATAATATTTTGGTATTTAAAATGAATGTTTTCATATTTTGTTGTACGAATAATTCTGCGACCCAGATTTCATTCTCAATTAAGCAAATAATAAATATTCTTATTTATATCCTTGTGATATCAAAAGAAATTATGAAGATTGTGTCTGTTTTATTGTATTTATTTAAGATAATTGTTAACGTGACTCAAATCATATTTTTGTGACGATTTTTTAACCATTTTCGACAATATCTTACATTTTTTTAATCTTTTATTATTGCATTTTTATTTTCTTATTATTATATTGTTATTATGATGGACTTTATCTTCAATATTAATAACGACTTGCAGTTACTTATACTTACTTGCGATAATCGACTGTCTCAGTTATATCTGATTTAAAATATGTTTCCAGCGTAACATTATCATCTTATACGATAATTAAAATATTACAATTACTTTTAACGAGTTCTACTTGTAAACAGACGAATTTGGTATTATTTTTGACAGCAATATATCCCAGGTGATTTTGATTTAAAATGTCAGGAATATTGGCGACTAACTAATGATATTTATTCTACATGGGATATAATTCAGGGCTCAAAATGGAAATTTTGACCAGAGGACAAAATCAATAATCGTTTTAAGTTTTTTCATCAATATTAATTTATTGATTTAAATAATGATTATTTTTATACAAACTGCAGATTACATATGTCGATATGCAACTTCTGTACATTTCGTTCGAATTTGGAAAATATTTTTTTTAAAATCTTCAAATAACGATAAATACGGATTTATAATAATTTTACATAAAAACCGACAATTTTTTATTTATACATATTCTATTACTATAATAAATTTCAAAAATTGTGTACCGTCGAATTTTTTTCGTTTAAAATTCAATCAAAATAAGTTAATAGCCCGTACCTATCTATTTGTAAATTAAATGTGTTTGTAGACCGTAACACTTATTAAAAAATATATGTATTATAATAATTATTAATGTAATAATTAATATTGTTGTATCAACTACCTTTAATATAAATAAGTAGCGATTATATGAAAATTGATGTACGTTATTTAATAAAATTCATTTCGAAATAAACAGATGTCATTATGGTAAAAATAAATTAAATTACTTACACTTGAGACCTTTTATTACAACATTCCTGAATATTATATATTCCACCACTATAGATGATCTAACTGGAAATTACACTCTCGACCCCATCCGGCATTAATATTAGTAATGTATTGCAAATTTAAAATGAACTAAGAAAGAAAAAAGCTAATTATTCTTACCCTCTTCAGGTAGTCGATGTCTTTATAAAACCTCAAAAGTGTAAGGACACTTAGCTACGACACTGAAATAAAACTTATTTAAATAAAATATTCACTATAGAAAATAGTTAAAAACATTATTGACAAACTGAAAAAATCTCAAATAAATGATTAAACTAAGCTTTTGCTGTGTGTAATAATCCAATTAAAATCATTTTCAACAGTTATAGAAATTATTATCCCGTAATAGTGTATTTAAACATTGGCTACAAAGGTTGTACATTACAATGAAAGGTAAGAATTAAAAAAGTCTCAGTATCGTATGTAAAAGTTATCGTATTGTGAGAATGAATAAAAGCTTCATATGCCAAATGCTATTTTATTTTTCCTGGATTTGAAATGATACAGGAAATAATAAATTATTATGTGTATTAAAACACCTTCAAAAATCTCTATATCGCAATATAGGTAAGCCAAATGCAGCCGTTGGTCAAATATTAAATCAGAGCTATTTTAATTTTGTTAATGGTAGATTTAGTAAGGTGGGGAACCTTTACTTATAGGAAAGCTATATTCATATATGCATAGTTGAATACGATTTTAATCAAAACACGTACATTGGTTATATTTAAACATATACGTAATTAACATATTTTGCATGCATATAAAAAACGACTTTTTCGAAATCGCCGCTCTTGAAAAACTAACTCCCATTTAAGAATGACTTGGAAAAAGTGTTTTTATTATTTCACAATTTGAAATGAAATTACATTAAAATTCGGAGGAAAAATAGCAAATAACGTTATATATATTATTTTTTCTCCGTATTATAATGGATTTCTACCGAGCAAATGCCAATTCAATCAATATTGCTTTTTAAATTAACTCAAACTATTTATTATAAATTATTCTTGCAAACCAAAATATAATGAAATCAATTATACGCCCCATGTTAGTCTCGAAAAAGTAGCGATAATAAATGACGAATTATCAATATCATTGTGTTCACGATATACAATTTTAAGAATCTAAACAATGAATAGAATATTTCTGAGTGTGTTCTGGAATCATTGAAATTGTAGTTTTGTTCGTAGGAAAAATATACCCGCTGGCGTCTTTCTTTTTTTAGATATTATTTTATTTTGATATAGTCGGAGAAAAAAACGAGCCTCCTTAAGCAAAATCGTTTATATCCATTTCATAAATAAAGTTTTACATCATTATTTAATGACTACACACAAAAAACAAAAAATCACTTGCAATTTCCAAAATATATTTTTTATTATTAATTATATTTTTTAGCATTACTTTAATTTTAATGTAAAGAAAACTTTTGTCTTGTATAAAAAAAGAAGTGTTTTCACAAAAATAGTGGGAACAGATAATATATTCTAAGTAGAATCTATTTTCCCCGATTCCAACTGGAATATTCGTCAAATATTCACTTCGAATGTCGTTTTTCTACTGTACACTAGATGTCTCTGTATTTTATTTATTATTTTATTCACAATTCTATTACGACATGTGAGTGGTTTGTATCTCGGATATTTTAAGATAAATTTTAACTGAAATAATGAATCATTTCCCTCTAACATATTTTTTTTTTTATTTTTTTATGTAATTCTTGCATTTATTATGGTCAGAATACTTTCCACCCTTTTCATATTAATGATTATTATTTATAAAAATTAATATGCAATTTTTCAAAATATTGTCTTTAGGTCAACTGAAGTATTTTACACTTCTATTTCATTAATCTTCGTATAACAGATATATTTATTTTTTTATTAATAATACGTTTTACTTCATGAAATAAAGCGATGGTTCTCATGTGCGGCCATCAGAAGATTTTACAGCGGCCACTTTCATAGTAAATATTGATATTTAAAAAGATTTGATTTTCGTTCAAATCAGTTTATGCTGGTGCTGCCAGAAGACATTTCCATAGGACAATAAAATTTTACCTGAGAACCACTGGTATAGAGAGATTGCCCTTTCCAGTGGGAATCAAATATTCCCGAGAATCTAATTTGGATATTGAATTTGGTTCTTAAGACTTTTTTAACGTGCATATGATCAAATGCATAGATCAGTGGTCACCAAAATTTTCGAGGATTGGTCGTGATTATTTTTTTCAAAATTTTATTGACCGGAATAAATTCATGTTGGAATCCAGCTGCAGTTTATTTTAAATATGTCACTTAATAGAAAACTATAATATTTTAAATAATAAAAACACATTTTTAGTATTATCTCCACGATGAATTTTATGATGATCAAGACCGGGTTTGCTCATTGCAAACATTATCAACTTATCATCAGTTATATATTGCTGAAAAAGTACTGAAAAAAAATTGTTTTTATAAGTAAAAAAAAAAGAAATTTTCCAGTAACAGCCAAACAAGTTACTTCCAACAATGCATTTTATATCTTAATTCCTTTAACTTGGTTCCACTTTCTTATCTCATCTTATCCCAATTAATTAAATTAAATATTGTAGTTGCCATATGAAATTTTATAAAATTTATATGGGAATCTAATATGGAAAACTTATACATTAAAAAAAATTTTGGAGGGCCGAATGAAAATCTTTTACGGACCGTAGTTTGACGACCGATGACATTGATGTTTTATGTTATATTTTTATCACTTCCACACCCAGGAAACGGGTAACACTGAATTCGCCATAAAGTATTTTGTTTTGATATTTAACATGAATTAATGTTACAAATGGTGCTTTTCAAATGAAAAATAAAATATAATATAAGTCAACATTAAAATTTGGTTTGAGTTAATTAACCACAAGACCTTTTTGTAGCATATCGGACGTATAAATTAAAGCATTACCATCTACTGACTTAGCTCTCGAAAGGAAAATTTATGTTAGAAAAAAAAAACATTTAGTTTGACTGAACGGACTTTAAATATAACTGAATTTTTGAGTCTTAATTTTTCCATATATTCAATGTTTATCTATTTACCATAATAAACAACATCGATTTAACAGTTAATAGTAAATTGTTGCAATATTTTTGTAAGTACAACTAAAATTTACCTACTCTAAGTTTCCATAATTTAGTTAATAGTTCAGTGCCATATTAAATAGATTGCAAATACCACCCCTTGGCCTTACTTGGGCAACTATTTGTAAATATAATAGCAGTTATCTTAGCATTATGTGTGAATGCGCTTTACACGAATGGGTTCTGAATGGGTGCGATTCGTTCGTTATACAGGGAGGTATCTATTTCCTAACGAAACGTCGTTAGTTAGTTAACGATTAACGAACATGGCGTGAACGCCGATAAGCCGGTTCCGAGACAACTAAAATCGGCAGGGTCGTGAATTTGATAGTAAAAAGAAAAATCAATGCTTTTGGTAAATACGCTTAACTACAAGTTTTTGCTTTAAATACTTTTAAATGAGTATGACTGTCAAAATCGGTAGTCAATCGCGCTTTGACGGAAACGTTATTGCTGACGTTTCCGTCAAAAAGGATTTTTTACCGTTTAAAATATCAAACTTTTTCTTGAAAAAATGTCACTTAACTACATAGCAATACAGTTGCCATGCATAGAAAATGGATGATCGAGAAATTTGGTAGCGGCGAACAAATATATCATATTTTAAGGTGTTAACTGTCACTTCTTGATGGAAAGGCATTATATTTTAAATAATAAAAACACATTTTTTTAGTACTTATTTCCACAATCCATCAACTGATCAGTTGATAATGCTCGCGATGAGCGAAACCGGTCCTGATCAAAAAATATATTGTGGAAATAAGTACTAAAAAAATGTGTTTTTATTATTTAAAATATATCATATATTTGTGTTTAACTAAGAAATACTCTTCTCAATACGAGATCAAAAACTGTATCAAATAAGGTATTATTTGCGTCTTTTCAAATACTTTATGTTAATAAATCGAATGTAAAACATTATGTGATATCTAATACTTATGAAGCGAAACAATTGGTTAATTGTAAAAACTCTAAAACATATCGTCTAAAACATCTCATTCATAAGTATATTTCAATGTTTCAATTATCAGTTTGTCCATAAAATTCATTATATTTTTGAATTTTCGAAGCTCTTTCACAGTTTACGGTTTTTCTGATTATTCCACCGAATCTTATACATATTACTTTTGGAACTATATAAACTTAACAAAAAATTGTCTTCAGAAAAATTATTTTGATCTTGACTACATCACAAGTAGATCAGTGCGTTGTTTACAGAAAGGGGTAATGTATTATTTAAATATTTGACATTTACTGGTATTTCAGTATTTTTCTGTATGTATAAAGTTGTTAATTTTTAATTGATTGAATTGGCATTTACTTGGTATAACTGCATTATAACACGGTGAAAAAATTGCAATGTATAATATTTAAATTCTTCAAAATTTATGAAATATATAGTTGATAGCTATTTCGGCTTACGTCCTCGCCACAACTATCAACTTAGTTCTGATGAGGGTGAAAGCTGAAATAGCTATGAACTATAAACCTTATAATATTTTTGAACTTAAAATACGTTGTTATTTTTTCACCTTGAGATCATATCTTCTTTATCTCTAAATGTATTGTTTTCATAAATATAATAATTTCACGATTAAAAGAAAGATATGCAGATTGAGTCTAATCAAAACTAGACTGCTTATGATTGGAAGTTATTTCTATTCAAAGATTTACTTCATGTTTCATAAATATTCATAAGAAAATAATTGCAGCCTGGGAACATAAAAACATTCATCTCTTCGTAGATAGACAGTTGCATGCAAGTACTTGATGCACTAGTCACTACCAGTCATTATAATATAGAAATATAACCCACCTCGGTAGTTATATCAGCAAATGACGGTAATAATTAGAAATCGTCTTCACTTCTATTCATGCCGCAATCTCCCATTAGAGAATAGTTTCCGTGACTATCGCCTGTGTGGGGTTGAGGGGGTTTCCGCGAGAGCCTCCATTTTCCATCATACGGGATATCAGCAGGGGTTGCCAGTCTCCTCCCTTTTGACAATCGTCGTTAGTAACGGCCGTTGATCAGTTAACCACTCGTCTCATTCAGGCCGTTATTTCTTGATTCGCTTGTGTTTATACACTCAATGATTGGTACTACAACAATGTTGTAAGTCAGAATATAATAACCATAGTATATTGGATTATAGGATCAATCCGGATATTTACTCTAAAGAAATACAGTATATTTATTTCATTGATAATAATATATCAAACAAATTTAACAAATATTTAACATAAGCGCAATTGTGGCAAAACTTTTTATTAGTGAATGCCATAAAAAATATAAAATTAAATAATTTACCAGACATTAATCGAGTATTGGATTATTCTAAATTGTAAATAAACTTTGCTGTCTCAAATATTTTACAATATTACATTTAACACATCTTGATGAGATTGTGATATATTTTATATTCTTAGTGATTGTTTATCTATAGAATTCTGGACATCAACTAGTTTTTTTCTGGAAATACAGAGCCATACTGCTAATGGTGATGCCATTTTTATAACCATTGACATTATTAAAATACATTTACTATGAAAACTTACTGTGTTTTTTGTATAAAGCATATTGAGAGTGGGTGTATTTGTTTATTTATTTATATATACACGCTACAAAAGTCACAAATTACAAGTTCGTCGCTGTTGCAACGTCAAAATATTTATTGTTGGAAATTAAAGAAATAAAAGCAAAAAATAAGGATGACAAGAAAACACGTAATTTTTTTATAATGTATTTATTAAAAATTGTATTTGATTCAGAAAAATAGTAGATAGCACAAAAGTATTTCCTGTTTTATCGTTCCACTGTTTTGTTTCATCCCGGTTACCCATTTGCCATAATTTTTCAGTAATATCATAGTTATGATTACTGTCAAATAAATATTTTCATGTCGCCAATAAAGTTTATCTGCAATCTGTGGTTGTGGCATATGATTTTTCAAACTGTTGTGCAACAACAATAAACTAGCACACCGATCACACAACTGCTGTAAATAGCATGAAGTAAAATTCACAAATATCAGGATAATTATAATATTTACAATGACACCTCGAAATATCTTTTGTCATGTATTTTTAAATTTTAATTTGTCTTGTTTACAAAAGAATATTATAAATATAGTTACTCTTTGATTTAATGGAACTCGACGCGTCTATGGAAAATAATTTTATTTTTTCATAGACTTTTGCTTTACGGCGAATAGTCTCTCACCCGTATAAGTCTGTTGAATTGAAGTTTTTTTTCCTATTATATTAAACTAAGGGAAAGTAATACCGTTTCAGTTTTATATTGAAAATCAATTACAACCTATACACATCATATTATTACAATATCATATAATAAATAATGTAGGTAACAAGAATATATTTTTTCCTACTCTGTCTTTTGCTTAGAATGTGGTATTTATTGGAAAAATCTTTTAGAAATATTGTTTTGTGATTTTAATCAAATGATATATAGAAAATGGCGTTCTGATTTTTACACTAGAAAAATATAACATGTATATTATGTAATAATTTGATTATTTAAAATTATCACTAACTTAGGTCGCAGCATACAAGAATGTGTTCAAGACAATCCATCAACATCGATTCGACATCGTGCTTAAAACAACAACTTTGTGGAAAATAGTGCACTAAAATTTGCATTTGTTTCCATTATTCTATTCAATAAAGCATTTTTTTAGCATTTAACCGTTTTTAAGTAAAGTTATACAAAAATTTTGAAGTAAAAATTCTTGGCAAACATCTTGCGCGTTATTAAAAAAATACCGCCTACTCATTAGATTCTCATTATAAGTATATCACCATTCTCGCTTGGTAAAAACTGTAAACTTTCTAGGCTTTAAGTTCATTTTTATCTTGTAATAGTTATCTCAAACATTTTTTTGTTTTAATTACATACTTTCAAGCCAACGATCATACCACGTTGAAAGCACCGGCTCTTATCATTGCATAGCATTGGACGCGGATAGTGCTTGGATGGGTGACCGCTCGGGAACACCGCGTGCCGTGTTCTCTCGGCTATGGGAAGGAAAACCCAGACAGAAAACCGAACACCAACCCGCCTGGGCAGCGTGGTGTTGCTATGTCCAAACAACCCCCCCTGGAAAAAAAAAGTAGGGGAAGGCCTTCACCCAGCAGTGGATCGACCCCGGCTGATGATGATGATGATGACATACTTTCAGCGTAACCTCATTTTGCTATGCAATTAACTCGTGGTTTTAACTAGTCTTTAAAAATAGCTTTTATTCACATTTACAAATTTTGATATGATATATCAAATTTTATTAGGTTTATTGTATTGAAATAATCTCTTGGAAATCAATCCGATATTTCTCTATAAAAAATGGTATTCACCACTATTTTAAAAATTCAAAATTAAGCAAATGTTATCGATTTAAATCTTCTTTACGATCGACCAGTTAGGAGCCTTGCTATATATACCATATTGAGTCGTAGAGTCTATACAGCATTATTGATTGTACGATGACACGTGTTCAAAAAGCTTTTTGGGGAAATAAATATATTACATTTCAAATATTTTGTGCAAGAACCAAGACGCACCTATTTTATGCAGTTGATGTAAGGTTTAAATATTTTATTGTAGAATAAGTTTTATTAAATGCTCAAGTATGATATCTTTGATTTCATATCAGTTCATAGCAGTACTTAGTTAATCCGGGCAATCACCAATCAACCTCAGACACGTTAAGCACCTGAGAATTACCTCCATCTTCGTATTCATTACTTCTGTGAAGAGTTTTAACCCTTCGAGTGAAATAATAAACACCCACATCTTACACCTCACACCCCTAACGCACAAGCTCGCCCCAGGAATCGTTGTTTATAACCGCAGCATTCCTTCAAGCAACGCCATTCCGTTACCTTACTCGTTAGGTTACAAATAAATATACGTTTATTTACTTACTATCAAAAATACAAGACATTATTCATTTTTCTTGACGGAGTCACAAAACAAATTGACCACGTGTTGTTTCACAAAAAGTGCATTGCAACATGCAATATATTTATAACCTACATCGTCAGTCATATGAAATTTGCACATATGAATATTGTTATAAATATTTTGAATATCCTAAATATTACCGAGTACATAATCGAGTGCATCACATTGATGGGTTTGGATGCTTTACTCAAAGTCTTATTAATTAATGTGTAATCAATTTTTGAATTTCTACTCACAGAAATGGATTCCTGATATCTAAAATACAAGATAATATAAAGGACTTATTGAATGCTACAAGATATTCTTTCATCCTGTCGTAATTGTTAACACGTTTTTTATATTCCACTTTAACAAATGGGTAACAATAAGATCTAGCAGATAGGCTCTATAAGATTTATCTATACTACATTTTAGGAACATAGTTCATAAGCATGTATGATACATATTTAATTTTTTTATTCACTAGTATTTCACACCTAGCTTTCTTTGCTCAGTAAAGAAACATACTAGAATAGTGCTGTTATATGCCAATATTTTGTTGCCACCCAGTTAAAAATCTTATTGTATTTAATTGCTTGTATTTAATCAAGTCAATGAGTTGTTTTTAAATAAAGATGCACTAGTAAAATCTCTTTTTTTGTATAGTTAATGAGATTAAATCTATTTACTTTTATGGTCAAATATTCTGTTGATACATTTCACTCCATGTCGATACAGAAAAACATTCAGAATTCTATTATAAAATGAAATGAAAGTCACGCATTTATTTCTGCAGGTGTAGCTCTATAAAAGTTTGTTATTTTGGTATGATCCGATTTGGTGGTCATAACGCTTCAAAAGTTGGCAACGCTGATAAAACTTTAATAAATATTGTAAATTTTTAAGGTACTTTTATCGATATCATATGCTCATAGCATAAACAATTTGTTTTCGTTTATTTTCAATAATCCAACAGCAATTTTAACGAATCATGATTATTAAAACCTTTCTTATAAGAATGCCGCCACAAGTTTTCGTACATCTTTCACTTTGCACACGCCTTACTTTATTAACATTTGGGCCACTTTTCACTTACTTTTTGCGCCATGCGCTATAATAAAAAAATAGCAATAAAACTTTCTTGTATTTTTAAAGTAGCGTTAAACTGTTTGTTTTATATTCCTGTTTAAGTTTTACTTATATTATATTGGCAGCACTTTTTTTGTATTCGTTGACATTGTTCGAGATAAGCGCAACCGGTTAAATCTTGATAATTTAAAATTGACAATAGCAATTACGATTAGGAATTTAGATTTTTTTAAATAATATAATATTCTTATTTACAACTATGGTAAAAAACTACGAAAATGTTTAAGTTATACTATCTTGAAAATCAAGATTTTTTATTTTTTAATAACTAAAAAATGTACTACAAAAATTCTTGTACGAATCTAGTTGGCAAGTTGATTGCCATGAAAATTGAAATTAATAGTCAGTCACGACTTCAGCTCGTTGCCTATCCTTGGTTTTTACATATTGCAGTTTGAAAACGTGTCCAGTTGGAATGCGTCTGCAGTTTTCTAATAAGAATCTATTTAATTTACAGTCTTTTTTTTACAGTTAAATATTATTCTAAATATCAGTTATTAATAAACGGACAAAATAATTTTTTTAGAGAGAAATTTCTTATTTTTTTACCACGCCTTAGGTTTCTTAAATTAGTTGGTATAATACACATATATTAAATTCATCAAACTGAAAAAATATTATAGATTAATTTCAAGAGAATATTTCACGCAGAGGTCGCGATATCATTCCCCACCCCGTTGGCATAAATTCAAGTGTGCATTGTTTTAATTTCAAGACTAGATGTTAGAAGAGGAAACCTCGGGGGGTAAGAGTGGGGGCTAATGCAAAGGGACCGGGGGTGCCTGTGACGTCCGCCGCCTAAAAACAGCCAAATCCCGAACAACAATGGCCGCCTGGTGCACAGTGCGGTAACAATGGGCATAAAATACTTACATGCCGGGTCTTAAAGTGCGGCTCTGCTTCCCCTTTGTCCGACCCTTGCGAGGCATCCGATCCTGGGTCCGACCCCTTCCCTCGGCAAGAGCTAGCTCAAGTAGTTAGTTCTCAAAATATTCTTCATTTTTATAATGACTAATATTTCATTGTATTCAAGTCTCATCTTCTTTAAAAATTCATAAACGATTCTTTTTCTCTATTAGAAATGTTATGGAGACATTTTATTTTACGTAAAATACATATATTACATTTATGGATGAAGAAAGCAGAAACACTATCAAAATGGAATATTCCAATTTAAAATCGACTAGAATTTGAGATTTAAATGCATCCTAAACCTCCATTAACCAATATGCGATTTTCTAAATTTTAATAACATATTTATAACGCTCTTTTCAGCCATTTAAATGCAATTCTAAAATAACCAATATCGGGAGGAAGATATCACTATGTCGTCAAGTTGGAAATGGCGAAAATACCGAATAATTTTCATTTTAAAAATGTCGATAGAATGCAAAAGTATAGGTGAAGATGTATTTAAACCATTTGAATGAGATCACATACAACAATTTGTCGTATAAAATCATAGTGTGTTGTCTAAACATTTATTCATGTTCACCAATCAGTAAACCCTCAAATAGTGGTTAAGCCAGGAACAATATATTTTATAATGCTGTACACTTCGTAACTATTTTTTTTACTGTATGAAGATTTAAAGAACAGCCATGAAGAGTTTTTTTTCAAATATAATATTCAACTTTATTTTCTAAAATTTACTTTCTGACTAATTTACAGATATCCAATTTACACAAGAATTATTAAAATATAGATATAGTTCATGAAAAATTTCATCCTCCGACCATGTACAATTTATAATTGACTCATTTTAATGAAGTTTACAAATTTACATGCTAATTCAAACAACGAACATCAACAGGATTTACAGAGGCAATCGGAGTTTCTTAAATTGATCCACTTAAAATGACGACATACAAACCAGTTGGAAACCATTTATTAAATTACCTACTCGAATTCCAGCTGGCAAATTAATCTTATATGTGCATAAATGTGTGCGTTAACATGCATATTTGTGGCATATACAGACATAGAGTACAGTACGCATAATTCGTATTGTATGCACTAGCCTAGACAGCAGCATCTAGCACTTATAAATAATATGCCGTTGTTTTAATTGGCCCTATGTTAGGGATGTTTTTACTGGACATAAACAGTGGGTAATTAATAATGATGTTAATTCCTTTAATGGCGTTTTGCTAATACTTAGATACGGTCACGGAACGTTTTAGAATATTTAGTATTGCAAGGGCCATTTGAACCCTGCGTCTCAAGACATCTATTGGTTTTATGATAAACTATTATGGAGAAATATTTATTTACTAGTGGAATAATGACTATGTCATAAATATTAATTAAATAGTGCGATACTCAGTGGAAAGATTATATAATATTTTATATATGGAATAAGAAAATCGTTTTGAATTTGTATTCTACAATTATAATATGGACTCATTAGAAGACTCGTATGCTATAAATTGTTAAATAAATTAATTTAAGTTTTTCATATTTTGATAGTTTCTGTAAAGTTTCAACTGTTTATTATTGTTGACACAAACTTAAAAAACATTTTTTTTAACATGCTATTTATTATTGAACAAAACTTATGATCATTAAAATATTAAATGTCGAAGTAGTAATAAACAAATGGCTTTTCATGTTGCAAATGAATTTAAATAAACATGTTTCATGTTGAATTTTGAATAAAATAAAATTTCAAATAAGGTTGGGCATGGACAATGTTTATAGTATTGAATCAAAGTATTAATTACTCAAATATATTTTTATAGTTATAACGCTGTCACTCTTCGCTGATTTTTTGTATAGAATAACATACTTTTTATTTTACTCCATCTCGTACCTTGGAGAAAAACAATCAAAAAAATATAAAATTTTAAACTTTAATTTTATACTAAAATGATTTTCTTTGAAAATAAATACTCACCGTCACATTTAATCGTGTTCGAGATCGATATTGAGATTCATGAAACAAATAAACAAATGGTAGCATTTATTCATTTAAAAGTTTTTCCATAAATTCATTATAAAACGTAGTGTATTCAGTCTACATCAGTAGGTTCTAATTCTGTATGAAATGCCATAACGATTAGGAGCCTTGTTTTTCTGGCGCACCAATTAAGTAAAAAATATATTATATCAGATTGTATAAACATATTTTTTCCGTATTTATATCACAATTTTCAGAAACAATCCAGAATATCTCAAACATGTCAGAATAATTAATTTCTATAAAATTACAGCCTTCTCTTGATTGAGCTTATTTATATTCATAACACTACCTTTATTCTTATCCCTCCAGAACCTTTTGCCAAAAGCTCTAAAGCAATGTACAAAAACTTCAAAGCTCCCTCTCTTGGCAATAATTTTCAGCAAACATAAAGCTTAAGTAAACAAAAACTTTCCCGGCCATGTTGAGCTTGCGGGACGTCTCTATTGACCAATGGTTCTCTAAGAAGGTGCCTCCCTCTCCTCCCCCCGACGCCGACCGACGTCCTTCTGACCAAACAAGACGCCCGCCTGTGATTGGTCGAGCCATTACTTGAGTTTATAAAGCGCTCTACACACTTCACTCTCTCACTTAATACTAGTTGTACCTCTTAAGTAAAAACAATTGCTTATTTTTTTATAATTATTTATCCATATACTCATCCTCGAAGATTTTTTTAAAGAGTTCTATAAATTTCCACACTATCAATAAATAAATAAAGTTCTTACGCTATTTATTACATAAATACTTTATTTTATTCAAATAAATTAAATTAAACAAATTGCCAACATTCATAGTTTTTATTTCATTCTCATAACAAAGTTTTCATGACCCAGCTTTCCTATAATAATTTCTTTGTCACAAATAATGTGTAATGTTGAATTATTCATCAAAATTGTTTTATTCATAATTCTCTTTGAAACTAAATTACATTGATTACTTTTATTGTGTTCTCTTGTATTGTTTTAATTATTTTTAGCAAATCAAATATTATTCTAGACCTGTGCTGTAAGAAGGATTGATGAACTGGACCAATGTTTTTTTATTTGTAAAATATATGACAAACCAAACTTTTCTCATCACTGAAATTCTGTTATATATGTGTTTAATTGGAATTTGATAACACACTATGCCATCAATAAACACATAGTTTTCATTTTGTATCCAGCTAAATTATACTTTTTCAACCATGTGCAATACCGAATTTTGGCATTTTATAATAAACTCATTACCTACATAATTTTTTACTTCAATTTTTTGTTCCAAATTTAAATACAGTTTTTTTAATATTTAATAGTGCCTATCCTAGATTTCGATTTTTTTACCAGGCATGCAAGTATTTAATTTTACTCATTTTTCAAAATAACTACAAATAATATAATATATTCTTTCGATAACAAATATCCCATATTTTATGAAATTATTTGATTGTCGGGTAAGTAAAAAAATACGCAGTTTTATTATTTAAATAATAGTGTATTTAAAATTTTCAATAAATGAACAGTTTTATTTTTCATTGCGATTTAATTAGTTTTTTTTTTATTAGGTTATTCTAACACTTTATTTTAAGATTTTTCCTTTTTACTGATTCTTTAGACATATATATAACATATAATACATTATGATAGTTAATAAAACACAATTGACAAATATTCAACAAGTAACAATCAATACAGATTTCGATTACGTTGTACATTATAAGACTAATTGAATCGTATTGAGATAGCTTCATAATTTTTATTATTTTATAAACCAAAATTCACAAAAAAATCGAGCAAGACGTTCATATTATTTTTTATTTGTACATGAAAACATTGGTTGTAAACTGTGTGCGTAGTACTCATAGAAAGTTAACACGTAATCCATATTACTCGCGTATAAAAGAACATTAATATAAATGTTTATTGCTTTATAATTTAGTGTTTACCAGCACACATCTGTAACAAGATCGACGCAGACGTGGTCAATCGCGGCGCTTTGACTGAATTTAAAACAGTCATTTCATATGTTCATTTTATCACAAAATATTATACATCTAGCTGAAATTTGTAAAAGAAATGCCTGACAAGATAATATATTAATTGTAAATCAGTCTTGCTCTAGCATTTTCTACCTGGTTAAATCAAAAACCACCATGTAAATTATACACTGATAAATACATATATATCACTATCACTAAATCGCTTATCACATATGTAATGCTAAGTGCTTAAAGCATGTAAAGAAGTGTAATTGATCACATATTTTTTTAAAATAACACGCAGTTCTTAAGTGAAGTAAACGAATGAAAAAATACGAAAATACGTGCTCGCAGTTCCGTGTCGAAATTAACACTGATTCTTCCTTTGCAAAAGAATTTTATATTAAGTAATAGCGATTTATACTCACTCGCTTATTATTATATGGCACTCGTAAAAGAAGCGAAGAAAGTAAGTAAGTACATTGGCACTTTTAAAGTAAGGAACTCTTCAAACTACAAGGGCAACGAAAAGTTTGCGTGCTGTTTTGTGATTCATTTACTTAGGTAACTTTCAAACTTTCAAATCTGCCCCGAGAAGAACTGTTCCACTTTATTATCACGCTTTATTTAAAGTTCAAACAATGTTTTGATGTAATCTAAAATACTATACCGGATAATTTTAAATCAATTAAACTATAAAAAAGACAATATTTTTTTTGTGGCATTCTTTTAATTACTTTCTGATTTCATCTACAGTAGTTGTAACTAGCCAAAAACATAATTTTGCATTGTTATTATATGCCAGCGAGTGTTTTTCAAAGACTTTAGCGCGATGAAATGATATCTTTCTTATGGAAAACAACTTACTAATAACTTTCTTTCTGTTCCATTCCGAAGTTATCAAATTCAATTTATTTCAACTTAACAACATATTAATATTGAAAAGAAGTTTCTTGTTTTTATCTTGTTATATAAGCAGCAAAATTAACATAACTCTGTACAAAGCAACATGAGCACACATGTGATATTTAGTATCGTAGACATATAATATACTAACTAGTTTCACCGATAAGATTTCTATTGCTCCCAAGTAATTAAAACATTCCCGTGAAGGCCAAAAGCTCTTCATGCAAAACTTTACATTAAATTTTTCATTGATTGAATAGGCGTTCTCTTGGTAGAACTCCATTATAACACGGTGAAAAAAATAGCAATGTATTTTAGTTCTACAAAATTATTTTTTTAAATATATTTGATAGCTATTTCGGCTCACGCATCGTCAGAACTATGCTTAAACTAACATTCGCTTATCTATATATATAGCTGTGTAGAAAAGGTACACAATATATCTTCTCTCCTGTTTTAACGACCTAGCTTGTTTCTTGTTCGCAGTAAAACTAAAAATTGTAAATGAAACTAAAAAGGCGGCTATATCAATAAGTTTTCATATGGCACGGAAATGGTCTATTACAGAAACAAAGAAACACCCCACAGCGGGTTAAGCAATGGCGATAGACATATCTTAGTTTTTTCCTTAAGAATCCTTAGTGATAGTTGATGTCTTTTGATTTCCAGCTGTTCCAAAGCCATCATCTTGCAACTCTTACTACATAGATGCAAACACTTAGGCGCTGAGTTTGAATTTATATTATGTGATTCCTTTATAACGTGATTAGTGAATTGTGGATCTGTTGTGGCGTGAGCCGAAATAGCTATCAACTATATTTAAAAAAAAATATTGTATTACTAAAATATATTGCAATTTTTTATTCACAGAGTTAAATTTTTCAATTTAATTAAATTGTTTCAGATTTTTGAATAATAAATTATGTTACGCAATATTTATTCGTATCCTAAATTTTTCTGACTTTTATTTTTAAAAAATCTTTATATTTTTATGAAAAAATATTTAAAAAAGCACTAATTTATTAAATTGTGGTATGTAACAAAAACACATGAATTGCATGGATACATGGACTACCAAAAAAATGTAATTTAATCAAGCTTAAAAATCATGATATTTTTATTAATAAATCTTTTAATTAGTCAGTTAACAAACACACTGTTTACTAATAACTCCCATCCCCTTTATTTCTCTTGATGTAGGCAATAGCATTTCACAATCATAAATATGCAAATAATATTTCACTCTCCTCATTTCGCCTTATATTATTCGCAAAACTTTCTTTCGGTGTGTTCATCGAACATGACAAATGTCTGCAACGTCTGTCTAGTCTACAAGATTATTCAACGATTTTGATTTTAAAATATGGCATTACTTATAAAAACCATTATCTGTTATTTATTTTGTTTATATTGCTTTTATTTTTACTTATTTTTTTATACCCACTACTGCCGTTTTTGTGATTGAATGAATATGTCATATTTTTAACTATTACAATAAATCAACTGCATAATTAATAAACGTCATTTTACGTACATATTTCGTACAATAGTACATTACACAACTAATAAAATTTGTATAGGCTTCAAATCAAATAAAAAAGGCATAAAAAAATGATTTGAAAGTACAAGTCAATCGCTGTAGTCTTTTTCTATAAAGAAAAAAACGATTAACTAATGGAATGATATTCTATGATAATTTTTATACGATTTTGTCATACGAAAGTGGTTTATGAAGCAGGTAAACATCCAAACTTGTTGGGCTAAAAACTTATTTTATCATGATGTCTATTCAAGAATTTTTATTTTTTATCTTAAAACTAATTAGGAAATAATTTTCAGCAGTTGCACCGTAAAAATGCCACGTTGCATATTATTTTGATTGTAAAATAATTGAATGTAATTTTTCAAGATTTCACATTTTATATTTTAGTATATTTGCTTACTGTGTACATCATTAACTGCTTGTACTGAAATTATATGTTCGCTTTTTAAATAATACATAATACCTTTTTACCAAGATTTGACAGGAAGTACCTTAAAAATTATCATAAATAAATACTTTCTATAATTTTAGCATTCATTTACGGTATGAAAATTGGAAAAATATTTCACCGAATAAACGATAACACTGAAACGTGTCAGTTCTATTTCATCCGTGTGATGGAATGCCTGAAGATGTCGAAAGGCGAAACCCGGGTCGTTAGTGATAAAACATGTGGAATAGTACAAAGTTTTAACAATTCAAACTTGATATTGAAATTCCATCAAGTATCTTCAGTCGATATCATAAATTACTAACACATACGTTCAATCATATAATTGTTACACTTATGATTTGTAATAGAAAGTTCATTCGAGTCATTATTAATAAAACAAAAAAGGTACTATTACAAAATACCTCAAATTAAAGCAAACCCCTTTATACTTAGCGCGACACTACATTGCCACGTGTACTTTCAAAATTCATTTAAATTCTGTCAAACATTATCCAACTTACATCAATAATAAAACCAGTATTCAATAATTCGTATTGTCCACCACATATATTCAGTACATAAAACTGTACACAAAATGTTTGATGATATTAACCCTAAGGTGGCAGCAGCCCTCAATGTCCAAAAAATTATTTGACCCTTACGAAACCGGTCCCGGCGCTTGGAGGGGTTTTGCGCCCTCGTGGCTATATGACGATGCAATGGAGCTTTGAGTATTATTTTTTGAGTGAAATATAAATAGAAAAATAGGGGAAAGAATATTTTATAGTATTTAAAAACTCATACTTACATAGTATATACATAACGTACCTTATATTTTTACTACAACCTACTCTTATGAAAATATATTAATATATGGAAATTCTGGCGATTTTACAAAACGCGTTAAATTTGTAGTTTTAAAACTTTGTACGATTCCACATGTTTTGTCACTAACCGAGAGTAAATTCTGTTGCATCCGTGTGATAGAATGCCTGAAGATGTCGAAAGGCAAAACACGGGTCGTTAGTGACAAAACATGTATAGTCTTACAAATTTTTAACAATTCAAATTTGATATTAAAGTTCCATCAAGCACCTTCAGTCGATATCATAAATTAGATCACAAAAGAATTGTGATTTAATTAATGAAAAATAAATGGATTAGTGCTTCTGGATTCAATTCCATAAATCTATTAAATACAATATATGAGTTTTATTTTCAGGTGTTTTTACTCATAACCTATACAACCAAGTGAAAAACTTAGATTCTGAAACGATTTTTGCCTCTTAAAGCACAAACAGTCATGAATTAATTGACACGATTTTACCACAAAATAATTATCATCTTTATAATTTCAACAAAAAAATCTTTATTTAAATTAAAATATTCTACAATATTAATTTTAATGATAACTATTATCAGTTTTGGAACTTTTTTGCATCAGATAAAACGTATTAAAAAATCTTTTATTGAGCAAATTAATGACAAATTAATACATCAAGGTTTCCAGCGTGAGCTTAATTTTTGTACTTAACGCAAACATCCCTTTCAAAGTTATCAGTGGAATTTTGTTTTATATATTTTAATATTATAATAATACGTTAAGGAAACAGTTTGCTTGTTTTATGAATAATATATTTCTCTATATAAGTGGTGCAAACTGTTGACAATTTGTTAGTAGTAAAGTTTTCAACTTTACTTTAATATTAGTTGATATTTTAAGCACTGTAAAATCTTATTTATGTATTCAAATATAATATTTTCTTATTCAATTCAAACGCTTTCTTCATTATTCAAATGACTTGCTTCTATATAATATGATTTTTTCGACAAGATGCTTTTAATACACAAATATGGGACATGTGTATATTCCATTGTCAGTTGCTTCTTCACATTTTTTTCCCTTTATTCCCATACTCGACTTCTTTATAGAAGTAACCTTGCAGCAATAATAGACTTCAGTCAGTACAAAAAATTTCCATAGTAAAGATATACATTTCCACTCACTTAATATTCCTACTTTTCTGCGTTGGCAATTTTTTTCACACATATCGGATACTGATTCCCAACAGACCCGAATCAAGATATAGATTACATAATACAAAATATAAACCAAAATTATTCAATTTTTATTCCACTTGTTGTATTACTGGATGCGACAAGTTTTTCACTTCTTTGATAAACATTTTAAGACTAACTTTACCGCAATAATATCTTTACTTAAGTAAGCAGTAAATATACATGCTATCTACGACATCTCACTTTTAATTTGGAGAAGAGCTGGAATGAAACATCCGTATTTGTTTTATAATGATATTAATTAAGATAGATAAAGAATTCCTTGCAGAAAAGTTTTATATTTTGAGAACCCTTCATTTAAAATAATATTACATAATTTGTGGAATATTTCTCTATTGTGGCCAAACTGTAAATTTCTCAAACAATCTTAGGTGTTTCTTTTATAAAAAATGTTTTTTTAATTATTTTCACCCTCCTTAAATAGATAACATTAAAGTGATTAATTTAAACTTTTAGGCGCAATCAAGCCAATAAAACAAAACTATTCCGGTTACCAGAATTTTTTTTCGTAATTTCATCCTATAATTACTACAATAAATTTTCAATCGACTGTGATATCAATTGGAACACAATTTATTTTTATTTAAATAATTAAACACTATGTTAATTATTATTTCTTTAATTAATGAATCACTTTATGATGCTTACGATGATCGAAACCAGCCTTAAGATTAAATATATCAAATTGTGGAAACAGAACTTAATATATTGTTTTTACTATTTTAAATATTTTATCTTTCCACTGAGAAGAAAGCTTACCTTAGAACGATGTATTTACACTATCAATAGTATAGAATAGTTTTTAGTCAAATATCTTTTAATAAAGACAAACTCTTTTCTATTATTTCACTTAACTGTATGTTCATACCATGATCAATCCCAAATCGTTTTTTTTTTTTTTTAATTTTATTATTCAGTGGATCAAAATTTATTTTTGGAAGAGTGAAGAATATGTTCATAAAATACTCATTTGTTTCGTAATGCTTGAAACGTGTGAAGAAAAAATCTAAATTTTTATATCACCATTATAAAAAAAACTCATTTTATATCCAATTTTTAAAAAATGCGACTAATGTTATGTACGTGCTTAATGAAAGTATATATTAGTTTGATAAAATGAAAAAAATTCTGAGCCTCAAATAGTATCGTATATCGTATCAGTTCGGCCCTTAATTTACGCACAAGCAACGTCACTCACACGGCGTAGCAGTCGTAGCACAAAGCTAAGGCTCCTCGCACATTTTTCGCATCGAAATGTAATATCGGCAGTGCGCCGTAGCACAATGAGATATTTTCCAAAGGAGTTGGTTCACGCTCAGATTGCTTCGGCTCGCAGACATCGAATTATGAACGCGCGAACTGGCGAGCCGGGCCGGCGATATATTGCGATATACATTCACTCGCTGCCGACTCGCTAGCACTCGCTACTTTAACTACATAGCGAGAACATTTACTGCCTGATACACTAAAACTTCTATACACTAACCCTAGCATCTATGTACACTACACTGAGATGAATTATATTCAGAATGAAGTATGTGATTTTATTCAATAATACAACAAATCTTGTGATAAACATTACTTTACTCAATCTTCAACAAGTCATATTTGGTCAAAGAATATCATAAAATTAGGTATGTTGCTTTTTTATACATTTCCATATGTTTTGTCAATCATGACCTAACAGTTCCATTACACCCGTGTGGTAGAATTTCGAAATTTTAAAAAGTCGTAATTGACCATATATTTAGAAATATTGATGTTTGTTCCGTTGTTTTAGCATACATATATATTATTTTGTACCGTATACATTTCAAGAAATTTTTACAATTACGACTTTGGTCTCGCTTTTTGGAATCATCAGGCATTCTTTTAAACGAATGCATTAGAACTGTCGGGTCGTGATTGACTAAACATGTAAAAATAAGGAATTTTTCCACAAATCAATCTTGGCACTTTTAACAAAATAGCAATTTATTTAAGTTCAACAAAATTTATAAGCTATATAGTTGAAAGCTATCATCATAACTATGTTTAAACGTACATTTACTTATCTATTTAAAGCTGTTATTTTATATATATATAGCATTTGAGTAAAATAAGCAAATCGTTTTTGATTCCTTCTCTAATATCTCGCTTTTCTCGATTTCAGATAAGGTTAAGAAATAATAAAACGACAATTTTGTAAAGTAACATTACTTGAAACGTGTAAACTGTCACTTCTTGATTGAAATATTTTCACAATATATTTCATGCACATGGCTGGTTTCGCTTATCACGGGCATTTTAAACTTAATGCTCGAAACCAATTCTGATCATGACATATATTGTAGACATAGTGCTATAACTTTTTTTATAATATATAAAAAGTTAACTTATCTAAACGGAACCCCTTTTGGGAAAGTGTATTAACATACATATCTACCTAAAATTAAAAAAAAAACACAATCCGCTTAAGAAAATATCAATTCCATCAAAATAAGCGGAAATTGAAACCAAAAATTCAATCTTTTTTGAGATATTAATATAATACCATTATAATCAATCAAAGTGCCAACATATGTAACATTTATTTTTTGATCACTCGTTACGAGTGCCCGTATCGAAACTTTTCGTTACTTATCATAAATTTATTTGCACATATTTTTTCCGTAAATATTATAGATATTCACGAAGTTTGTAAAGGATAATAAATTTTTCTAAAAAATACTGATAGCGAAATATGATAATAAATATACCATATATTCAGAACATAATAAAGACCCAGATAGTCGTTTTTTTAATATTTTTTGACGCAAAAGATGAAAATTATTTCATGAATCTTGTTAAAACCATTTCAACTCTGGCATAGTTTAAATGATGCATATTTTTTATCGTATCAAGAACCTAATTGAGTATTAAATAAATATAAAAATAATACTGCAGTTATGTAGGAGTGCATGCATTCTTCAACATATTATTATACAATAAGTATCAATAAAAACTTTATAAAGATTTTACATGTTCAATTAATAAGCAATTACATTCAAATGTTTTTTTTTACATTCTACGATTAGAATTTTATAAATGACTTATTTTATAATTAATCGAATGTATTGCCTATCATATGTTATCCAAAGAAACCATTCAAATATTATTGGAATAATTTATATTTTTATCTTCTCAAGTATCTCGCTTCTACTGCATACTAAGATAGTTTTAAATTTAGTTATAAATCTTAATAAAATAACATTACAAAGTAAAAGCTTGTACAATTGGCCGAAAACATAAAGCCGTTCGGTATGTTCTATTGAATTTATTTAAAAATCGCAGAGCTTTCAAAAATTATACTTCGGCCAAATAGTCGCATTCGTTTTTACAGTATCATTTGCAAAAAGTATTTTTCTTCCTAAAACCATCCCTCGCAAGCGGTTGATATTTCAATCTAAGCTTCTAAAACTATTTTAACGAGCGACACTTACAAACCGCCGAAAGATAATTCAAAATCCAATCCAATCTAACTCACACCGCACCAAGTTTGACGGTAGGTGCTGCCCAAACTTTGTCAAAACCTTCGGAAACCACTTTCTTCTCATTTCATCCCCGGCCTCCACAAACCTCCTCGCTGTCCACATTACACACTGTACCCTTTGCAACCCTTATTTCTTCCTGCCACCTCTTGCTTGTCTACTTCAAAGATACCTATAGGATATTTAAGAACACCCTTTCTATTACTAATTTACCTTATCACATTTAATCAATATTATTTTATTCAACCGATATATAACACTTAAAACAACTTTTAAATTATTATTTTTTTGCAGTCGTAAATAAGTAGTAACAAAAAGAACAATGAAACCTTTTGGCAATATCTTGCACTTACTTTAAATTTGGGCTCGGATCATACATAAGCATATAAAATAACAGCAATTAATTTGTTGAAAAAAAATATCTTTATCCAGTTACATCAATTAAATCACTTATCAATTTGGTTTTGATGATTGTTTGGAGTTATGACTGTGATTAAAGCATTTAAGAGGTTATTTTATCGATTTTTATTAAAATATTTTCATTGTATTGAAAATAATAATCTAGAATATTTAAGATTTACAAATAAATTATCAAATTCTTTATACCAAGTTATGAATCACGCGTAATATGAGTCTAGACTTCCTCTAATTATATTTATCATAAAAAATTATTACCTCAAGCCTGTATCTAGTAATGCAGCATACATATCTTGAATTGCACCAATTGACCACCGCATTGTTTGTATTTTACATATTCCTTTATTAATGAAGCATGAAAACACAATATATATCAAGAAATACATCGGATTAAACTATTCCAAAGGTAATGTCTCCTATAAGTTGTGTGCATTCGCGGTCACGCAGTAGTCTTCACACTCAATACCTGTACATTAATTCGTATAAAATTACAAAACTAAAATAAACACTTTGATAATATTTTTATTCAATATGTGTTCTTTTTTATATAATGTAGTAAAAGTTTTTGACGAGTCAATCCAAATAAAAATATTTTTGAAATATATATATTTGTGTTTGTATATTCGTTAAAATTATGCCGCACATTCGTTGGTTTGGCCTGCCCATCATTTTTCAAATATCCACGCAGAAAGCTTCTAATTGTAGGCTACATTAACAGTAGGAAAACGAACACGGCTTATATTTAAACAAATCAAAGAGGAAGAGCTTTCAAATAAGCCTTCTAGGTTGAAAAATATTATAAAAATAATAATTTACCAATGAAAATAGGTTCGACGCCAAAACACTAACGCGAACAATAAAACACCCATTCTCATTCTTACCATTCTATCTAATCGTTAGAGAGCGCCTCCCTAGGATTTTGCAAAAGGGTTAAACCGTCCCATTCTCTTGACGCCATTTCCCCACCCTGCGCCCCAACACCCCAGTGCGGCCCATTCCAGGGGTGGCTGAGAGGAATTTCGCCTCGCAGCATTTTAGACCAAGAGTTTGTAAATGTCATTAGCGCATGAGGTGGCCAGGCAGCCATTACTTTCGGGCCATGTCTGGCTATAGAACGTATAGATATGTATCTACTTACCCATGTAGTCATACGTTACACAATAGGTAGGTAAGTTTTCATACTTTGAGTACCACTGCAGTAAACTTTTGTTTTTTTTTTATTTTTTATTATGTGTTACAATCACTGGTAGTTTGCTGTTGACAGTGTCCTCTTAAACTTTAGAAAACAAATACTTTTCCATACCTCCACTTTAAAGAAGGATTTTTTAAATTACTCTGATTATAATTTATGATATCTACTGAAGGTGCTTGATGAAATTTCAATATTAAATTCGAATTGCTACAACTTTGTACGAATTCACATGTTTTGTCACCTACGACTTTCGCCTTTCGGCATCTTCAGGCATTCTCTTAGAACCTCAGTTCTGTTGCATCCGTGTGATAGAATGCCTGAAGATGCCGAAAGTTAAAACCCGGGTCGTTAGTGACAAAACATGTGGAATCGTACAAAGTTGTAACAATTCAAATTTAATCTGATTAATTTTTGAATACTACACTGCCGAAATTCATCACGGCTTAAAAGTTTGTTCCATAATAAAATCAATTAAGATTCAATTAATGACTGACCGATCTATATAGTACCTATTGAATTGAAATTTAAATCATTAATTCCCATGATATAGCAATTGATCCAAATCCAAAAGTAGCTTTTTATAAATTTTTATTTTATCAATTGAAAAATACACTCGCTTTATTTATTCCTGTTTTTTATGTCATCGATGTAGTAACATAAAAAGTAAAAATAATTGAATATTTTCCGTATTTTTTACCCTCGCTTTATAAAAATATTAACAACCTCTTAAATAATACAAAAGTTATGTCTTTTTTTTCCGAGCGTCAAAGTTTTATTTAAATTTGTTGATTGACAATTCCATGTTAATGCATTCACTTCGCAGAACTCCATTATAACAAAAAATTACTGTTTGTTTAAGCATAGTTCTGACGATGGCGTGAGCCGAAATAGCTATCAACTATATTTAAAAAAAATATTTTGTAGAACTAAAATACATTGCTGTTTTATTGAAATACTTAAAAGAAATATAAATTAGTTTTTAATGTATCCCAATAAAGCATTATTGACTGTTTTTTTATTATTATTGAATTATTAAACCTCTTTCTGGCCGTTTGTTGTGAGTCTCATATGCTGTAATAATAAGCGTAGGAAAGATTGAAAACAAAACATACGTATTTCCCATTCAATATAAATTATCCATTAAAATAATTATTACCACTGGACTAAACCGAAAATAGAACGGCAGCCAGAACATTCGTAGAGTTGTAATGCGGCAGAATAACAAAAGAGCGTACGATCCATTAAATGGCGGCTCTAAAACACACACTTTACCCCTTTTCGTTCCTAGCAAAATATTAATTCGTCCTCACCCGGCGGAAGCGCATTTTTGCTGGACATCGGAAAGCACACTCGCTCACGTTGGATATTTGAACGAAATGAAAGAGATGACGACAAAATAGTATGTGTGACTGTGCACCAGATGATCCTTGAAGTTCCATAGTCCGGGCCTAAAACAAAAGCAAGGAATAATCCGCTACTCATATACAAAGGGACACATATCAGTAGGAAGTAAAAACATTAGGGCGTAATCAGAAAAAATGGCATTTTTTTTACTTTATAAAGTACTAACTTATTTATGTTAAAAATTTACATTACATTTTAACTGTACTGAAGCAATGAAATAAATAATTCCTATTTTACGTACCTTTAGTATTGAAACCATACTTTAGTTGGTAAACTGTTAGTTAACAGTTAATCATAGCTCGCCAAGTGAATGTCGATATCGATTGTTCTATTAATTTATAATAACCGCGTTCCACGTCCGTTCTTTATGTGAAGCATATGGACATTTAATGGCGATTATATTATTTTTCGAAAATGTCCAGTTTCAGTGTATAATATTTAATCATTAACTGGAACACCTCGATAAAAATTGTTTTAGAAGAATTTACTTTATTTTTGGAAAAGATTAAGTTTGATTTGAGATCAATAAATTTAAGGTTTCCTAGTCGTTTTGCTTAATTTTCTTGGTTGGACCGGAACATCAATGCAACAAAAAATAATATATTATTGAAATTTTGTATAAATAATTCATTTCTATGATTAGAACCTTTAGACACTACGACTGAATGAATGGTCTAAGATCATTCACAACTAAGTTAATGGGCAACTCGATAATAAATACTCTTATTGGATAATAAATACTCTTATTTTTCATATTTTATGAAAGTATAAGTAATTTATAATAAATTAAATGCTGTTCTTATGTATTTGTAGCATAGGTCCATGCAAACGCGAAACTTTCAAAGGCCCAAACGGCGAGGTAGAAATGTCCACTCTCGCAATATAATGGCAGCAAAATTCACAGACACCTCTTCCTCTCTCTCTCTTTACTCATTTTACCTTAGTTAGTCGGAGAGGGAACGGGATACGCAAACGAGGGTGGTTTTGAGGGTGGACAAGGGACAGTTGACCAATGGCGATAGAGGATCCCTTACTTGAGAGAAGTGTTCCAGAGGGTTCGGTAGCCATTGTTTGGAATGTTCTATTTATGAATATTTGAATTGGAATAGCCAGGTAAGAAAAAGGTTCTATATTTGTATTTGAATATCGTACGAAGAATTTAAAATAAACTTAGGTATAATTTTTAACATTCTAAAAAATATGTTTTTAATATGATTGTTTTTTTTTAATATCATTTATATTTTAAAACAATTTCAACTTATTGATTGAATTGGCATTAACTTGGTAAAACTCCATTGTAACACAATGAAAAAAATAGCAATGTATTTGAGTTCTACAAAATTTTATAACATATACTTGATAGATATTTCGGCTCACGCCTTCGTTAGAACTATTTCTGACGAAGCCGAAATAGCTGTCAACTATATCTTATAAAATTTTTAGAACTAAAATACATTGCTGTTTTTTTCAGTGTTTTAATATAATAATTGTGTATGAATTGTTGTTTGAATGTATTAGAATCAATAATATATTAATTATTTTTCACAGTATTTATTTTTAATATCCATAATCGCGATCTTCCATCACTCATTTTATATATATTAATTTTGTCATTCGCTTTAGAAATATTTCAGAAACAATTAAGCAAGTTAGTTAAAACTATTTTATTCTGAAAAAATATTAATTATACTGATGAGCTAGCATATTATTGCTTAAAACTTGCTACTTTTAATGACTGGAAAGCTTTCATGATACATTTTCTTAAATATAACAAAATTATTTAATTTTTATTAAAAAGATTTCACCGAAGCGCAGATATGCAGAGAACTTTATATTTAAATAATATCATGTAATACGTATATTGAAATGAAAACAAGAAATAAAGATAAAATATTTCGTGTAAATACGCTGTAAAAATTTACAGCCATAATAACAAATGAACGATGACAGCTTGCAAACAGAAATTATATTTAAAAAACGAACACGCTCCGAAAACCAGTATTGCCAGGCATATGAAAGAAAAAATTTAGGTAAATAATTTACCCATCGCCAGGTCATAAAGAGGTGAATTTAATTGTTAAGTCACCGGTTATTCTTCTTTTCGAGCAGGCCACATGCCCACCATTATTATGGTAACACCGTTTTGTCATCGGGTGATGTGTTCTATTTTCGAAAGAAATATTACGCATTATCCGCCATTTTAAAAACATCAATCACATATGGAGCAATTTGTACTATTTTGAACTTGTTTTGAGTCTAATTGTTATATTTACTTAATTGATACGATCAGCACAATGTTAATAGTAGAATTTATTTATATTATTATTAGCTTTAATTTATTTCAATAATATAAAAATATAATTACAAAGACATTCTTAATGAATCATTTCAATAATATTAAGCGCTTCTCAGCTACCTAATTTTAATGAGTGATAACATAATATTAATAAGGAAATTCCGTAATTTATTACCATTAATGGCTGCACAAATAATAAACTGTACACAGCAGATGATCGGTTAACGAACATAATCTATTCCAAGAATATGTTCGCTACCCGAGTTGTTCGTTAACATATTATATTACAAATAGAATAAGTGGATTAAATAGATTTTTTTAGTTCGTTATCCGAATATATATTCGTTGTCCAAAGATAAAAAATTTTCATGATAAAATAATGACTATTTATTTTATGTCCAATTGTCATTACTTAGAAAATTCTTTGGTCATTTACAAAAGATACAAATTAACTTACTTCCATCTTATGCTTTAGACAATTAGTTATCAAATATAATTTTGCTTTAATATGAAAACTTAAGCTTTAATAAAACATTTCGGATTTCAATATTGTACAATTTTAATACGGTTTTAAAAATAAATAAAATACGACATTTTAATTGAAATAAAATCCCGTTTGAAAATCGATCAATTTTGAATATATAACTGGCTTGCTACACAAACAATCGATCATTGTTTCCAAAACTTTTTGACCGTTACCGATAAATGGATACTATTGGCAGTTTTGCAACCCAAAATTATATGCATACTAAAAAGACCACAGTTTTTGAAAATCCTTTTAACGTGAGCTTTGGTTCAAATAAAATGCAGTTTGTTTGTTTTGTTTATGAATTATGTAGTTTTTTGTATAAGATCTAATTTAAGTTAAATTAGGTGAAAGGTAAAAAAGTGTACCGTGCAAGGAAAAATGTTCCGAAGTATTGATTTAATTAGTATTTTTAGGTTGACTACATTTTTTTGATCTAATATTATATTTTTTGATCAGGACCGGTTTCGCTCATCGCGAACATTATCAACTTATCAGTTGATAATGCTCGCGATGAGCGAAACCGGTCCTGATCAAAAAATATATTGTGGAAATAAGTACAAAAAAAATGTGTTTTTATTATCTAATATTATTGTATGTATTACACATTATGTTACGTGAATCAACTCAATTTCGAGTTGCAACACATAGGTTAAGAACGCCGACAGTAGACAATCACTGAACGGTTATTATACAATAAGATATTTTATCAACTGAGGAATTTTCAAAACTTTTGTTAGTAATATATTATCAACATCATTACTTCAAATTTGAATTGTTACAACTTTGTACGATTCCACATGCTTTGTTACTAACGACCCAGGTTTCGCCTTTCGGAATCTGCAGGCATTCTATCACATGGATGCAACAGAACTGAGGTTCTAAAACATGTGGAATCGTACAAAGTTGTAACAATTCATATTTGATATTGAAATTCCATCAAGCACCTTCAGTCGATATGATACATTATATCATGACTTCATGTTAAATATAGCTTTAAATTTTTATAGTTGGTATGACTGACACAAAAAAACGGAGCTTTGCCATCGTCCTTAAATTTGAAATAAAATTGTCTCGAGTTGGATCAACCCACTCGCGTTGTCAACAGACAGTTAACAAGAAATACCTAGTGCCTCGTCGCGTCACAGATGCCAGTAGGTGTGCCCAACTCTATATTGATGGTTCAGTAATTTGGCGACACAAGAAGCGAGTTTTCGAACCAACAACACCTGCTACCCAGGATTCAGCGCAGACGGCCACCCTCCTCATCCGCTCCTTTGCGACGAGACATTGCCTCCATGGAAACCCCCTTGTTATTAAGATGGACATCGGGGTATTTCGAGAATGGAACCGCCTAAAAATAAACGAGTAACATCGTCATTTAACAATTAGTATGTACACACAATTTTTGCTTTTATTTTAATCGAAAGTAAAGAAAAAGACTTCGTTTCATATATATGCACAATATTTACTGAACGATCATTTTTTTAAAACCATTTTTGCTCACCTTATTATAGTATTCAACCGACATTGCTCAAAATGTGGAATTGTACAACATTTCAACGATTCAGATTTGATTTTCAAATTCTATCAAGCATCTTGAGTCGATATCATAAATTAGAATTACACGGTTAAAATGTCATTAAAAAGATGGTAAGAAAATAACATAGAGTAAAAAAAATAAAATAATTTCCGTTTGTGTGATTAATATTTAAACATTAGGCATTCTAAGCTCTTGGATGAAAATTCAGATAATGAATATTGTTTTTAACACGGTGAAAAAAATAGCAATGTATTTTAGTTCTACAAAATTATTTTTTTAAGATATATTTTATAGCTATTTCGGCTCAACGTCGGAACTAGTTCGTAGAATAGTTCTGACGATGGATGAGCCGAAATAGCTATCAACTGTATCTTAAAAAAAATATTTTGTAGAACTAAAATACATTGCTGTTTTTTTCACTGTGTTATAATGGAGTTTTACAAAGTGAATTCAAATTCAATCAATAAAATTAATATTGTTTTTATTTCACTCATTAATATTACCAAAGCTCTTGATAAAGGAGAACTTTAAAAACATTATAATATACATAACTTTTACATAATTGATATAAAATATTTTGAGATAATAATATTAATTGAATTTCCGGCAAAGTAAATTAATAATAGAAATAGATTTTGACGATTGTTATATGTGTTTATGATCCGATTATTATAATTTACTATTGTATTACATTATATAATGAATTGAGTGTTTACTCACGTCTGTAACCCATACGATTCTAAGTTCTTATACATTCTTAGACCCGTAGTTTTATCTTTAACTTCTCGAGGTGACTGGCTAATTTGTATCAATATTACCTCTACTGCAATACAACACGTGTAAACAATATATGCCTTACATTTGAAAGAAAAATATTTTACTATCCAACTAAGTAAGTCAACATTCTATTATAATCATTTTATGGATCGTTTCGTTGGATTTTCAATAGTACTCAACTAGTGACAAATATGTCAACAATGAAAGTGTATTGAATTTTACTTGCGCTCGGATTATGTTTCGTAAAGAGCTAAAAACCACATACCCTGTAAGTGCAGGCATTATTATAGATGTGAATTTACAGTGAAAAAATAATTGATATTAGGTTTTTCTGTTATACTATTACATTCAATTAAAATTGGTTGATACCTACTACACTAGAAAGGGGACCATAAATTAGTTAAACAGGGTTGTTCGGCACAAAGTGGAAGACGCAGTTTCTTTGGACCGCATAGCAGCGGACAAGTTATTTGCATACAAATTAGATATGTCTTCTCTCTCTCTTTCTCTTGCTGTCTTTACTCTGTCTGGCAACTGTCAATTATTTATTGAAACAGCAAAGATGCACTTTGAATCGTCAATTTTGTCATTTCTTGGATATTGTTGATTCAGAACATGCAATTAATTGTTAATGACAATGCAAAAGTACTACATGCATTTGATAGTGTAGATATTTTTTTTTTGAAAATTTAAAACAATATTAAAATAATTCATAAATCAATTCAAGTCAATTAATTTTTTTTGTAAAGAATAAATATCTGCTTTAAGTGATATGAAGAAGAAGAAAAAACCGAAAAAATTACACAAATGTGATTCAGTTTATACAATAAGATTTTTTTTAATATCTCATCTTAATTGTAAAACCAACAGTCATCTATAAAAAAGTTTGATACAATTCTGGTATGTGATTTTCATTTTATCGCAGTTATTATAAATATGAATTATTAATAGCATTTCTTCTTTTTCTTTATAAGATGCATCTTTGTATCAAAATCGATGCATCTTTGCTTACTATTTTAAATAATGAAGACACATTTTTTTAGTGCTTATTTCCACAATATATTTTTTGATCACGACCGATCTCGCTCATCGCGAGCATTATCAACTGATGATACGTAACTTCTAAACTAACTAAAAAAATGTGTTTTTGTTATTTAAAATATCATCCCTTTCCATCAACAAGTGACAGTTGATACCTTAAAAGTGATCTTTGCTTACATTTTAATATTGAAGTTTAATTTGTCTTTGACTACAAATTTTAAACAAATACTACATGAACATATGCTCTAATAAGTGACAGTGAGTTGTAGTCTGTTTAATTCATTTTTATGCAACCCCTTCATATTATAAGTGTAAAAACTATTCTCATAAATTGGCAGAGTTGTTTGTCAAAACCATGTTTCGTAACATTATCATTTTGGAAATATTATATTTAAAAAATTACAAAAATTTTACCGTGTGTACTCCTAAAAATAAACGAACTCAAGTCACAAAAACTTTAAAATTATAACACAATGTCTTAAAAAAGAGATTTTTCTGTAATACAGTTGCGTCAAAACTAATGTGAGACAGTAAAGTTTTGAGCAGTGGCATAAAATGCCTGGAAATTTTTGACATAGAACCTTTTTTTTGAATTACAACTTGAAACTATTTTTGATATAAAGTTGTTGATATTTCATGTTAGAGGATATAAAAACCCCAATAATGTTTTTTGAGTTAGGACAGTCTTTATTAAGACAGTCCATATTTAAGAAATATCCCCCACATGGCGGACACCTAAGCCCGTTAATAGAAAGTAACGGGTAAAGTATAAAGAAAATTATTTGAATGAGATCATTTAGTCTTGATATATTATGCAACTGATGATTGACATGTGAAAACTAAAACAAACTCGTAAATATGTAAATGGTATGAAATAGATGAAGCTACAACTCATTAGCGCTCCATGGATTACAGTATATTTCCTCCTGCATGTCGAATGCGTTTTTAAATTGTGATGTAAAATCCAAGCGCAGCTAATAAGCTTCAAAACACATTGGAACGGCACAAAACATCACAAACAGAAAAAGCTCATAATTACCACAAGGCTGGCTTTTGCTGGCGTAAGCTCGGCTTTTTGTGAAGTAAAGACATGGTATTTTCTACGCCAGGGTGGAAAAAGCATTTCACAATCCGAAAAGGAAAAGCTTTGAAAAGTCGGCTACTGGAAATGTATAAAGACCCACCAGATGATGAAATATGCTAAGCTGAATATGTTAGCCTAATGTATGATGGTACAGAAAGCTCCAAATATAGTATGACCAAATTAAAAAAAAAAAAATCTATTAGTGTGCTACACAGTATAATAATTGCGAACTTTTATGCACTATAGTTGTATGGTGATAGAAATAAATATTAAACATACTTGGTTAAATTGTATGTTTGATTGCGATTAATTAAATTGGCATTCACTTGGTAGAACTCTATTATAACATGATAACAAACACTTCTCTTCTTCGCATCTTTGTAGTAAGGGTCGCAGGATGACGGCTTTGGAACAGCTGGAAATCAATAGACATCAATTATCACAAAGCATTAAAGAACAAACTAGTATATTGTCTTCCCCATTAACTAAACCTCTCCACGGGGGAGGGGGTGGGGGTCTGATTTGCTTCCGTAATAGAATATTAACGTGCCACATGTATACTTATTGTCATAGCCGCCTTTATAGTTTCATTGACAATTTTTTAAAAATTAAGTTTTATTGCTAGAAAGAAACAACCTAGACCGTTAAAACAGGAGAGAAGATGTATTGTGTACCTTTTCTACACAGCTATATATAGATAACCTAATGTTAGTTTAAGCATAGTTCTGACGATGGCGTGAGCCGAAATAGCTATCAACTATATTTTTAAAAAATATTTTGTAGAACTAAAATACAATGCTATTTTTTTCACCGTGTTGTGTTTTTGAATTGATAGTGGTTTGATATAATATATTATGTTTATATATGTTTGTATTTAACGTAGTGCTAAATAGCAAATCGAACATTGACAAATTTCATTTGCTACTTTCTCCCTAGTATTGTACGTAAAATATTTTAAAAATGAAGATCTTTATGTAAATAAATAATAAAAATTTTCATACGTATACAAAATAATTCTAGATTAGTTATTACTTAATTTGTTATAAAATTAAGCAGTTAAACACTCATCAAAAACATATATTACAAGATAGTAAGTTTAACTGTTTTGTTAGTTTGTTTTGTTTGTTTTGAACTGTTAACTCCGCTTCATTAATTACTTTAATTGCTAGTCGGTTAATAATACCCGTGATGAGCAAAATCAATACTGATTAATAAATGTTTTGTGTTCATAATACTAAATACGTATCTTTATTTTTTAAATATCATATGATTCCATCAAGAAATGACAGATAAAACCTGAAAAGCGTTTATTACATTTCAATCGCAATTTTTCTTCTGTGTTGCAACTCGCAACAGGAATTAATTTGATAAAGATTCATCATTATTTTCCAGCCACATTGTGATTTTTCATAAAGCTTTTGGGAGGCTGACAATGGAAAGAGAAGGGAGTAGGCGGACGCTTAGGCCTGAGCCGCCTCTGTCGAAGCCGTTTTAACGAAAGACCACGTTATTAGCGGACGTATGGAAAGGACTGAACTGGGAATAAAATTACGGTACATAAAACTCTTATTTCAATACTGATGAGGACGACGATTTTTAAATATTATTTCAATAATGCTGTAACATATTTAAATACATAGTCGTTACCACACACTTTTTATTTGATAAAATAAATCCAAATGAACCGGTGAGAATAACAAGATACTTAATCAAGTTGAACATTCCTGGGCATAATAAAATATATATATATATGAAGTTTTGAAATGTGTAATATGTTTATACTCATTTGCAAACTAGTGTTTTAATGACTTAACAACTAACTGTATTAAAATATTGAATTAACTTTAATGTGCTAAAAATATCAATAACTTATTAATCATTCCTTTTTTCAGTAAATATAAACTACAGCGATACTTTTTCATGTGTTATTTCCTATATTGTTTTCATAAATAATTATCGAAAATACTTTTGTATAATCAATTCCATTGTTGTTTTCTCATGTAATTTTTTTCTGATCATTTCAGAGGAAGTGAACAATTCAATTAAAATTTTGTACTAAAAGACTGATTTATTAATATTTTTACAGTTTAACTTTTATTTTTACATTTATTAAAAATGGTTTATTTTTCCTGCAAAAAAAAAGCATATTTCTGTGATTTTTCCCCTCTTTAGACAGTAAGCATTCGTAGATTATTGAAATATAATATATTCATAGAAGCTCTTTACTTTCATCCGTAATAACATGCGTCGTGTATGAGCTTGAAGACCTCCCCCTTTGCATTCAACGACTACACATTGCAGACCTCCAAAGCTGCTTAGAGACCGGCAAAATTTCCTTTCAAACCACGGAGGCTACAGTGGTGTGCCAAATCAATAATCCAATTTGGTGTATTCCTTATTGGATCTATTATTTCATATCATTCCATATATAAATAAATGAGTCGGTGGGTACTCGGACTAATTCGCGTGAAGCCTTTATAAAAATCGATTTAGACCAGAGAGCTTTTTGATAAATCAATAAAAAATATTATTCTGAGATCAAACTGTTATTTCAAATAATGCTTAAAATGAATTATAAAAATCTAGACTTTTTAGCTTCATTTTTTAAATACATTTATTTCGGGTAATATTCAGAAACAAAATATAAGTCGGTCGCCGCTCTTCAGACCATTGCAAGGGGCTAATACCTACCCATAATAAACAACCTACTTCCAATATTTAAGCTTATTGAAATTGCCACCGGTTTAGTTTCATTTATATATATATTTTTTTTAGTTTTATTTTTTTATTATTATATTATATTTTAAGTTAATGCCAATTCAATCAATAGAAACAAGACTATTCGTGCAACATTTTCATCTTAAATACACTTATATCTATTATTGCATATTTTAATGTTTTATTAACGATTTATATACCTTTATTTTCTAAGTAAGCCGCTGGTGGAAAAAAAGCTCACGTCATGAAATAATAAGTATTCTTGTAACATAAAAATACGAAGATTATTGTTTTTACTTACATACCTCGTGGTTGCTTATGCCAATACGTGAATAGATATGTAAAAGCTAATTTCACGACACAATGAAGAAATGTTGATGTTTTGTTTACTATACTCTTTCACTCCGGACGGTGGAGTGCTGTACATGGATGTTTTACTTTTTTATCAGACGTAAGTCTTTATGCTTTTGCAGAAATAGTCATCTTTGATTAATATTTTTTTTGAAAGTGACAATCAAAAATTTAAAAGCTTCCACACACATTTTAAATTACATATTTTCTTATGTAAATATCAGAAGAGAACGTATTCTTTGTATACTGTATTAACTATTTTTTATTTGCAACAAATTTTATGTTCTTAAAATTTTTTTTTGAATGCAACCAAAGTTCGAATAAATTTAACATTGAAATGTGAAAACTGTGTACAATTCTACGTGTTTTGTCAATCATGGCCTGGGTTTTGCCTATCGGCATCTTGAGGCACTGAATTATACACATGCAATAGAACTGATTAATAGTTATCAATTTGCATCGCTTATAACACAAGAAAACCCTTGGTCGTGCGCGACAAATTATGTTGAATTGTAAACGGTTTCAACAATTAAATTTTGATATTTAAATTCAATAAAGCATTCTTAGTCGATATCGCAAATTATAAATATAGCTTCAGCTAAAAATATATACTTTATTTATCGAGTTAAATAGATCCGTAACAATATTTTTAATGATAACTCATGACTGCATTATGGCTATTTTTAATCACGTTAATATTAAACATATCGTTAAAGTTCGCTCAATTTTTGCATTGCTAAAGCTCTACCGATGACTCATCACCGTTTAGCCGTCACAAACCACCATTTAAGGATAAATAACACCTACTTAATGTACAGACATAAGCAACGGGGTAGATATATTCAGTAGCGTACATTCCAAATAGCAAAAAAAGGCTACTTTAGTTGAATACTATACATTCTCCAGTTTCTGCTTTGAATTCTTATACAGAATTACAGCAGTTAATTTTAAAAAATGAAGTATCTTGAATATTTTGCGATATAGCAAAGAAAAGTTATCGAAAGTTGAATGATAATAACTGAGGCATTGTTGATGAGAAAAACTCTCGTCATACTGATAGGTGAGTCACATATATTATATTTATGGTACACATTTTACGGTATTTTGAATAATTTATGAATTTTTACTCAAATCACACGAGTTTCTTACTTTAATTAAAGCTTCTTTTTAGTCCTTGATGCTCTATATCGAGGTTAGATATCGTATATAAATATTAATTATTTCATTTAAAAGATTATTGCTTAATCGAATATTAGAATTGATAACTTAATATGTCCACTCAATTTGAAGGTAAATTCTTGCGTAATTAAGAAGCTTTTTTGAATTGTTACAACTTTGTACGATTCCACATGTTTTTTCACTAACGAACCAGGTTTCGCATTTCGGCATCTTCGGGCATTCTATAACATGGATGCAACAGAACTGACTGAACTCAAGACTCAAACATGTGGAATCGCACAAAGTTGAAACAATTCAAATTTGATATTGATATTCCATCAAGCACCTTCAGTCGATATCATAAATTAATTAAGAAGCATTTTCAGAATGTATTACAAGTTTATTTATGAGGTTGCCATAAAAATATATTGTGTGATGGAGTTATACTCTTCTACTAGGCATAGGAAAGGTGTGAGATACGGACAATCAACGTGAAAATGACCGTAACGCTAAAAATCATTTACCAGTGTCTGGAAGTGAAAATCACAACACAAATAAACGTAAGGTGGTGAGCTAATTTCATTAGATTTTTTAAAATATTTTTTAATATAATAAAACTGTTGATTGTTTCATTTGTTTACAATGGTTCTTAACGCTTTTTGCTTCCTATCTTATTCGCTCTATGGAGTATTTCTTCACATTTTTTCCATTCTAAAATAAAAAATTCACAAACTTTGAAAAGTAATTTCTTTTAGAAAATCGTATAAAATTTTGAATTGTTAAGCTTTGAACGATTCTACATGTTTTGCACCGATTGAATCAGGATCGACCAGTCTTGCCGACAAAATGCCGACAGGTAAAACTCAGGTCGATAGTGACAAAACAAGTCGTATAAAATTTCAGCAATTTTTTTATTTTACTTTTATATATCTCGTAAGTTTTTGAAAAACCTGTCATATACTTGGTGTCTTTGCACGCTACTGAGGTTTGCAGATATATCTCGCAAGGCTCCAAACTCCTTCGACTTCCCAAACAATGGTCCTCATAATGCCGACTCGCCTCTTGTTCCTGGGGCACGCCGGGGCATTATTCCTGCAAGAAGGAGACCGAAAATTAATACATCATTATGTCAGTCCCACATACTGGTAACAGCTAACAGCAGACCTCCGTCTTAAATACCCACCCCAAGCGCGTGGGGTGGCGCGGGGTGTGTGCGTCCCTGATATGGGTAATAAATTCGGCCTTCTTTTTGCTGTACTGACTTCGCGGCGTCACTACCACCCTTCAGAGTTGTGGCGGGTGAGTTTTCTACGTGACATATTGCAGTGTTTTTGAATGACAGCTCTAAACTATTACACTTGGTTTTCAGGAGAATTGCTGTCTCTGATTGAACTGAACGAAAACATTTGTTGATACTGAATTCTGATAAAAACGATCGTCGTAATTTGACAATGAAATATTTTTATTATTTTTATTAAAAACTGCATACATAATAATTCTCCTAAAAGAACAGTTTGTTTTCAACATCGTTAATATTAAACTATCTATTACATCTGGAAAATTTCTCGTTACTGGAGATATATACATTAATATATTATATATACATTTTTAATTATGTTACATTGATTTTACAGTTTCTTCCATTTATTAACATTTTTAGTGAAATAATTAAATTAGCTCGACTTAGCTACGTTGAAACCATATAATAATTGTGAGATAATTTATGATATTGACTGAAGGTGCTTGATGGAACTTCAATATCAAATTTGAATTGTTGTAATTTTGTAATTAAGAGGTTTTTACTTTAAAAATCTATACTCTTCTGGTTTATCAAACTCGGCACTTCTATGCTATACAACTGTAATTTATATATATATTTAAGCATTTTGATCAAAGCAAAAGTGAACAAAAAAAAAGCTCTTCCATAGTTTGAAGGCATGGTTCATGTACGGTTACGTCCATTATAACTGAATTCTTGTAATAAAAGCCTTAATCTGTATGCTACCCAAAAAATGATGATTGATATATAATTATGGAAATCGTAATAAGCTCAATAACTAAAAAGATAAACTCTCGTAATTACACATTATACCAAATTTTTAATAATATATTAATAATAATGTTTGTATAAATACATATTTTGATTATATTCGAAGAGCTCTTTAAGCAATAATATATTTTAATTGTAAATAAATAAATGATGTTTGATTGAAAGTAAAAATATAAGTACATGTTTTTCTTTTGTAAAACAGCAGATAGAGCTAAGTAGTATCAATATAATCTGACGATGGTGGAAGTCAAAACAGTTTTGAAAAACAAAATTCAAAAAATTGTGAAGTTATTTTTTATTTATTATCATATAATGTTCATAATCACCACAGATTGTGAACATATCCTGAAGTAATCAGTATCTACCAATTTATCTTCGCCCAACATACTTCATTACTTTTTGCATAAAATCACGACCCGGAGGCAATTTCCTAAAATAGCCATATTTGTTAGATTAACGAGCCCTGGATATGGCCGTAATTAATGCAGGTTCAAGATTTACCCCTTCCACCGCCACAATTTTCGAAAGGGGTGATCCAACTTACCCCTCCCTGCGGACCGAACAACTCACCCCATCCTACCTAAACGAAATGTGTGATATATCTTTGCATACACAGAAAGTGTTAATAACATCGTTGTAGTATTATTTACCAAAAACAAGAATGCAAAATCCATTATCTTAATATGTATTTCATTCACCACTTATAAGGTGTTAACTGACAATTGTTGGTGAGTGGGCATTTAAATACAATTTCCACAATAATGATCAGGTCCAGTTTTTTACATCACGAGTACAATCGATCGACAATTTTATTACAACTAGCTTATTTTATTCATTACTTTAAAATATGTTTTTCATTCAAATCTCAAACTCAATTTAAAATCATATTTTGATTCAAAGAACTTTTTAAATAACCAAGCGGTAAAAAATTTAAGCAAACGATTTAATATAAAATTAAGCTTTAACCAAATTTTGAGCTTGTTCTTTGTGTCAACGATAGTATTACATGTAAAGTGCTTTCATTACACCCATCGCCGCAGTATTATTCAACTATTCAAAATAACATTTCTCTCACTGAGTATGTTAGTAATTTAAATGTAAGATATCGTACGGTGAGATTTTTTAAGAATAATAATGTATTGTTCTGGTGATAACAAAGACTTTAAAGTCGATAACGTAGCATCCGCCTAAGGAACTGGTGCTGTGGAGTATGCCAGCCTTCTATCATTACGATAATTTGCAGAAAATTCCATCTTCAAATAAAAATATTGATCGATAATTGATATATGCACTATCAAATTCTGTCTGTTGTTTTTAATCATTTTTTTTTCTTTTCTTGACTATAAATTTATATATTCTTTTAATTAATTTAAAAATTACATTGCGTAGTATATAAATGTCAGTAGATGTATGGTATATGACAATCTATTATCACATCCCCTGTGAGACATATGGTCGAAAATGCCCTTTCAAATTGTCAATGTTATTGTTAATGATCAGTTTCAGTTAGTCATCTGTCCAATTAAATTTGGAAATAGCATTATCTTCACTTAAGTTTCATATTCACCCTTCTATTGTACAATAGATACATTTTTTATTTAATTGAATAAAGTCTGTAGCTCAATGAAAATATTAAAATCATATTTAAGTAACTTTTTATAGGCTAAATATATATATTTTTTAATAAAGATATACTTTAGCAAGGAAATATAAATTTTAATGTGTTAACATTAATGGAAAGGAATGATATTTTCAAGTAATGAAAACACATTTTTTTTAATTATTTATTTCCACAAAATATTTAATAATCTGGACCGATTTCACTCATTGCGAGTATTATCAACCGAAACATATTTTTATAGAAAAATTGAAAAATATTTTGCGTACCGTTTTTCTTATTTTGTGTCACTAATTCATCAAAGTTGTTATACATTAGAATGCATCTGAATCTAAATGATAATTAAACATAAAAAACCTCATGATTTTTTTTATTTTTGAGAAGTTTGTAATCATAAAAGCTTCGCAAAAAAAAGGTTGTAAAGTTTGGATGTTGGAATAAATAACGTAAAACAAAAATTGCCTAATTTTACGTTTTCGTATATAAATATCGATATCTTACTTCTTACGTGTAAAAATTCAAAAATCATAGTTCTAAAATATTAAGGAAACTTGATTTTGTCTTCTAGTGTATTTTTTTTCGAAGCGAAACCGGTCATGATCATTAAATATACTGTTATATAAATATAATAGCAAATAAAAATGTATTTTAAGTATCATAGAATGTCTTTTAACTAATAAGTGACAATTAACACCTTTAAAACTTCTTGTCTGCATTTAATTTCCCAACATGTTTTTGAGGACAATCTTAGTCTCAGAGTTATCTAAAAATTGTAAATTTTTGACTTGTTCACTCTGAAAGTATAAAATATTTATTTTATTTTTAATATAACTGAATACGCGGAAACTTATTGTGGAAAATTTAAGTAATCTTAACAATTGATTCCGGGAAATCTATCAATACCAAATAAGTATCTCGCGGAATATGCAATACAGTAGAAATAACAAACTTTGCTTTTAATTTGTTTGATTTAATATCTTTTAAAAGATGTAGAATTGTTTTACAGTGTAATTGTAATAAATTGATTATGTTTATGTATTCTCATGTTAACGATTGTGAAGAAACGTACATTGCAATCTGCTAGGTAAAGGTTGAAGAAAGTTTATTTTTATCGGCTTGGCAAATAGGGTTTATTAAAATAATATATCTGGAATCTTACTCGCGTTATCGTAGAAGTAAGTGGGTAAAATTTAAATGACGCCTTAGGTACAAGGTTTTATTACCATAAATCTTAGGCGATCAATCACTGTTAGGTTCTTATGTACTCATACCACAGTGTCATTTATATACAACCAAAGAGGCTTTGTTGTTTGAAGGCAATGTCCACCCCTATATCACACTACAGGGGCCGTTAATTGATGAACCGCGAACTAAAAGGGTCAAAAACCCAGTACACAGTAAAAGTATGTCTCGACAAAAATAACGATTGACAATGAAATAAATAATTTTGATTAGCACAATATTTTCAGGACATGTGAGATTTCATTTTTTTAATTTCAATTAGCAAATTAAAAGTACATATTAATGTCACTGATTAATTGAAATTTCTTATAAACATTAAGCTTTATATTACATACCTTTTAATGCGAATCTAAAACCTTTTTTGATCGACATCGACGGAAGGTGTTTGTTAGAATTTCAATATCAAATTTGAATTGTTGAAACTTTGTACGCCTCAACACGTTATTTCACTAAAAACCCGACAAACTGACGAAAATTCTCTTGCATTCGTGTGAAAGAATGCCAGAAGATGCCGAAAAGAAACCGGTGTCATTAGTGACAAAACATGTGGAATCGTACAATGTTTCAACAGTTCAAATATGAATATGTTTATATTTATTTCCACATCATGTGTAATTAATTTATGATATCAAGTGGAGTTGCTTGATGGAATTTCAATATTAAACATGAATTGTTATACAATCCGGGTTTCGCCTTTCGGCATCTTCAGGCATCCGTGTGATAGAACTGATTACTTTTAACTTAATTACTTTTAATTATTAGTATCCTATATTATAAAACTGATATTTATATGAACCTAAAGCTATTTCTCTTTTAAATACGTTTGGTAATTGATTCATTCATTGAAATCTACCCCACGTAACTTTTGAACAAGACGAGATTTATTGAGCCTTGAAAAATATTTTTTTTTTTTGTTATTTGCTCGTCTCTATGGGAGGTCATTGCAACTATAAAACAAGTGCTTTAGAACTGCCAGTATGTTGAGTTACTCGAAAATAATTTATCGGCGTCGAAATCTTTTTAGCTCATCTGTTATACTAATCCAAATAATCTGATGGTAACAATCGAGATAGTCCTCCAGGATCTGTTAGCCTTACCCGAAACGTGCTGAGGACGAAACTCTGTTCGGCTTCACCCAATTTCCCCGACATGTATCAAAAA